>HG993126.1:20416798-21616798 GCA_905231855.2 Eristalis tenax
GGTCGCACGAAATGTTGAGTTGGGCATGGTTGTGACCCGCACTTCTATCACCAAGATCCCTGCTGTATCTAGGAAAAATGTCTCCTAACTAGCAACACAAAAACATTTGTTGGCCTTTAATTTTTCCAGGAATGCAGATGTTTTTACCCATTCGCTACCAAAAACAGAGTGAATTTGTCTCGAAAGAGCACACGATTCAATATCAAAATCTTGAAAGTAGTCAAAATATATTTCAAAGCAAGTAACAACAAATGTACTCAACAGCTTAATTTTTGGTTTAAAGAAATTATAGTGAATTAGCGTGAGTGTGTGGCAGAAAAGCATGACACGCATTTAAATACACTAACTTAACACTAACAGTTAATTATGCATGTTACTTTACGGACACCCCTCTATAATGGACACCTGTCGTTACCGACAATTTGTCAATTTGTCAGGGTCCCGGTATGAAGATATGACTATTCGTGTATGCATCTCAATCCCTTTCCAACGAACCCCCTCTATACCGGACACGGACATGAATTTCAACCCATATTGAGATGTTGTACCACTATAACCGGACACTCGAACGAGCACTCTGTTAATTGAAGCTTATTGTGTTTCGTAAATAAATCGAGTTAGACTCCTCGAACGGACAGATGAACCCCCGGCTGTCCGCATTAGAGAAGTTTCACTTTAGCCTGCTTTGTTTTCTTCTGTTGATACAGTCCGTGGTGGACCTGTGACTCCGCCAACAACTTAATCTCCAGCCAGCAGCCTAAATTTATGCCCGCCAAGTGGACTGTGGTCCATCTCAATCGGTTGTTATCGGTTTCGTGACACTAAGACTCTTATTGCTGGATCTGAGTTGTTCATTCGCTCTACATGGCCGAGCAATCTGCAGACACCTGGCTAGGCTCATGCCGCTGTACAGCCCAAACGTCATAAAGGCAGACGGGTCCATAGATTAAACAAATAACTTTTCTCTCGAAGAGACCAAGGGCGTTCTTATCTGCTCTTGAGATGGTCCATCTTTCCGCGCCATAGAGTGGGATTGGCATGATCAGTGATGGTCAATGATTATGTCTGCTTGGTCCTTCTACTACTCAATTGCCCCTTGAGCTCAAATAACGAGGAACGAGCTATTCTGCATTTTTTTCTCGGAACTCGGAATTTGTTCGTACTTCAGGGAGTGTTAGCTGCTAAAGTTGATTATTTTGATAAACGTCGTTTGCTTAATAAATTATGGACGACAACCAAAACAGCAGCTGCTTCTTGTCGAACAATTCTGCGACGGATATAAATGCTCCTGTCTGCGAAGGTGATTGAAGGAGAACACATAACCGCGAACCCTACAAGCTCTCATGTGGATGCAATCCAAAGAGCACTGGTTTGGCCAATTCGAACGCCTGGACACCAATGTTCAAATTAAGGCGTTATTTCAATCCAAGCTTCCATGTTCGATGAGAAGAGCGAGAAGGAGTCTCTGGCATAGAAACGATGTCATCACGGACTTAATGACTACAAGCAGCGTGTCCTTCGGGCTACTTGTCAGTCATCTTCGTGTTGTGGTTTTGTCTTATGCGCATAGTTTACAAACTTACAGCGTGACCAGATAAAAACGAAAGGAAAACGAATTTATATAAAACAACAACGTTGTGCGAAAAGGGATATGCGACATATGCTCTAAACTTGCTCGGCCGCCTCGGCTTCACTGGCAGTGCTTCGGTCCAATATGAGCGGCTTTATTCCATCAAGAGAGTCTCGGGTGGTAGTTTCGTGCTTGTGATGCAAGTGTTTGACTTTAAGTAAGACTAAGGACTTAACGAATCCCGAGAGGAACAACCGATTAAGGTCCAATCACTTTATCACGGGGCCATTTGATGAATGTTCTCCGTCAGATGACGCAGTTACTCAATTTGGCGTGTATGACATAAGCAGCGTCTTGTTGAAATCACAGCTCGGATATATCGATGTTTTCCGGGCTGGTTATATCGCTGTAAGCCTGAGGCTATTGACGATAACGGTGTATTCCTCCTTATTTCGAGAGAATTATGTGATGATGATGTCATCATTGACATAGCCGCTGATTCAGATATTGGCCCCGTCCGTGAATAATAATTTTTTGGCCAAAATCCAGCGAACAAGCTCCCAATTAGCGAGCGCAGTGATGGATAGGCAGTCAACATTTCGTCTATAGGGTACTCTATTGGGTACTCACACTCGAACGTTGCTACGGTACGACGAACTGCCTGTACACTGAAGCCATTATTACGACCTGTCTGACGATGAATGGCATTTGATCGAGTGATGCCGTTGCACAACTATGATATCGGCAAGATGACTCATTCAGTAATGCACTTATTTCTTGAGTCGTATCTTGCGTTACTTGTGTTGTACAACTCCAGATGTCTAAATGAAGTAAAGCACAAAACATTAATAGAATGCCAGGGAACCAGTCGCAGAACACTCCATTCGAGTGCTAAAGGAAATGCAAAAGTACAACTACTACATGTAAGGTTGAGAAGTGCAAGTCGATTTCCGTCGAATACATTAACATTCCTCTCAATGTTATCTTCACTCAGCGAACAACTTGATCCCGATGAACATAATTCCAGTCTGAGAACATGTGAGTGCATTATGCCGAATGGCACATCCCCATCGATTATTGGTGACGCCGCGCCACCGCCGTCGCAGCCCCATCCTCTGCAGCCGAGGCCGCAGCAGACGAAGAGGATGGCTCCACAGCCGGCGCATACACGCGAGATTCCCAGCCCGTAATGCCCGCCCGAAATTGATGCCATCCACGGCGATGTGACTTGGGTGCCAAGTCACACGGATCGTTGTTTGTTTTCAGAGGTGGTGGTGATTTATTCTGGCGGAACCCTTTATTAGGCACACCCTGCCGCCGCGCCACGCCGTCTCACTGCAAGGACCGCGCAACGTAATAATTACGATCAGTCACATCGGAACCGTACGTAAATCACTTTCATCGCGCGGGCTAATGGCAAACCTGATCAGCGCCGCCGGACTCCCAGCGCTAGACAAATCACTGATTGAAACTCATTTGACAAATATTGATTGGCCACGGTGCCGGGCACCGCTATATGCCCCGAAAAATGCCGGCCCAGTCCACAAAAGGAACCGACCCCAAATAAATTAACCGACCAGCCCCCTGCCAGTGCGCCTGATGAAGTTCGTCAATGTCCCTCGTGTTCCCCTCGCTGCCCGGTGTACAAATTGGCGATTATTAATCAAGTGTGCCCCGGGACTGGGCAATCTAGCAATCGGACACCACTGCCACTGCCATTGAAGTAGTCTCCGTGTCTTAGTCATCAGAAATCAATTTCACAACCGAGTCTGGCTTGGAATTCCGTATGTGGAGCGCGAGAGGCAGGAGCGCACAGGCAGCCAGCATTGGTCTTCGGAAATCGGAGCGCCACGCCACGCCGCGAGAGCATGCGCTCATAATTCACTGTTAATCGGTAATTGCTGTCGTCCTGAGACACTGCATCGATCGCAAACTAGAAGCAACCGCCAGCCAGCCACTGTGGGACACTGTCGAGCCGTTGATCGGGCCATTTAATTCGATGTAGCAATAATTAATACTTGCAACCTATTTGCACCTAGCGATGAATGCCCCATCGGGTGGTAGCCGCCGCCGCCGCCGCCAACGTGGATAGGCTGCGGCGGAGGAGATGGCCGCCGCCGCCGCTGCCTATTTTCCGTGGCATATTTTCCGCGCAACGGTTGCGCTGAATGTGCGCCGCCGCGGATGCACGGAATCGGCATCGTGTCAGGGGCGATCGATTGGAACGGTAAGCGAGTGGCTCCATATGAACTGTGTCAATCGATTTGAAAATGCCATTAGTTGCAGAGTCCTGGGGGCAGGCACTGTGGCTTCACGGGGACGCATTGCCAACTGCTCATGCAAATGGCTGACTTTGTCGGTGGTCGCGTCGGTCGGGAGGGGTTGACTCGTGCATGAGGCGTGGTGGAGGCTATGGCACTGATGAGGTGCCAACTCGGCTGTGAAAGGATTTATGGTGGAATTTGCGGATGCGTGTGCAGGTCGATTGGATTGGGTGACGATATGAGACGCAGCTGAGAGTGAGCGATAAGGCGGATGTGGACTGCACCTAGAAGCTGTTCCGGAATGTCACCGTCACCCACTTTGGGTGCACTTGGAAAGCGACGACAATTCAAGACCCCTTCACCCGTCTCTCCCCGTCGTCCTGGAATGTTGATTGGCAAACAGCGAGCGCGTGTAAAGCAGCAGAACCATAAACCGAAGTAAACATCAAACCGCTGGGGCTGCAGCTAATAAACTAAGCTCTTAATTGCAGCATGAGCAAGCATGATCCTACACCTCATTGGCCGTGTCCCAACCCACAGCAATGCAGGCTTAACATCGTTTTGCTGCACAAAGCTCCCCAATTAACTTCAACTAAACCAATTGCAACTGAACGGCGGCGCGCGCAGCTCTCTGAGTCACCTCAAGTGTACCCCAATGACCACTTAATGACTACCCCCGACTGCAATTAGCCAGGCCCATTATCCATCAGTGGGTGATTCGGACAAATTCCCATTCGACCGGAGCGGTCCGAAACATCTGTTGCTAATGATTGCTTGGAAAAGGAATTGCTGCGGCCTACGCAGTCGATGGCGGTGGCAGGAAGCCACTCCAGAGAGCGTACACCCCGGCAAGAAATACCAGTAACCCACTGTGGCCACTGTGTATCGCCGGCAGATCACAAGGTGAGTCTTACAATCAAGTCCTTGACACGGAGCGGCGTTTGCTCCCCCGGCCGCCCATGTGAGTGAGTTTCATCTAATTAGCTTCGCGCGCTACTCCAGCTCACTCGCATGACACTGGGCCACTGCGCAGCTCCAGTCTATCCACATCATTTGGTGATCAATAAAATGGCTGAACGAGCATAAAGCCCGGGCCTAGCAGTGCGCTCACCGCTAATGGGACGAGTTTGCGGGATCAAATGTGGTAGTTAGTGGCAGCACCAGCAGCCATCATCCGTTGCTCGATTCTTCCTCGGAGGTCAGGACTTTTGTGCGCGATGTGATGTGCGCCGTAACCTGAATCATAATGCTGTGCGCCGCTGTTAGCGGGCATACGGGCCGAACTGCAGGCGGCTACGTTCGTGGTACGTAGTGGCAACTAGCTATCAGCGGCGTTTCGTGACTGCAGTTGGCCAAATCAAGAGATTTTCCAGCGACCGGCGTGCCGGTGGCGTAGCGATCGTGCCGCGGCGGCCGGCGGCGGTTGCAGCATGCGTTCGCCGTGCCGCACCGGTGATGTCGGTCGCGACGGGACATGCAAGACATTTATATTGAGCGCGTATGGAGCGGCGGAGATCATTAGCTCAAGGATAGCTTAACTGTAATGAGTTTCGGATGGTTGCACGTGAGGAAGTTGCCTGTGGAGGTACGCACGGTTGACCTGGCAGAGTATTCACATCCCCTCGCCCCAACCTTTATCATTGGCTTAGCTTTGATGAGGGGTCGCTGGGTGGGAGATGGAACACATTCGAGTGGGTTTGAAAAGCCGCCCAGAGGAAAGAAAGTGATCGGGACCAATGGGAATAGAATGTCTGTGGTTGTTGATGAAGTGGTTGCTTCTAATGTTTTCGCAGAAGTTAAGGAATATGCAAGGGGCCGTTTGATTCTGCGCGAATCAAAGTTTGTGTTAGAACAGTATTTTCACTGGAAGCTGCACACGCCAATAATCGTCTGTGAACTCAGGGCTGGAAGTAAAAGACGATTTCCGAGAGGATTGAAGTGTTTTTGTGACGACCAAGTTGGTGGAGGAGTGATTACACACAAAACTTACCTGAAGTCGCAAACTCTCCTTCCATGTGGGCCTTTGTACTTTCTCGAATATGGTGGTTTTTTCCTGCTTTGCTACGATGTGTTACAGGCCAAGTGCCAACAACGTTTGCGTGTGAGGTAGTGGTTCTTTGACAACTGAGTGCCATTTTAAAACCAGAGCTCTGCGAGTTGAATGTTGATGTAGATTTCGATCCATTGTGCAGCGTTCAGGAGCATTATCCCCTATTTAATGTTTATTTAGATATTTTGCCGGGAGATTTGTGGAAGGTTTGGTCTAGAGTCCACTGCATTACTCTGACAGGCGCTAGAAAGGACAGGCATCTTGCCGGGAGATTCGAGGAAGGTTTGGCCTAGAGTCCGCTGCATTACTCTCCAAAAAGAGCTAGGCAGGATATTCATCTTGCCGGGAGATTCGAGGAAGGTTTGGTGTAGAGTCCACTGCATTACTCTGACAGGCGCTAGATAGGACAAGCATCTTGCCGGGAGATTCGAGGAAGGTTTGGCCTAGAGTCCTCTGCATTACTCTGACAGGCGCTAGATAGGACAAGCATCTTGCACTGGAAGCCAAAGTAGACGAGCTATGTATGTCAGCTATTTCATCGGCTTTCTATTTACCAGAAAGGTTTCTATGCCCTGGAACCTATATTTTTGTTTTAAACCCTTCCAGGACTATAACAAGCTCATTCCGATATTACTGGACAGAGTTTGAGATTATGAAGGTCGGTGCTACTGCCTTCATGGCAGATTGAATGTCGACAGAAATAGCTATCCTTTGCCACGAAGTTGTATTCAATGAGAGATTTAACTCCATTTAGTGGTGAGTCAGCAGACTGCATAGGTGCTCAGATTATCTGAGCCCCGCTGACTCCGCAATTCATCTTTGAACTGTCTGTGTAAGCGACTACCACCAGTTCCTGTCCTTTCCATCTTGGCAAAAAGTCAAGAGAGGCTTGTCAAACAAAACTCTCTCCCAAAATAGCAACTAATAATCCAAGAAAACGGCACTTATTTGAGCTTAATCTGCCCATTTTTACTACAGTGGGAAACATTCGCTTAAACGCATTGGGTAACTTTTTTATAATTCCCTCCTTACTAAACCATGTGGACACAAAACTATCGAACAAAGCTTTCATCGATACCAAAGTTATTTGAAAGGAAATCATTTCTAATAACCAGCATGGCTTTATGCAGGGCAGGTTATGCACAACTAATTTATCATTTTTTTCAAATTACATTTATAAAAATTTAGAAAATCAATTACATGTTGATGTACGTTACCCGGATTTCTCGAAAGCCTTCGATTAAGTACTTCACACTCTGCTTTTAAGCCAGGTAAAGTCTTTGGCATTCGATTCGTTAATGATAGGGTGGTCTTCCAATTACTTAAAGGACAGGAAGCAATTGGTAAAGATCGATAGTTTTAGATCTCGAGTAATAAAAGTTACATCGGGCGTTCCACAAGGTAGCCATGTGGGGCCATTACTCTTTCTTTTGTTCATAAACGATGCTCACGAAATTTTCAAATATTGTAAAATTTTAACAGACGCAGACGACATTAAATTGCATTTATATATATACAGTTTAATAGATTGTAATAATTTCCAATTGGATATCCATGCACTAGTGGAGTGGTGCAAGCACAATGGACTACAATTGAATATTCGAAAATGTAATATTTTTACGGAATATCGAATTACATCCCCGATTGTCTATGATTATTTCATAAATTATCACAGATTTATCGCCTAGAAGAGATTAAAGATCTGTTTTTTTTTTTTTGATACTAAATTAAATTTTTCATAACATTATGATCAAACAATTTTGAAGTCTAAAGCTATGTTAGGTTTTTTGAAAAGAAATATTGGGTATATTACTTAATTCGAGCGATTTGCTAAGAGATGGCGTAACTTGTATTATTCCATTGGAACATGTGTTGGAAATCTACTGTCATTGTACGTCAGTATATGACGTTCATTTGAGGCGTAAACAACAATAATTTTTGTTCACTCAAATATGTCCAAAAGTCGAAAAAGTGTTTTTGCGAGGAGATCTTCTTCATTACTTTAATATGAAGAAAACTGCTGCCGAAAGTCATCGCAATTTGGTTGAAGCTTATTGCGAACATGCGCTAGATAAGCGAACGTGCCAAAAGCGGTTTTGAAACCCGGCCAACCAGCCAAACCAACGGCAAAGTCGAATATCTATGGCGCGAAGGGAATGCTCTGTATTTGGTGGGATCAGAAGGGTGTGCTGTATTATGAGCTGCTAAAACCGGGTGAAACCATCAATGGACAACGCAACCGAATACAATTATTCCGTTTTAAGAGAGCAGCAGCCGAAAAACGCCCGGAATATGCGACCAGACACGAGGCAATAATTTTCCATAATGACAACGCTCGACGTAGCTATTCCATTTAAGAACGATTCGGAAAACAGTGGATGGGAAGTCTTACCCCACCCGCCTTATAGCCCATACCTTGCCCCTTCTGACTACCATTTGTTCCGGTCGATGCAGAACGCCCTCACTGAAATACGGTTAACATCAGAGCAGGACATCAAAAATTGGCTTGATTCAGTCTTGGCTGCCAAGCCGGCGCAGTTCTTTTGGGATGGGATCCACAAATTGCCAGAAAGATGGGAAAAAGTCATAGCTTCAGATGGGCAATACTTTGAATAATACTATGGTACATAATTTTCTAAATAAACGTTCAAATTTTGAAAAAAAAAACCGCATGAATTAAGTTAAATAGGCATATATAGACCCAATAGAAAAACTGTTCTTGATATCTGGTCACTCTTTATAAATAGAAAAATATTATAAGTACATAAGCCTTGTAATAACGAAGATATCAACACGAAAAAAAAAGAAACATTTTTTAAACCCATCCAATGACAATCAAAACGATCACTGTGCACCGTTTTAACTATTCTTCTGCGCAGTTATTGAGAATAATGAATGGATGTTCGCTAACAAGAAACCTTACAAGAGTCACGTCATAATGTTCGCATCACTGACTTTTGAACTTGTGAACAACCAGAATAGCGTTTAATGTATAAGAAAATAAGAAATACTCACGTTTAATTTAATAATTTATAATTACTTTACATTTTGCACTGTTTTAAATTTCATTCAGATCGGTCCACGGGTTCAAGAGTTACAGACTTAATTCCAACGCTCCCATACAACAGGACCACTGTGCACATGCACATGCAATATACTGCACACTGCTTATTTCCACCCCACTTTTAAGTTAGGATCTGACTCATGAAAGGGAACATGCTCTCTTCAAGGCATTTTAAAGCGAGCTGGGCGCAAGTTTGTCATCATTTTTGTAAGCATTGTACATGAGTATGTAGATTTGTTATTTATGCCACACATTACATCTTGTAAAGAATGTAAAGGGTGGAATTTTGAGGGCCGATGTTGATTTTGAATAAAACACAAATTATTTGGGCAATTATTGTCATTTCTTTTTATTATGATAATATTGGTATGGTTCAATTATGTATGGAACAAAATATCGGCCAAATGGCCGCCACGACCTCGGCGGCACACCTCCATCCGATGGTCCAAACTTTCGATGACGCTGAAGCATAATTGAGGTTCTACGCCGTTAATGTGCCGACTTATCTCATCCTTTAGCTCTTGAATTGTTGCTGGCTTATCGACGTACACCTTTTCTTTCAAATAACCGCAAATAAAAAAATCCAACGGTCTCAAATCACATGATCTTGGCGGCCAATTGACATCGCCACCACGTGAGATAACACGGCCATTGAATTTGTGGTGCAAAAGAGCCATTGTTGCGTTAGCTGTGTGGCAAGTGGCACCGTCCTGTTGAAACCACATATCGCCCACATTCATATCTTCCACTTCGGGCCATAAAAACTTCGTTATCACTTCACGATAGCGAACACCATTCACAGTAACTGCCCGACCGGCCTCATTTTGGAAAAAATACGGCCCGATGATTCCGCCAGCCCATAAACCGCTCCAAAGAGTCACTCTTTGTGGGTGCATTGGTTTTTCGACAATCACTCTTCGATTATCATTCCAGAATTGCCCAAACGCGGCAATTCTGCTAATTGACGAATGCACTGCGGTGAAAATGTGCCTCATCACTGAGGATGTTTTTGATCACCCACTGTTGCCATTTCTTGCCACCATTCTGACCATTGACGACGCTTGAAATGGTCAAGAGGCTTTAGTTCTTGAGTCGATTGCACCTTGTAAGCGTGTAAATGCAAGTCTTTGTGCATAATGTTCATCAACGACGAGCGTGAGAGGTGCAATTGTTGGGCACGACGACGTGTTGAGGTGGACGGCTCTTTAGCCACACTATCGCGAACAGCAGCAATATTTTCTGCAGTACGAGCTGTACGAGCATGCACTGGTGTTTTCACATCTCCTACAGACCCGGCTTGCTCAAATTTGGACATTTGGACGATTAAATTGACCGAAAAAATCACGAAGTGCACGATATGCATTTTGACATGAACGCCCATTGTCATAATGAGCCTGAATAACTTTGACGCGTTGCTCGATGTGTATCTTTCCATGGTTCAAATTGAGTTAGTCTGAAATTGAGAAATGTCAAATGACACGCAGAAAAAACTTGACGTTTGGGTGTGGTTCACATTCAACATCGGCCCTTAAAATTTAATAGAATTTATTGTCACTGAAACTCTTGGTTTAGCGCCGCTAAATTAGCTAGCCACTGTTGTCAATCATGTTTAGGGCCAAGGGAGGTAGAAGTTGGCCATCTCAGGAGTGCTTCATTTCTGGTTTGGATTGTGCAGCTTTCTAACCTGTCACAACAACTCGGACGTGAGGTGTGATACCAGCATGGGCGTCGTCTAGGTAGGCTTAAGGCGTTAATCGTATCCAAACAGCGTCGTACACTAGCGTCGAAGAGTGTTGAAGTCGTCTTAAAACTTTAGGTCGCCTCTACTCTCGAAGGAACAAGAACGCACAAGAACTGAGTGACTGCTGTGGAGGCTCGCTGGGCGAGTGAAAGTCGAAGCAAGTCGCCAGAGGCGTTCTAATTCTATGAACGATCCACATGAGGATGCTGGTACAACACAACTTTCCCGAAATTTGGGCTCCTTGATGAATTTGCAGATCGCCTAAATTTAAGTCAAGAGCGACTATTAATGACATAATTGGTCCACAACAGCATTGACGTTGACTCTTGTCGTTTTCAGCTTTGTCTTCGTTGTTGAAAAATAACGCCAGAAGTCACCCAACGTGTTGACATTTTCTCATTTCTTGAACAAGTATGCATATCTCGGCTGGTCCTCTGTCGTAAATCGTTTCGCTAACTGCCACATTAGCTTACAAAGTATCACCAAGTGGTCTCGATCAGCATTAACCGCCCTTAATCTCAATTAATGTTGTTCCATATGCATGCGGACGCCAGCCGATGCAAAGCTCGTGTCGGCGCAGGTGTCTTTATTGAACGGAATTTATGCATCTCCTAACGCCTTATCTCGAGCGCTTTAATTAGAAATAAGGCTCCACAGCGGCGACGATGTCGCGCTCCGATCTTGATTCCAGCGCTCTCTCCCACCGCCGCCATTTGGCAGTTGGCGAGACTCTGTGTACTCGTTAATTACTCAATTCCCTGCGCATTTGATTGAAATCTTGACCTTATTGACACACATACGCCACATAATAAAGCACGGTGCGGCAGCAGCGAGATCATCCTTGGACCAGCATTAGTCAGAAACTGGAGCTACCAGCCCTACTGAGCTCTGATCTTGATCTGGAGTTCAGATTTCAAGACCGATGCCGAGAACTGCGTCCGGTGTGGGTGATCGCAACGTTCCGTAGAATTGTGTTTTGTGAAATGGGATTGCGCATGCGCGCCTGCTAACAAATCATATGCCGCCGTCGCAGCCTGCAACCCATACACACACGCTCTCCGAACACTGAAGTGGAGTGGAGTGGAGTACGCGAGAGGGACTGTCGCGTATCGAAGCAGTAGGCCTTGGGAAACGGCAGAGAACAGCTTGTGTTTGGCTTCTTTTGTTGTGTTGTACCGAGGCTACTCTGCGCAACTTATTTGGGAGCGTAATTATTATTGCGGGACAAACAGAGCTCACCGGCCAGCATGGTGGCTTTCCATATCGCGGCCGGTAGATCTACAATGAGTAATAGCTGTCAACTGGTCAGTTCTAATGATGCAGTTTACAAACGGATTCGGATGTGGAGGGTATACTTAGCTCCGACTGGACTGTGGGGACGGGCATGAGTGTGTGTGTGGGCGGGATGGTGGAACATTATGGTTGTGCTCTTGAGAAATGAGTTTGGAATTTAGGTTTCGAGCGAGCAGATATTTCACATGACCCAAGTGACAGAGAGATATGGCCGCGTTGCGTTGCGATGAATAAGTGAGTCGCAGTCGGACATGTTGTCGTACATTGGGGGATTGTTTGGGCGCTTGTACCTTGGATTAGACAAGGATAAGCGGACACTTGAAGGACAGATAAGTGGTCTGTGTGAACAGGGGGAGGCGTTCAATCAGGCGGCGGCGGTGCATGATCAGTGGCTGTGGTTCGATGAGGAGATCGATGATGCGGGTGATGCCTAATTGAGTTGTCAGTGTGGGAAAGCTGTCGCATGTACATCGTCGGAGGGTTGCGGAAATCCATAACTGATGGGCTTGGAGGTGGGCTGTCACGAATGCCTTCGCCCGGCCTTAGATTTATCTAAAACTGGGCGCCTCTGCACTCGTACTAGAGTCTTGAATTTGTTGTAAGCACCAATGGATGTGGTCTCTTCGAAAGATCGCATTCGCAGGCGCAGAGTATTCGATGCCTGAAATGCGCCTCGGTCCTATTCCAGACCAGGCATCTTCTAGCAAGCTCTCCGTGAGACCTTGAGACCGCAGTTAGGTATCACTTCGCGGGGCTAGTTGGCAAATAATGCTCTGTCGCCAGAAGCTGCCTCTTGTGCTGTTAATGTTTTCCGGAGCCCTGAACACATGCCACGTGTGATGTCCGTTCAGTTTTGTTGAGATTGCGTCTCGTAACTGACTGTGTGCTCAGGACTTGCCAGGTCAGTGCTGTCCTCCGTTAAGACGATGGACATTCCTGGCAGTAAGGCTAGTTTTGCGGTAGCCGCCTTGCCCAGACAGAAACTCCGTAAGGTGTTAGTTACAGAAGTTGTGCGGCTGAGGGTCCATCTTCCTTTCGTGGAGTTGTCTGGCCACAGCGCTTTTGATCTAGTTCTGTCTTGGGCTTGTTAAGATTTTTCTCCTGACGATCTGCGGTTCGCCAAAGATAATGTCTGTGGGACCATTGCGGTAAGCTGCTTCGCCTGATATCATTTTGAAGCCCATGATCGATTAGTGCCTGTGCTGCCTAAAAGGTAACCACTCTGGATAACAGAATCCTACGGCATATTCAGACCCGCCGACGCACGTTCGACAGCATCCGAAAGCTGCTTGCATCAGCTACGCCTTCTTGCTGCTTGAAATAGGTCTTAGAGCTAAGGCTTGTCACACATTCTTCTAGTGGCGCTACAGACCGGGGTGGACAAGGGCCTCAGCCCGCAAAGCCTCTTCAAACACGATCTTTAGCCAGCTGCCTAAAATTTCCCATACGAAGTTGGTTGAGGTCCGTCCTTCACCACTTATGTGGACCATCGTATTCGTGGGCGTCCTCTATTGCGATGTCTCATTGTTTCGGAGTCGAAAACTCTTCAGGCTAGAGCAGGGTTGTCCATACGCTCTGCATCTACGGCCTTGAATCCGCAGATGCATGACGCTGTACAGTCCAAAAACCATTAATGCAGAAATGACTTGTAGTGGGACTCCCCAGTACGTCCGCACTTGTCGGTGGTCACATGGCAACTGCCCTGAGACAAGATAGAACATGGACGCAAGATGCTTGTCATGAGTATATGACATATGGAAGAGCACCTCCCACGCTCAACCGTAGTGTTGCCAATACACTACAGGACCAAAGGTTGAACGCAGATCTTATCTCTAGAAAGGACCAAGGGCTTTTTCATCTGCTCTTGAGATGGTTCATGATTTCGCGCCACAGAGCTGGACTCGGATGATTAAGGCGTTATATTGCCCTTCGAAAGTGGGCTCTACTACTGAATTGCCTCTTGCGCCCTCTTGTACCTTTAATGTCGATACTGTGGTTCGTAGAGGTCACGAACTGCTCTCGTCCTTTTGTCCAGCGTTGCCTTATATGCTACTTGCTTCGCTGATTGCTCCTGTCTGCACCAATCAGGGACGTTCCACTGTTCCTCGATTGTTTCGCCTGGCAGGGTTAGACTCTATGGGAGCTCCAGCTCTAGGGCGATGTCAATTGTAGCTTTCCGACATCAATTTGTTGAGCTCTTGCTCCACTCCGTTCTATTGCTATTCCCATAGCTGCAACAAGAAAATGATCCGAGACGATGTCCGCTGATGAGTGTTGATGAGTGTCTGAAGTTCAACGCAATGTGATCGATCTGGTTGACGGTTGAGTGATCTTGGGACAGCCAACATCCCTTTGGTCATCGCTTCCTGTCATCCGGAAAGACGATAGATATTCCGGGCAGTATGGCGAGCTTTCGTGTCTATATTTGAATAAGTACTTGCGGCAGACAGAGTATGCCTTAGCTGGTAGTTGCAATCCTCTGCCTGCGTTGATGTCCGTGGTTCAATGGTTGGCATGAACATCCCTTTGTGGATGTTGGGGTGAGGGAACCGCGTACTGGTTGCAGATAGTTTCGCCCCATCACCGAGTCCAACAGCAGGCTGTGCTTTTCGATAGCAAAGAAGTCTTCCTTGTCCAACTTTGCGTTGATATATCCTAGAACGATCTTGCTGATGGGACATTGATCGCACGTCCTTTCTACGAGATAATAAAGGTCATGCTTGCCATCGTCACTTTTATCCTCCGTTTGAGCGTGGGTGCATACGTTGGTTCACCGCCATAAAGAGGCCGTCACGATGAGGCTACTAGTCCTGTGCATGTACACGGATCTTTGCTGGCATCTCACCAAGTTGAGAGCAATCAATAGCCTTGCCTTGAAAGCACAGGTCCATGTCCAGCATTAACCCAAGTTATTTGAGCGATTACTTGGATTTCATAGTCTTGCGGCTGATTACGAGAACAGTCTTAATGAGCACCAAGCTCCACGCCAGCATGCACCAGCCAAGTTTTTATTTCAGCGACAGCTACCGTCAGCGAATGCGATGACTTTGACTAGCGATGGTCGCAGAACACCGTCGCACACTATGTTCCACAGGAGAGATCCGAGGGTCGATCTTGCTGTGACGTGTTGAGGCTTGACGCCATTGTCAGCGTAGCATAGTCCATGATAATCCTCAGCACGTAATTTCGCCCATCCATTCTGGGCAAAAGTTCTTGACGTCCAGTGTAACAATGATTTCCTCTTATGGCTTCCGGCGCGATGTTTCCCACTTCCTGTTGTACATGTGTTTCCATTCCTGTTCGCCCTAGGAATTTATGGTACACCTTGAACTGTGGCCAAGTCTTTTCGGCAAGCGATTTGCTAGCAAGCATTGCCGCAGGCATGCATCCAATCGCCACAATTGAACAGTCATTAATCAAAACGTCTTAGCAACAAAATATTCTGCTCGCTTGGCAATGAACTGACTTGGCCTGCAGCTCCAGAGAGAGAGACACATTCCGACCATTCTACGTGCTCATTCCTTGTCTGACATAACCGTTATCTTGTCTCAGATAAAGTCACTTACTTTTGCATGGCAAAAAAATATCAAAAACAGAAAAATTCACGCCATAAATGCAAGCTCTCCTTATCCAATCGTTTTTTGCTGAGAGCCATATGCATCATGGTTTATTGCCATTAGGGTCACACCGATCGCTGGTGCCAGCCAAAGCCAAACACCCGTGTCCACACATATCGCCTGCAACGCTTTATGCACTACGCGAAACTTCATAACTTTCGGCCTCGTTACATTGATGCCCTCGTCCTCCCACCCCTCTGCCCATGCCTCAGGAGACCGCAGAGCACAGTTACAAATGAATTATTTAAGCCACACGCAAATGCCAGTCTTATCTCGGAGCCGTCACTATTCCCACGCCCACTTTTGGTAAATTTAAATCAATTTGTCCGAAAATTCGTGTTTTATTGATATTCTCTGAGCCGAGAGTTGTACACTGCCGCTAGCATTTTGGGGGGATTTCGCAAAGGAAACACCAACAACAACAACCACGATTCATAATTACGCCATCAATTCGCAGAGGAGAAAAAAAAACTTGGCCCCGGATATCGTTTAACTGCAGCTGGAGAACAATAATCAAGTGGCTTACTGACAACTGCGAATTAAAAGTAAATAAATGCTCCGTAGAGCAAATTGCGCGGTCCGTCGGGAGTGCATGCATGCAGCATGCAGGGTACAGATGGTGGTGGGCGGGTGGTGGTGGCGCAGAACACAGCCCCCCGTTGTGAGCGATTTCTGTGACCACAGGAACACGCTTGTTTGCTCACACCAGTCAGCCAGGCAGCCCTTGTGCGATTCGAAGCGATCTTTAATAAACAATCACAAAATATAATTACTTGTGGAATTATGGCTGCGCGACGATTACCCGGCTGTGATTGAATGTGCCCCGGAGGAAATTCGTTTTCCCAACGTTGGTTGCTGCTCCCACCACCACGACCACCACCACACCATCATCATCATCACTGCCACCTCTAGCGTTGCCACGCCGAACGTCATTATGTGCGGATGAGGAGGGCGGAGGGACGTACCGTGCTCGCGTGGATTGGCATGGTGGCAACAACGGTTAGACAGCCATCTGGCCGGAGCTGCTGTTCGACGAGTGGCGCTATTGTTCTAATATCTGTTCAATGACAGCTCAAGCAGCTCAATACAGCAATAGTGCAACCGTTGCAGTGGCGACAGTGACGGCGCAGTGGCAGCAATGCAACCAGTGTCGGTAGCCTCAATAGAACGGAGCGTGCAGCTGACCACCAGTAGAAGTTCGTCGTCGTCGTTGTCGGATTTCCCTGTTCTTTGTGGCGAGGGGGTTCAAAGTCAAATCGGCAAAGTTCATTGCATTTCGGTGCGGCTATCTGATCGAGTTTGATTGTTTAAATTAATTCTAATCGATAAATAATAATCTGAGACGTGTTGTAATTTATGCTGTCCCCCCAACCGCTGTGCGAACGTGTGCTTTTTGGTATCTTGTGCCGGCAGCAAGGCAGATCGCTGATTGATTTATGTGCGCCACGAGATGGAAAACACTATGTCTCCGGAGATTAATTAAGATTGAGTCGATTGGTTTCGTTTTTTCTTTCACATCACCTAAGCTATTGCTGAGTAATTGAATCACAATGCATCGATTGGATGCAACCGCCAGTCGTTGAGTGACATATTTCTCGAGGGTATTTCGCAAACAAAAGAGTTGGTGTGCTAACTACATGGGGTTAACTTACGCGGGCTGTCGTGCTTAGTATGCCCTTGGCATACATCCGATGGTAGGAGCTGAGTGTATCCCTTGCGCAGATGGGCTTGCATGAGCTAAAGCCGGAATTATGGCCAAATGGACCAATGTCAAGTTTCCTCTCCCCCGCGTAGATGTTTCAACGCTTGGTCTGAGTTGATGACGTAGCTAAGAAATTCTTCTCCCACACAGTGACCTGCCTCACTGCTTAGCTGAATGCATATCCTTGACTTCTGAGTCGTTTTAGATAAGCTGAGAGGCATTTGTGAGTACAGTTGGCTGGCAGTTTAATTTACTATCGCCTATGAAGTGTGTGCTTAAGTGAGACATGTTCAAGGATACTGTCGACTGTAACCAGTATTTTACATTTTTACGATCAACAGTGGAGGCAAACATTTGTTTATTACCGAAGCAGTGATTGGGATTGGAGTTACTACATGCTTGTGGTACACATGTCCGCATTATTGGACACAATTTTGTAAAAATACTCGTCACATAAAGTACAAGCGGCGTCGTTAATTGTTAAATTTTTATAATTGAGAGTTGAACGTTTTGTTGAATCATACCTACCCCTTGCCCTGTCCTGTTCCCTGTCCACTAACATGTTTTCGTGGTTATTGGGAATTTGGAATCCGGTAGACGATTGTTCGTAAGCCAGCGGGCAAGTTCCTGCCTTGGGCTGGCCAAGTCCGTCATCAGCTTGAAGTATCAGAGAATTTACGTAGTTACAGATGTATGTAACTCGCGGACCTTATTTCCCCGTTCAACAGCCCGGTGGAGAGCTTTTGAGCTCTTCTGGCTCAATGGCAGTATATGGCAGGTTGGACCGGTCGTGTCGCTCAACGACTCTTAGGGGCTCAACCTTTCCCTTGTGTCCTCTATTCCGCACACACGACTCACTGCGGAGACAGGAGTGGTTGTACTCTTGATTAAGGATCACCCATCGTGGTGCTGGGCGATTGCTTTGCCCCGTACTCGATCGCCAGAACGGCAAGAGGTAAAAGTGGCCCGGAGGTAGGAAGCACCTGTATTTCGAGTGCTTGATCGTCTCGTCGCTCACAACCACGTTTGCTCAGGCGAGTTCGATGCTCGGCCGCAAGCACAATGAGCTTGTTTTTCTTTCAGACCATCTAGCGAATTCCTTCTTGTTCCCCAACATCCACAGTCACTCACTTCAACACAATTTTGTTACGCATTCGCTCCGATGGATGATGTGGATAACTTTGCCGATGCCTCCGTACAGTGTGTTGAATTCTGTAATTCGCATTGCTCACAGTCGGCATGTGATTCACGAGAAACTGAATTTGATTCACATTTTTTCCTCCACCACCATGATCGCTTTTCATTTGAAAAATCTAATCGCGAAAGTTAGCGGATACCGTGTGCCGACCTTTTGCCGAACCATATTTTTTCCCGTGACATTTATTATGCTGAAGCAAGTGACTGATCGATGGATAAGGCGGTGCCGAGGTAATGTGCTTCCACCGAATTTATTTATGTTGCGTCAGGTGTTGAGGTCAGGTCATTGCTTGACTCGGTCTGTCACTCGGTTACGGTTCTCGTATTTGAAATGCGTCATCACCAAAACGAAATTTCCAACTCAGCTTCGTTGATTCCAGCAAACCGGATAAACATCATTGACCGCAAGTCTCACTCTGTTACGATTGTGGATGCGATACGATCGTTACATTCGTCTGCAGATCGTGTACGCAACAAGCAGTTGAATTTGAATATGTTTGGACTGGAGTTCCTTGAATTTGTGTGAAGCAGCCGTGGGAATTTTTGAAAGGCCGACTGCATATTTTCGCCTTCGAACAGAAGACTAGTCGGCACAAGAAAAAGGAGGGTGCGTAGATGGGAACGCGGCAGAAGTGAAACTACATAGGTTGGGTTAGGTTGTAGTTGTGGCTCACTGCAGAAGACAGTCACACTTGCAACCTTGGTGTCAGCTCTTGCAACAAACATCTGGTGCTCCAAATCCTCCATTTCTAAAACCCCCGACACAGCGGCGATAAGCTTTCCATTTCGCGGTGACAGTCAGCTGTGAAGGCCTTCCAGGCCCGCTCAGTCATCTGTCAGTCAGTGCTCATCGCAGAGCAGTCAAGTCAAAATGAAAACTGTCTCATTGTGCTTCTTCGTGGTGCTCGGATGGTAGGCTGTAGCGATTGGCATAGAAGGTGGAACACTTCCTAGTGTTAGGGAGGAAGGTGTACCACACCTGTCCCAGCCATCTCGTTAAGAGCCTACAATCAGGGGATGTTTTTGAGTTAAGCAGGACATTGTCCAGAGACTTAATTGTGGTCTGGCTGTCCGAAAAGACGGTGATATCTATCTTTATCGCAATGGTTTCTGCCTGGAATACCCTGCAGTGATCAGACAATTTCAGGAAGACAACAATATTAAGGTCTTGGGAATAGACACCAGCACCTACTCCGATCCGTCTGTGAAGATGCGCCTGCGTCTGGTTACCAGATATCCAATCCGATCTGGAACGAATGCTGGTGGAGAATTTCTTCTCGAAGGTAGCTTGGGAAAGTAGGCGGTGGGTGTCGTTGGGGAGAAACTTAAATTGATTTAGAATAGTTGAGTGGCCGGTTTGAGTCTCAGGGCCGTTTTGAGTCTCAGGGCTGTGCTGCTACCTGCTGGCTGAAGATATTCAGTGGTGGTAGATGGAGGAGTATGTTAAGTGCAGCCGACGAAGTGCTCTTCAGTGCCCTGGTGATACACATCCAGGCTAGTCTTTACTGTGCTTAGTTCTGTCCACCAAACTGAGACTCCATGCAGAAGTGTCGGTCTGACGATTGAGATGAAGATCTAATGGGTGATGCGTGCTTGCAATCCCCATTTGCATCCTATGGCTTTTTCACAGCTGAAAAGGGCAGAAGAAGCCATCTGGACACTCTGCTTGATACTGAGTTTCCAGCTCAGCCTTTGTCAATTGTAAGACCCAAAAATGTTGACCTGCGGTTAATTGTAGAGTGGTACGGCTCAGCTTGGGGCGTCAAGAAACTGAAACAGACTCGTGTTTCTCAAAGAGTGGCCCTTTTAGTGGACGTGTCCTTACGTCAATTAAATTATGTTTAAGTTATGGTGTCTGGAGAAACCATGCTAAATTCCTAGTTCCTAGCTTGTACAGTTGATTTGATGCCAGGTCTCAGGTCATTCTGCCCACCTGTCACTTCTGCCAGCCCCACGTCTTGGACAATCTGTCTATAGTCATCAATCGCCTTCAACTAAGTGAGAGCTGCAGAGTTCCTCTTCCAAAGTGACCATCCTCGTTTTTGTTGTTCATCCATGATTAAATGTTGCATCGCTACCTCGTGCTTCTGTAAAGTCCTTCGAAACACAAATGCTATTGGCAAACCAGATCGTGTGATGTTTCAGGTACAACATGTCTCCAGAGACCACAAATGAGAATGACTCAACGACCCCCCGGGCCCAACTGACGAACAATGCGTTTACATGAAAACGTCAGAAAAGTTCTTCAATGCGATGTAAACCTTTCTTGTGCTGTTCCACATGCAATCAAATAAAGCCAACATCAAATGACTGAATGGCTCAGTTGGTTCAGTGGTCAGAAGTCCTCGACTCGAATCCCACCGAAACCGGCCCAGGTACATTTTGCCGTTCGGATAAAATTAACAGCACTATCGCTGTCCGGCACTGAAATTGAGCCTATGTTGCCTAGGTTAGATTCCCGGTGCGAGTAAAATCATTTTCACGGCCCTCTTTCGGGTCACTGACAATTCTCAAAGAGCGCAACTGTCTGGAAAAACCATCTCAAGTTGACCGTTCGAAGTCGGCATGAAACCGTTAATCCCTTCCAGCCGTCGGAGAACAATAGCACGCACAACACGAGTGGTGGCTGAGAAGCTAGGGCTGAGAAGCTTGGCCCTCTACGGACTGTAGCGCCAATATAATTATGAAAATAAAAAAATCACTAGACTTTTCAATCATTGGGCATCTTAATGGACCAACATGGTCTAAGTATGCTCTTGGTTTCACTAGCAGGCCTCCCCCTACCTAAAGGGTGATTTTTTAAAAGCTAAAGGAAAGTTTTTCAAAAAAAAAAAAAACACATAAAATGCAGAAAAACGCATGAAATCTTTATTTGAATCGATAGTACGGTCCATATAATTTAATGTTTGAAGATTATTTCATGCAAATGTCGACCTTGACTGCGCCTCAAAAGGTCCATCCGCTTAGTCCAATTTTGGCATACTCTTTCCAACATTTCGGCCGGTATCTCACGAATAAGTGCTTCAATGTTGTCTTCCAATGCGTCAATTGAAGCGGGCTTGTCTGTATAGACATGAGCTTTAACATAGCCCCACACAAAATAGTCTAAAGGCGTTAAATCGCACGATCTAGGCGGCCAATTGTTCACCGAACTCGCCTACCAATAAGTCCATTGTTGCGCGTGCTGTGTGGCATGTGGCACCGTCTTGTTGAAACCACATGTCTTGCAAGTCAAGCTCTTGCATTTTGGGCAAACAAAAAGTTGGATATCATCTCACGGTAGCGCTCACCATTCACAGTTACGTTACGATTCGCATCATCTTTGAAGAAGTACGGTCCAATGATGCCACCAGCCCATAAACCGCATCAAGCTGTGACTTTTTCTGGATGCATTGGTAGCTCTTGCAATGCTTCTGGCTGATATTCACTCCAAAATCGACAATTCTGCTTATTTACGTACCCATTGAGCCAAAAATGAGCTGCCCATAAAATGGAAGAAGCGCGCGATGAATTTTCTTAACAGAGCACGCATTTTGATAAAATTCAATAATTTGCAAGCGTTGTTCGTTTGTAAGGCGATTCATGGTTAAATTATAGCCCAAACTGACGACGTTTGACAGTGAAACAAAACACGAAACGTGCGTCAGCTGTTTAAACCAGTGTTGCCAAAAAGATAATAGCTAAAAAATCACCCTTTACCTAAGCCCAAATTACCGGAAGTTCGGAAAGCTGTGTCCTCAATTCGTAAATCAAACCCAAGAAAAAACCTTATTTCTGCTTCCTTGTTGAAGGAGCATTATAGACCTTCCGCCCGGACGTTGCGGCTATCTGAAAAGAAACGCAGAGCAAACACAAATACACACGATGACTGCGCCTTCAATGAATGCCATTTTCTAGTTCCAGCTGCTTATCCATCCATCAAGAATTCCCATCACTCGTTATGGCCAATGTGTCAATGTGTGAGCCCCCATACTCAACCGACACCGGCTAAGTGAACAAAAAGTGAAGACACACCATTCCATAAATCTACAGTCCGGGGTGGACCTTAGCCGCAAGGACCACAAATAAAAACGCCACCATCTTAAATTTGTTGCACAAAAAAGGAAAACTTTTCGCTTTAATTCTTTAAAAATTCATTCCATTACAAACTAACACAATATACAAATAAAATTAAACGTAAACTTATCCATACAGTTACACAAAAAATACAAAAAAAAAATCACTAAAAAATAGAATAAATCTAAATGATGTAACAAACATAATTTAAGTGCTTGAGTTCTCGGAACACCTCTCAACAGAACGTCACACAAAATAAAATACAAGGAAAAAAAAACACTATACAAATTAATCAAAAAAATGGTTGCTACGGTATTTATCGTAATTACAAGGTAATGGCATCAAAGAACACGACACGATAATTTGCTTCATTCTCCTCATCTTCTCCGGATTCGGAAACCACCCTTCATTGGAGTGGAGTTTCCATTTCCATTAAATTAAAATTAACCTCTAATTTATTTACAAATATTGTTGCTTACGCGAATAAATAGAATGTGAAGTCGTATAGCTGACACCAGCAGGCGCTGTGCGGCGCGACTTGCTGCGAGACAATTTCCAAAGTGCCGGACATTACGTTATTTATTTCAAAAAGAAAGGGGCCATTATTTTCATTTTGAATTTATCTTATGATTTGTCTTTTTTTTTTGTTTTGCCGTTCTAACTGGGTTTTCGTTCGAAGCGGACAAGGCTGACGTAAGTTTCTAATTCTAATTTCACGTCGCTTTCGATAAATAGTTTCGAGCTCTCATAAACAATGTTTTATTGGCGAATTCGATCTGTCTTTGCGATAAACAAAGAGTTAAGCAAAAATGCAGCGAAACTGCAGAGAGTGAGTGTGTGTTTTCGTGGGACTGAGGGGTTAATTTATGCATAATTCAGTATGTCTCTGGGTGAATTTCCCGATTAATTTTTCTCCTTATCCGAGCACTGCAATGAATATGATAAATGATTACCTGTTTGACATGCAATTAGCCGGCTCTATGGCGTACGAGTTATCTGCGTGCAGAGTGTGAGTATGCGAGTGGTTGGCCACCCTCTGGCGGCGCGGCGTCGCTCCCTGTTCGAGCAGATCGGTGAGAATGCTTAATTAATTGAATCTTACAGATTTCAATTAGAGGAGGAAATTGTTGCTGTGCCTGACTGACGACCACAGCAGTGGCAGTCGGGACAGCAGGCAGTCACCATGCGCCAGATACTGTGTACTGGCAGCTCAGCGGCTATCGTTTGGGGGTCTGGCTTGGGATTTCTTCTGTTGCATAGTGCACCCGCATGCAATTAAGTCCGGACGAGGTATGGGTAAGTGCCGCGGAGTCTGAAGTCATTTGTCACTGAACAAGAGATAGTGGAGTGAATTTTCATACTAATATCTTGCAGATAACTGCACTTGCCGCCCCCGCCTCCCCCAACACACCACCACCCCACCCAACTCAGGCATTTGTGATTCAGCGCAACTTGAATGTGAGGTCAATATCAAGAGCAATAATTGTGCAGCGGGGTTTGATTGATAATGAAGTGAAGGCGAACAAATGTTAGGGCTCTGCGGCTGCGGCTCCGTGCTGATGCTGATGCTGGCGCGCTGATTCTGATCGGATCGGACACTGTGTGTTGATTTATTGGCGCTACGCTGGCCGGAGTGCATATGAACAGCGCTATGTTAATTTGCCTAATGAATTGCAAGTAGGGGAGCTTGAGAAATTGCATCTCCGTCGGTTCACAGGGAAAGCGCGAGTGGTTCTCTTTAGCATTTGTGATCGATTTGAATAAGTTCTAAGCCGTGAGTCGTCTAATTGATCGGTTATTGATAAGATGCGGCGGCGTATTAATGCCTTAGAGCGTGTTTGTCTTAGACGCAGATAAATGCGGTGGGGGAGAAGCTGTCCCTTTGAAGACGTGGATTATTCAAATTGAGATGTGAGTGCGAGTTGGGTTTGAATTATGCGTTCAGTGAGGCGAGAGAAACGCCACTCGAGGTCGTGGCGAGAGATTACTGACTGTGTGACATTTTATGGGCGGGGTCTTGACATTAGGGTGAGTAATTAGTCTTTGGGCAGGGTCAACGGTGTCTGTGGTTTATATCTTAAGTCTTGTCATAGGGGAGACATTTCTGCTGTGAAATGGAAGCTAGATCCGGTTGAGAATCGACGCGATTATCGATTATTGTCACAAAGCCCCTGACTGGACAGCAGGAGTGTCATGCCCTGACGAACTAAGCACGGGCACGGGCCTAGAACTGAGCCAGGTGAAATGGAGTCGTTGTTGGAGTGTTAGGGGTTGATCCGCACGGTGTTTGGAACAGCAATGTGAGGTGTGAATCCATCATGAATGTGTACTGAGTCTTAAAGTGAATGCGACTTTGTTAAGTTCTGCATTTTCAACAAAATCGGAGGACTTGCCGGCGCAGCGCCTGCGAGGTGCGATCACTTTGACGCTCGATCTGGGCTGTTCCTCAATTAATTTAAAAATGATTCAGTAAATGTCGTACGGCAATATTATCAGCGCTTTTGAAAGCAAATGAGTCTAACTTTGGCCGGTTGTCATATTTGCTGTAAAATCAATCAAATTTACACCTTATCACGAAACCATAAGGATAACCATTCCATGCAAGCTGTTGAAGAAGTGAAGAAGGCTCCAAGAAAAAGCTGGCATTCCATTGATTGCAGGATAAGCCAGTGTGCTCCAGCAGTCCAATTTGGTCAGCTTAGGCCGCGTTTGATAGTCGACCCGCAAACAGTGATGTTCTTAGATAAGTTCGATCAGGCTATCGAAGAAGTAAGCCCCTTGGATACTTTTCCTTCGGGAGAAGTGGTTTGCACCTTTTCCCCGTTCGTGTAGCGTCTGCAGAAGTCGTTGTAGAGAAGACCCATCACAGGCACAGTGCCCAGTGATGACGTCGATCAGAGCCCTGATCTGAGGCTTGGCTTCTGATCAAGTTTGAGAGTAGGCCATAAATGATTCGCACTCAGTGCTATTAAATCTACGATTGATGCAATCAACCGTTTCAAGCTTCAGAGCATGTGTGGCAATAGCGATAAGCATGGATGGCTAATCTTCACCCAGAATGAGGCGTGCACTGGTGCCCGCGATTCTAGGGAATGTCATAGTGCCACAGTGCTCAAAGTTAAGGAGGAATGAATTCATGCCAACAAAGTGATGAAGGGGTCCAACTACACATTTTGCAGAGGTTTAGAACTCTTGCCTAAAAGAAGGAGTATTTCCAGAGCAGCAGAAACAAAGACTTGTTCTTTTACGAAAAGGCAATGAACCACCGCAGAAACCTTTCTGGACACAAAGGCTGGAACGCATGATAAGTGACAGACTGGAGAGCTGGCTTGGTAGATCGTCAGTTTCGATCGACCGTCAGGGAAAAAATACAAGAAGGGCGGCAATAAACCGTGCTCTAATCATCAGGCAACATTCTCCGAGCACTTACCGCCAAGAGTACCGGTCGGCCATCAGAAGATAGCGACGGTCTATTCCACAAAACAAATACTTTCCAACAACAGCGAGGATGGGATAAGGCAGTAAAGGCGGTGTACCGCAGGGCTCCGTACTAGGTCCACTGCTAGCACGACGACGTCCTTCTTTGGCACTTTGTGAATCTACACTCAATCTGACGGTGATACTTCGTCCTTTCTGCTGAGACAACGCATGCTTGGTGCATTCACTTTCCTTAACTCTGCCATTTCTTAAGCGTTTTAGTGATCCTTTCGAGCAAGGGTTGATCAAAGTGCCCTTAAATTTGGCAGATCAGCATAATTCACAGAGATTTGAGACAGATCTGAGGTGAAGCAGGTTTTTTGTTAAATGAATGAACTGGATTTGTTACGATCGCATAGGAGATGCACTCATCCATGAAAGTCGACAGTAGTGGCACTCGGTCAACAAAGAAATCCATCGAATTTTATCCAACTCCATGGCAAAAATTAAACAATTCCCCCAGGAGAGATTACCACATGTTCAACATGTCTGAACAAAAATGTCAGACAAGCAGTCACCTCACCTGGATGCCCCCACTTATGTCCAGAACCACACGACGACTTGTGTACTTGCAAATGCCCACGGGCACACATTCCTCAAAATTAATAATAATCTACTCTAATGTCATACACACTCAGCAAATGTCAAATGATGCAATTATGTCAAAACATTTAAATTATTCCAACGCGGGACCACCTCCCAGCATCGAGGTGAACAAGAAGCTCTCGCTCGTTCGTTTCTGATTCTTTTTTTTTGCTGTTTTTGCATTTCAACGTAGAACCCCAATAAAACATCATCTCAGAGTCGCGCATCATTTATATTTGACGACAACCGACGACGATGTAACCATAAAAAGCTTTTAGCCTGACGTTTGCATTCAAATTAATTACAAACACCACTTGCAGACACATTCGTTCGTGTGTTCCTTCATAATTCCAATTTATCTCAGCCATACACTGCTGATCCGTATCTGCGGTTGGGTGTCATTTGTAATTACTTATTGAAACTAATAATCATTAATTAACAGAAAGTACGGGCATCGGAATCGGAATGAGAAATACAACAGAATTCACTGAAATGTCATTGTCTCGCTTTGGCGTTCGCCCGCGTGGCGACATCATCCTCTCGATGCATACTATCTATCCCATTTGTCTCGATCACAAACAAGTGTTTAACATATTTTTTAGATTATCATTAAGCACAGGCCTGTGAGGCGACGCGGCGGGGTGAGGAGCGAGCGACTGCTGGTGCTGATGAAAACCGAGCCAACAATCATCGGCAAGGTGCATGAAAATGGCTATAAACAAATCCAACGTGTGTGCAATGACAGTGCGCGCGAGAATGTGTCAATTCGCCATCGCGTTGGTGGAATTAATTAGTTTCCTCATTTCAGCTCACTGTGATTGTGATAGATTGAACGAGAATTCATCGGTAGGGTAAGGTACGCGCGCCAGAGACTCTGTTTGGCCGGTGCGGAGCTTGTGTGAGTGTGTGGGGGGGAGGGGGTTAAATTATTTATTCAAAATGTGCCAGCACATGTTAATGGGTTTCTGATTTTTCTGAGTTCCATCGAGAATCCATGCAAACACTGAGAAACTTTCAATTGGCTCGTCACATGTGTGATCTAACCTCAAACAAAGACAAATATGACAACCTAAGGAGCGACAAACAGACAGAGCGGACAGATGGAGAGTGAGACAGAGAAAGAGAGAGAGAGGGAAACTTAAACATAAAATACATATACATATGCCTATAGTACAAGATGATTGTTTAAATTTAAAAATTTAATAGTTTTAATTGTTTTTTGCTTTTGCTTTTGTTTTTGTTTTTTGTTGTTGGTGTTGGAAATTCTTATAAACTAGAGTCCTTTGGATGTTTTGCTTGCTGTTGGATTTGTATCTTTTAGTTGTTTGGATATGCATTTGTGACAATACTTTCGGACGAGGCGGCGGCGTCGGCGACGGCGGCGTTGTATCATTTGTTCTTCGGTAGATGACGCTTCATGTGCAGTGCCAGATGATCGCTCCTTGCAAAACTCCGCTCACAGACGACACACTTGAATGGCTTCGCCCCGGTGTGCTTGCGATAATGGCGGGTTAGTTCATCTGAGCGGGCGAATCGCCATTCACATTCGGGCCATTGGCAGGTATATGGCTTTTCACCTGAAAATAGAAGAATGAGTCGTGTTAGATTCGCAATAAGTGAGAATAATTTGTCTAACGTAAATTTGAACCGATTGATTATGTCATGCTTATGTCACACAGAGAGGACGAGCTGTCAGAAGCCAGTCAGATGTCAGTCAAAGTCTGTGACACAGTTTGTCACACAAGTTTCCTCTTGTCATATTCGAGTCCGTCACAAAACCCCTCATCCTCCCTCATCTTGTTTGGATCCAGATGAGTGACATTTCCTTGACGTATACCCACTGACAGATGGCAGTGATGGGGAAAAACCCACTTGTCAATGAATGCACAATTGCTTCCATATTTCTCGATATATTTTCCACTGCCAATAAACAATAAATGCACTTTGGCTGTCATAAAGAAGTGGCAACAAATCCGTCACGGGGTAGGGAAGCACTTCCTCTGGGGAAACTATTTCTGTCATTGAATCCACAGAGCTGACAATTTTGCATGCAAATGTTTGCTCGTGGAAAAAGAGGAAATCAAGAGAGATCGAGTTTGCATTGAAGAGCGCCTGCTCGAGATGTGCGTAGTTCATTCACAGGAATTGATATTTGCTATGAATGAGGGGGAATGTCAATTAAATTGAGTCGATTTATCTCACTCGACAGAGAGCACGATTCAGAGATGGGAGGTGTGCATTTAAAGTGGGTGACTTGTTTTATGATTCAGGGCAAGCCTTTGATGTGTGTCAGTTTATGCTCAGTGGCAACACGTGGCAAGTCAGATCTGTCCAACAATGTAGACAAGGCATGCTTCGATGATACAGAATGGATGCTCAACCCGTGGACAAGGATTATTCGACTCTGCTCAGGTAGGACGGGCGGACGGATGGTTTAGTTCTCGACGATGCGGTACGAAGGTGACTTCAGCTACTTCAGCCTCAACCAACTAGGATCCAAATTCAGTTTCGCGAACAAAGCCGGTGGCGGCCCTATCCACTTCTGTACGAATAATAGGAGATGAGAAGAGCTACAGTCCGATGTGGACATGAACCAACTCCTACAACGACCGCTCTTGCTGTGTATGCTTTTGCTCTCATACGAGGGTCTCCTCACATTTTGCGAAGCTTTGCCTTCCCATTCAAACAGTCTGAGCATTGTCAGTTAGTCGAGAGAGGTCGTGTACGGAAATGGGAATTCCGTGTCGGAAATTGAAACAAGACACCCCAGGATTGGATTCAACCCACCAGGCCACAACAACAACTTATGTACGCCGTCATAAACACGGCTGTTGTGTTGTCCCTGTGTCACTACGGTAGGTTGTGCATGCGCTCTACGTGGCCTAGCCAACTTAGCCGATGCGTACTTAGACGACAGAGTAGACTCATGCCACGGTATAGTTTGTAGATGATGTGTGATGTGACTGGCTGCCAACATGCAGTAGACTCACTTAGTCCAGAGTTGGTTGGGTTACCACATGGCTCTAACCAACCCTGCTCTTTACCAGCTGGTCCTCTGGGTCCAACTCCGTGGTGGAGTACCAGCTGGTCCTTTGGATAAAGGGTTGACGATGGGTTCGTTGTGCCAGGTTGGTGAAGACTAAAGCTCCTATGTGGCTTGGTAACATGCAGCGCTTGCACTGGCATACAGGCTCTGCACTGGCCTAAGTGTGACTGCTGCTTGCTGGCTGTGAACAACTGTAATCTAACCTAAGCCTGAGGCGAGTTCTCCTTCGGAAGGAGAGGCGCTGAAGTGGTTTCCCCATCTTACTCGCCTCTTCAACGTCTGAAGGAGTCATTGTAGGGTGGTGATGCCCATAACACTATTTCACTATTTAAGACGGTTTATAAGGCGGCAACAATTTGACCTTTTGAAAGTGTTAGCCATTTTGTTTCCTCATTGATTCTGAGCTTACGAATGAGTGAGGGTTCCGCCACTCAATTGCCTCTGGAGTTGAAAGAAGGAGTAATAGACAAGAGTTATTCCGCGCTTAGTCTTGACACAGGCGTTGTTGGTACAGGGGAGGCAAATTGGATGTCCTTGACTACTTCGATCTTATGGCCACGTCATCGATGTTATGTCTTTTATTGACGCATTGTAGACATTTCCGCCTCAATGCAAGCAAATGCTCAATTGACGACCTGCTGTGGTCGACAAGTCACGTCAATTGGTCGGACTGTACACCCGTGCGAAGATTTGCGAATGGTCAATGACGCTTGGGAACGTATTCCCTAATAAGAGACACGAGGGTATGCTAGAGCCCGTCCTCTCCTTCGCTACCTCGTCCTTCCTTTTCTGCTTTTCTCCTAAACTCCTCCTGGGCTGGTACATGAAAAGGACCAACTAGGCTGGCGACCCACTCTCAAAAGAACATCATTCGCGAACGGAGTGCCGCAATACCTGGCGACTCTCAGGACTATTTCGCCTTAGATTCGTTTTTCGGACCTTTGCATAGCTTGGCCTTTATCAGGATCACTCACTCAGGACTCTCATCATTTACTGTCTGTAAAATTAACTCCCAGTGACCTGCTTCTGAAAGTGGCATCATGCACCACCACATGCCACCAACGCAAGCACCACGCAAGCCATCGGGCCATGTCATCCCCGTATGCCAACAGTTGTACAGACTCCTGGAGTTTCGGGCACTACGTGTTGTCTTGTGAGTGGTGAATGAGTGGCCTGTTCCCTTTGGCCTGCCCCAATTCCAAAGTCCGGCAGCCTAACTGTCAGTCAGATTGCTGACAAACGGTAGAGAAGAGCATGTCGCATAATCCACTTCCATCACCTCCAGCCAGCAAGTGTTCCAATTCAAGCTTCACTGCTTGTGAATAACAACTTCAAATGCGCACAAAATGAATAGCAGACAAAATCATACAATCCTCCATCGAATTCGCCCAAAACCAGAAACTAACCCCCGGGAGACCTCTTACAACAGTCAATCAAAAGTCCGTTTGAATGACACGCAGAGCACGGCTTCCACAACAATATGAATCATTTCATTTCACAGCGCGCCGAACATTCGCATTCGCAATCGCAGTCTATCATTGAGACACTTTTGACAGAATCACAATTAGACGACTAACTCCCACAACACAGCACAACAGTCCGCCTTTCATCGTGCCCTGATCTGTCTGCCAAGTCTGCGTCATAAATCGGCTAAACGATGACAGCCGCACTATAGCCAGCCAAGTCGAACCAGTAATTAACGTTCAACAATGGCACACAAACCAACCGCCAAGGTTGCCCTCATAGCCCGGATAATCACAAAACATCACCACAAATGATTAATGTTTTCGAGTCGAATTCGAGCTGCTCCAACAACAAAATTGTCTCAAATCTTGATGGACAACCCCTCAGTACCCTATCGCCGGATGGAATCAAAATCGACTGATCGACGACTGAGGTGGTTAATCCGAGAGTCTGGGAAGGAAAGGGACAAGGCCCACTAGCCGCAATCAACTCCTCCGCAATTTATACGCACGCGGTCAGTTGGTCGCGAATGGATATCCCTTGGTGAGCGCAGTGCGCGGTGCGCGCTTGGTAAACAGCGACTAGACAGTAATCCATGTCCATGTTGATCGATAAGACCGCACCGCGCACGCAGCAACGAGGTCCACACTCACTCAGTGCCTGTGCCCCGTGTATCTTCGCATTAAGCTGATGACCAATTAATGTTGATCCATTGGGTGCTGCTTTTAATTGGATCGCGATGCGAAACGGCACGGCGGACGGACGGATGCAATGCGTGCATCACACACAAGAGGTGTGCCTCCTCGGGCCAGAGCCATATCCTTCGCAGCCGCATTAATCACTGTGATGCAAGTGCGTAAACAGCTTGTGGGATACTAATTCTGTCATTAAGGATCAATTTACTCAACGGCCAAAGGCGCTAAATTCGTGTTTTACACTGTTGCAGATCGAGGCTGCGCTGCCGCTGATTTTCTTTTTCCAGCTCAATGGCCATGTGATCGAGGACACGACTTATGCTCCATGAACGAGGTTTCAATCTGAAACAACCGCTGCCAGTCAATAGATCTGCGTTTGAGAGCCGACTCTGGATTAAGTTATTACGCCACCGCCGCCGCCGCTGCTCAGAGCTTCGTCCGTTCAGGTCGTTTGAAGCTGCGATCAGCGCTTTATGTTTGTTAAACAAAAAACGAATAAAGTGACTGAGCAGTTTAATGCTCTTGGGCTCCGCCGATCGATCGCGCCGATCGATAAGCGTTATTCCCTTTATTAGAGATTCCCAAAAGCGCGGAGCGTACACGGGGGAAATGCTAGATGCATATAAATTAGGATAATGCGATCGTAAAATATTTTATGAATCTATTTGCATCTTCTTCTTTGTCCGTGTCGCCGTCTCCCTCTCCCTCGCTTGTGATACGTTTTGCATAAGACGGAGATATTTATTCAATGATATGACAGCTTGTTGGAAATTATTGTTATTACAGCGATACATCCAATTAGTTACGTTTTCTTCGCGTTTCTTTGGTGTTTGCTTTTCGCCAGTGCCCGCCCATCTCCGGCAGTGAGGGGGGCAAACGCGGCGGATCTTCGAGGGAAGATAACTAAGATTTATTTCTTAATTTCAGAATATTTCTGATTCAAATTAGTCGCTTGCTATTTGTTTCTGGGATCGCTGGAGTGGCGTGTCCGTCTGTCTGTTCGTGTGGGCAGTTGGCCTGGCTGTGAAATATTGAAGATTTAAACGGCTGATAAGGGTCTAATGATGATTGTCTCGGGCTGTATGGAAATTGTGAACCTGTGGCGTAAGTCGGAACAGCAGCAACTTGAGCGATCTTAGAGGCTCATTGGGCTCCCACTCTGGCAGTGACTGAATTTCACAGCCATCATCTGGCTGTGGCTATTTCGGTGTCGGGGCAAGGCGTATCTAGGTCAGGTTGGACTTAGCTGCCACGCGAACTGACTCATTCCTGAGTGGAATTTGCGCTTCTGACAAACCGGATTAGCGGATTTATATTGATTTAGTTGGGTTTAGTAAAATGGTTGGAGAGGGAGGTCCCCGGATGTAGCCAGAGCGCCGCACGAGGAGTGTGGTCTCTACCGCCTCTTCACTCAGGCACCTTGTGCTGAAATCAATGATGTTCCCTGTTATGGCATCAATAAGGGACCGGAGAGCAGGTCTACTCAGTCTGAGCAGACAGAGTGGCCATTCAAGATTGAGCCATACACCATCCTCTGCTTTGAGGCAATGGGTATCACGCTGGCGACCCATAATTGATCCGAGATTGAGCTATGGTTGGTTCCTGTGCTTGTTGAGATCGAATCTAGCTAGAAAAACATTTACCAGTCGAATGGAAGGTGCAGTTGGTTAAGTGGCAGCCCTTGGTTAGCAGCCCCGGTTCGAATCGAAGTGAAAGCTTAGTTAATACGCTTTTACCTGGTTTTCAAATCTGGTCCAGTCCCCATTTGCTGTTGGGGTAGGTGTAAAACAGTGCACCAACGTGGTCTAAGTGTGGACTCACCTCCCCAACCCTCACCACTCCCTACCTACCACTAATCAGCTTGTTTGGCTTGTCCTTCAATCGCTGCGGATGCTTGGGAGTACGTGACGTACGTGTCAGCAGAAGTACATCAGGCAATAAAGCGTCGAATGTTGGCCCCCAATTACAAAGGCTTCGCCTGGCCATTTACGTTGACTGCAACTTTGTGAGGATCGTCATTTTGGATGACATATGGACCAACGGCCAATAAAGCACAGTAAACGGTATTTTCCGGCATCAGATTGAAGAAATTCGATGCAATTTTTAAACAACTGGGAAGTCCTTGAACCGATGTACGCGATGTGTCAGCCTGGTCCGGCAAAATCTGATTAATTTTCCCGGGATACCCCGAATTTGACTATCGTTTCTAATAGTTCCTGACTGCTGTCGCATTTGGCTTACAAATCGATAAAAACTTCCCGATTATCTTATCCAGGACTTGTCTTTGTGTGAATACATTCGATTGTATACAATCGATTGTTCACCTTACAATTTGCTGTCGAAAATTGATTTTGTAGTCAATTGGCTGGGCCGCACGCGCTGTTGGTATCTGCCCGTCAATGCTGTGAAAAAGATACTGAGACGTTCACACAGTGCTCTTGACGGGATCTTACAGTCGACGTTGGGCAGGGATGGACCTCTATTGAAGAAGATAGTACGATGGCCTCTGCTGTGGATGAGGTTATAATTCCAATCGCCGGGCATGTGTTAGTCGTCTCAATTTCTGCACATTGCCGCCCTAGTTGCTCCACCAGTTTGAGGACAAAGACTACCACCTGCAATCATCTCCCAGCAATGTCACTTTCACAAAGTCTATGGATATAGGCCATTTTCCTACAACACAGCCTGCTCCTCAACATTAACGCTCCAACTCAGCCGAGTCTGAGTGCAGACAAAACAATTCCGCCCAAGGAATGCCCACATTCCAGCATCCATCTAATTATATGATAATTCGTTCGCATAAACTGACGTGATGCAAGTTCCATTGCCACCATCTCCACACCATCATCACCAGTCACCTTCGGCAAGACGTCTTATTCGATTGTTCACCTTATAATTTGCTGTCGAAAATTGATTTTCCTCCTCCAGCCATACACGCTTCAGTGCTTCGTGGGTTGCCATGGAAAACCTCATGTCGTCCCTGTGACGGTAATTCACATCGTAAACGTTCCGGCAATTACACACACACAGGGACACAGCCCGCAATCCAAATTCGCTGCCAAAATCGTATCGGAAGGCGGCTTCAATTGTGATTATGCGTTCGCTCATTTGGCAAATAATGTAATTGCCTCGGAATAAGCCAACATCCATGAGACAGCTCTGCGCCTCATCGTGTTCGCGAGTGTGTGTATGAACTGATCGTGGGGCACGAATAATGCGCCGACGCGACGTCTAATGCCAGCCCTGCCGGCGGCATCACCAGGTGCCTTTGCCGGGCGAGCTTAAATTATCCGCAATAGAACACTGAATTCATATTGCCTGTGTGTGATTGGGGGGCTATCTATGAGTCTCTGTGTGCATCTAGGGTGAGCTTGACGACTTTGTCAGCAGATCGGCATGTGAAAATCGACTGACTGAATCGACGCGGCGGCTCGAGCTCCTTTGCTCGCATAAGGAAGAAAGAATTTTAAGTGGAGCACAGCCGCGCCGCCACCTCCGCCGACAAAGAGGTGCAATTTTCTTTCCATATACAGTGCGACGCGATCCCGTTAAGAAAACGAAATTGAAAATGAAATATTTCCCGAGCAGCCGAGGGTGGGTGGGACACCGAGGGTTGCCAATATGTTGGTTTTCTGTGTTCTGCGAGCGCGGTGCCTCCCCCAATTAAGCTGCGATCGTGCAATTTTCCGATCAAATACCCCGCCCATCGGCCCCCGCTGCCTCATCGAGCATGGTGGATCGAGCGGCGAGGTCTGTTTGATCATGACATTATTCGGTGAATAATAGGAAAATTATAGGTTTTCAAATTGATCGCTTACATCGTTACGTTGCACCGGGGTGACTTCAGTGATGTTTCATTAGCCTTCCTGGCGGCGCAGCCTCACAGCCGGTGGCGCAGAGCGCATCGCCTCATCGCCATCGAGAGTGACGATTAAATTAATTGAAGCAATTGATTCGGTGCATGATGCGATGCATGAATCGTTTCGCCAAGCCAATGTCAGACGCTTGTCGGGACAGTCGCTTGGCAGTAATTAGTCATCGGACTTCATCATCGTTTGCCCCGCGGACTGTGATTCTCAGATCTCAATTAGAGCCACACTGAGTCGTGTGATGAATTGGTCGCAATGCAGAATTGTTTGATTGGCGAGACAAGCCGGTGGGTTGCATAAGCGACGTCTGATGTAACCACTGGCAGTGAACTAGTTGTTTCCCAGATGTCCATCCGGGTGTGGGTTAATTAAGGGTATTGTGGTTTTGAATTTACCACAACCGGGTGAGTGGGAAAACTGGAACTAGACTAGATCTGGTTGTTGGCTTGGAACTGACTACTCACTTCTTCTGCGAATGCGCACATGATGGTGCGGTGCCGAGGGCAAAATATCGCTGAGCTTGGGACTGAGAATGCATTGATGACGGATACTGCTCGTTTGATGGCGGGGAATCCTCGCTCGACAAGAAGTGAACGAATCTTGCTATAATTCATGGTTCAGACTTTTTTGATTCTGAGTAAGCGTTGCTGGAGATCACGATAATCCAAACAGAAAAATGATCTCAATCGAGACGACGAGATGCAGCTTCGAATAGAGTACTCGCTAGAGTACTCGCCTCCTTTTCGAGCAACTACTCTAGCGATGTTTAAACGAAGGGTCCAAACGTGTCACGGGAAAAAAAGGACTAGGCAACCGCAATGGCAATGGCGAGAGGTTGGTACACTTGTTATATTTGCCACCATGTTTGAACACAAGTCAGTTGGGTTTCCAATGATAGCTGCCTCTAACCCAACTGACACTTTAGCTATCAACCGGAGTTTCAAAATGAGTCTCCTTGGCGTCAGAAGCAAACGAGGAGCTGATGTGGGGCTGGTACGTGACCATCACCTTATGGTAGCTACTAGCTACTCTCCTACTCCGGACACCAGGAGTTCAAAAATCCAACGAAAACGGTAGACCCGCTGGCTTAACGTAGCAATTCGGACCCGCAACCTGGCTGATTGTGAAAAATGTTGTGTGGAGAAAATTGTCAGTCGAGCTCAGAGAAGACAAATTTCGGGGAAAGGAAGCATCTAAGTACTCGCATTGGGACCGCCGGTGCTTCGGAGAGAAGTGACTGACATAGTATGAAGGAGAGAGAAGTTCAGCGTAGTAAACGATGTGACAAGCGTGGCAGCAATAATGCACTGGCAGCGGTAGTAGAGTAGGTACGACCGGTTGCAGCCTTAATCACCACCCACTGAAAAGTCTCGACGGTTATGCGCTTTGTTTGGATGAGGGTCATCTCGGAAAGTGGAAGGAGCTCGAAACGTTGTATTCTCTCTTTGTACCCGAAGCTGACTGTGATGCCTAAAGAAGGCCTTATCCCCGCTGAGCTCCTACGAGCAGAGTCCACACAGCTGCGACTTCTACTTTTAGATAAAGCGCTTGGGAAGCTATTTACTTGCTGCCTGAGTGGATGAAGAACGTCAAGCTTCCTACAAATGGAGATTTTATACTGAGTGAAAATTCGACAGGTACTGCATATCCAAATGCCACTTGGTGCATACAGTAGGTTGAGCGAGGAACTATTGACGTAAAATGGAGCAAGACAACGCTGAGAGAACATATTGAGATAACAGGTCAGGGACCACTAGCCAGAAGTATGCAATGCCGAAAAGTGGAAGTGGATTGGTCACACACTACGAAAGGCTGACAGCTGTATAGCTAGCTGTGCCTCGGCGCATTTGGATTAATATGCTCCAAAAGCAGATACAGAACGGTGGTGTGTGAAGCAAATGGGGAGAGTTGAGACACATTGCCAGAAATGGAACGCGATGGTGCCTTGGCATAGTTGGAGGAATATGCTCCAAAAGGGTATTCAGAACGAAGGGGTGTGAAGAGCGGCGAATGGGGAGAGTTAAGACACATTGCCAGAAATGGAACGCGATGGCGCCACTGTCCTATGCTCCAAAAGGGGATACAAGACCTAAGGAGAAATAAAAAACAGACGCAGGAGTTAACAACCCTACAAAGGGCATTGTAGCCACTGCCCTGTCGTGGGTAGGTCCTCGGGACTGATTGTCTCTTCCCCACAGCTCTGACAGCACGACCTTTCTCACCACCGAGGCTGCACCTTATAATCATGACACGATCGCCTTGGGTTCGCTGCCGAACTCTTTCATTTTGTCGGCTTCCGCCATCAAGACAACCAACCCCGCCCTGGCCACCTCGTTCGACTCAATCACGGGTTGCATTCATATTTCATCATAAATAGCTGAGTGGATCTACAGATCTACGAGTTTGAACAACCCGTCACGGGATTATTCAAATCGGATTCCTTTCATAAGTGTGAAATATCAAACAATTTGACAGCGAATTCCAGCACTTTACGATCAGCCGCACCGCAGATTGCCTTTCGAACCACAACAGCGAACACAACACCATCTCGTGGCGTGCTCGTATGTATGCAGTAAACTTAAGATTTAATATCTCATCGGTTCGAATGACAAATTACCATTTATTGATAAAGCAAAGCCTGTTTTCGAACAATAAAGCAGCCAATAAAAATCAACCAGTCGGCCCAGCACACATCGGTTATAAATTAAAATAAATTAATAATCGGGATCGTAAAAGGGTACTTAATCGCCAATCTAATCAGCAACACTTGTCTATACATCAAAATACAAGCCATAAAGTCTTCATGTACCAATTTGGTCAGTAAGTCGGTGCTCGTAAATAAAGACATTTTCAGGTTTTCTTCTTCTTTTACTTGTGAGATGAGATATTCTGTTTTTTTTTCGGATTTTATGGCCCTGGCTCCCATTCGAAACATGGTGTTGCCAAAAATCTCTTTTAACTGCATGAAATTATAATTCGATTATGACTACTTTTGAAGACAAGAGCTCTCGGACACCGCCGCGCCGCTTACACAATCTTTATGGCTGAACAGTGAGCCAAGCGGGCGTTGCTGGTTTGTGGCGAGTTGAAGATGCGATTAGGAGAGTATCACCTGCCAATCGCGTCTCGGAGGTGTACACTTCAGCGTATTGTACGACCATTAAATTGTTAATAAACACTGAAAGAGGGATTGACACTTTTATTGAGTGGAAAATATGTCAATTAATGTTCGAGGGCTGGCCATTGGTAGTTCATACAGACAACAGAAGGGGGCCCATAACACCGTGGATGGGCTTTCAACTGTCCGCCCCCGTATGGGCGTTGTGAGAGAGCAATGCCGATCATTACAACTTTACTGCCGATCCATCGATGCGGTGACGGCTTTATGCGACAATCGTCTTCGAAATAAAAAAACGAGATGGTGGCTATAAAGTTAAGAAGATTGTTGTTTGGATTATTTCTGCTCATGTGGGCCGTTGCCTATTGTGAATTGAAGGGGTTTTCGAAAACGTTGGCAGTTTAGATGGGCTCCCATGTCAGCGACTGGAGAAAGGGGAACAACGAACGTAAAACCAGTGCGGTTTGTTTAAGTTCAATGACTGTATGATCGATGTGATCACGCTTAGGATTACCGAGTCACTGTCCTCATACAGTGTCCGGGTGGCGGTGCCGTCCGACTTGGACTAGGGTCTAGCTTGCTGTAAAAACGGATTGTGTCGTGCGCGTTGTGGTCGCATGGGTGGAGCGGTCCTACAGCTTGGAGCCAACTCCGAATTCGAAACAGAATTGTACATGATGCCGACCTGTTTACCCACTCGCTGTCAATATGCGTCAATTGCCTTAGTTGCAGGCTAGCCATTGACCTACTCGCTGTTTCAGCATTTGTTTGTGGAAGACAATGTATAGAAGGCAAGGGCTATAAATTTGTGCGAGCTATGAGCGGGGTGACGAACCACGTAAAGTGGTAAAAGTGCAAGGCTAAATATTTGGTCCTTCAAGACGGATGTGAACCGCCTACCAGTGGATCGTAATTGGCTTATATTGAAGCCCAGCGGTCCACCACCATTTTTGATCTCATCTTTTATATATTTGTCGGTCCTATACTGTCCTGTCCTTTCATATATTTTCTGTCCTAGCTAGTTATTCGGTCCTTCGAGCCGGATGTGAACCGGCAACCAATGCATCGTGATTGTAGGTCACCTTTTTTCGATTTCTTCTTCCATATATTTGTCTGTAATTAAATTTGTAAAATGTGTCTGCCTTAAATCTGCCTAGATTGGCCACCATGGCACCTGTCACGCCGCGGGCGGAGATGTTATTGCAACCACCGGCAATAGTGTCCTTCTTTGGCACACTCTCCCGTATCGCGAGCTCAAGGGTTTCAAAAATCTCACTGCATTCAATGGCGTTCGCACAAAACTCAACAACTGGGCCTCAACAAATCCAATGCGCGTTCCAGGAGCCAGTCTTTGTTGACGTGGAGAATGAAAAATGAGACCACATTCTCTTCTGCATTCTGACCTTAACGGCTCAAGCAGCACCTCCATTGGCACACATTGAATTCCTGGCACTTCCATGACTCTCGCACCAGACCACCACCACGAATGACAAAACTTGAACACAAATAAACACCAACATCCAGCCTAGTCATTTATCATCCGAATCCAAGTTCCAGCAAAATCTTTCTTGTCGATCTCTCTGCCGATGAGCACACAAATATGGTATTTTCCATTTTAATGTGTCAATCAACCACCCCATCTCCCACCCCTTCCCCGCCGCAGACGCACACACCATCCACCATCGTCATTCTAAGTCACACAAATTAGAAACGATCACTTACACTTAACACACAATGGCAACGCCAACTCCAGACTAGACCTGTGTACCGCTGGTGTACGGAGAAGAGGGAAAAATGCGAACGGCATCCATGGCATCGCTACAGCACCACATCAACATCTCTTCATCGCACTTCGGGCGACTTTCGTTTAATGAAGTTTTCATTTGACTTGAACTGGCCCAAGGGGCACTTAAGTGGGGCCCATTAGTAAGCCATTAGAATAGTGCTCGCCACAACATGCGTATCGGCGATTACACCGTGTCCAAGTGCCACTTGTGCTGTCTGTTTGTTCTTCATCATCATCATCCTCATCAACATTACCAACACGGGTTCCAAATGGCCAGCAGCAATGGCAACGGCGATGGCAACAGCCGCAACAACATCCACTGAGCCAGCGGCAACAGCGCCGACACAGCAGCACCCGCAGTGGCTGCATCAGCGTTAAGGCGCCACAATGACCTCACACACGGCGAGCGGAATGCAAAAAGGCAACAACAGAGCTCTGTCAACTTATGCACCAAACCGAATCGCACTGCATATCTCGAGAGCATAGCCAGTCCAGAACAGAATAATGGGTCACGCGAAGGTTGAGCTGTCCACTTGGTCAACCATGGGCCGGACTGGTTCGCAACCGACTCTCCCTGCTGGTGGCTGTTGCTCGGCTGATTCTTGCCCGTGCTAAGGTCAAAGGGTGATTGCCAAACCATCCCGACACGATGCTGTGCAATTAGAGGCAATTCGTCATCTCCTGTTCTCCGGTCATCCTTGGAGTCTGCGAAGTTTGCCTCGGCTCTTGTTTGCTTAGCACTCCACGAACGGAGGTTTACGACGCGTGGGCAGCCGGCTGACCCAAGCTTCGGGCTGTGTAGTGGTGGTGTCATGGCATCACGGACGCGAGGGAATGACTACAGTCTAGAGCGCTCAAGTGGAATGGATGGGGTGCGCTAGTGTATGGGTGCTGGTATCGACCAGAAATGTGATTAAATTTGAATGATCGATTCGGTGTGGGTGGGGGAGAGTTTGATGAGGGCCTTGAGTGGCTGTTGTTTGAGTTCCTAATTAAAATGTTTTATTAGCATCGGATAACCGTAAACATGGACTAATTGACGTGGGAACTGTTCAGATGCCAGGAAAATGATTCATTGGCTGGGTACATGGAGCAATGGTCACAAGGCTGTGTGCAATAGCCGCTGAAGAAAAAAGAGCTGTGGGGTGGGGAATGATCAAACGGGATGTTGTTCGGCAAATTGTGGGCGGGTCTGAAGGGGATGTTGAAGAATAAAGCGTCAGAGTGTATTCCAGGGGAATGGGAAAAATTAAGCTCTCTCCGTTGAGCGCCTTCCAAGAGATGGCTTAAGTTGCTCCATGCACACTGTACTGGCACGGTTCGGGACCCTATGGGCGCAGATTCCAAGATACCCTCGTGTTCAGGGACCCAGTCCAGATTCACCTTGTTGCATCTAGCAAGGGATCGGAGTTCGTCGCAGCAACATTTGACCGCGTCGTTCATTTCAGAAATTCTTCCTCAACGACACTGCATCGAGTGACAAATGAGAGCCTTAAACGGAGAAGAAGAAGAAACGGTGAAGCCCGTGGAGCGAAGGTGCAATGTGGAAACTGTCTCAGGATGGGACATTTGATTTGAAACGACCGTGTTCTTCTTTAGAGGTAGACTGTGAACTAATTCATAGTTCGCGAAGGCACTCGTAGATGCGTCAAATGGTGTCATTGTAGCCAGACGGATCAGGATGTGTTCCTAGGACGAGACCAGTGGTCGACTCTTCAGCCTTAGATCTTGATCATTAATGCGAAGTTCGATTTCAGTGTGTGTACAGTGTGTCTTGGTGCTATGGATCGCAAGCTTACTGAACAGATCATAAAAGTGCTAAACATAAGCGGTCCCAAACTTGAGCCCTGTGGCACACCTTGCTACAGTCTATGTCCACTCAGCAGTGAGCAGCATCAGTACCTAGATCAAACGCTGAGTAACTCTCGCCAACTCTTGTCCCTTTTGACTCAGATGTGAGTTATAGAGGCCTCTCTGGACAGACCAAGCATAGTCTGTACAAGACGATGATCAACACCGTCCTGGTGTTCGGGCTTGATGCATAGAAAATGTGAAAGTCCTCAGTCGACAGAAACGCTATGCTCCTGTTTGCGTTGATGACATTTGGAGGGGAAGATTCCACCGCGAACTGTACAGGCTATGCAACGACACGGGTCTAGCCAGGCTTCTACGGATGCTACGTCTTGGGAGAGTGGGACATGAAGAACACATGGATATCATGGCTCCTTCCTAAAGAGTCTTCGGTTTCGAACCAATGGGACATTGTATCAAAGGACGTCCACGTTTAAAGTAGCGAGCATAAGAGCAGAAGGACCTCAACAGGCATGGAACCAACTTCGCTGGGGAATACCCAACTCTTCAGATCGACATCCAGTGCTTTTACGTTGATTTTAAGGTCGCATAAGACCGTCGTCGACTCTGAACCTTTGGGAAAGCGAAACAGGGACCACGTCTAAGGTGGGGCACCAAATGATCTTGACCAACTCGGTACTCGGCAACTGGAGGCAGCTAGCCAGAGATCGCACTAGATGGAAATGGTTTGCTGGTTGTGGTCCTGGTAAAGCCTGGTGAGTAAGGCGGTGTATAATTTCGGTGCGCGCATCTAAAAAAAGCGCTCCTTTATTTAAAGAAACCAGGGTCTAGTCCAGGGTAAGATTTTTCTAGTGGCTTGTTAGAATATACCAATCATTTAAAAATAAAATACGGGTGGATCTACATAACGTAGAGGGCTAGGGCCTAGCTTCTGACTAACCACTCGCATTGTGCGCGCTATTGTTCTTTCACGAGTGGAAGGGACCTACAGCTTTATGCGGACTCCGAGCGGCCAGTTTGAGAAGTTCTTCTAGACAGTCGTCCTCTTTGAGCATTGTTAGTGGCTTCAAAGAGGTGGGTACCAGGAATCGAACCTAGACTCAAGTGTGTAGGGGTCGACGCACCAACGGCACGCAATTCGGAGATAATTGAGAAGAAGAAGAAGTACAAAAAGCTCTAAACGAAGTGACTGATCACAATTCACACTTGAATCCCTCTCGCCAATTAAATCGACACTTCGAACAACAAACTGTTGACGTGTCCTTGAGAAATCGCAAATTTATTCGCCGATTCGATTCCAACTTGCATACACATCATGTTGCCTGCGCAACAGAAGTTCTGCCAACGAGTCGATCAACTCAGGCACATTACCCAACCGCCTGACGCATCCAGCACACAATGAATGCTATTTTCCCCGTCTGAAGTTCATCTCAATTTATTGGCACATGACTGTCAAATTTCATTACAGTGTACAATGTCAAGTACAATTCCACCTCCCGGAGTGGCGGCGGCGGCGGCGGCGTGCCGAGACGCCATAGCACTCGTTGAAATTCACCGCACAGCTTCCATTAACTCCAGTATCTGTTAGATAACACTCCAACTCATTTGCCATTCCGCACACGATTCGCTTTGAACACCACACAAACAGAGGGACAAAACATGAGCAAAATAGAAACGCATAATAGAAGGAAATATGAATTTCCCTTATTGCAGATAAAACAGCGCAGATAACAGCCGCTTACAGAATAAAGCTCAGATACAGTCGCGCTTTGATCATCGCACTAACGAGGCTCGTGTAGGAACAAAAAAGCGGCGAAAAGCGAATTGCACTGCCAATGGAAAAAATTGCCACTCAAGCCATCCATAAATATTCAGCAGGCACGCCGAAACGTTTGTCAAATACGTGTTCCCGATCGGATCAATTGCCAGTGGAATCAATTAGACCCGCTCGCTCGAGATTCTAGGACATGTGAACGCGTTTCATCAAGAGAGTCAGTTTTTTTGAATCATTTTAATGCCATCCCACGGTCCAGTGGTAAGGTCTTTAATGAGCCGCCAAATCGGATAAATCACGCGAGAGAACGTTTAGACCTCCGCCGCCGCGGCGTGGAGATGCTCCCATCTGCGAGCGGGGTTATAAATATTCAGCAGCCTCAACTCAACTGGGTTAAGTGTCCATGTCCATCGTGATGACCGGCGACAGCTTTGCTAGATGTCGTCGCTTCGGACGGCCTGTCGTCCGAGGGATGACCGAGAAAGATAGTTAATTAGATCTCGATTAATTAAGAGTTGATTGGAAGATCGGTGAGATGCGTCGATGGTGTGGTGAGTGTGTGTGCAGACTGGGAGCTTGTTTCCGTTGGACATGCCATTCATTTGAATGATTTCTGATCCTGGCGATGCACTGCATGGCTTGAATACCAATTTCAGTTCACACAATTAGCAATCAGTTCCAGACACATTGAAGTGCAACTTTGTAGCGGGTGATTCATTTAGACTCGTTTTAGACGTGAAACAAATATCGGCGCACCTTGGGGTGAGACCGAATCGTATGCCGTGGCGGGAAACGGCATGACGCCGTACCCTCTCGACGGCAAGGGAGTTACGAAAATCAGCAAAAACTTCAGAAAATCCTCTGAAAATCGTCCACTTCGACTGGTGGACAGAGAATTTCGCGTTTCGGGCTCTGCAACTGGCCCGCTCGATATTGTCGCATCACACCTCGACAGTTATGTGAAATCTTCGCCGATGAGCCAGCTACTGGAAGCAGCTGGAAGTAGAAATCCAAAATAAGCAACATTTACACGAAATTATGTTACGAAAGCGAATGCCAAGGGCTCTCCTTTCAGGCCATCAGATTCTATTCTGTTTAAGATTTACAAAAAAATCATGTCTTAATGATTTATTGTCCCACACGGCCAAACAATCATTGCAGGCAACGTCTAACTGCCGGAAGTTGAGTGGGCGAGATAAAGTCAGTCTGGCAGCACACCCATCAGTGAAGCGAGGGTACGCAATTAGATTCCTTTCACGCCATGCTCGCATGGATTGTGGGTCAATGCCGTCTCCACCATCACCAGCCGCAGTCACTGATTGACCCCATTTCAATCGGCAATCCTTCCCAATCACCGCCAATTCCAATCACCTGTGAAGAACATAACAGCAAATCCCAATTAGACTGGACTGCCCAGAGTGGGGCGTAAATGTCTTCAAAAGCAGGCGGCGCGGCGGCAACAAACTGCGATGTCAATAAAATAATGAAGGCAACCAATTAAAATTAAAATACGTACACCGCTGTTGTCTTTAATTAAACCCGAAACAAGTCATTTAGTGCGTCTTGTTGCGCATAGCATTAAAGTCACGTTCCCATGGCATCTACGGCGACGAGTAACGCCTCATGTTGACCATCTGCGAGCGGCTCTCAGCCTCTGCCTCAATTAGATGCACGCATGACAAATGTATTTGGAACGACCGCCGCGACGTGCACACAGTGGCGGTTCTGTGGCTCGCACAGAGCATCGCATAAATTCAAATCTAGTTCCATGGGAACAGAAAATTCCGTGCTTGCGTGCAATTAAAAGCACTCGAACTGATGGAATGAAAGCAGATCTGATGGCGAATTATGAGTCCTCCGGTGAAACATGAGGCAGCTTGCACTTCATGAATATTCAGTCTGCCGCTGGTCGGTGCAGTCCAAGCGAATATGGGCGAATTCAAATTTACGATGTCATTCGCTGGAGTTTATGCGAGATATTCATAGTTTTATGCTAGTTTTACGATCGATAGAGAATTCTTCGAATCTCGAATCTGTCTCTCTCTCCCCGCCGAGACGGGTGATTGCGAAACCACTCACGTCCGCAGTTTGGGGCTGGCACTCGATAATTGTGCCGCACGTAGTTTGTCAACAAAAGTCTCCTTAGAGCGGTTGAAGCCTCAAAGCCGGAATCACTGCGCTAATGAGAGACCGCCAAGAGTGCAATCACATCAATTTGAAAATATTTGCCGCGTGGGAAAGGGGGGATGGCACACTCTCTCGGTCTCTCGGTCTTCCGTGCAATTTATCCAATTAATGTCAATTGCACTCGATGTCGACAAATGCAGCACGCTTTGGAAATCCTCTCGGCAATCCATTAAAATAATGTCGAACAAAACACCATATGAAGAGAGTTCCGAGCCAGCGCGAACGAGCGAGAGAGGGAGAAGAGAAGGAAATTATAATAATCGATGAAGTGCGCTAATAGTCGCAGACACCGAGTGCTGTGTGTTGTCAACGCGATCGTTGTTGTCGCCTGATGAGTGTGCCTCGGATCCGATCTGCACGCAGGAGATGTGCAGTCGCAGATGCGAACCAGGCGGTAGACAGAGACGGAGTGGCTGGACTGGAGGAGGATGGTGTCGATTATGTCCTCGGCCTACACAAATCCATTTGTACACGCTTTTCGATGATTTCACTCTGGTGTGGATGGTGTGCGCGCAATTGTGTGATGCTGTGACCAACCTACGCATTCTTATGAATTTCCCATTTATATCCAGTCTTTGGTTGGTGTTGCTCGGTTTGAGGAGACGTTTGTGTGATGTTAACCGGGAGGATTACTGTGTGGCAGATGACGTAGTGTATCCTGCACAAAATCGTGGTTTAGTCCCAGTAATTGCCTGGCGGAGGGACGGGAAACGCGAAATGGTTACCGGGTGAGTTTCTTGGCGGGGTCTGCTCCCTGGATGGGGAGGAATATAAATCGAGTGCCAGTTCAATCTGGAAAATGATACATGACCGTGCGCAAGTTTGTTGCAATTTCCGTCGGAAAAGCGAATCGATGTAACTGCTGCGGTTTGTGTGTACAAAGTTCGCAACTCAACTCTTTTGTGCTGCTATTTAATTTGAGTGACGAATGCTGTGCTTAGTGGGGCATGATCGAGAGATCCAGTGAAGTTATGCATTTGGCCTTAGAGTGCCTGTTGTTTGTTGTCAGCCACTTGTATCATGTCAAGTATGTCCGATAAGGCTCCGTAGACATTCAGGTCGAGCTGGTATGGTTGGTAACGTCCTGTTTAGCTGCATCGATTCCTGTCGAGGTTGAAAATCAAGACTCCCCGTCTCTCGACGTACAAAGTCAGGCCTGTCCTCGTACGGGTCTATTAGCATGTAACTGCCGGCTGCCTCTAACCCCATGGCTGAGCATTTCAATGTACACCTTATGTGGCGACTAGGCAATGCGACATACTGGCTTGGCAGGCGTGGTGCAACCTCTTCTCTCCACCTATCACCAAGATAGTGCCATGATATGGGCAACCATAGCAACTCAAATGTACTTGACGGCTTACTTGAGCTGAATGTCGTCAGCACAAGTCAGCTAGTTCCCCAAATTGGAAACGCCAATTGGTTGCCAATGCGAGTCAATCCGCTGGACCTACCTGAAAAGTGGCGTGTTGCTCCTTCACTTTAACCCCACCCAGTTGAAAGTTAAGCGGATTTTCATTCTACTGCATTTGCATGTGTCCCGCGGCAGGAGCTGTTAAAGACGTGATTGATTGCATTCTCAACCATGGTTGCACTGTAGTCCATCTGCATCAGCTTTTGAATCAGGGAATCGCTTCTTTTGGTTTCTTCTGCTAAACTGAAGAATACACGAATCGGAGATGGACCATGGCCACTCGTGCTGTGCATACCGTTGTTCTCTCACGAGTGAATCAAATCGCATACTGAGGAAGTCAGACCATTGCCACTCTTCAATATTCAAAATTGAGCACCACATTCGATGGTGCGAGGCAGTTACCGTTAACAAATTCGTACAGGCAAGTGTCACGTCACTTATTTGAGTTCAATCCACTTGTTCAAACTCCCTCGAGTCGGTGCGAAGGCTGGACCCATTCAACTTAATGTTGACTAAATGAAGCAGCCATCGCTGGGCCACAAAACGGATGCTGCGTCGAACCAAGAACCACGAACCACGAACGACCGAAAAGACCAACAAACAACAAGTAACACCCCAGTACCTCAGCGTATTTATTGAGTTTCAAAAACAAGTTTTTTACGACTACGGACTATTCCAGAGCCCACTTATCGAAACAAAGAACCTCATTGAGCTGATTGCCAGATCATGAAATCCAAAGTCAATATCCACCACTCGGTGCAGTTGCATTCAATGAAAAGAGGTGTAAATTAAGGTATTAACTCCAGAAATATATGCCGTCCAGCTCGTGTGTTGCTTGCACCCTGCCCAAGGAATGCCTTCGACTAAACCAATTATTGGCTTCGCGTTCGTATAAAAAACTGATTTATTTTTCCATGACCGCTCGTGTTAGACTTCATATGACACACGCCACACGAATGCCTGTGTACCGTGTAGGCGCACTATCACGGTGGCAACGGGTGCTGTCTAAAGAAAAATGGAGCACCAATCTGAAGGAGCACGAAACTCAAATACTGAGATTTTACCCAGTCAGCCCCATTACAAGCGTGAATATTATCGCCTGTGTGGCAGGGTGACGGTGTGGCAGTGTGGCGGATAGCAAGCAGCATGACATTAAAATTATTTATCGGTCAGAATTGCGCTGTTTATGTAGCGGCGACATTAAGTGTTGACCTGGCATCAGGCTTAAGCAGACCAGCTTCCAAGCACCGGCCTTAATGATAATAAATTTGAGTCATTGTTGGCCTCCTCCTCACTGCCACTGCTGTGGAAGGTACACGAACCTACATAAATTTTCATATTTCGAACACTGGTACACACGTGTAAGTAAGTTCAACATGTTCTGTAACACATTTTCCCCCTTCCTCCCCCTCCTCCTTGCGGCACAACAAACATGATCGGTTAGGTAAATGAGTTCCATTTATTTGTGTGCTGGGAGTGAGGAGGCATCTCTAGCCTCGTTGCGGTGCGAAGGAGAAAACTAAATAAATGAGAGACGAATGCCGATTTTCATCGGTTATTCGGTTACCTCTGGTTATCCACACACAGTTGGTCGCTGTCGCTCTGCGAGTATATGAGGCACGTGACTGCCTTAAGGTGAAATCATTTTGGGGTCTCTGATGGTGAGGGGCTAATTGATAAAGTGTGTTTTTTGGTGGCTGGCACTTGGCTCTTAAGCGCGGCTTGATGGATTTTTCGGTAGAAAATCTCTTGTGTTATCTTCGGGTGGCTTTGATTAGGGAACAGATGGCGGCTTGGGTTGGGATTGACACTTTGTTGATAAGTCTTTTATCTGCGGACCACTTTGTGGGGGGTTTCCGAAGTAGTCCAAGATCGATTGTTTTGAATTTAAGAGGTTTTGATGTTGATGATCGGGTAATCAAAAGAGTTGGCTAACAAACTCCGCTGATCGACAGGAATTTGTTTTTTCTGTCTTCTTGTTGTGATCGGGACTTTGTTGATCGTTGGACACATGTACTTTGTCTAGGAGTCGGGCTTGAAGGCAAAATTCCTTCATCTTCAGCCGACGAACGTCCTCAACCGACACTGCTTCATGACGTGCACCGAAACTGAGCCCATCTGGGTTGCTGCTCAAAATCAAAGTCAGTTGAGGAACAAGAAGGAATTTCCGAAAAAGAATTGCATATCGTCCGGGAATCTCCACACGTCAGAATCGCCACACGCCCCGTTTTCCACCAACTTTGTCACATTCCCGGCATCAGCCGCACAGAGGTGCGAACCCGATAAACTGATCCACAAACAACACATGCCAGCAAAAAAGGAGAACACAAAAACAACACAACGACGACGATACAATAACCCAAAAGCGCGTGGTCAGACCATGTTACATCACCGTGCACACACCATTCAAGCGGCCGACAACAAGACGTTTCCTTTATTCGTTCATTCATGGCGCACACAACGTGCATGTGCCACATTGCACAAGAACTTGCGAACACCAAGAATACCATGACCAAAAGTTTAACGATGCCCCAGCAGATGATGCCGCTGACGATGCGCCGCGGCCGCCGTTGCAAGTCCGCAAATCCTGCACCGCTCGCAGGGCTCTCTGTGCTGGGGATGATTGAACAAACGGTGGTTATTCATTCATAAATGCTTGCACACCCAGTTGTTCATGTTCATGGCTTGGGTCAACAGCGCGTGCAACATTCAGCGGCAAGACCAGCAGTTGGACCACTAAGCCCGACCATACAGCTCCGCATCTGTCTTCCTTGTCGTCATTGTTATTGCTCTCGACAGCGCAGCACGTTGCGCTAGAACCGTAAAGTTAGGTCTTATTTATGGCAAGACTGGTGAGACATTCCCTTGCCCACCGCCGAAAAAAAACAACCGTGTTCCCCACTCTTCCCAGATGGATGCCGGCGATACCCACTACGTGGGACCGATGCTGCAGGGTAATTAAATTTTGTGATGCGCGCACGTTCCTCACAGAGACGGTTATGACCAGGCCACGAAAAAGAGAAAAAATGGCATACGCTCTCTACCCGCAGGCCGGCATCACCTAGCAGGTGGAATGCGCTGGCAGAAGTCGCGAGGGAAAAGCTCGAATGATGATATCACTCGGATCTCGGGCCGCGGCGATATCAATCTAGAGCCCCATTCGTCCAGTGGGTTCTCTAGAATTTGATCAATTCCCATTCGATCTGATATGTCACACAGCTGGAAGCTTACGAGCATACCAATGTAAGCTGACACGTCACATAACTATCCGCACACAGAGCTCGACCAGGGCACTGCCATGCTATGCTCAGCTAGGCTCCGCTCTGCTCTGCCCTGCTCCACCAAACATGAAAGGTTAAATTCCGATTCTGTTCGGGTTCACATATCTCAATCAGTTCGTGTTCTGTGACACTGAAATGACACGAAGAAATACTATCCGATGTTGGAAACTCAATATTCGCTTCGGCTCTGTGTGCGATTGCGACCATCGATCGGGCGGTGGCGGCATAAATTTATCCCTGAGTCTCAGTTTGGTCATTCGGACAACAGGTGCCACGCTGCGATCGGTACGTGGATATCTTTTCATCCATTTGGTTGCAACCAGCATTTTTGCTGCGGCGGTGTGGCGTGGCGCAGCGCGGTGTGGTGCTGCCAGTTATGCAACTGTCTCTGCGCTCGGCTGGAGCGAGTGTATGTGTCCTCGACCAGAGGCGATGAAATGAGATTCACACGATCCGAGTGGGACGTGATTTTGATTTCATTCAGATGCGCATCCATGTCTAGAGTCATTATCCGATTTTGCAGATTACTCTGAACTACGAGTGGAGTGCCCCGGGAAGACGTCTCAGGAAGGCAATTTCGGTCATCTTTGAAAATGCAAATGTCGCCATTTGACGGGATTTTCTATGCGGCATCTTAAGATGACGATGACTTCGGAAGGACACTTAATCCGTTGGAGGCCGTACTGAGCTGATGCTTGCTCAGGGAGCAGGGAGCTAGTGCATGCCCTACTTAAGCTCGGATCAACTACAATCCGCGCAAGTATCGGCACTCAACCTCTGAACGTTAAGTGTTCATACAACTGCCAGGGTGACCAGACGAGCACGCTAGGAAAAGAAATTTAAATAAAAGAACACCGAATGGATGACTGACGGCGCACCAAGGTGGTTCACAGTCGGATCGGGGTTAGAAAGTGGAGGAGAAGCCGGCATAGTGGGACATAGATGTGCTGGGGCAAGCCACAATCATCCAAGATGAACTCTTCGCTCTAAATGAAGCAGTTAATGCAGAGCTGGCATTCAACATAGAACTCTACTCGACTAGACAGTATTGATGTTTGCAGTTTGCTGATGACGATGGGCTGTCAGGGCATGCATGCTATACGTTAATACTGATATGGATGCCAAGACACGGCGAAAAGCCATGAGAACGCCTTTTATTGGGAACCTTTTCACGGACATACAACAACACACAAAGAACTGGTCAAAGAACCAACACCCAGGACAACCAAGGAGGCCCTAAATATCAACAAGCCTAATCTAAGACGTCTCGCTCTTATTGGCAACTCCCCATGCAACTATCAGCGGCATAAAATGGGTTCCACATGGAACTTGAAGTCGTCCAGTGTCCAAATCTGACACTAACAAACATCAGAATATTCCATCAAGAGAGATTATCAAACTTTCTTCCCCAAGTAGCCTGTGATTGCTATATTCACTCCCGAACTGTGGCCACAGAGACCCTTGACGATATGAGTGCGTCTCTTCTCACTGCGAAAGATGACGCTATGCCATGACGGATGCATTGACGCCTGCTCGACCACTAGTGGATTGCGTTCGCTCCAAAAATGGCAATATCACTTTCAGTCCATGCCACGACTAAGCCCATCCATAGTCCAGCCTCACCACCTCAATTCGCCCCGTTTCTGTTTCCGTGTTTCGGAATGGCTTCCAATTTAAGGAGGACACCATGTCTCTGCCCACATCCATCTCTCACGAAATGCACAAGTGTCATTACCTTCAATGGTGGGCAATCAAAATTTCATTGAGGGTCAATAAACAATTATTCGCGGCAAATGTGAACAGACATCACAACGCACGTCCAAACAGATGGGAGAGACAAAAAAAGAAAACCAGCGTTATTAAGAAGCCACTTGATGCTCGCAGAGATTACCAGAATGGAATTCAACTTCACGTTCCTGCCGACAATTAATCAGAATTGAATTTCGTGAAATTATCTCCGTGACTCCTTCTCTCTCACTCTTTCTCTGTCTCTGCGCGTCTGATATTTTGGCAGACGTGAAAGGAGAGTAAAACAAAATTAAATGATTTCACTAATAAGCAGTGATTAATAATGCGCATGCGGTCTTTGTTTCAAGGCACACACAGCCATGCCGGCGCAATCTTTCAAGACATTCTCAGAATCAACTGGAAAGTGAATTATGAGTGAAGCTATCAATATTCGGAGTTCGTTAATGTGCTTCTTTTTTTCTCTCTCTCCCTGCCTCAGCTGTGTAATTTTTTCCAGTTTTTTTTTCCTTCTTTAAGATAAATGAAAAGCTGTTGACGAATTGATTGTGATTTGTTTGGACAGTGCCGGTGCTTACAAATGAAAACATTCATCCCTCAGAGCCGCTCAGTCGCGCATCAGGAATGTGCGATGGAGATCAAGTGAGTTCTCAGCAAGCTGCAATTTGTCTAGTCCAAGTTAGTCATGCATACCTGCTGCAGCGAACGCGCGTGCTTTCATAATATATCACTGGTGGAAATTGCTTTTACTAAAAGCAAACAAATTTCTGACGTGCATGTGTGAGCCTAGGCGACTGGGGGTATGTCACTTTTTAATTCGTTCGCGATTAATCTCCTCGTGCCGAAACACAACAAAAAGCACAACAGCGCCCGAGTGCGAGCTGCGCACGTTAAACGGCCGAAGGAGAAATAATTGAGTCCATGTCGCCGCGTTGTTGTGTGCGACAAAAGGCAAAAGGGAGTTGAGCAATACTCAACCTCTTAACTCTCGGTGTTAATTTTCACTTACATCGGCAGCGAGTGGGGGAAAGCCGCTGCGAGTCGACGGTGGGATCTCGTTAGATCGATTGCAAAGCGTTTCGACGAAAAGAAAAGAAAAACCATACAAAAGAGTTGGTTGGCAAACTTTATGTGTTTCTGTTGTCCTCTGCAAGCAGTAGCGGTTGTTGCGTACGTTTTGTAGACTTCCCTCCTGCTTCGCGTGGCCATTAATTTTCCTTACACTCTTACAAATTGAGTTTTCTTTTTTTCAGCTCTCTTTGCTGTGAGGTGTTTTTTTTTTTTTTTGCATAAGGAGCCAGAAGAATGGAGCACTTATGCTGAGCACGCGCCAATAATTTCTACGAGACTAAGTCCTGATTGTGTGCACTGCTGTGCTACGTTATTGACACGTCTGTGCCTTGATAATTTGTCACTGAGTGCCGAGCACCCAGGCGCAGACTACAGCGCTGTTGAACGCTTGAATGAGTCCACTCTAGTCGGCCTGTTTTTTGTGGGAATTTTTCTCGAACGAAATTGGAGCAATTTCTTACCGGACTCTTGTTATTTTCGAGTGGAGTGCCGCTTTTTTTCCTTCTCTCTCCGGCCCGGCTGGAGTGTAGAATTATCCGTCGAACGATCTAATTTGGAGGCAATAATTTCCAAACACCTGTTATTTTCAAGAGAACCAAATTGGTCGCAATTGCTCCCTCGGTGGTTGTGGGGAAAACTTTCATTCCCATCATTACCGTCGTTAATCTGTGTGAGCAATTTATTGAGTGTTACTCGTCCTCACCTCGCCCTCCCCGTGAGTGAGTGTGTGTGTGTGTCAATAAGTCGATCTGTTTGATTTCACCAATTTGAGCTGAGCTTGTGTTACTTTCCATATGAAGTGCAAACAAAAACAAAAAACCGGGGGTGCACTCAGTCTGCCCGTCAGTCAGACAGTCTATTTAGCATTTTCATTTTCACTATAGCGTGGCGTAGTAAGATTGACAAACTTTAAATCAACTTTATTAGCTTTGAACGATGCATGGCACCGTCTGCGTTGTGCGCTGTGAGGTCTGCTTTCTGTGGAGTAATTGAAACAATATTTGTCAAAGCTTCCACACATCTTGAGATCTCTTCGTGTGCACTGCTGTCCTCTGGTGGATTGAGTGTCTGTCAACGTGGGGACGTTACACTAATCTACGCCGACGGTGAGTGGTTTTTGTGATGGTTCTGTTGTGTATATGCTCCTGGGTATTGGATGTCTGTGCTCACCGGCATTTATGGCATGTTTTGAGTAAATAATCACCTGAATGGAGGTCTTCAGTGCTAATGCGTATCACATTCACCGTATTGAGTTCGAGTGCGTGAATAATTCACTGAGTGTCACACTGCCACTCTCTCTAGTCTGGATAGAAGACTTTTGGGAATTTGACTGAGTACGTAACACATGGCATGGGCGACGGTCATTGGATGAGACTATCTCCCTCGCCATGCCGGCAAGAGATTCAGTCTTTTCACTGAGCAAAATGGGTGTTTAACTGAGAGTAGTCCCAGCGTGTGGAGTACACTAGTTCATGAACAATCTACTTCCCATCCGAAATCGTCAAGAATCAGCTAAACGTGCTTGATTCTCTGGCCAGCAGCCAATAGTGGGCCGGAGGCTACTGTTGCCTTCTGCGATTGACGGTCAGACAACGGACACGCTGTTTCAGCTGTCTTGCGTCCGCTATAGGCCTCCTGAAGCGAAAGATGACGCCATGTCATAAACCACGCCAAACAGTCAACTTTTGTGGATGCATTGATGCCTGCTCGAACACTTGTGGATTGCGTTCGCTCAAAAAAAGGCAATATCACTTGTATGTTCCAACAATTCAGCTCTCTTGCGTCCGCCACAGGTTGGTCCTCTAGAATGCGATGAGTTCCTTAGTCCGAGCAAGCGTGTTCATGCACTCGATGTGGCTAAGAGGAAATTTGCCGTCCGGACGACGTCAACAAGACGTAATCTGCCATCCTAACTAAACCATCAGTGACCTGCCTCGGAGACAGGCCAGCACCCAGCTCTTTTTGTCTATGGATGGCACCAAGTGCTCATTTGAATCACCGATGACGCCACACACACATCAAGTAAGTCGAATTCATTGGAACACTAAACCTCTGCACTGACGCAGCGAATATGGAGAAATTGAAACATGCGAATGCAGTGCTTCGTACTGGGTCAAGCCATCGACCCATCATGCTGACCATGCATTGCCTGTAGCCAACTCCAAGTTAAGGTGCTTGATGTGTTCATTCAAGACCCGCTCCAAGTCTATGTGCTTGGTGCAGCTCTTCAGGAAAACTCTCCTGAACACCAAGAATGACATCCATTGCTTTGCTTTCTTTAGGCCAGCTTTCGGTTCCGTATACAGCAAGACTGACAAGGGTTTTGAAAAGCATGCTTTTGGTCATTCACCTGAACGCACTCCTAGGGCGCGTCTACTTCGGACGTCTTTTGTGGGGTTCATGTTCATAACCACCTCGAAACTCTGGGCGTTGTCGGTCGGCATGGCCATTGGCCTAGGAGGTGAGTGACTGACCAAACTAGCTCGACAGCAGCGATTTTTTGTTTTCTCCTCGTGGTCTTAAAATCAACTCAATCCTCGTGCTCTTAAAATCAACCTTGATAACGAATCAATCGAAAGCTGTCACTACGGAACTCACGAGGATGCCAATGCCATCGTCTGTATAAATATGATGTGGGAGCTTCAGTGTCAACGACTGTCTGCGGCACTATCTCACGATCTCACTAACACTTGAACCGACATCCCCTTGCAGAAATCCGGCGCGGCTTCAAGTCAGATGTTCTTAGACCGAATTGCGCACATGAGGCTGTGCTTTAGTGTCCGGAGTCAAGACATAGCCCGGGCCGAAGGTATTGAGGAAGAAACGGAGAGGAGGTTCCTGTGCACGTTGGTCTTAAATATCTGCGGATTGTAGTCTGTGGGGACTATTGGGCTGGGAAGCGCATTCCATATTCGTGTAGTGCTGCTAAAGAAGGAGTCTCTAAATTTAACTCTGCCCCCGAAAGTAGGCTGATGGGCATTCCTGGTGAGATTGGTTTTTCGGCTGGAGGCGAGGAATGAAATTGGCTAGCTGACTTGAGCATTAGATTGGTGCGGCGTAATCGGGGTCGCGACTGCCGCCATCGCCTAGAGCAGTTCCTTGCGATGAGTGCTGGTGACCAGCATCCAGGATATGACTTTGTGTGAGTATTTGGTCTGTAGTCGATGCTCTGTGCCGGAACCCTCATTGCTCCATATCCGCTAGTGCTGCAATGGCATCTCCAGGCAAAGGGGCTGGGGAGCTGTACACTCAGACAGGATGGAGGGACATCGGTTCTGGCAAGAAGCAGACTCACCTCTTTCGGATAATTCTTAAAATCCACCTCAACTCAAGCCACATTACATCATCGCGCCGCAGATTAGAGAGTGTCCACATCATTGGTCGGTCAGAATTTCCTCATAACCACCTCGCAACAAAATTCCTCCGTCGAATCAGTTCCCTTCAACCTAGACAATCTCCCTAGAGTTAATTCACGACTTGCGCCAACATGCACCTGCACAAGCATCGCTCAATTACTTAGGGCATCGCTCAATCAGTTCCAACCAAGTTGTTTCCAATTTACATTCCCATCGGCGATTCGCTCCAGATTGCGATAAGGACCCCAGCGGTAAGTAGCCATTAACGAAAGCACAAATTTCTCTTTCTCGCTCGCCGTCGTCGTCGCCGCGTCGACCCGATCCACGTCCAATCCGAACTGAATCAAATTTTTATTTACATTTCAATCAAAGCATTCCAATTAATTAGGGGCGATCTGAGAGATCTTCGGATCTCAATTAAATTCACCGACCCGGCTGCGGACTCCCCCCTCCCCCTGCCCACCAGCAGCGATAATGTTCGCCCATTAAATTGCAGTTAACCAAAATTTACGGTCCCCATAAAATGGGGCTCATCTAGTGCGTCTTGGTGGTGGTGGTCATTTGAGAGAGACTCCTTAGTTGATCATCATCTGCGGAGAAAGCTGCACAAATCCACACTGGTCCACGGGCAGGTACACTTGGGTGATTTCAGTTTGATCTTGCATAATCCCGGATGACTTCTTGACCCTGGGCATTTCCCCGAAAAACTGGTTTCAATCGGTGGCGCGGTCATGTGAGGCGACAACTCCTGGCGCAGTGAACATGCATCTTGCCATTCTGACAGCGCCTCCATTCGCAAATGTTGTCTCAGCTCTGAGAACGACGACTTCAGACGAGATACAATCGAAACTCTGCACGCATGCGTGCGCTCGCGCACTGGGACAATGATGAATGGGTCACTGCGGTATCCGACATTAGTGCGGCTATGAGCGCTTTGCCGCCTAGAATATCTCGGTTACCTGTCCACTTGAGGTGTACGTACATATACGACAGTACGTAGATTCAATTACGACACACCGCTGTTCTCAGTCGGCACGGGTGTGCAGTGTACAGTGTGTAGTGTGCAGTGTGCAGTGTGCAACGTGACATCCCGCCGTGTGACACCATCGCTCATGCAGTCGCGAGTTGCTGTGAGAACTCCTGTTGCAGACGAGACCTGTGCATGCGAATAGGACAAAGTGACGTGATCATCATTCTCCAGAGTTCGTCTTCAGATCGAGAGATGCGCGGCCCATCGGCTTTCGTCTTGTCACTCATTCAGATGATCTTGTCGCTTTGTCGTCTGACACTGTCCTGCTTTCACTTACAGCACCAGTGACAAGTGAGATTTGCAATTCTCTGAAACCACACAGCTTATCTCACCCACCGATCATAAGCTCGTCCAAGCAGATTCATTCACGAAAAAGCCAATCAGATACACATTCGAATGTTCGCAGCAGAAAATATCACCTAATCAGTGTCAAATTTCACAGACACCTCACACTCGTCCGCACATGCGATTCGAAATGCGATTCCCCCATGCGATGGTCTATAAGATACAATATTTATCCGACCATCAGGCCCGAATTGAGTTCCCACAGAAATTAGGCGGAAACACATTCTTTGCCAAATTAGCACTTAATTTATCCCCAAACACACAAAAAATACCGTCATTTTGTCTCCGATCGGCGACAGTTCTCCCATAAACTTGACCAAGATAAACCCCATATGTTAATTCGGCCTCAGGCAGTTTATGCACAGCATCTGCCAAATAAAACCCGGCACCGAATCGCCAGCGAAACAATGAGTTCGTTGAGTTTATGTCTTTCATATCAGTGCCATACGGTGATCTTGTCCGACTTAGCGTCACCTTATTGCGGGTGCAACCATAATTCTGTGCTCAAGAGTACGCGCGCTGGCGCGTCGGGCGACGGCGACCAATGGACCACCGGTGTGGCGGATGGATCATAAAGTTTAGACAAATGTAACAGAGTAATGGTGTGAGGTAACGCATTTGAATGGGAATACCATTAAATTGGACAGTTGGTTGGTTCTGGACTTGTTCCCGGCGTGCGTGCGTCTGCGATGCGGGGCACGCTCTCAACCGGATGCTCTTCAAAGCAGTACACTTATCTTCCTCCTCGGGAGGAGTATTGTCATAAATTCGAATTCTTATTCCACTTGTTGGACACTCAACCGTTTGCCATTAAGACGACGGGAATGGTGATGAATTTAATTATGTATTCGATACCGCTGTTGATTACATTGTTTGCTGCGCGCTGACATCGGCTAACCAGTTCAGTTCATGAATACGTTGCGTTGGATTCCAGTTGAGTGAGTGCATGGCGGGGCAACCTCTTCCTAGTCGTATCTAAATTGAGCACCTTTCATCGACTAAGTGCCGGCCCAGGAAACCTCTCCTGACACGTCTGTCCCGTGCAATGTTTACATTTATCGATACAAATGATAATGATGACAACCGATCGCGAGTGCTCTGCCACAGGTTACATGGGAATGTGACGGGACATGGCGCGCAGGCTGACAACACTGCCGCTCCACACCAACCAACACACCACAGGCTCGTGAATTAAGTTTTCAGCACAAGTTGAACCCTTGTTGGCTCATAATTGGTCCAACGACACGGCACGGATCAGCACGCCACCGCATCGAACTGAGCACATCATCGTCGTCGCACTCCGCCCGTACAAAGCTCGGTGTGCGGCAATTTCATTTAATAATCGCAATAATTTAGCGAAATAATTCTACAATCATAAATCATGGGGGCATGTCCGATTAATTAAAGCCCGCTACGAGTGCTGCCTGCATTGCGAGCGTATCTATGCTCAGTGTGGCGATCTGATCGGTGCTGGTTCTCCTCATTTTTCGTTTCGTGTCGTGCCACAAGGAAAGAGATCCATAACGGCGAATCAGTACGGTGTGCAGTGGCAAATGCAGCAGAATCGAAAATGAATTGAATATTTAAGTCGGCAGTGGCTCGCTCGTTATTACGAAATCCATGTAACCGTACTCCAGAGTGGTGGTGTGTGCCTACCACAGCAGTGCAGTGATTGCTCTTCACCGGGCACCGTGCCGTGTCCCCTCCACCCATGCGGACAGATTGTGGGTCATTATGCCTCCGTCTGAACGGCAATCAGTATCAGCGGGCGAATTGGGTTAAAATTGCAGAACGGGGAAACTGCTTTCCAGGTGCTCTCTTCTCATACCCGAGGGCTCCATCACGTTTCATTTGAATTTGAATGAACGAAGCACACTCAAGGCGGCCCAGTCTAATGAGCGCCTCCTCGCAGGGTGATTAATGCTGATGATGGACCGAATCGTAACAACCGGGCGATTACTTAAACGATCGCCAATTGAGATTCATATCTGGCCGCGATGGTGATCTGTTTGCACAGCACCTCCTGACTTGTCTGCGAACAATTCACTCATTAGTCGCAAGCAATCGAGACCATCAACGCAGTCATTGATTAGTTTCCCACCACCCCCGTCACCTCCACCAATGGTGTGGCATACCGTACCGATCCACTGCGGACCCCTTTAGCTCATTGCGACATGGCCTAAGACAAAGCGACGAGTAAGACTCTATTAGCGCAAGTAAATCCGAATCGAATTTTCGCCGCTGAATCATTCTGCGCGCCAGCAGTGGCATGGACCAACGGCGGCGAAGCCAGCCAGTCAGCCCACATTTTCAAAGCGAAAATTAACATAATTTTTCGCACGTCCACGGTACCGAGGCGCGACTTACCTATACGCGACGATGACGGCACTAGGCAGGCTGCCCTCATTAAGATAAGAACAATGTATGTGCTCGCTGAGCGGTGGGCAAATGCACATGAAAGGAGCGACCAATGGCAGAGTGTCGTACTGTGTCTTGGGGAAATTATTAATTTTAAAGCTAAGGCATTTATGGGAGCATTTACCAGAGGCAGTCGGAGGACCGGGGAGACACTTACCTGTGTGGATCCTCTGATGGGCTTTCAGGTGTGAACTTTTGGTATAAACTTTTGTACAACCTGGAATGAGAGAGAATTAGAGATCGGTTGTTAGTTGATTTGCTATGGGAATGGTTGAGACAAAGGTTTAAGATATGATTGACTTGACTGAGCTGGCCAGATGCTGTAGGTTAAGAGGCTTGTTGGGTGGGGCCTACCAAATTAAAGCCCCGGTCAACCCCTGAATTGAAAGAAGAAAAAGAATTCCACCGAAGCTCAAAGGGATGGGACTAAATTTCACTGATCATGATCATACAAATCTAGGTGATCTAGGATGGCACTAACTATGACTGATCATGCTACAAATCTAGGTGATCTAGGATGGCACTAACTATCACTGATCGTGCTATCTAGGTGACCTAGGATGGCACTAGCTTTCCCTGATCATGCTACAAATCTAGGTGATCTAGGATGGCACTAGCTTTCACTGATCATGCTACAAATCTAGGTGATCTAGGATGGCACTAACTTTTACTGATCGTGCTACAAATCTAGGTGACCTAGGATGGCACTAGCTTTCCCTGATCATGCTACAAATCTAGGTGATCTAGGATGGCACTAGCTTTCACTGATCATGCTACAAATCTAGGTGATCTAGGATGGCACTATCATTTACTGATCGTGCTACAAATCTAGGTGATCTAGGATGGCACTAGCTTTCACTGATCATGCTACAAATCTAGGTGATCTAGGATGGCACTATCATTTACTGATCGTGCTACAAATCTAGGTGATCTAGGATGGCACTAACTTTTACTGATCGTGCTACAAATCTAGGTGTTGACAGCAAATAGAGCTGGAATGGGGAATGAGCGATGTGGCCACCAGCTGTTCACTGAAAGAATGGTACTTGAGAAGGCTGGCGAGTACTGCTAACCAATCAACAGCAGTTTTGTAGGCAATGACGAGTCGTATGCGAGTCAGGAGTTTTATGCCGGAGTACGGGAGTGATGGTCTCCTTTTGAGGGTCAGTCATTGATTGCCTATACATAAACTGTAGCAACTGTGGTCCAGTATTTGTTCCAACTCTCACCTACGATCATGGCATTTGAGTATGAACCGAAAGAATAAGAGCCGAACTAGCCGATCTGAGCTGAATATGAGCCGAGCTAGCCAAGCTGAGCTAAGATCCGGTCTCTTGGTGAGTCGCCAGGTTCACATACGGGACTCTTAGAATGACCCAAATGGGGAACCCGACGCAGAATAACACACTGGATGCATACTGCAGTAGGACCAATTTTGAGCTAATCGCAGCTGTTCAAGAGCCAGCCCTGCGATTATCAATGAGTCCCATAGACAGGCGGCGGCCATAAAGGCCGTGGAAAATCCATCCTAATCTAGAAGCTGATTGATTTTCCCCCAGTCTTTCATCTTCGGAATTGATAGGAGTCGATAATGTGCTCACATTCTGCATCATTCATCGACTCTCCGATTGCAGTCGATTGACTTTGCACATTTAAATACTTGCTTCACCCGCTCCCAGCAGCAGCATATCGCCACGTACATTTTCACATGCCAACACCTTTTCAGAAAATAAAACCAAAGTTGCAAAACCACAAGTTCACACGAACACTTCACGCTGTGTTCCGACATAAATTCCACCGCAATTCGCTATCACTCTGCGGACAGCGCAATCACCGCAAAATATAATGCACCAAGCGTCACCTACCGAACAGGTGACAGTACAAAGCAGAGTTCTTTGCACACGCACACCCGGTCGCCGCGCCGCCTGGTATCAACGACGACCGCAGAGTACCCAATAAAGAGTGCGCCTCCTTGCCCAAATAGCTGCGCTCACATGGAACGTACGCGGAAATCTCCTCTTTACACACAAAAATGTGTGCTGTATCATGAAAATGCAACCAAGAGAAAGAAAAAACCAAATCACACACACGGAAGACCTGCGCTGGCCCTGCAGAATAAATGAGTGTGTTCAACGACAGTAAGTGTTCTTTTCACCAAGCACCAAACGAAGCCATTTGTGTACGTCTATCCTGGGCCTCGCCGCGCCGCGCCGCGCCGCCGCGGAGCGGTTGTGTTTTGTATGTGAGATGTTACGCGTCTCCCCCGAGCGAATGAAATTTGTAACATTTCGCGCGGCTAGCTCCTTGTTATTCACTTCTGTAGATTGCCGATTCCCTGAATTCTGCTGGTCAGTGGCGATAGTGTGTGCGGACCCCTCACCCCACCCGTAGAGACCAATCCATTCGGGCTGACGGAATTGTGCAACACCGCAAACAATGTCACGTAAAACGAGGCATGCTGACGTTTTTTCCCTGTCTTCTGTCTTCTGTCCGTCGCCTGTTGGTACAATGTTAGCGGCTCCTTCAGAGTACCGCAGGCGTCACAAAAGGTCACAGCCTGGTTGTTTAGTGCTCTAGCACCTGTTGGACGATGGTGACAGCACTGAACGGAACAGAACAGACCAGAACGGAGTGTGCTCGCCTGAGGAGCGAAGTTTTCACCTCAACTCTTTTGTTGCCCGCAACTCATTTGGAAAGCGAAACAAAATTTGCCTTTGAATGGAGTGGAGGGCTTTGGAGGCTATTTGCCACTATCCGAGACGTGACTGATTTGAATTCGGTCAACGGAGCAGTTGAAAGCCATGCCATTAGCCCAATAGCCAATACTAGACCACAGCACAGAGAGGCATGCATTCCTTTACACGTATGCTTGCTTCTCCGTTCATACTTGATCTCAGCTTGCTGCTGGCTAATTGTGGAAAATTTCCACGCTTGTTACTTCGACTCTAGAACAAATCAATTCATCTTTCAATCGATTGCGTGCTAAAGCGTTTTACGGTATTATTTAATTTTTTCTTTTTTTTTATTCTCACTAATTCACGTTAAATTCGTTTGCCGATGCGGGGCACGTATGTGTTATTTTACTCACGTCCTCGGTTGAAGTACGTATTTATCTGGGAAGAGTGTTTGTTGGATGGGGCCGTTGTGTGTGCTGTGTTAGCCATTTGAATATGGATAGATGAATGTTTGCCACTGCTTTGGTAATTGTATAAATGCGTACATTCCGTACTCCGTCTTCTATTCTGTTAAAGTTCTCTAACGGTCCCAGGGGCTGACTGTGGAGAGAGACTATGGGTGGTATGGATTAGACGCACTTAAGGTGACGAAGCAGTTCGAGGCTCTTCTTATTTGCGGGATCATAATTTTTTCTTCAAAATGCTGTTGATGCTAATTGCGGGCACAAGAGTTGCGAAATTGGCTCAGGCAATTAGCAAGCTCTGCAGCTGGTTAACACCGCTGTGACAATTGCTTATTGATCGTCTGGTTACTATGTTCATGAATGTAAGCGGTGCTTGGGTTGCAATTCTCATCGATCGCGTGGCCCAATCACATCGGATCAAGGGGCCACCGGATCGCTGAAAGGAGTCCTTTAGCTTGTTGTTGAGTTGTCACAATTAAATCTGTAGCAACATGGAGAGGCTTGCCGGTTGAGAGCTATGCCTACCCGAGCCTGTGGCGCCAGCTGAGGAACAAGAAGACCCAGAGCACCTTCGTTTCATGGGGCTATTAATCGAGAGAGTTCACAGGAGTATTGGTCATCACAGATCTAGGGGCACCTGCCCAAGCGAAACTATCATGACGTCAAGCTTGTGATAGCCGCCCTCTTGGAGTTTATGTGTCCAATTCGTGGAAGCCGTTCATTGCTTGTCGCAACAAGTTCCTCCGACAGCCCGTGAAAAAACACAACTCTCTGCAGACACAAGGAAAAAATCAGTTCTCCTAAATTGGACAAGTTTATCTCTCTCGTTCGATCTCTTCACGTTTTTCCCACCGTTCAATTTATTCCACTAATTAGCCACAACAGAAGCACTGAATTCCAATTGAACCCATTGCAGAACCCCCCCTCTTCAGCCACTTCCCCCCGACCGTCCTGCCATGCCAGCATCACAGCAACAAATTAATGTTTCATAACTCAATTATGATTCAGTTGCAACACGTTCAGTTGGCATTTTCCACGCTCAAAATTCATCATCAATTATTATGTGTCCAGGCAGGCAGCGAGTTGTCTTGAGCGAGCATTCACCGCGGACAAAGCATACCGCCAGACATCCAGTCAGACTGGTGGCCCCACTGTCTGTCTCCGTTCGTCCGTCAAGGCTCAAAAATAATCTCGTCCATTTAATGAGGCTCTGAGCCACACAAAATGTCTCAAAGTCTAATTAGAGTCCAGCTGCTGAGCAGAGTCTCCTCTTCGCCTGCAGGTGGCAAAGACCCCCATCGTGTCACCTCCCCCAAAGACGCAAGGGGGTGGTAGGCAGCCGTCGAGAAAGGAGTGAAATATGAAAACGTATCCAACGAATGCGCATAAGTGCAACTGCATTTGATCGAACTGAATAATTGAGCTGATCATAGATTCGTAACGCATTAGACATAAATCTGTATTAGAGCTGACACTTAGGGCATGTCGGGAATACTGCTAGTGACTATCGCACGGTGCGCATGCATCGCGGTCCGTCTGCCGTGCTCTACGCATGTGTGTGTGTGTGTGGAGAGAGAGAGGCAGGCTATGTCTGCGCTCGATGATTGCCCAGATAGTGATTGCCTATGTGGAGTAAGTGGCATTTAATCAATGCACCATGAAGGCATTCCTCAAACGCCATAGGTGATTGCTGTTTGGCTGTGATGGTAGTTGGCAGCGATCCAAGCTGTTGATTCGTGTTTGTATGCATGTACGACTGGTGTGTTGTAGCTTTCGGACTCAGTCTCAGTGCTGTCATGATAGCCGGTGTCGATTGTCGATAATTTTTTCCAAGAATTTGCGGCACTGTCACTGCGGTGAAATGATGTTTCCGTAAATAGTGTGTGATTTGAGCTAGCTGTTGGTTTGTCTTGGCAGCGAATGCGGTCTTGGGGGAATTTTCAATGAACTCAACCATGGATCGTTGTGTGCGTGAGCGGTGACACTGAATGTGGGCCATAGGGTAAGGGATACGTACGGCCAAGTCGGGGGGTTGCTGTTGTGAAGAACCGTCAAGTTGTTCGGTCGAACTTGTGACTCTGTCATTTATTGAAGACCGAATGAGTGGGCGATATTTTTGATGGAGGGAGTGCTCGATTTTGGCCATATCACAAGCGGTGAAGAGAGGATTTGAAAGGATACAAGGCCTTCGGACTGTACAGATACTCAGACGAGCCGATGGAAGGGTCAGTTTTCCTTCTCAGAGAACGGATGGAAAGCAATCACAACTTGGGCTTAGCGTGTCTTAATTAAAAAGGGCCCCCAAATTTCAACAGATTGTTGTTTTGATGATGGACTTGTGCCTTTCTCAAACGCCGGCTTGACTGAATTAGAAGTCATTAATCATTCAGCATGGTTGTTCACATCGGGGAATGGCGCCCAACACTGGACCTGCTCGAAGCCATTCGATGAATGAACAATTAAGAGGATTGAGCCTAAAAGCTGCTTAAAATCCAGAACTTTAAGTATTTACTTCAATTTCGTTCCTTGTCATCAACTTGGTGATCGTTAAGATTGAATTTCAGTGGTCTATTTTTGACAGCTCAGGCTTGATTCGTGACTTGTGCGAAAGTCTGTAATACCGAGCATTGCCATTTTGTCGTGGATAGACTAACTGACAGGTTGAGTTACCAACAACGCTGTGGATGTATGCCATAATAAAGGACTGTGTACCATGGCGGTGTCATGGAGCAGCCAGCGTTGATGATGCTCACATCAACTCTTTATAACTTAAATGGATCATGAAAAGTGTCATATTTCTGTACGGAGAGTAGACAATGGTAAGGCCAAGGATCATGACAGGAACTCAGTGTTTTAATGTGACGTTTGGCCCAGCACTACGCCCCTTACTCTCCCGTGGCTTTAACTCTTAAAAAATTAAAGGGAGTGGGTTTAAGGGTCCTTTTAAAGTGTGGCCAATGATCAGCAGATATCAGAGTAAAGAAGGACAACCAGCTGGCAAAATATTCAGTAAGTGTCGCCTTTCACTCTTGTCGAGCGTACGGAGAGACTCAGTGGTTTCGTGAACTTAGTCGTCCTCATGGTTTCAGTCTAATCCATGGCACACTGAAAACATTTCAGTGTTAGTACACTGTGTTGGCACTAACCAGACATGTGAACTAAAGACAACATAGCCGCGGTATGGGACCGAATCGAAGGAGATTCGGTGGCGGTCAGTTGAATTGGTCTGAGAGGCAACCCGCAGAGGATTGTGCTCACGCAGGAACATCAGACGTCGCACGGACACACAGTTGAGATAATTTCATAAGCGCTTGAAATTTTCGCCGGCGATCTGCTTTTTCAACAAAAACTGAGAAACAGACTGGTAAAAGATGGTCAGGATAAGTCAAGGATAACGAGTTTACTCTAAGGATCCCCTTAATTTTTGCAAAATTGTTGACGCCATTTCGATGCCTTAACGCTCACTTTGTCCACTTTGACTAAGCCGACCAGCAGTAAGGACCCTCACCTTGGCTACAACAAGGTAATTCGTAATGGAGTAAGATGATCTGGAGGTGTCCTCGCCACCCGCTGGGGTGGAGCTACAGCGCGTAGAGTGGACAGGCCTTAGCTTCTCAGCAACCACTCCTGTTGCCAATTTTACGCCGACTTCAAAAGGCTACGTTTGAGAAGTTTTTTAGAGATAGACAGTTATTACTCTTGTCAGTGACTCGTGAAAATTGTGGTGGAGCTGTGAAAATTATTTCTTTTTTCTCGTACCGGCCGGAATCGAACCCAGGCAGCGAGTTTCAGTTGCGCAGGGGTCGACGCACATACCCACAACGCCACGGCCACCACTCTTGGGATGGTCCTCGAAAATTCTTCAAGCATTTTAGCGATCTGAATAATATCTCACAAGCACAAGTGTCTGCCCAAATTGGCATCGAAATCGGAATTCCTCAAGAGTATCCGCTTGGGCCCATACTATTCCACTGAAACACTAGCCCCGTGGAACTTTTTCCCGCCATTGTGGTGGCGCCCAAACCCAAGTCAACACCCCTTAGCCAACCATTGGAACCATGTCGGCTTCATCGACTTTGAATTAATCGAACAAATTATGGCAGTACAGCGACTCCAAATGAGTATATGTACCACATCTTTGATATTTCAGTCATCCAGAAGGCACACTCTCCACTTCGCAGAAGACAGCTTTTTAAAGACCACGACAAGTTAACAAACGGCTTCGGATTTCACTTGCACGACACCGGTTCCTCTGCAAGCAGACCTTTGATCTCATCTCAATCAAGTGGCTTCCTTGATGAAGCCCCCCACCACCACACCGAAAGCACCAATCTAATGTGGCTACTCGTCGAAATCTGTAGCTCCCGCAAACCAGTACCATTAACATCAACAATGATGTCTAATTTTGGGCGAAATCTTTCTCACTCAGTTGGGCTACCAACGAACTCATCCATCGCCGCTGCCACTCGCCATCCATCGCCACGCTGCCATCCGCAGTGAGGAGAGCAAGCCGAACTGCAGGAAAACCCGTTGGATCGCACGAGATGCGAGATGGGTGCCTTGCCATGGCGCGCACACACACATCCGCCACGACTCCCCAGACGACCAGCGACGATGATCTGGACGAAGAAGCAAATCATATGTCTGGCTGGACAGTGGGACAGTGAGTGCACACGCAGTGTGCGGGGGAGAAGAGCCCGCGGGGGACGCCTTGTTGTGCCGGACTCACTTCGCATGTGCGATGCTCGGCTCAGGCATGCCTCTAGGGGGTAAATGGGGCAAGTGTCTGCTGCCGGCCAACCACGCTGACTCTTGGCTTCAACGACGCCGTCGCACTCGTCTCCAGCCACATCATGCTCATGATGATGACGATGGCAGCCGTGATGGGCGGAGGCGCGGGCGCGGAGCCACTGCGGAGCAGTCAGCCCAGACTGCTATGCCCATACTAATCCATTTACGCGGAAGTGCCTCGGACATTTAAGGCCATTATTAATTGATACGGTTTGATGCTAAATGGGATGCATTATGGCCAGCAGAGCTGGCTCCTTGTGTCCCTCTGCCAGTGGGTCTGGTTTATGGTGAGAGATTTTCGTAATTCTCCTCATGTGTGCGAGTTGGATAATTGAATTGCGTTGCTGCACCGCTGGAAGCTGAAGGAGACCACCAGCCCGAACCTGGGTGGCAAGCGAGCGTGTGTGCTGGATGGTGGAAGATGCCTGGTCAGGCGTAGATAGACTCTTAACTCTTGGCCTTTCTAAAAGCCCATCCAGGAATGGCAGAGTGTACCCCAGCAGCGGGAGCAGAGCGCAAAAACAAAACCAGACAGCAAAAAGGTCCGCTCACGACTTTGTGTCACACCACAACAAGGAACTTGATTCGAACCAGAGTTTGAGTTCGTTAAGCGGCGTGGCAGCAGCGCTGCCGCAATTACTTTCTAACCGAAGATGATTGAAGAAATTGATATCGAACAAGTAAATCGATTCGTGAATTACTTTTCACCACAAACTTGGGGAAGAGGTTGCGAGCGATGGTATTTCCCGGTACGGGACTGTGACCGGCAAGCTGTGGATTCGGCGCGGGATTGTTGGAAAATTGCAATTTTCCTAGGGACCCCTGTGGTGGCGGTTGAAATGGTTTGCGGGGGACCTGGAGGGTGGTTATTCGGAGAAGTTGGCTGGATCGTAAGAAACGGACTCTGCTGTGGGCTCTTTAGCGGGCCGATAGGACACTCATTTCGGAAACTTAGGGCTTCTGAGGGACCACTAAGGCCGTAGGACTGACTGAACTGTTGACTGACTTGTCTAAAGGTTTGGAATTTAGTACTGTGCAGGAGACTGCTGGCTGGAGACTGCAGGCACTGCGAAACTTGTCAAGAAATTGACCGTTTTAATATCGTGACACAGTCGAGACAGTGGCTGACAGAGGAAACTACTGGCTGTTCCACAAGAAGTGAGCACCTCCAAAGAGGCAAACAGACCAATGACACAGGGAAACATACATGGGCTTCAAGGACATGGTCTAGGAAGTGAGAGTTGACAAGTCATTCTTAGGCTCGTCAGACTGTCTCAGCCGTTTCCTTCGTAGACAATGCTTGAGACTGTTCCTCAGGCTCATTGCAAATCAAATATTGCTGCCAATGGGAGTGTACGAGGGGCACTTGGGTGTCGTCTGTTAAGCAGCAGCCTTGAACTGACCACTAACCACACAGTTTAACACTACAGGCCAACGCTACCCTATGTGGGACTGCTACTGGCTGAAAGTGAGCCACTTTAAGCAGTCGTTTGAACTTGAGTCAGAGCACTAAGGTTTGAGACTAATGTCTGAGAAGCTTTTCAGGATATCTTCAGCAGCTCAGATGGTGGAAGAAACCAAGAGTTGGGACGTTTATGGAGCTCTAGATCCGGCACAACTGATCCGATGCGGATACAACTCGGTCAAACTAATTGGTCATAATCGGGATAAAGGCATTGGACAACCCTAAGCTCGGAGGAGATGCACGACAGCTTAGAGATTTGGATTGCTTCATGTCTCCAACGCGGATCTGCAACGGATTGAATAGAAGGGGGGTGAGTATTGAAATGATTTTCAGGAAGCCGCACAAGTTTGCCCGAAACGATGAAGTGGTGTGTGGAGCTCTAGCACCGAAGAGAGTATTCCAATTTGGATTGGTAAAAGGAATCATTGTGTTCTAAGCTAAATTTAATTATAACATAAATAAAGAAGAAATGTCTTCTTGATGTTGTCGGGATAGGGTGAGAAACACAGCGAGGAACTCAAAATTGAGGAGCTGCTTCTTTGAACGAAGAGGGCCATGCTTCGGGGGTCTAGTCGCGTGGCACGAATGTCCCCTCAACACGACTTCCGAGGCGGGCGGTGAATGCGATTCGAACAGGCAGGCGACCGCTTGGCAGACCCAAGACGAGATGGTTGGACCAAGTTGAACAACTCGCCTGGTTACGCTCGAGCATAACTCCTGATCAGTTAGAGTCGATGGTGAAGGATCGAGTTGCCTGGAGATGTTTCGTGCGTTGCCCATCCCCGCGACCCCTTTAGTGGAACATGCGGGCAAAGGATGATAATTATGATGACGATAAATGAAAATATTGAAATAAGAAACTAAAGCTGGGTGCAGGGCACTAAAACCGTGGAGACTATGAAAAGGCTGATATACAAGCCAAGACAGGTGCTCAGATACCCTTCATTGGACCCTCTCCCCCATATGATAGCACGGACAGTAACATCAACCGACACAAATGGAGGACCGAACATACTAACCTGGTTCGAGAGTACCAAAGAGGGTTTTAAACACTCAAGTATGGAACAAAACAACAATTCCAAACCGAGCCAAAAATCATTAGAAAACAACAAGCCTGACCTAAGAGTGCCACGTGGAGTGCTAGCAGGACACGGAGCATGCAATTACCATCCTTATAAAATGGGCTTACCAGTACAAAAATCTGTAGTAGGGTTGCCACGGTTGACAAAAAGTCAACCCGGACTTTGGAGGACATCATCTACCTTAAAACAGAGGACGAAGTGAAAAAAAAAAGTAAATGAAATAAAACAAAAAAGCAGTTTGAGGCATTTTTAAAAAGGTGCTACTTGTACTAAACGTAATTTGACACTATGCACACCCTGTGTACATATTTTGACATTTCATAATGCAAATACGAACCTTGACCGGGCGATTAACCCGCTTAACCACGTCTACTTAGGACCCTGCCGTGAACAGTACGGGATAGAATAAAAAGATTAACAAGCTGAGCGAAGTCGTTGTTCTATCCTCTTACAACATTTAGAAGGTTGACAGATGTCAAAATGCGATCTGTTTCATTTTGCGTTTTCTATCAAATTTGGATTGGCTCTGTTTTCCTTTTAATTTCAGAGTTCGCTGATATTTCTTATTTTCAAAATTACGATTACGTGCTAGGGAAAAAATTACAAAAGGACATGTCCTCCAAAAAAAGTACGTATGGCAACCCTTACCCGTAGACACTGGCTAGGCTATGGAACTATCAAGCACTTACTAATAGGCTACCCATGTCTTGCCCGAACTGAGAAAGACTTCGAAGAAATCCCTCCCGGAGATGTTGTCAAACTTCTGCAGGCGTCACTTAAATTCCAGACCATAAGAAGGGAACAATAGATCTTTATGCTCGTGAAACTAGTGTGTGCTAAGACACATCCTTCGAGTTAACCAATTCAATTTAATAGGCCATAGCACAAGTTTGACTTCAACCCGAAGACAATCACAACGCGTAGACACACGAACACCTTCTGGTTATGAGCACGGATCAACATGGCCCATCTGTAATGAATTGAGCACTTGGCAGCCTACCAGCAACTCTGTGCTCCCACACCTCGGTGAAGTCGCTACTTTATTTCATCGGATTTCACTCCCCTGCTTGACTCCTGCTTCCTAGCGAAGAACCTCGCAAAAAAACCACAAGAAATTGAAACAACAAAGATTCCCAAGTTCGAAGCACGTCTAAAGAAAGACAAGAGAATGTCAGGGACAAATGGATCGCAAGCACTGCCTACTTGCACTCAATCGTCGAGTTGCTATCCAATTCCTGCGGCTCTACACAAGAATATCCAAACAGCCTCGCTGGTCCCACGAGAAGTGCAAATATAAGTCTACTCACCCAAAAAATCGCAGTGGTGTATCCGTCGCTTCTCCAGCTCGGGATTGTTGCGCCGGTTGTAGCGGACCGTTCGAATCGCTGGCGCAATGATATTCGCCAGATGCGCCGGTGTATTCTGCTGCATGTTCGCGGAGCTATTCGACGTGAGGGTGGTCAGCGTCCGACTGTTCGCCTGGCCAAGGGGTGGGCTGAGATGATGCGAATGAATCGAACCACCACCGCCGCCGGCCGAGTGCACAGCAATGATGGTTGGACCACCCACAAGTGGATGACCTTGATGCTGTTGCTGCTGCTGCTGCTGTTGATGCTGATAGGGAGGCGGTGGTGTTGCGCGACGATTCGATACCAGCGAGCTACCCGGACTTCCTGGATCTGAACTGGGCGGCGTCAACGGTGGCACATACATGAGTCTTGGCATTGTTGGTGGCGGGCAGAGGTTAGCAGCTGGCACTGCTGCCGCCGCCGCGTTTTGCACGGGATACTTGTTGTGATAGGAAGGCTGTAACGAAACAGAGGGGGCGAGGTGAGATTGAGATGTTAATTGCGGCTCGGTGTCGAGTGCGGTATGCAAACGCACGGCTCACCTGTGTGTGACTCTGCCAATTATAGGCGTAACCACCGCCATTGTTCGGGTTGTTGTTGCTGTGGTTAGTGGTCGCATTGCTGCTATTGCTGATGTTGTTGTTGTTGGGAGTTGAGTTGTTATTGTTATTGCTCGTATTGGTGTTGTTGTTGCTGTTGCCACAAACTGTGGCACTGGTGGTGCTGCTGCCGCCGCCGGTGCAGTTCTGCGGTGGCATTTGATGATGTTGGCCTACATTGGCATTCACGCTGCCGCCGCCTAGATAGGCATTCAAATGCGGCGGTGGTGGTGGCGGCGGATAGTTCGAACCACTTAACAGATACGACCCATTATCGCCGTTGGAGCCGCTGCTGGTGTTGCTGCTGCCACCGGTGCTGCTGCTGTTGTTGTTGTTGTTGTTATTTGCTAGGTTTTCATTGTTGTTATTGCTACTACTACTGGAACTACTGCTTCGATTGTGGCTAGGACTATTGCTGTTGCTGCTCGGATGGGGCTGATGCTGCTGGTGCTGCTGGTGCTGCTGGTGATGGTGAAGGTGATGCTGCTGCTGTTGCTGGTGCTGCTGCTGATGGTGATGATGCGGCTGGTGGTGTTGGGAATGCTGGTGCATTGGTCCCTGCAGGATGGACAACTGGGTTAGGGTATCACATTCGGCACCGCCGCCACCCCCACCGCCTCCACCATCGCCGGCCGGGCCTAAGCTGGGATGATGCTGATGCAGATGATGGTGCTGGTGCAGAGGATGATGCGGATGGTGGGTTGGGTGCTTTTCGGTTTTTATCTCTAACGGACTGAGCAACGGTGTCGAGAACGGTGTCTCCAGCAGTGGATCATCGACGGTCTCCATCTTCACCTGGGCCATTGTGTTGGCGCCCAGCATGACTGCATTCTCGGGATCGATGTTTTGTATTGAGCTGGCAATGTCCTCCCACAGCGGTGGCCGCAGGAAGGGGTCGTCCATTTCTGAGGATGGGGTGCAGAGAGCCTCTTTATTTTTGGTTTCTGAAAAGAGAGAACACGTTAATCTGAGTGAGTCAGGACAGGAGTAAGAAAGAGAGCTCCCTTCACAGTCAAGGAAGCGAATCGATGCTTCTACTTGGCTCCGCCATTGAAGGGGTATCACGACGATGGTACCCGGGTCTCGATGACAGCATTTTCGGGAACCTTCTTGGAAAGCAAACGTCAACGCAACAGGCCCAGGGCTGTACAGCTTGCATTTGCAATGAGAACCAATCCATGGCCCGTCATCGAGGCGCGTGTTCTCTCTACACAGCCACACTGACCAGGAAGTCGGATCGGTTCCGGATCGTTAGCGTCTAATCCGAGTTCGACAAGCATTTGCAAGACATTTGCATATGTTTTTTCCCCGTGGTACGCAATACACCCGGAGCCACATTTAAGCCCCCACCGACCCCTCTTTCCCACAGACACTGCTCTTGCTCTGAAAACAAGTCACCACAGCATGTAAGCGGACCGTATGTGCAGACAGTTATGACCTGTTTACGAGCAGCTTACGAAAATTTATTTGACGGCTAGTACTGACATTTCATTCGCGTGTAGCTATCAAACCATCCACTAGTCGCTTTGTCACGGAACTTTACGAGATGACGTCTCAACATCATCGGGGATCCGAGCCGGAGACGACAGTCCAGACACGGCAACATGACACCTGTTGCCACTGGAGGGGACGCCGCGAGGAGACCCACACAGCCGTGGAGATTGAGGAAACGTCTTTTTCTGACTAATCAGCGATTAATCACATCACACTCAGATGGCGATTTGTCAGACCGCTGCGCACGCATTCAACTATATGACCTTACATCAGTGGGCCCCATTAGCATTCCAGGTTTGAATGGGCCCTGATTTGAATGAAGCCCTCAAGAGCATCCAGCTGGACCGTGGAGTTACAAATGCTTACCACTCACGGCCGTCTTGGAATTCGTAACTCAACACCAAGAGTGCTGAGCGGACAGACAGAAATCGACGGACGATATCGAATTTCACTGACTGCCATGCCGGCGGGGCGGCTGCGGTGGGGGTGGTGGTCGTGCAGCCTAATCTCTGGATTAAGTGCTTCTAAGTGATTGAATCAACGCGGAGGTACGGGGTACTCACCAAACAGATACTCCTTCCCGGCGGAGTAGCCACCGTCGTAGCACTGGGTGCTGGCGTAAGCGCAACCATAGCCGGAACTCGAGTTGCTCGGGGAACTGGACGGATTGTCTGTGCTGTGATTTGCCTGCTGCTGCTGATGCTGCTGCTGCTGTTGACTCGGGTGCTGTTGGTGGTGGTGCGGGTGCTGGTGATGCAGATGATGACTGCTGTGATCGTGATGATGGTGATGGTGATGAGGTATTACTTCTAGCTCGACATCGGGTTCGATTTTATGCAGACGACCCATCAGCTCATGCCGATAATCCAATTCTGGGGACTGAAATGAAAAGAGAACAAGATCGTGGTGTTAGAATGTTGCCACTGAATGCGTTTGGGTGTGAAAGTGGGGATACATCGCGAATATCTTAAGCCTAGGTGTTCAACATGTTTTCACGGTTGTCAATCAAGCTGATGGGGTGACCTTAATCGGTGACACTTTAAGCCGAAAGGGGAGATGTCCCCGAAAATATGGGCTCGGAGTGAAGGAACTAACTTCTACGACGCACGCAGAGGGTCAGGTGACAGTTGAGATAATCTTTTGGGGAAGAACCGTGAGTGGAAAAACTTGATGATCAACAGGTATGTTCTCACGACATAGCGCGCCGATCAAGGTTACTGACGGTTGCGACGTCAAGGAGTCGAGTTTGTGTTTCAGAAGCTCCGGACATGCATCCTTGTGATCACTGTGTCTACGCACAAGGTGGACACGGTTGATTGATTCGATGATGACCGCTGACAGGGTCTAGGGGCATCGATTGCCATGCTACATGGAGTTGCGCAAGTGACAAGAACTGGCTTGGTATTTGCTGAGTGATGGCGACACGTCTCTGTAGTTGACTTGGGTTAGGGGGTAGGTTAGGGGAGAGAAATGTCAAGTGCAGCATAATTCAAACCTCGTCGTTCGGAGTAGCCACAGAGTCTAGGATCTCTCCTCTCGTGGGAGGGCAATACGAGCGGTTGTCGTAGAAGCTAAGCACGAACTCACCACGAACAGTGATGGCTTGATATGGAAGTGGGAGGAAGTGGCTGTGACTCTGCTGAAATGCGGAAGTTTTGTCGCCTTCGGAAGAATGCAAGTAACCACAACAGATGACGGCCAGGCTCAGATTAAGAATATGGGCTCCACCTTGGCCTCGTACTTTTTCCGAGAACTACCACCGCTCTATGCTCTATACATCATACTCAAAAATCAGCGCAGAACGACACGCCACGTGAATAAATTATTTCTCTTTGAAGTATCTCCAGCAACGTCATGCCTTCCTGGTGACACTATCTGTCGGTCAGTTTCTGCCAGTCTGTGAGTTGACACCGTTTATTTTGACGTCACTTGTGTTTATTGATTCTGGCGAAAGTTGCTGTCAACAACCCAACGACGAGAGGTCGTTAAAGCGACGCAAATTGGCAAACTCAGTAATGGCGCCAAACGAACTGACGTATCGATGCCAACATCTCGGGATAATACTTAACGGAGTTCTGAGCATTTTACGAGTATTAAAAGCCAATTCGTTTTACTGTCAGTTAATGATGTGAACTACATGATGGCAAGGCATTTGTTTGAACGCAGCTAACGTGTGGTTGCGGCATTTCCTGAACTGAGTTTATTTATGCCTGATCTGATGGGGTTTTTAAGTAAGTAGCGTGCTGTCTTTGAAAGAAGACTGATTAAATGGACTCTGTACAAGAGTTTTACGAAACTCTGGCAGAGACGATACCAAGAGCTGATATACAAAGCTTGTGTTGTTGTCTCATATGAGTTCAAGGCTGTGCGAGGAGTCGCTTCAACCAGGAAACACACGAGCTGTACAGCATGCGGGGCAGCGAATGAAAAGGGAATGGTGTGAATTGAACTTCCTTTCTTTCTTGTACCTTTTCTGATTCGTTGATTTTCATATTTAAATATAAAGCTAAACGATTTCAGCACATTTTCATTGCCATTGAAGCTGACTGATGCCATGCGTGACGTGCAGCCAGTAAGGTGTTCGTTTATTGCTACTTCATGAGCATAATATAACTAGCAGCAAAGCCTGTCGTACGACAGGAAGAACGTCACGCGTCGCTTTCGTAACGTTTATTTTGTTTCTACGACAAGTTTCATGAAATTCATCATTAGATCTCCTGACTGCGTTATCTAACCATAGACCATGTTGGTCCATTGTGATACCCACAGTCAGTCTATTGCCACTGATCGACCACTCCAGTGATCGTGTCGTTGATCCCAACGGCAAATGGAGACTGGATCATATTTGAAAACCTGATAAAAGGGATTCGAACCAGGGACCCAACTAACCAAGGGCAGGCACTTAACCAACTGCGCCATCCAGTCGTCGAATCTACACCGAACGCATGGGAAGAAATGCTCGAGCTGAGGAGGTCTTCCAATCCGAGCCTTCTACTTCGAGAAAAAGAGGGAGACCGAATCGCTTTTCTTTTACTTAATCCTGGACGTAAGTTTGTTCTCAATGAAGCAACAATATCGATTGGCGGCACAGCCTCTGACGGCCAATGGGTCGCCAAAATCAAAAGGAAGAAAGTAGGTGATGAAGATGTTATGGCTTGGGAATTGATATGCTTGTAAAAAGCCGTGCAACATTTGCTCAAACATCTCTGAGTCACTTTACGCACACGTGCAGAGTTGATCACGTTTAACGACTCGCAGGCAATCAAATGAATTACATTTTTACAAGAATAAGGATTTCCTTCGGCATGCCCCCAGAAGTCACCTACTGACACGATCTTTCTAATCCCCTCACATTTGAGTCACAAGCTTGCCACGACCACCCTCCCACCATTCCAAGTGCGCGTCTCTGACCAAGTGCGCGCGAAATCGTAAATAATCTCATGCACCGACTTTCGCAAGTTTCAGATTTAAATTCAATTACAGCCACGCCAGTGGCACTTTATTCTCTTTCGGCATGACACACAAAAAGAAAAAAGAAAAACTGGGAAAATTCAATCAACCACAAGAGTGGGCGTCCCAAGACACCACACCAGTGACCACAAGCTCTCACAGCCTTAATTTATGTGCACATTCAATCAACCCCTTTGTTTCGTTTTCGATTATTGTCCCCATTCAGCAGCTAGACACGACCACCGGAATGGTGGTCTCAGCATTTATTGTTAACATGGTTCGGGTGGTGAATTGCTGAACACCTCAAGGCGGACACTCGGAGAATTCGTTTCATTTGTTTACAAACTTTTCCATCAACGCAGGAATCTATGTTGTAAAGTTGACCACTTGGAGGAGATAATCGCAAGCTGACCAAGGTACGCTTGCGTAGAAAAATTCAAACTCATGCCACACCGAGTCAGCGACACCGCGGGTAAGACAGCACGTCGAAGAGACAATCTGAAAGCGATGACAACAGACACGGCAAAGGAATTCGAATTAAATATCCCATTTCTGTTGTCCCCATCGAATTTATGAGTATTTGTTGGAATCAATTAGAACGGCGCGCACCAGAAACAGACACAAAACACACATAAAGACACGAGGCACAGACCAAACATGGGGCAGAGAGCACAAAAAAGGAGCAAACAACCAAAGTCACCAAAAGGGACAAGCGAAAACACCACCTCTTACGCGCACGAGAGTGGCCCCACATTCCCCGGGACATTGCGCGCGACTGTGTGATAATAATTTCCGACTCGGGATCGCCATCTGGCCCTGGAAGTTGTATACCTGAAGATAAACTCGTAAAATTAATTCCAACATGATGCCGAGATATATTTAGATCTGCGCCACAAGAAGGACCTCGGTTTCTGGTCGGAAATTAATTCGATTCTGTATGAGGGCCTGTTAATTAGGCCGTTCAGCTGCGTTCAGCTGGGGTTTCTGGTATGTTGCTCCAAGGCTCCCAAGCCTTATCTGTTCGGGTATAATATTTGGATTTAGGTTTTATGAATGGGCACCAGATAAGCGGTGTGTTGTCGGACAAGAATTTAAATTTTTATCGACACTCGAGTTAAGTGTGTTCGATGCGATGTATATGCAGTTGAAGGCGCCGGAGCCTGCCGCCAAGTGATGCTTAAAGTTTCAGTTGTTCGTCCTAATGGGTTGCATCTGTATCTGTTGCAACTATTTATGCGTAATAAATTTTGTAGTTGTATCGACATTTTGTCACTTTTTCGAGTGGGATTAAAGTTCGCTGTCCAACTCTTTTGTTTGGTTGTGTGGAATGTGGAATTTATTGAGCGTGTTGCTATCGATAAGCTAGAGGTGATATGCAACTCTACTTGGGGTTTATATCTGCGGGACGATTCTATGTAAATTTGTGGGTCACTTTGATCTAAGAGCGGCGCCTCGTTCAATTTCGAATCGTAAACAGAACGTATCTTGTTACGGCAACGATTGCTGTTATCTCTTAAGTAGAGTGTCATGGACCGAGCTAAACGACGAGATATTGAAACATTTTTCACAAAGACGGGAAATCTGATGGAAGTGCCTTGAATGTTTGTCGGCTAGTCCTCCGTTCGGCCAGACGCAGGTCGGATAAGTGATGTGATAATGAACAGTCACGGAGAACCCGTTTAACTCAATGGGTTGTCAACCGCGGCATTGCCAAGTTGGCACTCAACATAAATCATTCCCCAGAGCACATCACGATGACTTCACTTAGATTGTGAGAACTGCCCGAGCCCCTATCGCATTTCAGAAACCAAATATCACGAAACTCTGACAACACAGCAAAGTGCCCCGGCCTAACAAATACCGATCGGATCAAGCGAACTTCCATCAAGAGGGGCGGTGCTATCCATCCACCCACCAGTACCGCCAACAGGCAGCTCACCTGAAGAATCGTGTGAGTTTATTGCTTACTGACGTGCATTATCCATTACTCAATGGTTTCGCTTAACACCTGCGAACGCAATCTGCCTACACCCTCCGCGCCGTAAGCCAATTGCTTTCCCACACAAAAGCGCGCATTCGTTTCGTTTTCCCGTTTCAGTGTAAAACCATCCACAATCCACGAGATACCAACAAAAACACGAGAAAGATATTTTTCTCCCAATTTACTCAAATCCGTGGAGATCGTGCGCATACTCGAGCGAAATGTAAAAATTCCTACCAGCGGAGCCGGGGAGTATCGAAAAGCAATTTAATTAAATGTCATTAGTTACTATTAAAGTTGTTATCGGCCGTCTGTTCGCAGGTGAGTTTAATTCATGTTAACATTTGGAAACAATAAGAAACCTCTGGCTCCGGGTGCGGGCATGGCCAAGCCACCAATCGGTGGCGCTGCTGCTGCCGCTGGCCATGTTAAATTCAGAATAAAAATAAATTGCTGCGCGGGGGCATCAGTCGGCCAATAGATTGCGGCTTTGAATCGGAAAATCGCTGAAATAATTTGTAATTATGATTTGGTCCCGATTTGGTGGTCGATGAGACTGCATTGCTCTCGGTCTGAGGCTCTGGTGTCCATGCCACGGACACCGACGACGGCTGTTGGACGACGAGAGACGCGGACTGTGTTAGTAGTTTATGAGGCGATGAAAATCGATCAATTCCATGAAATTCTATTTGTTGCAAGGTTTTGCTTTCGTCCACGAATGACTGTGGAACACACGATTTGTATTGAAGTTCGAACGGGATCCATACCCGTTGGTGGATAGTGGGTGTAACAGTTTCTGAGCAAGATACCCATTTAGCTCCAGAAAGTCATACCAAACCCTTCAGAAGGTCGCTCAGATTTTACATGTCCCGCAAACAGGATGGATGACGTTGAATCTCATCCGGCCATGGTAGCATTTAATCCTCCCTTGTCATTGCAGGCACTTGTCTCGAGTGTTAGACGGGCTCTGAGCCGCCTCTATCACACGATTTATTGAGGAAGTGTTCACGGATTCAAATTCAACCTCCCACTGCTATGGTCCACTGCACACTGAATATCTTAACAGATTAGATATCGGCAAAAATGAACCAAATCGCTGCAATCGATTTGTCCAAACTTTTTACGCCATTACACCAACTTGTCGTGCAGTCGGTTGTAACACAACAAGGAGAGCCGCCGCCATCCAGGAGAAATTATTCCTGCCACAACACCGCATTACACCCAGCCACCACCGTTGACTGGTGGCACACTGCACAATGCAATGCAATGGCTAAAGGAGAGCACAGCAGTCCACACGAGAAGCAACAGCAGCGGCGGCAGCAGCAGCAGCGCTACAGCGGTGGACAGCATTTATCTCGACAATATTATTCCGACAGCTTATGTCGATTGGTTTCGATGATTTTGTCAATTACAATGGGGACCGAGTAAAGCTGCGCTTTCCGACAAAAAAGATACACAAGCCACAAGCATTCAGTGGGAGCGACGACTACGACATCCAAACGGATGAAGAGTGGAACACCGCAAACAACTCGAATGATGTCAATTGCATGCATGCCGTTTTAGTGTTCAGTTTGTTGTCTGCCCGTTTTCCTACATCTTTTCCAGTGTTTGAGTGTGCATTTGTATTTTTGACGTTTACATTCCCAAAATGGTAGCAAATTTCGTTTCGTCTCTCTCCCATTTGTATTGCATTGCCATCGCATCAAGATACAATCAAATTGTCGACACTTTTGCTAAAAACGGTCGACATGTCAAATTTCCTCATGCACTACACAGGAGGGTATCTAATATTCGTCTATTCGTCTGACACCCACACACACACTGCCGTCCACATCAGCGAGTGGATCTGGCAAACATGTGCAAGGCAAAAACAGTCCAAAAGGAATTGGTAGTCTTTTATGTGACATTTGACATATGTTCGGCATAATGTTGCGCAACATAGTTTAGTGGGTTGTTTCGATTTTCGGTTGTCGATGTGCGGCTTGTCGTCTGGCATTGTGTGTGCTTGTGCCTGTGCCTGTGCCTACGGACCATGTAGTCGATGCAATTTGCATAAATGAGCGCTCGGTACTGCTTCTGATTGCCGGACTACTGCTGTGTGCTAGACACACGTGTGTCTGCATGCGGGCCTGGGGGAGCGGTGGAGACATTGATTGGAAGATCTATGCCAGAGGAAATGGAAATGCAACGAAGGATAAGCCGCAACAACATCGAATTTTATTTAAATCGATTTTGCTGAAATCCCAATGGCCGCGCAATAATTCAGTCTGCAGGTCTAGGCGGAGGGTTGTGCGCATACCGTCCGGATGGGGGCCTGTGTGGATGTGCCGGTTGACAATGGCAGGCCGGGATGTTGTCTGGCGTGTGCTCGTATTGAGGTGTCATTAATCATGCGGACGTACGTGAATTTATGTGAATTTATGGAAAATTTTAATTTCGATTTTATTTATGAGTGAGCAAGTGATTTGTGTTCTGGTTGATCGGAATGAGCACTGGCTAAATGGCGGGGGAAGAAATTAAAGTTCGCTGATCAACTCTTTTGCCTTGGTTGTGGAGGGGTTGGACCATGTTTTGCTGTGACAATGTCAGGGGCAAGCTCGATACATTGCGTCATTTCTACATCTCTCTGCATTCGTCCTTAAGAGCTCAAGAGAGGACATTGGTCGCTGCTGAATGTTTTCGTCCTCAGTGTTGAGTTGTGGTTTAGGTGAAAGTGACACGACGTGACAGTGATACGTGACGTTCACGTGACAGTGACACGAGTGGTCTTTGATGGGAAGTGGCCAATCCCTGTTTGCACGCACATCGGTTCATTTCATGCAGTTAATCTTCAGCTCTCAAAGAAGCGAACGTGTTGCTGCCTTGTCACAGGTCCTTATCCAGAGGTCACAGAAAAGTCAAGGTTGTACTTCACCTTGTCTCTTCCAAGAACTTGCATCACAATAGTCCATTTCAGTCCTCCTCCATCCGGCATGCTCCACGCACGACTTCGAATGTGTAACAATTCTCTTCGGATGCATTTCATAATACCCCTAGTCACTAGGTCACTAGTCATGTCATTCGCCTTCATCTGCACAACCCAGCTCCCCACATTGTCAGCCCACCTGTAGCTGCAGGTGGTGCTCCTTCTTGCCTACTTATGTATGCACACCACACGACAATCACACAAGAGGTAATCCTGCGTATCCACCACTCGCACATGCTTCCACACACAAATGAGTCATCTGGGGAATGATCTTCCAACATTTGTTCAGCGGCAAACTTCTCGCTTGTCACTGTGCTGTCACACTGGAGCGTAGCCCTAAGCCAACGACTACCAAGTCGTGACAAATATGACCCAATGATCCTTCATTGTTCCACCAGGCGATATGTGTGTGTATGTGTGTGCATCTAAACACCGAACGATGTTGTTTCCTTCAAATGATGACTACGTTGCGTTGTCTCATTCTATCCTCGTATTTCATTTGAATGCCGCTTGGGTTGCTAAATCCGACGTTCAATACCCAACCGCACACACAATGGTCCAAGCAAACACCAGCATTCTTCGGTGCGGCAAAAAGGAGAAAAGGCAAAAACGAAACAAAAATTAGGCCAACCCATCGACAAAGAACCTTACGGACGGACTAAGACGGCGGCGGGACATCGTCGATTGCTTAAATCGCTTCTGGCTTTGATTCGTTACGGTTTTCACTTTTTTTTTGTTTTATTCCGTTTTATCCGTTGGCTCTCTTCGATGGGCCTGCATGCTTAGTGTCCCTCCGCTGCTCTCCTAGGGGCCTCCTCGAAATGGGTTCATGTTTCATCCGATCAAGCGGCGAGTGTGTGTGTGTGGTGCACGCGAACGATGGGTTCGATTCGCCTTCATGTTCATTGTCTCTTGGAGCGTCCATTACTCTGAATGGGGCAATCTCTGACACGAGTTCGGTGTACCTACATATACTTGTTCGGTTCGATCGAAAGTGAACATGAGAATTTCGCGGGCTGGGTTGACTGTTGCTGGGAGAAGGGGGCTGCTGCGCGCTGAGACAGTTGCAGGAGGTCACCATGTGCGGATGGTATAACACGTTTCTGGAGCAAGAGACGAACATGAGTGGTTTGTTGACTTGACTCTGTGCAATTGATTGCGAATCGGGATTGCAATTGGGATTGGGATTGGGTAATGAGAGGAGATGCATTGAGAAATCATTTTAATTAGCGACAGAGAACTCTATTGGTTGAGGTCACACAGGTGGGGTGATGCCTTTGGGAATAGAAGATTGTATAGATCGATGGTCCTGCAGGGAGGAAGGGGAAATGGAGAGGATTAGTCGATTGTAAGAACCGAACTCTTTAATGAAACCTTCTCCAGTGGGTACCAGGGAAGGTTCCCTTACAGGCCCTTACAGCTGCCGTTCCTTGCAAGCTAATGCGCTGTCGGCCAACATGCGCCGTATTTGGAAAACTCGATGACGGAGCCCTGGATGGAGTCAGAAATCGTTCCGGTGTCCACAGCAAGGGTCCTTGGCGATGCTGAGCAATAACAGATCATTTGGTTCCTAATGGGAGGCCTTACCGAGCACTGACTCACAGGTACACATACCGCTCAACGACTTTTGCAGAATCTGCAGAGCTGAGGAAGAAATATAATCGATCCAACATCTGCTCTGCCATAGCAAGGAAATGAAGACAGTTGAAGGCAGAGCTGGTTGAACAGAGGAACCTCAGGAATCGCTGGATTTGGTTGAGAGTAGGTCTCACGGTAGTTAAACACTCCCTACCATTGGTCACAAAGGACCCAATCCGTGACGTTGGTCTAAGCCAAGGCCTAGGCAAGGTGGCTCTCTACAGAAAGATGTCCAGCAATTATCTGTAGTCTCTTGATTTGCAATGGAGGGACATTTCAATGTTCAACCTAAAGGGTTTGCCTGGGTGTTTTCCTTGACCGGGTGATTGCGAAGTCGATGAACTCAGTCGACGTGGTACGACCTCTCACTCTAAGACAGACCACTAGGATAACCAATTGCAAACCATTCGAAGGCTCCACGAGTCTCATTACAAAACCAGTTTATCCGAAACTCAAACATAACCGCTCACTTTGTCTAAATAGACCAAGTAGGCAAGCAATTGAAACACACATCCGCGTCATAGAAGTACATTACGCAACTGGCTCGCATGTCAGTTGGACTGACTACCCGCACAGTGATTATTCTTGAACGTGGGGCCAGGAGGCTGAGACTATGTATGCCCTCTGTGCAGGACTACACTTAGAGACCAATTTCAGCAACGTAAACCGACGCTTCTTCTGTGCAAGCGCGCACTAAATGTAGGAAGCCTCCGCGAGTGCATGATTGGTCTCTCCCGCCAGCGACTAGATCCTAACCTAAACTGACTACCCTAGTCCGCACAAGTGGCAAGACAATGGAGACCAAGCGAAAAACATCAGGCACCCTGAGTCTGAACCTCGAGCCAACATTTCTGGTGGTGCATGTGGCGTGGTTCATGTTGGATTTGACCCTGAAAACCACTTTTATGATGAGTGTCGTCTCACGTGTGGAGGAGGCTTACAGTATTCTACTGACTCTGAATAGGAAGCTTGTAGTAAGCAGTCATTGACAGCGGTGGTGCTGTAAACATTTGTGAGTTGTTGTCTCTGGAATCGTCCGTAGACCTTCCACACAGAACTGATCATTCATACCCACAGGGGTAGGCTTAATGCCGGCTGTGTTCATATAATAATAATTTGGCCGGCAGAGAGCCTAGCTTCTCTAGCAGGCACTCGTGTTGTGAGTGCTATTGCTCTCTCACGAGTAGAAGGGACGTGTAGTTTTATGCCGACTTCGAACGGCCAAGTTTTTGTCTGAGCACTTTGAATCAGTGTCAGTGACTCGAAAGAGGTTTGGTTATTTTGCCTGAGTTACAGTTCATCGCTTCTGTCGTTGAAAGGCACCCGATAAGAAGCCTTTAAACTAAAAAGAACGTCCACGGCAACGGTAGTTCCCATGGTTCACGGGCATTTAGATCAGGCATCTGATATCCATCATTTAACCTAGAGCCCCTTCTAGGTACTCCCAACTGCAAGCTGCTCTGCTGGAGCCATGCCGCGTCCCATCTCCGGTTCTAGTGCCACCCATGTTATTCAACTGAGAAAAAGCCAATCATTTCGAATGATTTAAATAAATTGCGTGACTTGACACAGCCAAACCTCATCCGTCGGGACTGTGAGAACTGATCTCCCCAACTGACCACATTGGTTATTCCAAAGCCATCCATGATACGGATCTCCAGCTCCCATCGGCCGAACAGCAAGCACCCAACTCAGGTTTCCATCTCTGAAGCGCCAATCAGTAGCCAGTCTATGCAATAATTCGTCCAATATGAATTCGAAAACACAGCCAATTACACCAGAAATCGTCATGTCTCTCTGAATAAGTTACTACCGAGCCCGCGAACAAGTCCATAACAAGCGTGTTCTGTTCCCATCTTCCCTCCATTATGGTCAAGAACCCCATTATCACCCGTCGATGACAAAGTAATCAAAGCCTTCTGACAGAAACAAAAAGCAACCACGAAAAAATGCAAATACCCATCCGAATTCGAGCTCGGCCATAACGCTTTGCATTTTAATAATCACAACAAAGCGTATAAAGCATAAAAACCATCCAAATGTGATGGACGACGGAGCGGGAGGGGGATGAAAAAGAATGCATAAACTTAAGAAAATACTTTATTGCCATAATAACCGAAATGTGTGAGCGTTGCTCTCGCTCTATTGGGTCCCTAAGTTTCCCAAAGAGACCCCATTAACATAAGTTATGCTCGCTGTTGCGCGGGCTACACTAGCTGGCTGACACATGAATACTGATGATACACTAGAGAGTGACAAACAATTTCTTCGATTTGCTTTTTGCTAAGCACACACTCGGGTATGCGTGTGAGACTACGTGCCGTATACGCATCCATTCAGAGTTCGGATCGGTTTGGTAATTCATAAGAATCACAAGCACACGGCCAGTGCAGGAGCGGACCAGCGCGGCGGCGGCAGCGACCAGATAACACATAAAAAATTTATTTAAATACCGTTTTAACCGATTAACAAATTGATATTCAAAAACGACGGAGAAGAACGACGAAAATCAAAATTGAAATGAGGCGAAACAGAAAGAAGCTCCCGCCACCACCAGCCAGCAACTGACACCACAGCAGCGCAGACGAGCGATCGAAAAGAAACAAAAAGAAAGAAATAGTTCACGTGTCCGGCATACTTATGACCACCACTGTGGGGGTGAGGGAGAGAATCAGAATCGAGTACACGCTAAAGTACGCATTAAAATGCAATAGCACTGCACAGCACACACAGATACAGTGGGTACAGCGATATGGATTAAGATACTACGAGTGTCTTCTTCGCGTTTCATTATCATTTTAATTATTATTCCCCTCCGTGTACGCCAGCAGCGGTTATTATCGCCTTTTTTGCCGTGTTTGTTTCTGCGGTATATTGCGCGTGCGCACGCTCTCTCTATCTCTCTCTCTCTCTCTCTCTCGGTCACAAGGACGACGAGGAATGGGAGAGCTGCCAACTGGCGAATGCATCTCGACTGTGGCTCAAGTGTGGAAGGTTCATTGTTGTTCATTGGGGTCAATACGAGATGATGACTGAGACGTGATTTATTTTTGGAAACCTATCGAGGTCGGAGGCGATTGGAGGAACAATAAGGAATCATCATATGGGATGCGTGCGATTGCTGTCCGGATTTATCGCGGTCAAGGAATGTATTATTTTCTCTCTTCTGTGACGAGCTGAAGGATTGCAGTTGTTTGTTATTTCATACAACAATGGACTGCCAAATTTGAAGTGTCTGTTAATCATGGGTTGACGGAGAGTGTGCGTAATGGGGACACTGTCCCAGATTCTCTGAAAATGGGGGAATCGATGCTTTGCTTCAGGTCAAAAAGTGTTTTCGTGAAGTGTGCCAGGAATGGGCGGGCTATTGTGACAGCCCAACAGCCTTGGCATGGTTCGTGATGTGTTGTTTCCGATTCAAAGGCTGACCAAGTTCAGAGTAATTCAGTGAATGTGCCAAATTATGAGGACTGGGGCCGATGGATGACTGAGGAGCCAAGCCCAAATGATTCGTTGCTGGACGATCAATTGACACACATGATGCTGACAAAGTGGCAGCAGAAAGAAGGGTAGGCAACGCAAGCAAGCAACACGAGCGGCACAAAAATGAGATTTAGTTCAGATTCCCAAAGGACGTCGAAAAACTGTAATTAGTAGGCAGAGCGCTCATTTTCATCGGAAAACACCTGGTCCATGACCAGCTAAACACCATTTTCAACTCGTCTGCTCACGAAGTTCGCTGGTCAACTCTTTTGTTTTCGCTGAAATAATTGCATTCCCACTTTGCACTCCTCACCAGCATCGTCTACTCGCCGTCGCACTAATTAACGTGCGGATAATTAATTCTCCCAGGAATCCCAAGCAGGCACCGACTTCAAGCCTCGCACTGCCTTTCATTTCTAAGTCCCCCAGCCGAAGGAGGAGTAGCACCAGAAACCATTGAGTCCATAAACAGAGACTCATGCTCATCCCCCGGGGACCAAGAGGCACACAGCCAGAACGCGCAAAGCATTTATTAAATTAACTAATCAAACTCACTGTTAAAGCTAATAAGACATAATCTGCTGAAAAGATAAACCAGACGAAAATTGACAGGCCTCTTGGACAAATAAATCACTCCTCGTCGATTTCAGGAGAATTGTGTAAGCCGTGCAGTGCAGTTCAGTGCAGTGGACTGAATGTGCAGCGCGCACAGCAACCTGCTGCCACCGCCCTGCTTGGTTTGCTGATTATCTTTACACTGCGGCGGCTGTCCTCTAAACCGAAGCAATCGTCTCTGACTCCTCTGCACTGCATTCATCTGTCCCGCAGACCGCTTCGGAAGACCGTCCATCTGATTAGAAGCGGAGGCTGCTTCATAAATTTCACTTCACTACCGTCGTCGTCGTCGTCGTCGTTGCCACTCGAAATCTCTACACTGAATTGACTGAATGACTGAATGACTGACTGACTATGGTATGCCAGAGATAGTTGGCCCGGGGTGGTGGCCAGAGAGCTCCTGACATTGCCGCGCTGGGAAGAAACGTCACATTCGCTTTGGCTATTACCAGTCGAGGTTTACTCGGTGTGCTTTTTCCTCTCTCTCTCTCCCGTGAGCGCCTTTTGGTGTTTGTTGCCTTGCCGAGAACGATTTGTTGGCCGTACTGCATCTTGGCCATAGATATGGATAAATAGCAAATAGTTTGCCTGTGCCTGCTACATTGAATTTATTGCCTGATGTGTCTGTGTGTGCAGAAGCGGACAAGTGGATATGGGGAATCTGCACTGCACTGCATATTCGGGGCGTAGGTGCACTTTCTCATTTCAGTAGCTCTGCTGCTGGACTGGTGTAGTGTATGCTTTGGTTGGACTGCATCTTTGGTCTGCACATGTTTGTGGTGCGCGTATTTGTAAGTGGTTCTTGTACATGGGGAGCTGTGCCGGTCGATAATGATGTGGAATTTCATTTCGCATTGTAACACTTTTGTCGAACCGATAAGGAAATGATTGAATTTTACTCTGTTGGTTGGTGGATGGTAGGGTGGGGGGAGATTGTTAGCGGTACAGCAGATGGGTGTGTAGTTAACTGCTTGAGGAGAGCGGTTGTGTTGTGGGACAAAGGTGAAGAGGCAACTAAATTATTGATTTGACTCATCGGGTGGTGGGGTGAATCCGTTAGACGACTCTGACGGCACAGACGTGCAAGCGGCTGGAGATATTCAAATAATTGGCAAATTGCTGTTCGTGTGAAAACAGTAGCACGCACAGCATGAATGGATGGAGAAGTACATGACTTTTTAAACGGCTGCACATCTCATCGTACATTTTGACTGCGACTGAGTTTGGTTTGTATTAAACATCTCTAGACACACTCGACAATGTGAAGTCGAAGGGAGTGGGAAGGCGAACTTTCTGAAGACTGGTCATATTCGGTGACAGGAGCCTGTCCATTGCTACGTCAGCGATGTCGTGGGTTCTTTTCGGAAGAGCGGGAGTTCTTCGTTTTAGAACAAGCACCCCGCATAAGTCAATTAACTTGATCCTTCGACCACGTGAGAAAAATGTCGCAATCCACAGCCTGGACTGGTTTGTCATTTTTTCCAGACTGCCTGCGCCCTCATCTCGAATGCCTTTCCTGGTGTGCACTTTCTCGCACTCAACTATCGTACCCAGCCATGCCTCTCCGGAATACAAGATGCTAACCTCCGATGAACCCCATAACTCGAGCCGCTAATGCGATCGTATCACACGCTTTTATCGCCCCATATGTACGACTGATGATAAGATCTCCGCTCCAGTGTCACATCTATAACCCTAGTTGAACAGAACCACCCAACAGAGCAGCCTCCCCTCGCCACTCATCTGAACATGTTCACCAAATTGCATACGATTATCGTTTCTCATTCATTCGCTGGTCGCCACAGATACACACGCTCGCATTCACCTGCATCAACCATACCCACATCAGCCCCGTATCCAGTAGCCTTTTCGACACCTGTCACCTTCGCTACAAAGGCTCATTTTGAGAGACCCATACCACACGGCCGCACGACCTGAATAACTCAATGAAACACACATTTCGTATCTCTCGTGCTCTGCCGCGGTGCCCACCAGCACCCTCCACGGGACATTCTCGTATCCATTCGCGTATAACTGTCCAAAAGTTGGGTGTATCTGTGCTCGTTTAATATTTGTGCATTTTGCTTTCTGTGTCTTTTTGTTTTTTCCTATCACCTGACCAAGCTCCATTAACCGGCTTGCGACTACAAACACACGCAGCGCCTAGCAATACGCAGATACTCGGATACTCGTACTTTTGCATTTTGCATCGCGTATCTTATCTAAACGATTATCTATTGTGTCTACGATGACTGAGATCCAGGCGAGAAGTGGATGCGTGTCCCACTCCGCGCTGCGCGAGCCATGCTTTTCAAACAATGAGCAAGCGGCTCACGGCTGTCGGACCGAGCTAATGGCTGGTATCCCTGCCGACATTTGCGGTCATATTGTGTCATTCCTGCGCATATAATCGTCGGCCGCAAGCAATGCGCGCTCGCGCGCCCTCTCTCTCTCTCTCGGAAAAGAACAAAAAACCGCTGCTAAAGGCGCAATTAAGGCCTTCCCCAGTTGTGTTTAACGCGCAGAAAAGAGCAAAAAAACGAAACACAAATTATTCGAATCGAAATTGAGACACCGCAAGATACTGCGAAACAAAGCACAAAACACATACGGGCTCCACACTCGGGACGACGATGGAGAGTGTGCGCGGTATCTGATGAAATTTGTTACTCCCAATGGGATTCAGATAAAAGTAACTTCGAGTGTGCGGCGCTGTATTTCAGCATCAGCATCAGGAAGTCATCGCGATGTCGTGCAATGACAGTAAATATAAGGCCCCCAGCATGCAAGCTGGTAACACCCTCCCTCCCCACCGTCCACCGCCCTTGTCGGATGGCAATTAAAACAGGATCTGCGACGGTGCTTCGATGTCGTTATCAGCACTGGCACCGGTGCTGGTATATGGCAAAAGAAGCGACAGGCAATGGCGATATAAATTTCGCGATAAGAGCGATTGATTATGATGTCCTGTGGTCCTCGGGGAGGACACGACGAAATTTCACCTCTTCCCCCATTGATGGCGGCGAGTGAGAATGAGTGAAATGAGACACTCGGATGCGATGGCGATGGTGATGTACCGGCTGATGGGAGGACATTTGCAGTATTTCTCTGGAATGGGCCGATAAGGCAGATTGTGAAGCCACTTGAGTGGATAAGCACCGGGCTTGTGCGCGTGTCAATGAGGATCCACTTTTCATCCAAACAGTTTATGGGCGACGGAGTTGATAGGGAAAGTCGTTCGTGGGGGGAAACTGCCTTCTCTCTCGTCAAGGGAGCTTTCTGACTAGAAGTGGACAATTCCTGGGGTGCAAATATACGATGAGATAGACCTCTGTCTATGCAAGGGCATCAAATCGACGGTGGATCTGCTGGATGAAATTTTTTGTACCGAAGGCTTATGACAGACCATAAGAGTCGACATGGACCCAAGAATGTTGCAGGTCCAGTGTCCGCTGCCAGTCCCTTTCTCCACCGATTTAATTGACTGTTGAGTCAGCTTTCAATGATAACATGGGCAAGCAATGTCTTGTCTTCTTCTTCGGATGGTCCTACGGCAAGTTGGGGCCCAAAGGGCGCGATCCTTAGTTAGCTGCCTGTTCTATTGTCTATGCTCTAAAACGATGGATCAATTAATTATGAAAGTTGCAAAATTTGGGGTTTGAACTTAGCGTATGAGTCGACCGACCTAACCATCCCGCCACGGGGCCTAAGCCAAATAATGCAATTAAGTGGTTTCTCCACGATATATTTACCCTCATTAAAATAGCGATTAGCACTGAATAGCTGTGACAGTTAAAAACTACACGTTTTGGACGACTGTTGGGCGCCACTTTCAATCCAAACCAACTTGCATGTCTGGCCTAGTCGTGCAAAACCATAATTCTGTGAACTTGTTCTCAATAGCTACAGAACAACTGGGGTTATTTAACCGACGACAGGGGCACTTCTCTTGTAAGTCTCCCCGAGAAAGTCCACGCTAAGGTGTTGAAGGTGCGTTCTCTGCTCTTGTCCCGGCAGAAGTACAACCCACCCCAGCGCTCGCTAGATAGATTTGTGACCGTATATGCTGATCCTGGGACGAAGGTTATCGTGGACATATCCGAGGTTTTGGTTATTTCCTGAAAGCCTGTTTCCTGCACACTACATGTCAGCGGAGTTCCATTGAATCAGGTGGAGAAGTTCTACCATCTCGGGGTATTTTTCACAACTGATGGGAGGAGTAATGCTAAGCTATCTTGTAGGATCGGCCAAGTAATCAATTTTGACAGTGCTCGAGAAACTTTAACTTCAGCAGCTGCTTCTTTGAATGGAAAGGGGTATGCTTCGATGGTTTGGTCTACGAATGTCCGTATCATCAGGACTTCCGAGGCTTTCGTTGAATTCCTACCGCTTGACAGACTCTGGACGAGGTAGTTGGACTATGTCCAAAAAGCTCTCCCGGTTAGCGTAGCTCCCGATTAGTGGCTCTGCATTTGAGAAGTTGCCATGTACAGAAGATTAGCCATAGTTATTTTAAGCAGAAGTTTCCCAAAGCAGAACTGAATCAGATCCTGGGACCGGTTAGGGAATCAATGCGCCTATTCTTCCGTTCACAGTGCTATTTATTGCCACATGCTGGTCACAGTATTTGATTAAAAGTCGGAAATAATGTTCAGCTTAGTCACAAGACCACTTGCCTACACACCCATCTGCAGAAGCAGGACTTCATCAGATAGTCGTCCCAGGCCCACAAGCCTTTTTATCATAAATAAATGTTTGTTCCTCCAGAGCAGCACTATACAAACAAATGTGCGACGAATGAATTGGTCATTGTACAGTATTCGACAAATAAGTATGCAAGCGTCAATATGTTCAGCAAGAAGCCAATGAATGGATTATCGATTCGGGAAGTTATTTAGAGCTGGGGCAAGGTATCTGTTAAAGTGTTACCTTTTTCGGGACTTCCCCTTGCAATTGGAGACGTATGGGAGGTTTTTAGTGGAAGTCGTTTCAATTAATCGGGAGTGTATCTTTGAGAGGTCTGAGTTGGGGTTATGCATGACTTTCTGTGTTGTCAGTCAGACTTTTTTTTTAGCCTAGGACCTGACATATAAAAAAGTCAGCTGTCACAGGACGCCTAGCAGACGTGAAACATGTACAATGGACGGAGGAAAATAAAGAAAAAACAATTTGTTCTCTTAACCGACTAAAATCACATATTGGAAAGCTTTCAGAGTGTGAATGGTAACTATTTGTAGAAAAGAAAGTTATTTCGTTTGGGCTATGAATGGGAGTGGCGTAGACAGGTCGAAAGCGGTTGCTCTACTGACGTGCGGTACAGGGGGCGTTGTGACGTGACAGCGTCATGCCGTTTGCTGTCACGGCATACGAGTAGATTTTACTCCCAATAGATGTTTCACATGAAAAATTAGCATTTCTGCTCCATTTAAGGCAAGTGTTGATCTGCACTTCACTCAGCTGCCTCTGGGATCGCTTAATATATTCCACGACTGAAACCGAAACAACTTCCGGAGAAATCTCATCATCTCATCTCAAATCGGCGGATTCGGCATTTTCTTTACTCCAGTTCCACCAGAAGTGTGACTCATTGCTATATGTTGCATTAAGCACACCCGCGAGCTGATCCATGCTTTTATGAATGACTTAAGAGACACAGCACACTGGCAGCAAATCCACTCACAATCTTTTCACAGATAAGCGACAGCTCCACGAACTGTGCTGGCAGGTAAAACTATCAAAACGCGTTTCTCTTCAGTATGCGAACCACTGGATCCACAGCACTTTCCCTTCCAACAATGAGTCAGTCGTGAAGATCAATGCAAACCTTGCAACGGGCAAGCATATAATCGTGAGGAGTTGATCTTCACATACAACCATCTGCATACGCTTAGTAATTGTTCACCCTTAGCCACAGTTGAACTACCAAGAAATTGGTCAAGCCACAAATGACTCACGCATCAGGACAGAAATAACGCCTCATTATAATTGTATACAAATATTCAACTGGCCCCAAAAGTCAATAAACTAAAGCCCACCACCACCGACCAATCGATACTTCCAAGTCCACGGGCTAACAAGCCAATAAAATAATAAAGTTTCCCCTTTTCTAGTCCAATATTTACTTCGCACAGAAAAAAAAAAACGGAATAAATAAACAAACGAACAAAAAACAAGCTGAGAATCTAACACCTCTCTTAGCATTGACTATCGAAGCATAATTCATCGGCATTCCTCGAAAACATGCGAACTCGCCAGCTATCTAACATTTCAGTCCGGCCATGCAAGGCAAGTCCGTAAGCACTCGGCGATCTATCTAATCAGCGTTAGATAGGCGACAGCGCAAAGGTCTCCACATGCCATGTCATGGCATTCACGCTGACCGAAAAATCATTCATCTAAACAACAAGTGAAACCTTGGGTCGCAACACAACCGAATGCAAACGTAAACCAAAGTGTGACAATTCAATAAAGACATCCAGACGTCGCGCTCGGGAGCAATGGCAACGTGATTGAATAAAGTATCTGCACCATGGATATCCGCTTAGATCTCGTTTCACAAGCACACTTCAAGTGATATTCGTACGCATGAATCATTCCCGGTAAAATGCAGTATCAGTTGATAAATAAATAAATGTCATGACTGTTCGTTCAAAAATAAATGTAATATAAAAATATCAGAAAACAAAAATGTATCAAGAGGGCTATAAACTTGGGGGTGACATACGTGCATAGATACTTGTTGAACTGTTTATAGAATTGTTGCAAATTGACTGATCGGATCGCGCGTATCGAGCACAGGGTGGCCTATGAATTCACACATTCTTAGGTGCTTCAGAACTCTAAGAAATTGACCATACTAATGGTTACCAATGGATTCTGAGCAGCCTGAGAGGGTTTTAAAGCTCTACCAGGGGCTTTGGAGGTACTGTCGAAATCGTTACTCGCATGTCAGTGTGGCAAGAATACCTAGGGACCCAAATGATCGGCCTACTACAAATCAACGTACAAATTTTGACGATTCCATTTAGGATTCCATCCCCTAGTCGAAATAGTCCTTTATGTGTGATCATTCATTTGGAGCCAACATTTTATGAACAATATTCTTTAAGCTTGATTTTATTAGCAGCAATTTCGGAACCCCCCAAGTCCTCAATGTGGTCAGAAATTCTGGCAGCCCGTTGTCAAATTCCAATCTTTGCGCCTGTGACTGAGTTGCAAATACTGCCTAGACCAATGAGGGCGTGTTTAGTTGGTATTCAGAATTTAGGCCTCTCTGAGGGTGAAGCGATTGAATTTATTTCCAAAAAATATCTGGCTGAGATAAAATTTTTGCGTATCTCATATTTTAATACATTTTATAAGAAATTAAGTTGCTTGCGACGGATCAATTAAATTTAGTACTTCTTTTAGTACTACATTCCTTGCATGACTTCAGACTTGAGCCTTGTTAGGTTTCCTTTAAGGGGTCCCCATAAATCACCAATTTATTCCCCTCCTTCCTCTTCCACCTCTTTTTCTTCTTATTCCCTCCTTCCTCTTCCAGCTACTTTTTCCTCTTCATACGTTTCTTCTTCTGATGGCGCTACAATCCGCAATGGACCTAGGCCTTAATCAAAAACATCGCTCTTATGCCGCAAGTAATCGACTAAAGTGCCTGCGAGGCGCCTTTCACGGGGCACCCTGTGCCACCATCTCATAGTTGGCATAGCTAGCCGATAAGCAATAAAGAATTCGCAAACTTTACATTTGCCGAGTACTCATACACACGCCGCCCAACGCTGCCAGAGTGTCATAAAAGCCTCGAGGTGTCACAAGCTCTCTTAGCTCTGTCTCTCTTGCTCTCTGTCAGTCCGTCGTGCGATCTGTAGCCCCGGTCAACCAGCAAATGTCAAGCAAATAAATCGCTTTATTTGCAAAAGAATTTTATACCGTCCCGCTCGAGCGTTTATCTGCTTTCGCAACTCAAACACCACCACCAACACACAGCTCTCTACGCGACATAGAGAACAATTCTAAATGTCCACCGTGCCAGGGTCCACCGACAGCTCGCAATTGTCGCCCGAAATTGTAACAAATTATCGCTCAGCATGTATCTGCGCAAAACAGTCAGCGTTCTAATTTTGCTCGCGTCCAATGTTGCAGCTGGAATGTGTGCCTGACTCATGCATGCGAGGGATTGTCTTAGAATCCGTACCTCTGGGTGCACCCCCTTACACCGCGGTGTCCTCGCGCTGCCCAATTTGAGGTCGGTCTCGTCCAAACCGAAAGCCACCTCGCCTGGGCACAGTGGCGGAGCGACGGTGTGACGGGCGGCAGCTCAACCACAAGATCGTAAATTTAATTCCCACCTGAATGGGTTTTCAAATCTCAACTAATTTCAGGTGGCAAAAACCGCCAGCAATGGTCATGGTGTCCGTGGAAATGGGAAATTTAATTTTGAGCTACGACTCGACTCGGCTCCCCGGTCCGCGACGGCAGTGTGAATGGATGTGGGCAACAGGGAAACAGAAGCTGGACGGCCAGTCTGTGGTCGCGTTTGGGTGCAGAGAAGGCCCCCGTGGACGTGTGTGTGGGGCTTTGTAGATCGAAATTGATTTTGGTGTGTTTTGTTTTGTTCTTGGAAGTTGTTAATGATAATGACGATGGTTTTGGATGCAGACGTTTCCAAATGACTGGGCGACTTAATTAGCCACAGGCATTCCATTAGGTGTCCGTGGACTGGTGCTGGGGTGGAGTGGAGCGGGCTGAGGAAGGACTGGTTTTGAAAGATGGAATTAACAACCGTTGCTCTAGTTGTTGGCCTTTTAATGATGAATGGGTGAACTGGGAGAGGAGGCTCTGGGTGGCAGACGAAGTCCTTCATCTGTGCCATCCGCCAGGTGTTGACTAGTTCGGATTGAGTTCAAGCAGCTTGACTAAAGTGTTAGGCCAAGCTAGCCTTTTCTGATTGCATGCAAATCGTATAAGAAAATGCATAAAATCCAAGAAATTGCCAGATGCAATTCTTCTGACTAAGCGCATTCAATCCCGAATCATGTCTCAACAGTGAGTCAGTGATATGTCACCGCATGTGGCCTACTTGTGGAGATTGCTTCAACATGTCTGCACACACTTCAGTGACAATCAGTCACGCACCAGACCACATCTCAGCAGCGCGTGCTTCTTGTGATCATTCAAAGTGAAGTCACCTCTTCTGCTTACGAAGGGATCCGTTTTTCTTTTTTTTGCCGTGAATTACCGTCATTTGCGACTAATGATTTTGGGAAAATTGAGCATTGAATCGTTTATAAGCGACGACCATCTGACAATTTGTGCGATTTCGCAGAAAATCGAAAACAACTCAATCCAAAAAAACGTGTTGGTTGAGATCGAGTGTCTTGCAAGGCATCAGCGCGATGATGAATCAGAAATTCGATCAATTGGCGGTGTGCCAGATGCAAACAGGAATGACAGAGACTCAGTTGATGATGGTGAAGGAAAGACTGGCAACTAGTGGAGAGGTCAGTCGGAGTTTCAGCAAAGCACCGAAGACATATTGTTGCCTTCTTCAACTGTCAGAGATGATCGGAGAATCATCTGTGGCTAGTTTCGTTGTGACAGAGCTGAAAATAATACGAGGGATGGGACTTGAGATTGGAGTAAGGGGAAAATAATAAAAGAATCCGGCTCGAAGGACCATTTTTTATCATATCTTAGAGCTTTTGTGTGCTAAGTAGGCAAAGACCTGGATATCTTGACTGTGATGTTGAGGTGAGACTTTTGGGCAGTTGTGTCTAAGCGGAACAACCGTGCTGTGAGTGATTCGAATGATCAGACGGACCACTCAGGACCGCCAATCACGTGTGACTCAAGAACAAAACCAGAACGTCCTCGAAGGCTGTCAAAACAGAAGCAATGCAAGCAGTCATCCGGATCCCGGATTTGCCAAATAAATGGTGCGAATCTTAAACACCTTCTTTACGTCCAATTCCTTCTTTGGCGGTGGCATTGTTTTAAACAATACCCTTTCCATCTGTCAGTTCAAACCACCTAATTATCAATCAATCCCCGAGAGCCTCCCACTCACCTCAACACAAGTTCAAGTCGTGCCCTAAATCATCCGGGAGGCGAACAAAAAATCACTTCTCGGCTACTCCTACTTTCACTGAGCATCGAGTCAGAAGAATGTTACACAAAAGATAGCCCCAGACACAATCGAGCTGTCTGCCATCGTCGTGCCAAGACCGACCGCATGACCTAGTGCGAGAGGAATTCCACAAAAAACCTGGACGCACTGCGGCCGCGCCGTCGCTTAGCTCGTGCCAACACACCATGAACCACAAAAAAACGAGTAATTACCTGTTTTTTGGAACCACTAAATGACGGGTCGGGGGTGGGGGGTCAAACAGAAACAGAAAATTAAAATCAAAGTCATTACGATGGACGGCCGCCGCCGATGGAGGCAGCGCGGCTGGATGCGATCTTGATACGAGTTGATAGGGAAACACTTTTCTAGAGAGAGAGGAGATATGAATGTCGAGATTAGATTTAGTGCCTCGGCCTTTGGTGGCTACTTGAGGTCCCGCAGAATGCGAATGTTGTCGCTCAACGTCAGATTAGGCTCAGGTTGTCTCCATGATCGACCGCGGCGAACATAGCGAGTGAGTGGAAATTCGCCTCGCTGGCGTGGTATGCAATTGATCCAACAGAGCGCCGCGCTGGGGGCAATAATTGTTTTGTGTCTTCGAGATGAGACACACACTTGTGTGTGGCTGAGGAGAAAGTGCCTGGATAGTCATTCGGTTGCAGAATCACGCTGAAGGAACGACGCTATGTAGACTGATGGGACTTGCTTGTTGGTGTACCCGCTTTCGGCACCGGATTTCCTCGCTAAGGGGGTTATGAGGATCATGCTTGTGCTGCTTTGGTGGGGATCGTCCTGTTTCAAGGCAGAAATAACGTGCACCATACTGTTTCAGGGACGTGCTAATTTCATAAATATCACGTGACTGTCTAAGGACGTGAAAGTCGAACTCCGGATACGTTCTCTGCTATTTGGCGCTGAAGACTTCAATTGAATCTAATGATCGAGGCGGACGCCTAGCTTCTACTCCATGGTCTTGGATTGAAGGCAATCACCCGGCGAAGGTAGGCCACGGCATACCACTGCGGAAATGGTGCTGTATTATAAGACGACAGCTTTTGAGAGTCCCACTAAAATTGGTTCCAGTTCCATCGGTATATCGAGTATCCATTGAACATGTTGAATTTTCCGAGAGTTGCATCCTCTCTGGTGGATTAACGAATTTCTTTGCGTTCAGTATCACTTCAATACACGGGCTGACAGCCGTGACGGCAGCACACTCTGCAACAAAAGCCTGCGAGTCGTAGATAAAGGCGGCGCTGTACAGTTTTTTGTCTCAACAATCGCTCAGTTCTTTGTTTCGCACGCTAATGCCATCTTGTCGCAGAGCACCGTCTTCCTCGAGGACATAGCAAAAGCCCCTCACTCCACTCCAGTCTTTGCTTTCGCGACTACGTGACCGAAAAACTGAGTCAAAGTAGTAAAACAGCACTCAAGTCTCAATATAAAAAACAAACAAATCACCTCCGTCCAACAAGCAGCTCCCCACTCCCCTACCACGGCAAACGCGAGCAATCTCAGAATTTTTGGTCATAAAACCGTTTTACCACCTTCACTCCCCAATTCGTGAGAGATAAACGAATTCAATGGAAAAAGCGAAACCAAAATAGAGACTAACTGGCTGGCTCGATATTTGGGTCAGTATAACCTCGGCACACACCAGGACGGCATCGAATAGACATCACCGACGACGCTCCGTCTTAGTCATCAGCCAAGAACACCTCCCCCACGGTCTCACCCGCGAATGTCCTTATCTCGCGAAACGAGACTCTTATCGCCGCTATCAGTTCCACAAAATCAAGTTTCGCCAGAAAAACAAAGCCTCGCTTCCAATAAAAATCAAACGCAGGCCGAGTTAGTTCAAGCTGAAGACATTTTTTTAGTGCTGCAGCGCTGCCCCATAAAACCCCATACGAGGGTCGTAAATTTCGCATGTTTGTCATAAAGCAGAGAACATAGTGTTTTTTTCCTCATCAGCTCACCGCAGACACAACGCGGATAAACTGCACTCGCACCTTATTACGCCACACCGACAATGCCACCCCCACCCCAGCAGCCCCATCATCGGCGACCGCCCCACCGACTCACTGTCGACTCATAGCGGCTCACACTCGTCGTAGATCGACTCGCGGGTACCACCACTCGCGTTCGCACACACAAAATCCATGTCGGACGTGTGTATCTGAACACGCTCGGGCATTTGATAGGCAAAGCTCGCTGGTCGCTCTGTGGCGGCGCGGCGCAGTGACCCTCGTCGGATGACTCATAAATAAAAACATAACAATTTGCATTAAGATCGCTCGCAATCATTTTATTGGACTGTCCGATCGTAAATCTTCTCGGGAGCGGTATGAGTGTGCGCCTGTGCGTTGGTATCTGTGCGAACGCTTAACGAGTGTTACCAGATAAACGACATGGATGGCGACGACAACGACGGCGACGACGTCGACGACTTTTGCTGAGAGCCCGGTGATGGTGATTCCGTTGCAGTGAGTGCGTCTGAGTGGATTCACGAGCGCAAGCAGTTGGCTCCTAGATAAGGCTGGGAAACTCCAGGACGGTAACGTGGATTTAAATGTCATCGCAGTGATACTCTGCTGGTAGATTGGCATTTGTATCGCACTTTGATTGGGGTCCGCCAGTGCACACCAGCGTCTTTGGGGTATCCACGGACTCTGGGTCAAGTGACGTGGAGGGGCAGCCGTGTGTGGACATTTGAATGCAAATTCCTCAAGAAGCTGAGTGCTTAGTGAATGGTTTCAGTGGTTTAGCGAGCGCCTATTGGCTCCAGGGAAAGTGAGTTTGAAGAGTTGAGCACAAGTTCAAAGGTTTGATAGAGACAAGGCGGTGACATGTTCTTACGAAATGGTGATGTGGGAATGCACGAGGAGTGGAACATGGTTTGCTGAGAAATCGACGCCCTCGTTAGAAGACTGCGGGGATATACTTCTGATGGCCATCAAGAGATGTGGGAGAGATCAGAGGGATTAGAGGACCTGGATCTGGACTTCAATCAAAAAGCTTCTTGTAAGAACGTTCGTCTGCCTGCTCTGAGGTACGCCCGCCATGTTTGCTGAGGCCTCCTGTTGGAGTGTTGAGCACCGGAGTGGGAGTGTACATCTAATTTCACGTGACACTTATGCTGCGTACTGCAATACAAAAAATGTCCATGATCACTTGTACGTCCAAAACCTAGGTGAAATTAAGTCACGTCATCACTCCGACGTTAGTAACGCACGTGATGTGATTCGTGAACACGTTTTCGCTTGATTTCAAATGAAATTGGTTTCAGCTGACATTGGATATAACTCTAAGCTTTTAAAACGCAGCATTTGGAATCTGGTGGAAAATGGAAGATTAACGCGCACTTCGATTCACGTGAAATGAAGTCACGGTACCCGTGTCATCTAATTTTTCACGGATATGTGTCACGGGTATGCGTGAAATCGCAGCATTTGAAATCTGGTGGAAAAAAAAAATTAACGCGCAGTTCGATTCACGTGAAATGAAGTCACGGGACCTGTGTCAAGTACTATTTCACGGATATGTGTCACGGGTATGCGTGAAATCGTGAATCGAAGCTTGCATATCGTGTCAACAATGCTTTGCGAGAGGAGATCATCATCACGAATTCGTCGTCAGGTTGCACTTTTAGTGGGAGTGCTTTCGAACACTGTGCCATTAGCACACATGCACTGCGTCTTGGCAGCGCTTCGAAGGCGAAGTCACTTCACACTTCGTTGTAGAACTTTAAGATGTGAATGAGATTAAGTGCGGCAACACTTTTTAAGAAAAAAGAAAGTATATTGGTTGAAACCTGTCACCCGCTAAGGGTGCCCAACTCGTTGGCCAATGTGAGCTGCAACTGTAAGACCATCAAGATACTCGTACATCTCAAATCGAAGTCGAGGAAGGCTTAAGTGACCAGAATTTGGAAGACCAGGATAACTAGGTTTGCGCTCCTTACAGACAATCCAACAACTAGTCCCATGACAATCAAACAAGTGCTTCGCCTCTACAAGCGTGTCCAAATAATCTGTGCCGCCAATGCAGCACTACCTGTTCCGAAGGAGCAACTGCAGCTGGACACGAGCCTAGACCACGACGAGCTCCTTTAAGCGAGCCGATGGCAAAGCAGAGAACATCAAAGGAATTCTTCCAACATGTTCACAAAGCCAAGCTACAAGTACTTGCCTCCGAAGCAAGCGATTCTCATGTACGACCCAGCCCCATAGACCACTTGAATCAACTCATCTTCTCTTCGAACCAACCAGTTTCTTCGTTCGCCGACAGTCATAAAACCATCAGCGGCAGCAGCCTCAAACAGGTCCCCGCTCGGCTTGACCATGCAAATTCATGAACTATAACACACAAAACGGTATGCGAACACTCGGAGCAATTTAATTCAAACTTTAAGTACTCCACGGCCGCTAATTGTGCACGACACACACTAAAAGCCAACCGTGGGTAACCGAACCGGCTTGCGGATGGAAAATTTCGCCTCAATTCATTGCACAAGACACAAGCATACAAACGCTCGTACAGACGTCGGCGCTAAATGCGCAAACCGGACCAGAGTAATTAAAAAACCCTAAGGGGTCCATTAGCCAACAACGACCGTCGCGTCCCCAAACGATGATGATGCATACACGACCGACGGCCAGAGCGCAAAGCCAACACCCACTCGAGATAGCAGAGAGCGAGAGAGGGAGAGAGAGAAATCTGCCCGGCAGCCAGGCGAAACTCTTACTCTTTCACCTCCCTGACTCGAATCCAAGATGATCGATAGCAAATAGCAAATACCAGCTGCATTAGCATACGAATTCCGGGTATCGCTCTTCGAACAGTCGGACACTTGTACGCTCGCACATTCGGACATCTATCAAGCGACCCAACAACCAAATTGACAACTATGAAGCACTCACTTCGGCATTATTTATGCTGGATATCTGTCACGCTACAGTGTGTGGTAAAGTGTCACCTGACTAACTGACTTCATTAATAAATTATCCCATCCCCGTGCATTCTCGTGTAGACGCCGAGGTATACATGAACTTCTTCGCTGTGACACGAACACATGTAGCCCGAGATGGACGAGCAGCAGCAGCAGCATCGGCAGCAGCCGCAGCAATAGATACTCTCATTCACAGTGACGAGGCTAATTTATGCCCGCGATACTCTGACACAGACTAATACCAAACTAATTTGAGTGATTCGAGTATCTGTGAGTTATCTCCAGGTGGTATCTATTAGATTTGTCGTATCCAAAGGCATTGTTTTCGTTGGATTCACTGAATGCCTGACAATAAATGGCCGGCTATTAAGTTTCATAGGCCAGACGCAGACGCGTTCGCGTTCGCGTTAGCGTTGATGGATGGATGTATGACGAGCTACTAATTGGGGAACACGCTGTAAACACAATGCCCCTGAGGTCGACGCGGACAAAACGCCGCGATTGCTTAGCGATAGCCGATTGCCGTAGTCGCGGCCGCCTCAACGATATCTCCACCTGGATGCATAAACAGATTTAGGTTAACGTCTTGATGCTCCAACCAAAGGGTATCCCATCAAAGCAGAATATTCAGAGGTCGTTTAGATAAATATGCGTTGTGTGACAAAATTAACCGATAAATCTCGCCTCTCTCGGCTTTTGTAGGTCTCTCGTGGATAGACGTTGGACGTCTATCAAACGAATCTGTCACTCTTCTTCAAATCAAGCCTCGCTGCAGATGGAATATTTCACAGAAACAATTCCGAGTTTTATGGATTTGTGTTCGCTTTTTGTGTGCCTCGGTCCGTTGAGGGGGATCCATTGGATTATGCTAATCCGCGGCGCGTTCTACACGCGTTCCTTTTCTGGGCACTTAATTAACTCATCTCATTGTGTGATGACACCGAACACGGGACGCAAAGGTGTCGCCTCATTTGTATCTAGATAATGGTGATTTTCTTCTCGTCAAACAAAATCGAAAAAAAAACATACCTTCGTTGCGCCACATTGTTCGAGTGAAATCCGATTCAATTCGACACTCGGTTGGAATATTTAATTCCAAAGAAGAAAGAATCAAAAAAAAGTATTGAATTGAAAATCTGTTGAAGATCTCTCGAAATGGCTTGGCAAATTGAGAAGCCTAAGTGCATTCGAATGCGTTATCGTTTAAGACTGAAACGGGGCAACGGAATGTGGCATGTACCCCGAGGCCGGGGTCTGGCGAAACGTGTGCGGTTGCGGACTGGAGCCAGCATTAAGCGGTCATTGTAGAGAGTCAGTCTTTAAAATTTGGGATTGTCGTAAAAAGGATTTTTACGAGTTTCTTATTACATGTTGAAAAAGTTTATAACTCGTAAAAAATTGAGTTTTTTGTATTCCTTCTCTCTGCACACGTGAGCTGTATGATTTTATGGATGAGAATGCGAAGACGCGGGCGGTTTCTAAGCGGGGGCAGCTGCATTTGTCACCAATCGGCAGGCTTTTAGTCACCCGGATTTCTACGGTCTTTTGATGGAAGACCGCCGAGTGCTGATCATTAAGGGCGGTGATCTGCTATAAACTTTGACGCATCTGAAGTGGGCGGTGGGAAGAAGAACGGTTTCAAAGGTTCACTTTGGCGAAACGGAGGCTATGTGCATGCTCGACACGTACGGGCAAAGATACACCTCGTTCTAGTGCTTGTAGTTTGCGGACATTTTGGGTGGATAAGGAGGACGAAATGCAAATTGAAGGGTTTTTGAAAATAATTCAGCCTGATCATCAGGTGATTCCAGGAACCGTTTGTTTGTGATATCCCTTGCGACACTGATATCCGTGAATGGATTTTTGAATGGGGCTGGAATGTTGCAAGTGCGTCGGAGCATGGAGTGATTTATGGAAGGTTGAAACTACTGAAAAAAGAGGTACTCGAAGGAACAGGGGGGAAAACTCTATGCAAGTCTACTCGACGGGCTGCAGGATCAGACAGAGGTACAACACTTAAATGATTGATTGACGAGAATGAGTGGCAAATCACCTTTTATTAATAAATTTATTATTAACACCGTCAGCAGTTTGAATGAATGGCGAGCAATTCAGAATCTCTCAGAGAGGAACTAAAAAAACGAAACGAAATTGATCGGTTTTCCAACTCTCACATATTGCCAAAAAAATGTTGGCAATGAAGGAAAGCAAAGATCAAGACTTAAAGCCGCCGAGATGAACTCAATGTTGAGCAGCTACTTCTTCGAACGGACATGGTTTGGACACTTGACACGACTGTCTCTTGTCTCAATCATCGCGGCTTCCGAGGTGTGTCTTGAATGTGATTCCATTATGTTGGCGAGCGTTTGGCAGTCCCAGGACGAGATGGATGCCCAAAAACACTCCTCGTTCCGCGCTTTGGCATTAAGTCGGAAGTAAGTCCTGATTAAAGTCGGTGGCGGAGGATCGAGTGCCTTGCGGATCGTTCGTGGTTGCCGTGCGTTGCCACCGCGATCCCTGTAGTGGATCATGCATGTCACTGATGATGACATGTGAGATGTAGCTCCCTATTGTAGCTCCCAACAACGTCGACCAATCAATGCCTGTGTGAATTAAATAATTTCGTACTTTTCGTGCGATAATAAATCGAAATGAAATTATAATAAATGTTCTGTTCTGCAGCTCGGTCTATTAAACCCGGCGTCTGGTTTTCAAGAAACGCATTTTGAACGCTTCAAGAACTTTTTCATACTTTTTCACAGTGAGTCGGCAAACATAAGCTCTGGTAACAAGCCTCAACAGTGGCCTATTTGGCTGCCATGGGATTTCTAATTTTCTACAAATGCTAATCGATCTGACATGACGCAGTGATTTGGCACGAAGGAAGAAGGTAGAGAAGGGACTCATACAACTTCATGGAAGATGACCCGGTCCACGAAAAGGAATAGAGCTAGAGAGGGATAGAGTTGAGAGCATGTACATCAGATAGCCCAGTCTTTCACATCGGAGGACATCGCAGTACTTTCGCATCGACATGAACGGCGAGGTTCTCGAAATATTGTTTACTTAGCCTAAACTTTATTGAGTAAAAGGCATATAATGAGATGCTGGATAATGGATGCTGGATCCAGGCATTTATCACCTCTTGTCGAGGTGAAATCGATGAAGAGCGTAAATTGGATACGTCAGTTGGTACATTTTGTAGAAAAATCGTCGAAGTGGCTTATTGCGTCTCCACCTACACTAAATTTTTTGAAATGCACGATATAAACGATGGCGGGAATGATGAGGTTTGAAATCGGTCGTAGACATTCGATGGAATGACGGAGAATGACACATACGAGCGGTTAACATGCGAAAAAGTGTGAGAAAGCTTTCGAAAAAAAATGTCAGTCCTGATAAGGCAATGTATAACCTCGAATGAAATTCCGAGGAATGACAGTCTAGGAATGTCATTTCAAAAATGACACCATGTAGCCTCGAACTGGATGAGGCTATATTGTAAGTGCCAATTTGTGTTGGGAAGGACCACTAAAAATATGAACCCAAAACCGCACTGACATCCCCGCGTTGAATATAGACATGATGATAATCGCCTCAATTCAGTTGTCGATTCCGCAATCACTCCTATCTAGATCCGACAGATTATGACTTGAAGTGACTAAAGAGCTTAAACCACTCTCATCGTCTGAAAGTACTCGTCCCAACTCACCGTCAGTCAGACAGAGGAATTATCTTCTATAAATCGCAGGAAGCCAACCACATCGCCTTTGTTCCGTCACGGAAAAGGAGTAAGCCCCCACCCCAAGCCGGATCTCTCATAAAGCACACGCTTAGCTGCAGCTTAGCCCTGCACAGCCCTTCAAGATTCCATGCACATCACGTGAATCCCTTTAATACAGTCCAACACGCACATCACCTAATTGAATTATGCACCGCACCAGCACACAATTACTCCCTCGCGACCAGAGTCCGTCAAAGGACGACCCGGGTGCCATCAAAACACTGCATGTATGTAAATTTTCGTTTAGTCCTTTCGCGCTGACCTCTCAGCCGTCCATTAGCGCGAAACATTATCACCCGCAACCATCACCGTCATTGTGTAGCATTGTGGTCCCTTCTCGGAGAGTCCTCCTCATCCTCTGGCGCACCGCCACACAAGGAACATCAAAATTCCGCGTTCAAACTGACGGCCGGCACGAAGGTCCTGTAGGAACCCTCATAAAAAACATTTTTATGGATGTCATCATGTCAGTTTTCGTTTTTTTTTCTAGTCAGTTTCTAGTTTTCCTTTCATTCGTCCCCCGCATGAGTGTGCGCGGATACGCGGAAGAGCTCGCGTGTCCGAGTTCGATTTTCGATGGCAAACACCATTAGCCGCCGCGCACAGGCGGCGGGCGGACTGAGCAGATGATGATGTCGACGATGATGATGTCCTGGCCACGAGGCAAGGGTCAGAAGTCAGTAAAAAGCCAAGGGGGACGCCGATAGTGATTGGAAGCGGTATGATTTCCACCGATGATGGACGGATAAGTGAGGAACACCAACCCTCCGGCCAGATGCTAGACGGTGAAAGAACTGTACCGGCAAAGGTGTAAAAATGTGGATATTAAACGATGTCCGTGGCGGGCGATTTATGACATGATTACACGGTTCGATGGGCCCTCTGACTCATTGCTGCATGGTTTGGATCCGAGCGGTATGGGCCGTGGCATATGGCCAGATGAGATAATCGTGTGCGCTGCGGTGTCCGCCAGAAGGACCTGCGGGACGTGTTAAGTGCGGTAGGCGGTGCTCATTATATCTCGATGATTAGGAGTGATGAATCTCGTTCTCTCTTGCGGTGGGTGCAACCCTTTGACTATAAGTGGGAGCAGATGTGTGCTGACCCAGGTAAGTTGGAAGTTCCACCGTGACCGTCTGCATTTGGGGCGCCGCCTCCATGAAGTGTGGTTTGATTTGTGAGCGGGACTGGGCTGCCGCTGAACCCACTTAGCCAACCAAACACGAATTGAACTCGGCCTGCTTGCAACTGCTTATCCCTTTCGAAGCCCCGTGGCGCACTCAAAGTCCCTCATAAGGAACCCACATTCCCCCCAAAAAACGGCAGACAATGCGCTCATAAAGCTCATAACCAACAACGTGAGGCGATGCAACTACAGGTCCCAATTCAAACGCGGTCAACAAGCGGTCCCATTAAGTCCAACGCAAACAAATCATCCTTCATTCACTCATTTAATCACGAACAGCGTTTCGTATTTTTTTTTCCGTTTTCTTGTAAAGGCCCAGACAGTCTTAACTTGATTGCAAAGAGGATCATTGTCCTCGTTCGGTTCCAGAAAACGAGCGCAATCAAGAAGTGCTCGCAAATGAGGAAGCTCTCCGGCACCGGCCACCGCTGCAATGCATCGGCTTAAATGTGCAATTCATCCGCAGGCCACTGTCCGGGCCAGCGATGAATGTGTAATGCGCTTGTAAAGAGGATTTACCTGCCAGCCAGGCCGGGCAGGAGATGTATGCGACCTGAACTGAGGCAATAAGACATACGGACAGTTGCGTAAGCTGTGTGTGTTGACAGAACGTTAAAGGCCGCTGCCAGGCTGCTGCCGTAAGTAGGTTGAAATCTTATTCAATGGACCTCGACGCTGCTGATCGCCGTCGTCGTCATCGTCTTCAGTGTAAGTGCGGTGGCTTCTGGTATTTTCTTTTTTCGGTGCCACCAGAAGTACCCGCCGAAGTGGGCAGATATTAATTATGAAGTCGATTGTATAAATATTTTGACTTAACTCACTTGCTGTCGGGGGAAACTTCATTTCATGCGAAATGTGAAGGAGTTTGTTTGCGTTCGTGAAATGTGCAGGAGGCGATCAAGTGCTGTTCGTGAAGTGTTGAAAGGAATTTGTTGCTTGTAAGACGGATGTTGTAAGGCCATGAGAAGATATGTGACGGGAGGCGTTTATTTTGCTTCCTCTGCAGATGGTGCCTTAAGCTGCTGCCAACTGAAAATCGTCTGGAATGTCTGCTTCATGGTGAGCGACTTCTACAGAGGTGCTGTTGCTCTTTGTCTATGTCTTTGCGCAGACAGTACAGAGTCAGGATGAAGGAGGAACTGCGTTGCTCGTTGGACTGGATCTTGTAACTTAGCTGCATTTGGAGTAAATATGCTGCAGTCATTCTGCCAAAAGTGGAAATTTGATCTACATCCTCGCAAATGCCCATCGTCCGCGTCTTTCTTTCAGCCTCTTTGAAGAGCTAGACATATGGGGAGCAATGTTTTATTAAGACTGAGACCAGCGACAGGATCTGTCAGTAGAGACAAGCGGCGGTGGAAGCACAATCTTCTGCTGGGAATGTATTTCAAATTTATGTGTAAGGCGTTTTCGTCATTCTGGGGTCCTTTTGTGGGTTGATGGCATTGGGATAAGAAAATTCGACGGAACGAACTGTACGACTTGTACCGCGACATGAGTCTAGCCAAGCGTCTACGGATCCAACGCCTAAGATGGTTGGGCTATATAGAGGCAACACTACCATCGACTAGTCTCGATCCAACCCATGCCCACCCAACCGATGTAGCACACAACTGAATAAGTGCCTTAGCCACCTAGACGTGTGTAGTTTGAGGCAGATGGCTAAGGAACGTGCCAACTGGACTGGTTTGAGGGCCAGTTCCCTCCCAGACAGCAGTGCCATCGGAAGCAGAAGAAGGAGACGTGTGATATGATGTCATTACTTTCCATTTCGCGTTTGAGGGAGTGAACTCCATTCGATGTCGGCATATGTTTCGTTCACAACGCCGATCTATCGTCCGACTCATTAGCACTGCTTATGGGCCAAAATAATGAACATTGGAAGATTCCTGGAAATGACAGAGCGTATGTAAGGCGTGGCATAATTCTATCATACAAATTGAATCATCGATTGGAGTTGCACAGGGATGCTTGTTGGGTCCCCTATTTTTCATGGCAACTGAAATCCAAAATGGTTAGGGTTTAGAAAGTGGCCTGAATTCAAAAACTACTCGTGCAGAGTGGAAAGCGTCTCTTGAAGCTCAGTTCAGTCCCCCATACTGTAGCGCCAAATAAAAAAAATGTAGAAAACATCAAATTAAGACAAAAAATGTAGATAACATCAAATTAAGACACTCCGACACCAACTAAGGTTAGTTAACAGAGCACTAAACGCACGACGATGACAATCACTTTCGTAAACTTTGCGTGTTTAATTTTTGGGCTTAAGAGGCAATTGAGTAGTAGACCCCTCTCTCGAGGGACTAATCAAACATTATATAAAACCTTGATCATCTCTGTCCTGCTCGAAGGAGCGGCAGCCAGGGCAGTCTCAAAAGCAGATGAAGAAGAAGATTCAACAGTGAACTGTAGGGGCTGTACAACGACATGAGCCTAGCCAAGCGTCTGCGGATTCATAGCCGAAGATGGCTAGGCCATGTAGAGTGCATGGAGAACACAGCTCCAACCCGAAGAGTCTTCAATTCCGAACCAGTGGGACAACGCAATAGCGGATACCTACGGAACCGATGGCGCAGACAAATAAAGAAGGACTTCAACCAACTTGGCGTGCGGAATTGGAGGCAGCTGGCTAAAGATCGTTCCAGCAGGAGAGGCAAAGTGACATTTTAGCGGAAGTGGTCCTACTTTGATTGCTCTTGCTGTGGCATCCTATTATTGCTCATGAATCGTCTAATATCTTTACCACCGATTCATGCTAGTGCGAGGATAGAATGGTGGAGTGGAGGCATTTTTTTTTTTTTATTTTGGAAAGCATTCTAAAAATATATATTCAATTAATTTTTCCCTTCAGTTTAAGAGACAGTTGAGAGACATCCCCAATCCAGGAATTACTAACATTCTCTCCCTTTTCTTGCTGCGGAAACAGCGTTGTCGGAAATGTATTTTTCAAAGTGCCACCACCGCTGCCAGAAAGTGCTATTTTAAAACTGTATATTCAAGTTAATTAGAAAATGTTACAGAATATCAAACATAAATCCATATTTCGATATAATCATCAAAACTTAACGAAAATCTAACCCTTTTAAGGTCCTGTAGGCAATTAAACGGTAAATTAATTAGGAATCGGAAGCAAAAAGAGTCCATAACAGAACATTTGGCAGCTGCAATCGTACAGTACGGGGCATCTGACTTCCACAAGTATCCGTGTTGTAGGGTCGGTATTCACAATTAAGTATTTTTTTTTTGAATTCAGTCCTATTTCGCTTGACGTCACCTTACAGTGCCTTACACACCTCCTCCACTGGACATATTTCTGCCCGACATCACAACCACAATCTGAACAGCCATCCGCGATCTTTTCTACCGTGGGCAAGATATGTGATGTCGCTTCGCTCAACGTTGGCTGCGAGAGAGCCAACATCAATAAACGAAGTAGATGTCGCTAAAAATAATGCCAAAATTTTGATATGCACAAACATATGAGAAAACGTCAACTTTTCAACAGGGCTCATGCCACGTCGTAAAGTCAAGATTCTCCGATGTTTGTTTGGACATGGATGTGCCTCCACAGAATTTTTTCACATGAACAGGGCATGGTCATCTGCAGTGGAGACAACGTGTTAGGGCTCACAAATGGACCTAGCCCAACTGTCAAGACCGCAGAACTCTGTGCTTAAAAAAATGTGTATTCAGTTGGATTCATCATCATGCCGTTGGCCGGCGCATTCGGCTCTCAAGTGCGCTTATGACAGATCGTACGAAACCCCTCCCGTCAACTCCATGCTAATTTCCACGCACCAGTGCTATCTGCAAGAGTCTATCGCCTAAAGAAAAACACACAAAAACACAATCATTTGACTTCTTGACTGTAGCATCCACCATTCCACCACTCAAATCCCACATCAGCGTCCACTTAACATGGAAATTAGTTCAATTATCGATCCAACTAAGGATCCAACAACGCCAGCCCACAGCCGCCACTTAGATCCACACACAAACACTGATTCTCTCGTGCCCGTGCGCGACCGTTTCGAAATCCATAGTATGCCTCCATTCAGCGCCACCGGTCGAGATGTCGATTATCAACATCGGCATCAACATCGACAGCATCTCATCGCATCGTCATTCAACCGAGCCAAATCGCGACCAACGCAATCAACTATGACTCAGCGGTAGCGCTGCCATCCGCAGGCTAGGTGAAATCAATTTCGCATCGAGCCTCAGCCATTAGATGCTCTTTAGAGCACCAGTTCACATGTAGGTGCCTTACATTCGATATAATTCGAGCACACTCGCAAGCTCGCAGGGCCAACGCGCAGATGTTGCTGAATAATTATTGCAACATCCACGCAACATTTTCAATAAACGATGCCCATTTCGCTGTTCATACACAGATAGCCTGCTGCCAGGCTGCCAGCCTGTGGGCCTTCCGTAAGGCCCGCCGGTGGACAATTATTTGATTGCGCGTACCTTCGGTGCACGCCAGACAACCAGAACGAATGCCAACTGCATGAGTTCATAAATATTTATGCAAAAAAAAAAAATGGGAGAAAAAAGCAGAACAAAATAAAAAAAAAAATAAACGGAAAAACTCCCCCCAACGATTATTACTGCAATTATTGTAATTTTTGGATTCTGTAGATGCATTTCCAGCTCCCCCGCATCCAGGCATCTGACGCCGAGCCGTATTGTTATTATTGTTGCATAAGTTCTATTGCTGCAAAACATTTGCATCTGCAGCTAGCGCTGTGCTCGCGTTGTTTTGTGTTCGCAGCGACGACGTACGCTGCGTTTGTGTGTGGCAGCAAAGTGCTACCCACAATGGGCCGCGAGAGAGATTGATACTGAGTATCTTTAGCGAATCAATGCGCGCAACGTGCGCCTCCACTTCATGTTAAGTGAGGCTGAGTGAGCGCTCGAGCAGGGACGCGAGCTGCCGCCGCACTCGCGCAGTCAACTTGGTCGCTTCTAATAGCGCGCGCGCTACTCATTGCTGCTGCTGCTCGACCCAGACACTGCGATACACAAAAACTAGTCACTGTCGGAGATGAATCACTTCAAGTGGGTCTTCAATTCCACCACGGCCTGCACTGCCATTGTCCGCAGCAGCCGGGCCGAGCCACACTGAATGGAGGAGGTCCACAGATGCTGTATCTATGACAGTATCATGCTCTTATTTTATGGAAATTCTCATTGCTCAAGTCGAGGAGTACTTGAAAATTATAAGCCATTTAACGTGGCTTGCGAAATGCTGTCCCCTCACCCCTCCTCCTCGCCATTTCGCCACTGAGTCAGCAGACGATTTGAATTTTATTGATATCGCTGCAGATCCCACTCGCACTACACGTCGATCGATCGGCGATACGCAGACTCCTGTCATTTGTATTGATCCCGCATAAGTGCGATCGATCCATAAATATTCACAGCCAGATACACACGGCCGGCTGCAGATTGATGTTTGATTTCTTTATGATTTGATGCATTTTAATTTGTGACCGAGCCGCAAGTGGAGCTCGCTCGCAAATCCGGTGTGGTGACACTGGCAAGTGTGAGGCTGGCGCTCGCGCCGTCGCCGCATACGATCATCATCGCACCCGATCGCGCGCTCCAGCGTTTATGTATCTAATCACACACACACACATGGCCTAGTCTCGCCGGGCAGAGGGGCGAAACACAAAAAAACAGTACGAAGCAAATTGCTGAATGCGGAGTGGAATTTTTTAATTTCTTGGTAATTTGTTGAGGAATTAATGCGAACGTGGATGGCTGCGATTACCTGGAACGAGACGGAGAGAGAGAGAAAGAAAAGAGTGAGACAAGAATTTTAATGGAAATCAAAAGTGAATCTGATATGAAATGGAATAAATTCATCGCCAATCGAGGCAAAATTGAAATTGCATGCATTTTTCATGTTTTTGCCTGATCGACGAGAACGGGTGGATGAAGGCGATGAGAAGGACAGCCGAGGTGGTTGGGAAGATGGGTAACCACGAGGTGCATCGTGGTGTGAGCAGGCCAGAGACACCAGCCAGCCAGAGATTGCGCCAGTTGGAGAGGCTTTCTGTGGACTGGACAAATCAGCTCCGGTCGTCTTCGACTCCGAACCTGTGGGACAACGCAACAGAGGAGAAGGACCTCAACCAACTTGGCGTGTGACACTAGAGGCAGCCAGCCAGAGATTGCGCCAATTGGAGAGGCTTTCTGGTTGTGGCCCAGGTGCACCCCAGAGTGTAGGATCACATTAAGAAGAAAAATAAGAGCTGAAATTTAAGCGACAAAAGCAAAAGTCATACATAGAGCACCGCTTCTGTCTAGTCTTCCTCTTAAACGTCGTTTGAATGCGTCTGTACTCTTCGAACGAGTCGCATCCCAGAGTTGACGGAGCAAGCTCGTGTAATGTCTCCGAAGTCGAGCCTGAAATTTAAGTCGGGAGCAGATCTTCGGGGCCTTCAGGGAGTCAGTCATCTCAACAGTCACTCCCTAGTCGAGTTGCGACAAGTCGTCAAATGTGGCGCATTTTGTGACTTTATTCAGTCTTAACCAAGGGAGGTGCTCAACAGCGTGTTACACAGGCCAAAGTAAAGACGTCTGATTTTTTCACAATCAGCTATTTTCCTGCCGATGGAGGACCACTAAATAACCTTGCCTGCAGTTTTCACTAAAATGTCAGCCCTCTCAGCGGACACCACAACGGCGCATGTTAGCGACTTAGCATGTTAAACATTTTGTAAAAAAAATAACACAAAATTCATTAATGTCCAATTGCATGAGTAACCAGACACTCATGTCCTCCTCCTCGCATCGGCCTGGTCACAGTCGGCCCCCACCTGCACTACACTCATATCGCGCAGTGCAGCGGTCTTGTGCTCATAAATCAGACGCCCCACTGCAGAGGGGCCAAACACAAAACCTAAAATGGCCGCATGACCATCAACCATACCCCCGTGCAGAGGAATAAGAATGGAATTTCTTGTGCCCACAGTCATATTGATTTATTTCTCTCATTACTCAACCCCACCACCCCAGCCAGCACCCACACAATCCACGCGTCGGACTCGCGCAGCGAAGTAAACTTCAAACAAAAGTCAACGTTCGATGGCTGCCACCCCATCGTGGAGCTAAGTAAAATTTCATTAGCTAATTGCAAGGAATACCCTTATCCGCTCCACCCCTCGCCCATAACACTCGTCTCCCTTGAACACATACACACGTCGACGGACGACGTCAGTGCGGGTGGATGGTGGCCGCCATTAAATTGCTTCTTACCCTGACAAAGTTGAAAGCGTTTGGAGCCATCACTGGTGGTGAGGGTGGAGGTGGAAAAACGATTACCTGGTTGGTCAGCCTTAGGGGTGGCATGCCGGGCAGCCGCACACAGTCGATTCGACGCCACCGTTTAATGGGGGTAATAAAACATTTCACGTCCATTACGGCGTCATGTCGAATACATTTACTCGAACCCTTACCTTTCGGTTCAGTCGTTTACATTGCCACCCTCTCCCAGCGCAACGCGGATAGTTTGTTTGCCATTTTGTATTTGCTCCGAAACCGAGACTGAGGGACTGGGTGGGAGGTGGTAGGGCGCACTCGATTCCGTTCCATTTTGCTGGACATTACCGACACGCAGCCGGAACATTTTGTTTCCCTTATGCTCGATGATGGTGGACGGGTGTATGCGGGGGTTGCTGGGTAATTTATTTGATCAAGACAAATATCGTCCTGCGGTATCTTGAGAGTGAATAATTGCTTTTCGGACGGACTCTGTGAAGCTCGTGCTTTTTTTGGTTGACGGGTGGCACCAACCCACCACTTATTTTTCTTTTACCTTAAGAAGCGTACTTGGTTCTAGGCGAAGACGGAGAGCTTCTAAGCACTCTGCGGCCACCTGAAAATCAATTCAAGTCACTTCGCCTCCTCCCTCTGTGAGCAAAGCAACGCTGTCTGGCTCCATGTAAGCCATGGCTTCTGGCAATCCTTTGATCCATGTTTCCCGTCACATCCATTCATCCGCAACATGGCCATTGAAGGAGCCTACCCTCCCCACATACACACACACTCCCCCAGACAAGCAAGACAAATGGCAGCACAAGCGCCAATCCCTGCTTATTAATTGCGTCTCGCCAGCATGAAGGTTTGTCCTTTTATCCCAAATTCGCTCATCAATACGGCTGCGCGCTGACAAATCGCCGTAAGCTAGTAAGTCACAGTGGATGGCCAACTATGGATTGCGCCTCATTAAAGTACACCCGCGCTCAATTAAATGCGACTTCATGTCTACAAATCTCCGCATTTGGCATGCCAGCATCTCCGCCATCCTGGTCTGGCTGGTCTTCCGCGTGGTGGATGTGCCCCGGCGCACAGCATCCCAGTCAGACTCATTAATTAAACAGCTAAGCGTCTTCAAAAGACGCCACTTAGACGTCCATTTTAATTGCCTCTAATTAATCAGGCATACAATGTGACGAGCTGTGACTGCGAGGAGGGAATGCGAAATTCACCCAAAAGCCATGCAAATCCGCTGCGAATTCGATATTTTCTTCCCCAATTGGCCCCCAGACGGGCATCGTCTGTGTCACTGTGACGGCTAACAATGCGGCCAACACGGACCGCCGTCGCTGGCCGCCTGAGTGATTGCACGCTCTGGGCCTACATAATTGAATATTGCGCGCGCCATTCGGTGGATGTTGCGACACACACCATCTACCGTCGCGTACTCTTCTGGGAATCTATTCCACGCAGGTGTTGATGACGATGATGCCGTGGCTGTGGCTATGGCTGGCGCTGGTGGCGGTGAGCAACAGCACACATGCTTGTCCGACCATGCCACCCACACGGAGGCAACCAATCAATCGGCTTTTGGTCTTTGTCGTTTCCCACGACGACCGACGCGGCGCGGTGTCTTGAGGCGCTGGAAAATCCAATCCAATCCATTGAGGCGCTGGAAAACGACGATTGCGCAGCACCCGTGTGGAAGCTGGAGGAAGTGGAGGAAGTGCTCAGAAAAGAACGCAATTAGTGGAGATCTCACCTCTGGGTTAGACGACACAAGCGCACGCAGTCTTAATTGCTTCGGATGGCCGCCGCGCCGCGCAGACACGGTGACTGTGGCAGCGTGCCTATGTCAGTTCAGTGGTTTGTTTCTTCTGCTTGTGGCACACGGGATGATGTGGGATGGGTGGTAATTACACGCTTGTAAGAGTGACTAGGTGTCAGTAATTTGAACCGACGCGTTTTTCTTGCCTACGTTGCGTTCGCATCAAGGACGTTCAATGGCACTGCAAGTGACCCAATAAATGTGTCACGGAGAGAGAGATTTGTATCTTTGGTAACTCAAGAACACAACGCATGATCGTTTCGTTGCCGTGCTGGTTAATAGACAATCGCACATGAAGGTGACGTGAGATACGGCTGGCAGTTTTGAGAAGATTTGTTGCTTAAGAAGGTCATCCTTCTACGATTTCCTGTTGCAAACACAGTCTGACACATTCCGTTTTGTTCACAGACTCAGCTTGCCATCAACGACAGCATTCGGGGGTGGCCAGACAAAAGCTTCAAAACAGTCAAGTTACACTTGACGGCACAAGGACATGCATGACTTCTGTTTCTGATTGAAGTCTTAAGTTTATGCGTAATTTAAGCGTTCTTAAGCAACAAGCATCGAACTAAGGAGCATGAATATTCTTCGTGACTCCCAGACATAATCCATGAGGGAAAATATAAAACTGTCGGTAGACGCTAGACACGTACCCGGTTGTGTCTTCTCCTCCGTGCTCTTTCCTCACAAAAAGGACCACATTCTCACCCGGGAGCATCAAGAATCAGCTCTCTTGTTTTGCTTATCGCTAAAAATCAAGCTTTCGGCTCCAATTAGAAGTACAGTATTTTGGAGAGCATGATTTTGATCAGGACTTTTACGCCCAGTTGTTGCGACGTCGAAGTGGCCAAGATCCTGCCTGCACCGGCTCTCCAATGGGATACCATTTTGTGGACTTCACGTTTGCCCCCATTTAATTTGATGGTAGGCCTTGGCAATTCAATCATATTCCCCAATAATTGAGGTATTTATTATTTTATTATTTTATATTATTATTTTTATATATTTTTGTCAACTAATTTCGTTGATAACCTTCTCAACAACTAAAACACACGCCATGATGGGTTAAAAAATGTTCCCCTTCGTCCGAAGTAACTTCCACAATTTGAGATAAATGGCGCCCAACGCTTGTCGCTGATCTCTGTGTGTTCATGCCGTTCACCGTATTTGATGAAGGTTTTCCTAAAAAGGCGGCATGTTGCCCTACTACTTCGTGAAAAGGTAAAATTTTTCTTAACAATAAACCAGGTCTACGTTGGGCGTCTTCGCCCACACCAACATAGCTGACGAATAACTGCTCCTAAATGAACACGCAGATCTCTATGATCAATGAAAGTGTATACAGAGCCTTGATCAGAGGCCACCACTCAATTACCCTTAATTACTTTCAGTATTCCTCATCTATTGATCAACTCCATGTGGCGCCCAACGGTGGTTCTCGCCTATTCTTGTGCCATTCACTTTGTTAGATTAGAAAGGGCCTTTTGAAAAGGTATCACTTTAGCCCAAGATTAAGTGCAAAGTCAGAACGCGACTTCAGACAATAAGTCCTCCTCACCCATTTCACTAGAACCATTTGTCATAAATCGCTCATAGCCACGCTGCTCAAGAGCACTCCACTACCCCCTCTAACCATCAGCCTCACACACATGAGGTCTCAATTAATTAACGAACAAAAAATATTATAAACCATTTCCACCCCCGTACGAACGAATACACGCGAAAATAAGTATCGCCCGGGGAAAAGATACACAAACTACGAACAGCACCCATAAGAGTCGACAAAAAAAACTATTTGATGAATGAGTGTTGAGACCCAGCACCAACGGAAACAAAAAAAAAAACAAGAACGAAAATGTATCTCAACATATTAAAATTCAATTCTCGTTGCCCTCTGTCGCTGCGGTGTGCTCGGCGTGGTGTTAAATGAGGGCACATGTCGGTCAAAAGAGCCAAACAAGCCAAAGTCTCATCCACGTCCACGGTCACATTAAAGACCATTCCACAGAATGATGGAAGCGAAAATAAATAAATGTCCACACACAGGCACACAAGCACACATTCAGGACACGCTAGTCCACGTTTATTTATTGTACTGTGGCACGCGTCGCTTGTTATCGAATTACGGGCACCCGAAGGGTCAACCAGATCATCATCAGTCGACTTCTTGGCTGCCGCGGCGCCCTCGTACTCTTCGCGCTTTTAATTATCCCTTCAAGTGGAGTGGCGAGGTGATGGTCCCTGAATGTCTTCTCACAACATCAGTGAGAATGACAAATGTTTATCTTTGCCACGCAGTGACTAGCCGAGTGTCGAATATGTGTGGAGACTGAGTGGAGAACAAACTGACTCAGCACTGGCGCACGGTGGTGCTACAAATTTCAATCAAATCCACACTCACAACTCACTGCACTGTGGAGTCCTTAACGCCGGCGACACAACTCGACATCAATTAAAAACTCCCCGCAAGAGGCAAAAGTCAGCAAATCAAACGCGTGAAGTGTAGCGTGAGGACCCGACGACCAGGCAAACGGTACGCGACATGGCCCCGTGCGACTGCGACTTCCCCTCGAGTCCAGCCGCTCTGCGGAGGGTATAAATCACGGCGATTATAATTTGCAAATAAATCGACTGGAATAATAATAGAAAATTCAGATATTAATCTTTTGAACCCCCGAGGCGTGCGCAGATACCCAAGATACTCGGGGGAGCCGAAGGACAGACTCCGGCCACAGCGCAGCGTAGGAAGTTATGACGGGCAAATGATAGAAAATCGCAGATACAATTGGGTGCTAAAGAGTTATCCACACTAGCGGGGAAGCACGGGAAAAGGGAGCACAAACGATAAAAATGAAACGACCATGTATCCAAACTGCGACAGATACAAATTGGATATCGCCCATATAGATTTCCCTTTAAATTACCTCCTCCGTCTCCGGCGGCAGCTCCCCCAAATGTGTGTCCGTATGGTGGATAACAATGGCTGCCAGGCTAAATGGCTAATCGGCGTATTTAGCACAAAAATCCACCATCCACGGACAAAAATCAACCGCATAGATACCCCACACTTCGCACGACACCGAGCGACACGACGGACGACCGAGATGCCGTCGGTGCTCGGTGCGATTTGCATAACACAGACGATTGCCAATATTTTGTCCGTTAATGCCTGTCAGGCAATTTTTAACGCAATTAGGATTTTCCTGTGTGTGCCATGGTGATGCTAAGCTCGGAGAGTCGCAGGCGCAGGCACGAGGTTGTTTTCTCTCTCTCTCTCTCTCTGTCTGTCTTCGTCGCTCCTCGGGGCCCACTCTTTGAGGGCACCGATCGGTGGTGATGGTGGCGAAAAAGTGCACATTTCTTCGGCGAACTTATAAATCGCTATTGTGACCGAAGCGGTTAGTGGTTGGGGCGTATTGCTAAAAATATGGCTAAATAATTACCGGGGGTAAGCTTGGCTGACTAGCGTGCTGGCGTTCAGCATAAACTGTCGCTATCGCCGCTGCGGCCTCCGCGCCGTCTTCCCCACAGTGATGGTTACCGGTTGCCGGTTGCCAATTGCAGCACGCTGTGCGCGCCGCCACCAATCCGAGGCGCGATGGTGAGCGCACAGATGTGGCTGCAGCACACGGTAGTGGGACGTACATGTGTGTACTGGCGGTGAATTGAAATGCAAATAATTTAATTAGACAGCTGGTAATTATTATTATGATCTGTGATTAATTTGTCAAGTGACAGCGGAACGATTCGAACTGGTATTTAGCTCACAGCGTTCATAATGACGGTGACGATGGGGACAGCGGCAGCAGCAGTGGTGGCTGGGCAGACAACGACACGGCCACAGCGCCGGTGTACCCTTGAATTAATCGCGAATGAATAGATTATTGCTGGCAGATAGTGCGGGTGTTTCATACATTTATTCTTCAATAACGGATGAAATTAATAACGAAAAGGATTACATAAGCGTGACATTGGATCCGGGTGCCAGACTGGAATGGACTTGGACTCGCAGACGGAGACACTTGCAGAGGTTATGGTCTCCGACAATGAATGTGATAATGGCCCGAGGCGTTTGAAATTACACGAGCGAGTGAGTAATTATGACGGATGAGTGGTTCTAGTTGACCAGCGACTGGCAGAGACACACACGTGCTTGGAGAAGTCCTAGTAATCCGTGATGTCGGATCGTGGAAACGGCCTCTTGAGATATACTACTGCTGTCATGGCATTGATGGGGTAACCATTAAGGGGGTCTCTTGAAGGCAGACTCTTTTCCAATGAGAACCATCGGATAAATACGAAATATTTTGTAACATCGCATAGCCAAATTTGGGGCTGGCCCTAGCCTTGCCATTGAGTTTTGAATGTACATGTATATACGTACTGAAGCTTATATCAAAACTAAACGAAAAAAATATCACACACTACCAACACCAAATTGAAATGAATGAATGCCCAGACCTAATTCTGAGAACTTATATACAATACCAACAGACATTTTCGTACGTAGCAATCGATCGATTTTGCTTCCACTTATGTAAGAAGAAGTGAACGAAACTTAACGAGACTTAACGAAACTCAACGAAACTTAACGAAACTGAACAATGTGATTATCATGGTCACAATATATCATTTGTATGTATTCACTCTCTTATTGGGACCCTACAACCCTTCAATGTCCGAAATTAACAAACATCGAATGCTGTATACATCGATTTTAAATGTCAGCGGATTGTAGTAAGTAGGAAATTCTGTCCAGTCAAGGGCATTCTACATTCGTGTGGTACGGCTAAAAGAATCGAAGCTCTTACTGAGCTAGGAACCTAGCTTAAGAGTGACCTAATGGGCAGTTCTGTTGAAGGTCAATTCATCGAGAGGTGAAAGAATGATTTAAGAAAGTAAAAATACGCTATTGTATTGGGACCCTATCTAGTAGACTTCAAAGAGGACTTGGGGCACCAGACCAGTTGTGCAGAGACGTGGATAGAGTTTCTAGTCTTACCAGACGCAATTTTTTCCTCGATCGCTATAAAAATGTATGCCATGCAGAAACGTAACTAATTCTTCCCATCGTAATTCAATGAAGAAAACACCGTTGTGATGCTCAAATCGAAAGTAAAGTAACCACCATCCTCGAAACATATCCGCAACAAGTGCTCCTTCGATGTCATTTCACCTTTCCCAGCAACAAGCTTAATGATTCATTCATTCGAGCATTTCACGTTCCGCATCAACAGCCCTCGGGACACTGCCATTCGATCAGAATGCCTGAACTACGCACATAATCGCATGAACAGCAGCAGATTGTTGCGCCAATACGTAAATACGTGAATACTCAGTGAGTTTTATTGTCCCCCTCAGCAACGCCATTCATCCGAAGTCAAAGTCCAACAATTAATTGCCCGCAAATCCTGTAGTCCATCAAAAAAATTTCACAACCAAACCAATGAATCCCCGTGCGTTTTCAGGCCTCACTGGGCACCGCCAACGCCATTCTCAGATCGAATGCATGAGAACGAGCATCGCATTTGCATAAAGGCGGGTATCGAAAGCCAATGAGCCCAATGAGCCCTTAAATGCGTTCTCCTCAGCGCCGACGGTCGCTCGGGTGTTCTCAGTTCGAATCGTAATTTAATTTCACGGTAATTTGAGATCGACAAACAATGGGGGAGGGATGAGTTCGAGTCGGGTTCTCACGCATGCAAATCGTGAGGCCTCCGATGTGAGCTTGTGTGCGTGTTATGTCACCTGAAGTCACAGTTCAGCGGGTCACTTACCTCGTGCGAGTGTGCATGTTTGCGATGACATTAGAGTAGTTTTTGTCAAAAAAAAAAAAACAAAACAAAAAACCGATCTACGTGCTTTTCATCCCCCGCTGGTTGCTGGTTGTCCTTCTCATTCTGCCGAGATACAGATACATGACATTTTTTTGTTCTTCACGAAATGGATTCACACTCTGCGACGGATGGGAATGAGGACAGTGTGAGTTGGTCGGATGCAAATATTGATTTTGTCGGTATTCTAATTTTACAAGGCGATGGCGATGAAGTAGACGACGATGACGACGTCGCAACGGCTCTTTAGAAACTCGTTCGTTCCATTTATTGTTCTTGCGAGTCTTGGTCTACGGTGCAGGCGGGATGGGAGGGGATAGCACGTAAACTGGTGTGTGGAAGGCGGATGGTGTATGACATTGTTTGGCTGTCAATATTGAACGTTTTGTGTGTCTTCTTGTGTTTTTCTTTTTTCGGGATGACAACGGGTGGACGGAAATCGATGTTAATGGTAACCAAAGTCAAAAGAAAAGGGTTCTGCCGATTGTCGCATGCCTTCAGAGTTCCATGGAAAACGATATGCATGTCAGGTCGGGTAATGGATTGCAAGCGTGAGAAGATGATTTATCGCGTCAGGGAAGGAGCATGTTCTTAGTAAAACAGCAAACGCAGCCGCCTGGGCGAGTACATCAGCGGGAATCATAATAAATATGCTCATCAGATTGGTGTTGTTGAGTGATTGATGATTGATTTGCGATGAGTTTTCGAGTTTCACAAAAAAAAAAAACTCCTCGTGTTGGGCGCCATTTCGTATATATTCTTTGCTACACTGAAAGTCAGCAAAATGCTTGCTGACCACAGAGCAAATGCATACAGCCGAGCTTGTTTAGAAGACAACTCGCGTGGGGCGCCATCTTGAACTTCTTTTCCGTCTTTCCAAATATCTCAATTTTTGTCCCTTGGGTCCGAGAAAATAATGCAAATATGTTATCAAAACGCGTGTTTTTTCTGAAACTTACCGTAGCAAAAATTCTTCGTGTTGGGCGCCATTTCTGATCTACACTTGGATCAAGGCAATTGTTCCAAATCAAGAGTTTGCTATGAAGCAAACGAGTTTCTGGACACTGTGGTGTTCAGAAAGTCATTGCGGCCCATAACGAAAGGAGTTTGTGGACACTGTGGTGCCCAGAAAATGCCTCGTGTTGGGCGCCATTTTTTAACACAATACGCTTGAATCTAGAAAATTAAAAAAGCTAATTTCGACTGACGGAGCATAAGTCATGTCTGAACCTGTACAGAAGACAACGCGCTTCGATCGCATTTCCAAACTTGCACACACATCTACTCACATCCACACATCCTTGTGCTTTAACGTGTAGCTTTTAGGACTAAAAATGTCCATCAAAGAAAGTTCCTTCTTTTCAAAAGAAGATAATACAAGAATGAACAATTTCTAAGCAGATCTCTTGTCGGGCGCCATGTCGCTTGAACACATGCCCTTGTTCCTAATTCAACCTAATGCCACAAGCGGTTAACATTGGATTCCATAAACTGTAGAAAATATCCGTCAATGCTACATTGCAAAGGCTGATGATGCGACTTCCTCTGTCTTCGAGCCGCAGTGTAAAGTACAAGCGTCCATGCAATGGCAAACGCTCAAGTGCTTCATCTTCCTGCCACCGACGGATATCCTTGCACACATGTTTTCCTTCAAAACAAAGTTTGTAAGTGCCTCGAGTGATTTGTTACCGCCTCTCGTAGCTTTAAATTCACATATCCTCCACGTCCCGCTGGAGTTCAAATGCAGTCTCCACACAAACTCCTTCGCCGTCGAAAGAACAACGAACATCAACCCAATTTGGCGGCAATTTTCTCGCCCGCAACAAGAACCGAATATCGCTGAGCGGCTTAGCAAATAAATCCCTAGGAACCTTTTCAATTATCCATTTATCCAATTATCCACCTCGTCTAACGTAGTCTCGCTCACATCCGACGCACACTGCTGTTCCTCCACGATCACCACCCCACCGAAGTCGAACTTCTTTTGCATATCACCTACTCATCGATTATGGGAATCTCATTGGTATCGTAGGGATTTATGGTCCTCCATCATCAACACCGCACAACTGGCCGCGCCTGTTCCCCCCCTTTCATACGTCAGTCGGGAAATAGTTTTTCCAATTTATGCCGGTTGCCCTGGTGGCCGATGCCCGATGAACGGTGCTCGATGCCGAAGGCGAAAATGATTTAAGTGTGAAATGAAAATGAGATATCAATTCCGCGATGCCGCCACAGCCGCCAGCCAGAGCTAGCATGTGGCAAAATTGAATCGCGGGTATCTGCGCAGCCGCGACGCACCATGCGAGGATGTGAGCGGACCCACCATTCCATGGCAGCGAATCAGCACGGCGGCACACATACACACACGCATGATCTGCGGCATCTCGAACGCTGGACGATTACCAATTTTTGGATTCTAATGGAAATCGCTTCGTGCTTCACTGGACCGCCAGCATCCGTGGGGACATTTGTTAGAGCGGGGTGCTCGTTTGTCTGCATGTCCAATCTAATGCAAGGCAATATGTCCGACCTGCGGATGCATAACACCTCGGCAGCAGAACTAACAGATACGCGGTCGATTGGATGCCGCGTACTTAGCATTTCGCTATGAATGCATTTTCGCAGCGGTTGCCCAATTATTACCGCCGGACCGGGGCACCGCATGCCCACCGGTTGGCGATGATTAATGGTGTCGGCCTGTTTCTGACGGAGTGTGGTGGACCCATTTCGGCTTGCAGCGGGTCAGTGGGAGAGTTCAATTTGGAATTGGGAGCGCATGCAGATTTTCGAACTCACATGGGAAGGGCTTGGAGCGACACCGTGGTGAGTTGGTAGCGGCGCACGCTTTGAAGGCGACACCACTGTCAGAGGTCGGTGCAACTGGGATTCGATGTTTGAGCAGCCAGGCGTAGAGTGATTTATTGGATGTCAGTCACTCGGGTTGGACTTGGCTCGAACGTGGACACAAACTTGCCCGAGATTTGAATGAGAATGTGGGTACCAGTCTATTCCCCCGTCACAGGGACTGCCAGTTTCGGGGAAGAGCATCTGTCCCGAGAAGATACCAGTCGCGATAGTGACTCTGACTCCTAGTTCGTCTGTCTGTCCGAACATGGAAACCGGTCAAGCGAACATCTCGAGATCTGAACACAAAAACGAATTCGTTTCCTTGTAAAACAAATAAACCACCAGTTCACCAATTGAGGTTCGATAAACCTCCGGCATTATGGCCTGGTTCCCCCTCCCCCATCCACCGCCTCCACCGGTCGGTGGTTGAGCATGCCCTCAACGGTGTTGTTACTTCGGCATATTACCTCCATACACGATGTCATCGGACATATCGTCGTCATCATGTTTGTTGCTTGCTGTTGTGGCCCCGGTGGTGATGATGGTGGTGATGGTGGTCGTCCATGGACCGTACGGGTACGGATCTCACAGAAAATTCACAAAACAACAAAACCAGATACATTCTGATAATTATTCAAGATGTTATCTCATCGCTAAATATACTTACTCATGTGTGTTTATGGCTGTATGTCTGCACGTGTGTGTGTGTCTGGCTGTCTGCCTGATGTTTGTTCATGTTCTGAGCGAGCCTCAAAGGCTAGAGAGTATCGATGACTTAAGGGTTCCATGAAGATACTTGTTCTTCTCATTTTGTCGTAGTTTCTTATTTGCAGCGTGGCCATCGAGGTTACGTAGTCTTCTCGATTAATTGACCGTTCAATGCGACTGGCTGATGACCGAAGGGGTATCTCGAGGGGGTATTGGAGGCTTGTAGTAGGCATTTCGTAGATTTTTGTGAATGAATATCAAATTGAGAGACCGAGCTGTGCGCCGGGTGTGTGCGCGACGCCGAGTGAAGAGGATCCCAGTGATTTGCTGGACACCGAGCGTTGTGTGGTTGTACTTGGGACTAGCCGAAGGCGATTTGTTCATGTCAATCGGGATGTAAGCTCGCGTGAATGGTATTAACCGTTGAACTGAGAGTTGATTGGATTTTTATTGGTTTTCATACACTTGATGGGTGGACATTGAACTCGGGTATGAATGAATTCGGGGGATGTGTGAACGCATGGACGGTGTACCAGCTGCCCGCGGGTGATGTAAGCTAATGAGATGAGATTAACTTGAGTTAGGAACGTTTATTTTTTTCCATTTGACGTTATCGAGCGAAATGGTCAGGTCAAGAATTGGAGAGAAAGCATCGAGCTCTTGATCATTTTTTTATTTATTTTCGGTGCACTCTTCCCAGCGATGCGTCAATAAACAGACATTCATTGAATAGCGTTCTTGAGGTCTAGAGCTTTGTACAAGGACCGTGATGTTGTTTCTTCTCAAATTGCAATTCCTTCCCTTTTAGAATTATGCATTTGGTCACATTTTGTTTCACTTTATTTATTTATTCGCCTATTTAATCGTGGCAGCCGTGGCGTTTTTTGGTATGTGCGTCGACCCCTACTCAACTGAAACTCGCTGCCTGGGTTCGATTCCCGACCGGCACAGCTAAAAATAATTTGTGCGACTTCACCTCTTTCAAGTCACTGACAATGCTCATAAAGTAAAAAGTGTCTAGAAAAATCTTCCGTTAGCAGTCGGCATAGAACTGTAGGTACCTTCCACCCGTGAGAGAACACTAGCAAGCACACCACGAGAGGTTGCTGAGAAGCTAGGCCCTTGCCTTCAACGGGCTGTAGCGCCAAACGTATACTATTATTATTATACACGACGATTAATTTATTTGATGGATAACGGGTGGGACGGGTGGGACGTCGGGCGTAACTAGCGTAATCTCTGGATTCAATTTGCACATACTCTTCGCAGTACATCCGGCTGTATTTCGGCACTAATCCGTCGAATGATGGCTTTCAGGTCCAAGTCCGAACGCGAAATGTCTCTGTTCTGCTCACCGTTGGCTGTATCGTTTTGGCCATCACCGAAGACATGCGGATTAATCCGATTTAAACGGCAAAAAACGGCCCTCTACGAGCTGTAACGCCACAGATGTTCTTACTATTATAACTTCTTTAATTCCCTTGAACATGTACAAAAGCTTTGAATTACCCTCGAAGCTTTCAGCTCTTGACGTGGTGGTGTATTTGCTTCATATTTTACGAATCAGCTTACAAAATGGCTCAGATCATTCCGAGGCCGGATTCATACCGATTCATAAGGACAGACTTCTCCGTGGCATACCTTTGTATTCTCCTTTACCTTCTCCGATGACCAGCACGTCTTGGAGGACAATTGTTGAGGGTGTTACACAATTTAATCGACCTCTATCTCTCAAATAAGCACCGAGTGAAATTGTGGGTCGTTAATCATTGTTGCAAAATCCACTTTATTGCATCCACAGCGGCTCGGTTTTATGGCAAGGTGTGGTTTGTCTTCTTCGTCGAAAGCAGGGACTCGAATAGTGTCTGCACCACGACCGGCGCAGTCGCGAATTTGTTACATTCCGAGCTACGGGTCTGCAGCATTTCTGAAGGCATTTCTTGTTCAATCTACTTCGACAAAAAGCAGACAAAATTTTTTGGTTTTCACTTTTCAGTGAGAGCTGGCCGAAAGTCTGATCTTTACTTCGGTGTGTAAGACTCTGTTGGGTAAGCGTGACCAGAACACAATATTCGAGCAGACGGATGTAATAACACTACGCACTTAATTCGCTTCACAGACGATAGCCAAGTTCAGCATTCAGATGTTGTTTAAAGTAAGAACAAGTTAATGTATGAATGGTCTGAAAACTTTCCAGTTGCAAAACGTTATTCATTCCCACCCGTCATTCGGATATTCCATTCGTAAGCTTTTTCCTACATCACAAGTGATTAAAGCGAAATTTACTCTAGGACATTACAGTGACCACTGAGGATATTCCTAACCAGAAACCAGATATTACAACTCGGAAGAAGACCAGTCATCACTTACTCCACCCATCGACTACACTCTTATGTCTTAACTACTCGCCAGATTCGCCACAACACAACCCAACAACGGACATCCGTTCCTTGAAGCAATCACGATTCCACTTATAGGAGCATCAGGCAAAATATAAATTCTCAGCAACCCAGCCGCCCCCACGAAATTTGATGGCCATTTGTCATCACACCATCACACCGCTACAGTCGCGCCGTGGGAATGCCTTCCAGCGATACGCACCTTCGATTCGCAATTAAATGTGCAACAACTCATTTCGGAACGACACGCTGAACAGATCCACACACACACACCCCTCATCACATCATAGGCGAGATCGGAAACCTCGCATCCTCATCAATCTGGCGTAGCCCAATTCCATAGCCAATTGCAGAGGCGGCATTTTCAATTGACTGCCATTCATCTTGCACCGGCAAATGAGCCGCTGCACACATCCCCAGCCAACACCTCATTGATCCAAACTAATGGCAGACATAATTCTCGTAAAGCCTGCCCGAGCGACAGCCTTTCAGCCGGCTATCTGAGTCTGAGGCTCTCATTTCGAGGGTTCGCGCATGCGCAATGATTCCAGAATTGCTGTGTTTCTTTGCGCAATTATTAGGGAGCGGAACGAGATAAACGGCAAGCGATAGCCAAACATGGTTAATAGAATTGTTAGAGCGTGGGCTACCACATCATACCACACTCACTCACTCATCTCATCTCATATCCCTCTCGTCATAGTGTGCTGACGGGTGCATGAGGGGAGGGCCTCTTCGCCATCCAGCATCCACCATCAACAGGCAGCAAGCAATGCTGCCCTGCTCGCGCATCTGGCAGCGGTGAGGCAGATCGCTCGCTGTTGCCGCTGTCAGTAGGACGACGACGTTGCACCTCAAAATAATCGCCTGCCACGGCGAAATGGTGTTGGTGCTGCGCAGCGCTGCGTTCGCAATCGCACATAATTAAGTGGTTCCCTGCTTATGGATACACAGTATTCCATTTGCAGATGGAATTAGTCATAAATTGATTTCGATGAACGAGGAGGGATGTGCCCCAATATGGATGGCTCATATCTTAATGGGCGATCGTTCTCACAGACAGCGCGAGCGATATGCAATCGTCTGCTGTGTCTGCCGCTGCATCGTGTAGGCGGCCGATGCCAGTGCAACTCACATATGTGCACTCATGGGAAGAAGAGGTATCTAGGCGATAAAAAAATGAATCTTTAATATTTATTCTCGCATCGGTCGCTCTGCGGTGTCGATCGGTGTGTTTCCCATGGCGTTGAACAAGCCGATAATGTCTTGTAGATGCGCCTCTAGTCGGCCGATGCGAAGGAATGTCCACAAGCCGATGAGAACGATATTCGTGTCAAGATACCTGCTAATTAGATGCATGAAAATGCCTGGGATCGAATGGGGAGTTTTCAGGTGAATTATTCGCAGGTCATTCGGCGGGAATAGAAAGCCTTGATGCTGTACTTTATGGAAAACGGCGCGCGCGACGTCGCAGCCATGCTTAGAGGTGTGCGATCGAAGTTATTTGATGGCGAGCCCGTAATCGGGGGAAAGACTGCACCTCCCCGAATGTTCGTTATGAGTTCTTCTTATTCCGATTACGGAGCTATGCCGTCGACAAAAGGTGTCGCTTTAGAGGTTTGTCGTGTAACCTGTGGTGTCACCTGCAGCGGATGGGTGATAGATTAAGTGTTGGCTTGTCAGTGTGCCGCCGGGTGGTGATCAATAACAGCTGGTGCAGCAAGATGTTAGTGGATTCGAGGTTGCCCCGACAGCCATTTCTTTGGTATTCGCGAGGAAGAGGGTAGGAAGTCTGCATTTTCATCGAATAGATGGATTCCTCAGGTGTGAGTCTTGCTGAGCACAGTCCACTATCTTGTTTTGGAAGAAGTCACAAGCTGACTCAGAGTTCGGCGATGAAAAAGTGAAGTCACAGTTCAAGCTGAATCTAAATGTCCACACTGATAAATTGTGAACGGACACCTGTTTTCAGGCAAATTTCAGAACTTGTTAAGCACTCGACGGCATTTGAAAGTCTCTCTCTGTCTCTGAAACGATGTAGATGATCATGGCCCTTATATTTTGATAGATCTCAAGAGATACCGATTTTGAAATACTTCGTGAGTGGTTGACGCGTAATACATGCCACGGACATTGGGGTTATGGTAATGTCCATAATGGTGCCATGTCACTGGGCATGTCTATTGGACTTCTAAAAATCAGGGTTTACTGTGCTTCCGAAAAAAGGGATTCAATACCTCTAATTCCTTGAAAGAAAGTGTTTCAGAAATATTATTTCCTTGATATGAAACATCACGAGAGGTCGTCAAGCATCGCGAAGCAAACCTGTCCAACGCACCTTGTTTGGCTTACCAAATTGTAGGCAAGCCTACGAAACAAAAACACTGAGGCTATTTTAAATTTTTCACAGAGGTTTGACTTCCGTGACAAGAATTGCTCAACAACTCAGTTTCGATTTACCTGCCCGGAAAGAAATAATGGCGCCCAATGCTGGACGAAAACATTTCCTTCCTCAAAGCATGTCTAAGACTCGGATTCGCTTAAGAACTGCAGCGACAGGTTGGATCATATTCGCGGCGGGGGTGGGGGGCAGGGTGGGGTACTTGCCAGGGGGCAAGCTAAAAATTATTTTGTATTAATTTTTTACTAAAACGTCTTTCCCCTTGGTGGAATTTCTGTGGGCGCCTTTTGCTTGGCTGTAACCTCTAAGATCTTTTTATTTGCGACGTTTTTGAAAAAGCGGCGGGCAGAGCTGAGATATTACAACCTCAAATAAGATCAGTCTAGGGGCGGAGAAGGGGTCTTGCAACAATTTCCCCGCAAGAAATAAGATGGTCCAAGTTCTTTCAGGGTTTCAAAGTACGGCCAAATGTATATGCCCGAAGCGAAACGATATCGGATATATTTTTGATAAACACGCTTCCGCGTGTAACTGCCATCAACGTCGGCATGGAATATAAATGGAACTAACTTCCAACAACTACTCAATGGCTGCCCTCATCGATTGTCATGCAATGATCGCATTTGAGCACGACATTCGTATGTTAACCCATTACAGCAATTTGCTATCGTTTTGTAAAACCAGTGAAATTATCCGCTTCAATGGCAAACAACTATCCGAACGATTTCTCTGGCAGTTTTCAACCACAACAGGAATTCATAACAAATCAATCGAAATTCAAAGCGCCTCTAGCATGACCGAATTCCAATCGAAATCTTCAAATGTTCCACGTAATTAGACCGAAAGACACAACACACACGCACACACAGTCAGCTAATGAACGCTCCGATGGGTGGAAAAACAGCCAAGTGCCCTCCCCAAGCCCTCAGCCAATCGGAAGACCAACAAATTACAATATTCCCCGACAAACAATCATAAAACGAACCACCAACTGCCAGCAGAACTTCAAATCGGAAACAAAAAAGACGTCAATGATTTGCCATTCTTTACTTCGTTCCGCTCTTAACTAATTAAACGGACCGAAAAGAGGCGAATAAAAGCATGGTAAAAAAATTGAACAAAAAAAAAAAAACAACCAAATGATACTCTAAGGCCTCCACATCAAAATGGCTGACAAGAGCTGTGTGCTGTGTGTTTTCTTGTGCCCATTAACCGCAGCGTTACAGTTTAGTGTATCTACACATGAATTTCATTTCAGTTGGTTCATGCTCGGTGCGAGTATTTCCATTTACCTCTCACACACACACACACTCTGCGGGCACACTCAGCACAGATACACACGATTGCAGTCAGTATCTAACAAATCAAATTTCATACATAACAAAGAAACAACCAACCTGAAAAACGAAACGTGAAGGAAAGACAACAAATTTATAATGAAATAATGGGGTATCTAGATACAAATTCTGTGCGATGCGCATGACGGGCGACACGGCCAAGCACAAGTTGTTGTGAAATGCGAGAGCTTTTTTATTTTCTGTGTAGTTTGTCGTTCCTGTTGTGTTGTCTTTTTCTGTGCTGGCATCGCGCCATCTCTGTCGGTCCGAGGCAGTAGAGTCGCTGTGCTTTGTCAAACGTATCCACATCCACGGCGGGCGAGAGGGGAGCATTTTGGAATATTCTATGTATCAGTATGCCCGTATGCAAAGCAGTCCGACGGCCATTGTTTTACACTACCGCGCCGTGTTCGCTATGTGACATGGATGCAGATACATGTACATGTTTGTACAATTATCGGCTGGCCGATTGTTCTCCCAGTGAAGTGTAGTAGATGGAACGGCTGGTGGGAGGATAAGGACGACAGCGACAACAGCGACGATGTAGAACGCAGCGCAGGGGTAAAACAAAAAAATGTAACGTATTCGCCTGCGATGGTGTTGCCCTCAGATGACTCCTGTGCAGCGGTGTGACTAATTACCTGAGCATTTTAATCGATCGATAGTTTTTCGAGAAGCATTTTCTGCAAACAACAAAGTGCTGGGTGCTCATGCATGGGTTTTGTTGGTGGCGACACCGATTTGTCATTTAGGTGGAAGTAGACATCAGAGAGTTCAGTAGATGCTCTTGGCAATCAGTTAGAAGGTCAATTTGAATGCCATATGGTGTCGGATTCGATTTGGAGAGCTGTCCTGAGGATAGAGAAATTGAGCATCGACATTGGCAGGTTTGAGTTTTTCCTCAATATGCCACCAAGGTGTATAAATCGTTCAAGGCGATTGATCAGCATAACAGGTTGTCCTCTTCCTACAAATTTGCTTGGTTTCATTGCCTGGGATATAAAAATGGCGCCCGACACTGAACGTAAACTAGCAGATGAAGGGAAAATGACGGGACTCGATACAGACAACTGTTCACCTTAGCCCTAATCTTTTTACTTGGAATTTACTTAGTTCCGCTGTCGGCAGTGTGACAATGGCGCCCAACGGTGGACATGAGTCTATACGCAACACTGAACGTAATGGCGCCCAACGGTGGACATGAGTCTATGCGCAGCTGAGACCGATTCACTTCGCAATGCTTCTCAATGTATAGTCATGAAAGTGCAGATGTGATCTTTCAGTAGCTCTGAGCGACTGGACCGACTTTCATGGTAGACTTTTAATTTTAGTCAGAGGTGCTCAAGGACTTAGCCTTGCAATTCCGTCAGGCTTTGCAAAGGGGAAAGCATGTTTTAACGGAATTTTGGAATATTGAGTAGTGCTTGAAAAAAAAAATGACAGAATCCCCACTAAGGTCCTTTCGGCTGAAGTTCAGTTTCGTGGGCCTGCGATCAATTTATGCCTCGAATGGAGACTTTCGTCTACCTGGCCTTCTCGTCTTCGGCATCTTCACCTAGAACAGCTAATGTTGGCAATAATTGGCATATGCGCACATGTTGCCTTGGCCATTATACGCGTATCTCCTCCTAGAGGAGCTGAAAGCACCCGTGATGATGTAACTTGTGCAGTATATGAAAGAAGAGAGAAGAAGTCCCCGTCGAATACACGACTAAAGACGATGAATTTTCCTGTCGATGTCACCATCAGTAGAAATGGCGCCCAATGCTGTACCTATACGGGTGCCTAGTATGTTTTGTGGTATGGCTTGAGATTAAGACTACGACCCTAGACTGGCCTAAGTACGACTGCCTTCAGCTTGCAGTCCTGAACCTTCATTGCAGCCCCAATGAATTTACAAAAGCTGTCAAAAACCCACTGACTGACTGATTGATTATTTCAAACAAAATTTCCTCACAATTTCGGCATAAGCTCCACCCCAAAAAACTTGTTATCGACCACTGTCTAAGATTTTCAAAGGCGAACTCAGAAATGTTACCTCAACCGAATTGGCGGCCAAACAAGATCGGCCCGGAACATACAAATCTGCTGTCGGAACACACCGTCGTCTGTTTCAATTGTCATGTTAAAATAGAAAAAACGAAGATTAGAGTCTTCGTTTCTTGCCATTTTAGAAGACAAAGACGCTCCTGAATTTTTGAGATTTGTGTTGAATTTAAGCTCGAAAGAACGACAGAGCCCACCAAGGCAGCAAGTCTAAGTCAATAATGATCAACGAGCAAGTTTGAGCAACAAACTCCTAGTTCAAGTAGTCTGACATGTTCCACACAATTGACACAAGGATACTCAGCAAAAAGCAAAAATTTGTCGCTGAACTTATGTCAACAAGTTACCAAACATTAACCAGTGCTTATGTATGAAGGGTACTCAAATTCACTCAAAAGATCAGAACAAAATTCTATTCAGATGTACATTTAGGCATGGCTGAGCCGTCTGCCAGCTACGAGTGCTTATTAAATACGGAATCTGCTTTGAGACCACTCATGTGAGGATTCTTAAATTTGGGTTGCGTGAAAAACCTGCCCGCTGCCAATAACCAAGTGAATAATGACGTCTGTTGGGTTGAGGAGACCCGAAATGTCTTACAAAATGGATTCATATGATAGTTCAACATAATTGCTCGTGCCTTGGCTTCACTTTTACAAAAGAAGTGATCTAGCGATGGGAGGAAAGTAACAACGTTCAGCCAGAAAGGCACAGAAATGGCATCACTCATGCTGGAATGCAGTGTAAATCAAACGTCCATCCAAGCCTGTAACATGACCTATAGACCGCTTCGTTAACTAGACTTCAGTCCGCACCTCCCCTAGCCAAGCGCAAAATATCAATGAATGCACCTCAACTCTCACCCCTTGCAGTCGATCATAATTCAGTGTTGACTTTCGACTGTCAAGCATCACATCATGACCACGAGTGACCATCGCAACCTTCACATTTCAAGTTTTCCTATCGGTCTCGCTATCCATCGATTAGACTCACAACAACACACAATCACACAAAATCGTTCGTACCAATCCATGGCAATTACCCCGCCAATGCAGAAGAATAAGAAGAAGCAGAAGAGGGGGGCAAAATAAAAAGTATCTCGATCATCATCGCGTGCAAGAGTCATTTTTAATTGCAGCTCACTTGCTCACCGATCGGTGTAGTCTCTGGGAAATTACATTCGTATCCTGAAATTCAACCGAGACAACGAAGCGACGATCGCGACGATGTAGGCGCACAAATTACACGGATGACGGAATTCACCGATCGATCGAATGAATTTCCATACCTGTAGATGCAGTTTTTTCGTATTCGAAAGCACAGATATCGGGTGTAGCGAGGAGATAATTGCTAGTAATTGTCCACTCCAGAGAACGGGGTTACCCAGGATACGCTTGTGTGAAACGACGGAAGTTACACAGGTCAGCGCGGCCCCTTTCGGCACCTAGACACAACAGGGCAGCGGAGACAAGGTAACGATTTTCATGCTCAGTGACTTTGAATTTCTTCACATGTAATCACCGATTGAGGTCAACGATGAGAACAAATGAGGGATAACCAGCGCTCGGTGGAGGGGAAACTGTGTTCAAAATTGGAGGAAAAACGTTTGCATTCTTCATAATTTTCATGCTTCATTGGGTGTTGGTTTGTGTATGTGGCTAGGGGGCATGAGCAGTTTGAATTATGTGAGAAGATCGAGAGACGGTCAATTGGGACTACCTTCGAAGTGTCCACACAGGCAAAGGAATGGAACTTGCACAGTGTACATTTGAAGCAGGACACCTTGTTTGACTCTGCAAATGTGTACGTCCACAGTCGAAATGAGGTTCAAGTCACGAAGTGGAGTTACATGAGGAAAGGTTGTGACATTCTAAAGATTCGAAGAGGTCAATGCACGGGTATCCGAGGAACGGAGCAGAAGTTTCCCGGTAAGTGGATACTCTCAAGTTACACCATATTTGTCGTTCGGCATTATTCATGTCACCCAAACAGGAGCATGAGCAGATTGTGAGCAGCCATATGAACTTGTATTACATGGCGTCACCTTACGATCCTTAATACGCGAGTACACGGGTACACGTATAGGCTATCAATACACGGGTACACGTGTAGGCTATCAATACACGTGTATTTGTGTGGAATTATTTATCTTGGCAGTAATATGTACCGGAACCTGAATCGAGACATCTACCACAACTCAACTCGTCCCCTAGTCTTTCTAAAACACTTTCTAAATCTTCAAGCAAACCAGTGAATGTGAGTCTCTCTCCAGCAACAGGCATCTGAACAACCGCCTTGACGTCAAACAAATAAAGTTGAACTCTACCAGTCACCATGGCGCAGTGTTTCCCCACCCTCAGGCATCACGTCACTGTGTGAGGGCTTCAAATGCCCAAGCCGCGTGTGTATCTCCTCTCATTTTGGCTTGTATCCATTAGCTCACTTCGCATCGATTGCTTGCACAGAGTGACCACTCTGACACCTGGACAATCGGCTCACACCGATTGTGACTTCATTGTTTATGTCCGGCGAGCAGGCGCATTTGTTTGAATTGCAATCGCAATTGCATTCGCACGATTGCACATGCAGACCGCGCGCTATTGAAGTGGATGTCATGACAGCTGGAGGGTGTTATTCATATTTTCCTTCTCTTTTCCATTTTTTCCTCTTTTCGATTTGCCTTCTAAATGCTCATTGAATTTTGTGCCTTGTTGCGATATAACCGCACTCTGGTGTCGATGATTATATCTTGAAGTTGAAAAGGTTGCTCAGACAGATGCATTTGACTCATATTTCCATGGAATAAGGACACTTGTAGCTGTGACTCTCGATGGCAGGCAAACGAACATAAATCACTTGTTGTTGAGTGTATTTTTCGATTGTTAACACCAATCGCTGTCAACTTGAAGCTACTGAACTTTTTGAAACCGCCACTGGTCTTGACATTTGGAATCGGGTTCACTTTTTTCTTGATTCTTATCTGCGGGCCGGGGATAATTCATGTGAGTTGGACAACTCCTTGGTGTCTTGTTCTGCATTGAATTGTGTCATTGTTCTTGGTTAATTCTAAAGAGATCGTGAGTGTAGAACATGTAACCATTCGCTTGGGAGTCTCATGTTCGGTTGACAGAATTAATGAGAGTCTGCGGCATCCCGGTGGAGTGTTGACTGAGGCTGCCAGACTGGTGAAGGAGAGCCAGTGGGAGCGTTTAGTTTGAAATTCGTTCTTCTTTGCGCCACAGAGTAGGGTTGGGGAACCAGGCCCTAAACCAGCAAGACTGTCTCTCTCTCTTAATTATGTGCGCCACCTTATGTGCAGGCATCCTTTGCTGCTTTTCACATAGGCTCGGGATGGAAGCACTGAGAGCAGACATTCGCAAAAAATGTCAATGTCCCAGATGTCTGAGAGGCTAAGGGCCTTTGTCACTTTAGAGTCAAAAGATAAGAAAGGTTAGGGAATGTAATTCCTTGTTTAAGTGCCTCAGTAACAACATACAATGCCTCCCTGGAGTGTCGACTTACAAGTACATCCGACCGTGTCGAACACAAGATTGGTCACTCACACAAGAGCACAACAACCCCCGCTCTGCAGTAGCGTTGCCAATACACTTCACCCCCTATCCCTGTCGACTGCATCGACAATTTGTGACCGAATTCCCACAAAGAATCGAGCTTAAGACTCAAGTACACGTCGAAGGATCAGTGGATTGCAGAAGAGTGAGTCTCCTCAGTTCACTAGACCGCACTGCAAAGGTATAGCATGTTTGGTATCGTTGCAAAGGTCTTCAGATGGAGTTTGGAAAAGTGCAATGAAACATGCTACCACAGCGCGGATGATTTTGATTTCTTCATGCAAGATTTCAGTTTGCCTCCCAAAAAATGTTCATGTCTTAAGAATCCGTATTTGTCGTCTAGCATGTAGCATCTCTTGCGCCTCATTCTAAAGATCTCAACGAACAGTACCTTCAATTTGGAATATCAAACGTGTTTATACCCTCCAAGGTATCGAAGATCTCTCAATTGTTTGACACGGCATTTCAAAATTCATTATGCCCCACTTGCCAGTTGCGCACAAATAAAAGTTTGTCTTCTTAGCTAACGGTATATGGCCCAAATTTTGTTACAATTTTTATTTTGTTTCCACTGTCAGTCGCAATTTTCAGTCTGTTTGCCTCATATTTTCGTTGATGTACGTTGATGCGATTCTAACGAGGTCTTGGACCTTTGACATAAGTCCTCGAGCTCGTCCTAAGCTCCTGTGCCCCTCAGGCCTGCAGCCCGTTCTCTTAAACATCTCGAAGGGGGAGTTCATTGATTTCCAAACAAAAAGGAGTGTTCCCTCTGACTTTGAAGTTCTCAAAAAATTGATTCCAAACTTCCCCAGACACACTCTCGATATCCCCTACACTCCCCAAGTCGACCTGGTTCCATTCCCCATTCAATGAGCACACTGCGTGTTATGCAACCAAGTCATGACATTGAATCCACGTCAAACTTCAATTCGCGCGACTCGCGAACGCTTCAATGGAACTGTGGCGGCGACAAAATTCCATACTCCCCAGGAAATCAGATCAACTGCAAAGTTCAGTTCGCTCAAACGCCATCTCAGATGCACCGCCAAAGCATGAACGGCCAGGTTGCCCTCGCTGCTGCCATCAGATCTGTCTATCTAGCCAAAGAACAATGCGATCCGAACAAGTAAAATGAAATCATAACAGACACAGATACAGATATCCAAATGCTGCCACATACAATTCGGCGTCGGATCGCTCACAAAGCAATCGCCTTGGTCGTATCTTTTTCGACAGCATCAGGGCACGTGATCACGATCTCCTCTCTGCGACTCCGAGTGCACAGCCAGAGACACAAGCACCGGAGAGGACCAACAGAGGACCAACTTTTGGCACCCAACCGCTACAAATTTCACTGGAAGACAATAGAGCGACGAAATCAAGCCCAACAGTCGGCACAGAACGTGTCTATCGTCGACGGCGGCGACTAGCATCGGACCCAAGCATGTGCATCCACTAGAATGAATTCAATGCGATAGCACACAGAGGTCGTCTGCTCGTCATCTCCATTCAAATCGCGCCCGATTAGACGGAATTAAGATCGATTATTTGATTTGGAAATAATTCGATTCTCCGGCGGCAACCTTCGCATAGTGACGACAGTGACAGCCGTGCCGCGGCACAAGCCGAGTGAGAAAATCAGTCTTTCAACACCACAGCGGATGGGTGGGGGGAGGGGGACGTTCGTACCCCGCCCAGGTCTCGGTCCCATCCTCACCCGGCAACTCAAATTATCTCTTCAGATGCTCATACCTTGATTAGGTAGATGGATTAAGTGGAGGCACACAATAAAGCCCAGCCGCTGACAGATAGCCCGACAGACACATGCCGCTGCCATCGGTGTCACTGGCAGCGCGGCAGGCTAACTGAAGTTTCCCTACGCGACGTAATCGATCGATGAATCGGCGATTCGATGAATCGATTTTTCTTTTCCAATTTTATGGAGATCACGAACTCGTCTAAAATGTCAGCCGAAAAGAATCTCAGTGCTCGCCGGCCGTGTTGTGCAAGTGCACCGCGCAGAGCGGCTGCGCACAAGAGTGCCGAATATTTATTACCGTTTAGGAGATTTGGCCGCATTGCATAAAATTGGAAAAAAGGCACAAAACAGAAACCAAATTCAAGTGAAGTCGATGAAATAAATTTCAAATCAATGCGATCGATGACGGCGTCGATGGCAGTGGCCAGTGGAAAAGAGGAGTACGCGCTGAGCGCGAGCGATTGAAGATACTTTATGCAACAACAAGCGAGTGCCGACCGCGACGACGACGTGGGGCAAGGATGCGATCGGCGAACAGCAGAGATTTGTGAATTTTGCTTCTTATTTTAATAGGCGCCATCTGGCAGGCCCGGCGCAAAGGTGAGGTGAGAGACTGCTCCTACTCGTTGATCGTTAGATCTTCGATTGGACCGGGATCGCGCACTTTGTGACTTGCGACAGTGCGGTGGCAGTGGCAGATGTGACGAGGTGTTGAGCAGCGGTGCTGATGGATGATTTTGACACTGTTTGCAATTGACGTCGGCGCTGCGATGAAGTTAAGTGGCCGATTATAGCTTAAATGGTTGTGAGGTAATGCATGCGCATGGTTTTCAGTCTTCAGCGATGTCTGCTGACGAGGATTCGAGAAGAATTTGACTGGCAGCTGACGGCGATGGAATGGTGATGATGGAGGCAGTCGTTGATTTGTATGCGAAGTGAATCATCGCGGGAATGTATGAGAATCAAGCTGGTTTTGGGAGAAATTGCCTCGTCTGGAGATGACACTTTGACGATGAATACGGTGGAAACTGGTGGAAGATGATGTGGATGACATCAGTAAGTGGTGCACGACGAAACAGAGTTGCAGGAGCGTCCGGAAACAGTTTTCAATCTGCTTGGAATTCCGGGCAAAAGGGGAAAGTTAAACAAAGAGGCAAAGGAGACATCAATTTGGGCATGTCCTTCGTCTGCTCTTGGCAAGACATTGCTTTCGAGAGACGTACAAATAAGTTGAAAGAGGTCAGAGTCCGTGACTGGATGACGGCACTAACACGTGAATGTAGGTTCATTTTTAGGGTATTTTATTTTAAGGGCATGGGGCGAAGGGATAATCTTGTCATTGATGCGGTCAACAGAGCAGATGACAGCAAATAGTGCTATCGAACCAGCCTTTGTGAAATCGTGCTGGGATATCCAAAAGAAGCATAACTCTTGCTGACACAATTGACAGCTTTAAAAATTATTGCACATGACAATCTGCCGTTGAAACAGGCCTTATCTGCAAGCCTCTTCTCCTATATGGTTGGAGTCCCTCTCCCGATTGGAGTTACACTTACACAAGTTACACCTTTTCGCCATGTCTAATGCAGCTGGCTTTCAATCAGTTTGTACATTTTTTCTCTTGACCATGCGCTCCCGATTGACTGAGTCAACGACTGCCCTTTCAGCATTAAATCTGAGTAGCTATAGCGTTGCAGGCTGAAGGGGCTCTGTTCCGGACAAAATAACTGACACATTTCAAGCATCTCCGCTAGCTGAAGAAGAAGACTAAGCGTAAGTTGTCACTGAACACTAGTGCCACCGGAAGTTGGTCCGAAGATCACGCAGGTCTGTAGAGCAACTTGAAAAGGAGTCTAAGCTCAAGTCGACGCCAGACTTTAATGCCACCAGACGAAGAAGCCTAAGCTTAACTACACTTTCGACCCAGTCGGTCTTCTGCAAACAACACCACATCTGGCACTAGGCACGTCATGCAAACAAGTAGCCTAGTCCATCAACCAAGGTCTTCGCAACCTCCTTCCACAACCCAACCACACTTCACATTCATCATGTCGAGCCGCCAGTGTGTCTCGGGAATCCACACGTCATGACAGTCGTTCTGAGATCATTCCCTTCATCTGAGTCACACTCGCTAATCAGTCGCGATTGCAGGTAAATACCGTGTTTGTCTTACTATCAAACTTTTGTTGTCTTACTACGTATCGACTTCAAAGGCACTGCATTTCCCAACCGCGCGCCGGGTCATCAACCGATTTGCCGAAGCCACCCTGTCCCTCCATTGCCCACCCTTCGACGTCCCATAAATTAGGCAACATCCACACGCAATAATTGCAATGTTTCTCAAGCAAAACCAGAATTCTCCACCCATTCTGGGTAAATGCGCTTGGTTTTTTCAACAAATTTCCAGATCAACCTCCGGCCGTGGGTCGCATCCATAAAAGAAACCTTGTTTATGATCGAAATTCAAATTTGTTTGCACTCCGCAATCGAAGAAGACACACAAAAAATCACCGAAACGTTGCCCAACTGTCTGCAGTGACAGAGCCGTCGTTTTGGTGTCACCCTCTGTGACGATAAACTTCGATGGGGCTCCGATGTGTGACTGGTGGCTCTAATCGGCCTGCATGCGCCATGCACGCCACTCACTGGTGGGAGCTTGGCTGCCTGTGTGTTTGTGTTGGTGTATTTCCAAGAATTTCACTTTTCATGTCCCGTGGGAAAATTGTGTTTTCATCGAGGTACCTGTAGCCGAGCGGCTCTTGGCTTTTGTCGACGATGGCGGCATATTGCACAGCTGCTGGCCCCCCGTGGCGGCGGTTGGGGGCGCCTTCGCCCGCTTTGTCTAAGTGGCAGCGACACAGCACGTAGGAGTGCACACATATCACTTATCTCGGGAGAGCTGAGAGCGATACTGCTCACTCCGTGCAGTGCGGTGCGCCCGGCGAATATAGGAATTATTGTCATGAATGAAAATGGAAATTGTTTTATGATTGTTTGTGCTCCGGTTTCAGGGAAAACTTTACAGTAATTAGGACTGTGATAGGTTTCGGGGAAATCTTTCGGATGCGGTTCATTGAAGAGTTTCAATGCGTTTATGAATGGGCGTCGCTGACAGGCTTGGCGGGCCTGGCAAGACTCTCCAAGCAACTTCTTGTGAAGCAATTTCCGGCGTCGCAACTAAGTGTCAAAAGAGCTTTTCATTGAATTCAAAGAAAAAAAAAACTAAATAGTAAATAGAGACAAAAGTATGTGTGGTGAAAGGGTGGGGGGTGCTACAAATGTTCACTAGGGGGTGGCGTAAGATTATGCTTACTATGTAGGTCTTCTTCGAATTGAGGAGACTGTGTTCTTAGGGATAGAAGGATGAGTAAATTCTTGCGTAAGTCTTCACCCACATCCAGACTGTAACAAGTGTGAAGTCCAAAAAGGTGGCTTTCCCGAGGAGCCTTGATTTTATTTGCATCATCGAGCTCTGATTCCAGGGCGCTTTGATAACTTGTTGAACAGCGCAACATTCCGGAGAGTACTTGTGGCTTAACTAAATCCATCCAACACGTTAGAGGAGATTCTCTCGAGATTCGCTTTTACTGGCGCCTTCATTTTTGCACAGGCATGGAAGTCCATCTGTCTCAATCCTAATGCGACTCTACATGATGTGCTCATTGAGGCCAAAATAACTGCCATCGAGCGCAATCATTTTTACTGCATTTGTTAAATGAATTCAGATTTCTCTAGCTGTCATGTGAGGTACTAAGGACACGCGTTGTTTCGTATAACACATCACATTCACATTAAAAGCCTACTGACCTTGATAAAGGAGTGAGTGAGTACTGCCCAACTGAAGATGCCCTTCATTAAAAAAGTGCTCTTAACACAATGTTGGAGACAGAGACAAGCATTTTATTGGTAATTATTTGTCTCCTTTTGGTTATTCTTCTTTTGATGGCGCTACAGTCCGGTCTGTGCCTCTTCAACTGTTACGATCTTTAGCCAGCTGCCTCCAATTACGCACACCAAATTCGCTGAAGTTCTTCTCGTTTTCGTGAACTTCCTGCTGACACGACGACTATTCATGCTGGTACAGTCTTGTCCATGTGCTTTGCACAGTCTAGTCATCTTAGTCGTTGATTCCATCGACCCCAATTTAGGTTAATGTCGTTGCGCCACTGATACAGTTCGCTATAGGATCTTCTTCTACAAATGTCATCAACTTAAACAAGGCTGCAGTTTTAGCGCAGAACTTTTCTCTCGCAAAACCCAAAGACGTATCCATGGGCTTTCAATAAAGTTGATTGACAATCAGTAGCAAGCCAAACTGGTCCTTCGAGCGATATCCTTTAGACACTCAATTGCCTCCTAAGGCCGAGGAAGCATCGATTGCCAAGTCCGTCTGATCTTTGTTCTAATGTTCGCGTTGCTACTTGGAGCTGAGTCAATGCAGACGAATTTCATTAACATTTCGAGGTTCTGCGTTTTGTGACAACGGAGTATTCCGTTCTTGTAGCCAGCGTTTCTCCCGATTTACGCCAGACTAATTTCACCTGCATCCACCAGCTGCCCGGGAGAGCTAGTTGCCGACCCTTACAGACCCGAGCCATTTCTACATCGCCACCTCTCACAATCTGACGAGTTTGGGAAGGATGTAAAAGCTAGGAAGGACTATGTGCTCGTATAGCTCGTCTCTGCCTTATTTTATCAGCATTTCTTGTATTTTTTTTTCCGGGATCGGTAGAAACCAGAGTGTCAGCGTAAGCGTAGCAAGCCCAATATCCCTGCTCCGTTTAACACCTCATCAACAAATGGCCCATGAGACTGAAGTTGACCAAATATACCATTTGTCAGCTGATTACACACAACGTGTCAAGCAAAGTTCCCACAATCTGTGTTCATCGATTATGCGGATATTCTCATCAAAAATCCCATTCTGTGTACGAACTAATCTCTCGCTTCAAACAATGGAAGTGAGGGCAGCTATTTTGACTGCACGTCGACATGTGGAATGTTTTTTTGCCGAGGGACAAGCGATCACGGTTATGTTGGAGATCCACCATCAAACCGTGCATCTACCCACCCACCGACTTCGGCTACAAGCTGGTTCCCTCGTCCCTCCCAGAAGAACATCGATCGCAAACAAAGAAAGAAAAACAACAAATCTATCTAATGGATAAAAGATACCACCTGATCATTTCGGTCAACAACAAGTTCCTCGATTCGGTGTTTTCTTCTCGCGCACCTCTCACATTCTCCCCGCCGTAGAAGTGCCAATGGGAAGTAACAACATTTCGAGTGAAAGAAGAAATTATTTTTGGTTTCACTAGGTCAATCCGGCTACATTACTCCATGCAGTACAAGATGTGCCGTAGGCTAATTTTTAGGTTTCCCTCTTGGCTTTTGTTAACTCTACGCGATCGATCATCATCCCCCCCACTCGTGTGTGAAGCTGACGCCGAAGATTATCCCCGCGTCATCTGAGCTTGGACGTGGACGTGAACGTGGACACACATTCAATCGTTGGCTCCTCGTTACCACACGGTCCCTCGCTGTGCATGTATTGAGTGAGTGAGTCCGAATTGAAGGCGAATAATGAATTTAATGGCGCAGCCCTACTTACCTACATTCCGGTCGACGATTCAATTAAAATTCAGTTTTATCCGATCTGCGAACTTTATTATTTTTCTCTAGGTATCGTGCATGTGTGGGTATGTGTGTGTGTGAGCGATTCAATCTGGCGCACCATGGAGTCGATCCTCCGGTGAGGCTTGAGAGAGAGATACTCGGTATCTGTGGCCCGATCACCTGTGAGCTGGCGAGGGTCTGGTGGGTCTTCTGGGTCCGTTGCCGGACGCGGATGAATGTCTGCTGACCAGCCAATAACTGAAAATGTCAATAATTGCGCGCTAGAGAGAGGTGAACAACTCTTTATCGGTGCGGATGCGGACACTGATGCCGATGAAAGTGTGAAAGTGTGTAGGGAAAACAGATAAAAATAAATCGTTTGTTGAACTTTGACTTGGCCGCGCTGCCTCGACGGGGAGGATGTCGCGTTAACCGGGACGGTTTCATTTCAGTTTTTAATTACGAGAGGGCTTGGCCGGGGCCTATCTTCGAGTGGAGCTGACGCATGTGTGGAAAATAATTGCAAAAGACTCTTGGTGGTTTGGAGACGGCTGCAGAGGCCGAGCGTGCGAATATTAGTGCGTAGAGAGTGTTACCCACAATCACTGTGAAAAGGGGAAAGTGGGGGCTCCTTCCCAAATCTCTCTCAAAGGAGCCATGTTGTGGTGAATGATCACTAATCTGCGGTTTGGATGCATGACTCTTGTGGCTAACTGAGGAGTGGGACTGAGGAGTCCCCGAACTGCGGTATAGGTCCATGACTCCACTGCGATAGCTTTGGAAAGAATTTGACCATTGGCTGGGCTAAATTCGCTGCTTTTGTGTCATTTATCTGTCGAACTTCATTCCCTTTGCCCTCTACATGCCACAGCGATGGATAGAGGCGCATAATTTCCCTGCCTACCCGGAGGACAATGTATCTGTCCGCCCCCAGTCACCTATCTGATACCACTGTCCCCCTCTCAAGTTCTACAGCCCCCACGGATGTCGTAAATATTGTATTCATTCCACACAGCTGCCAGAATTTACTATGCATTCCGACATTCAAAAGCTGTTCTCATGTCACAAGACGATTGTTAATTGCGTTCTAAAAGCCTCCACAATATCGGCGAATAAGTGTGACTAAACAACAGCATCCAACTGGATCGAATGTGGTGATTTCCAATCGACGTCTAAGTAGTTTTTATCGATCGTAACTCAATCAGCAACAATAACGGCCGTTTAGACTCATTAAATGATCGCACAGCAGCCGCTCCGACTCACCTAGACTCACATCACACACACACACCCCACCCAGCAGCACGGCCGGGCATCTGTTGATGATTAACCACAAATTAAATCGTAAGTTCCATCGTAAAAGAATGGAAGAAAAAAAAACCGTAACACGATCAAATTACCACTAAATCATGACGCAGAGATGAAATACCATATGACAACCAAATCGGCAGCAGTTCCAGCTACCAGCCGGGCTTAGTGTGTGACAACCATCAGCCCGTATAGAGACAGCCATCGACACATAAATAGTGTCGACTGTGTCGCGTTCGAGTGACGCTTTAAAAACAGCTTCAACGCCTACACACGACGAATTATTGAATATCAATCGATTCAGGTTTTTCGTATATTTTTTCGGTCATTGTTGTTGTTGGTGGTGTTGCTGTGGCTTTGTTGTGTTGGCTCGTTTTGATAGTTTTCGATATCGTTTCCATTCAGTAAATCGCATTTGATGCTTTAAGATACATAGATAGTTCAGGTCGGCATAATGCTGGGCATCGCAGGCATAGCGGGCGACCGCGGCACTGTCAGTCAGAGCGGCCAGAGTGTTGAGCAGAGCGCTTAAGGCTATTAAGCGATGGTCCCGTCGATGGATATGACTTAAATTATGGACTCTTGAGGTTTGGCGTTTGGCGTTTGGCGCTGAGGAGCGCGTTTTGTTCGAGATTCATGAATAAAACTAATATTTGTATTTAAATGGAAGGGGGCAGATTGTTATTTATCGTAACGTGTGAGTATTTAGCTGGATTTGAGGTGGAAACTTATTTTTTTCTTATTTTTTCGTTTTCTTTGTTTTGACTAGACGAAGCTGAGAGCGGCGAGCGCGATGGCGACGAGTGTTAATGATGAGATTTGTAACCGGACAGGATGCTGTTTATCAGGCTAATAGATGCAGGCAATCGTTTAGCGGCGTGTGACAAATGGACCACGCGAATTTGCTTGACGCAAATTTATTAGTATTTGCTGAGTAAAAGGACACACAAAACAGTGCAAATTTTTTTTAGGGGATAGATGGCTTCAGTGTTGCGTGCCATGGGGTTCTTCGTGAGCCCCATAAGAAAGATTTAGAAATATAATCAAAAGTATATGAATAAAATAAAATAAAGACAATGTAAGCTTGTTGCGACTTCTTCTTGTGTCCATTCATATGCTCGAATTTTGTATCCAATCATGATCAGTCATGATGGTCTGCAAGAAGAGTTGTTTAATCCTACAAGTGACAACCGCAGATGGACTTCAGAAATTCAACATTCTAAAGAAGACTATGTCAAGTTTTTTTAAAAAAAGAATGCTTTATGCATTCTGGCATTAAAAGCTGTGGTCTCACAAGACGTCAGAACGGAATCTGCGAGCCACAGACATCTGAGAAAAGTGGATCATGGTGGAAAATGAGTCCGATAAGTGGGAGGGTCTGATGGGTCATTGCCGGACCCGGAGAGAAAATCAATGATTTCTTGAATGCGGCGAGCAGATAATCACCAAAAACGAGACATTATTTCCATAAAATTAGTATCTTGGCAGCAGGCGGTGTAAGAATTAATGGCTCAAAATCTACAGTCTGGTGTGGGCGCATGCATCTCTAATCTGAGTGGAAAACGAGTGCTGAATCGTGGCACAAAAATGAAACAAAATTTTGCGGATCCCTATCTCTGTTCAATAAAAAAAAAATAGGAACACACTCTCCCTTCCGGGCCCCGAAATAGATGTTTCACCACTTTTTGGCATGAATAGTGACAGGTCTCATTTCCATACCAAAAATGACTTGCCTCGTCAAATTAAACTACTTTACTACATCCTGCATCAGTGACTGCTGGCACAATTCTTTCCTCTCGATGAGGAGTCACTCTCTGTGAATTTCACAAACCTATGCATGCCCTATATGTCTTCGATTCCGAGCCGGTGGGACACTGCAAGAAAAGGCACTCCAGTGGAGATGCCAACATAGTACGCATAACCTGTGGTAGCCAGAGATCATACTGACTGGAGAGTCTTGGTTGTTGAGCCCCAAGTCCTTCCGTATCAGTCTCGGTTTTTGGTGCCATCGACAAAGTGAGACTATTCTCTTGTCATCGACCTTATTCCGCATTTATTCGACTTTGTCAGTGCTCGAGCACAAACAGCTCCAGGGAACATTCGTCCATGTGCAGCAGAATAGGGTGTACATCGTAAGTCCCTCAAAAATCCAAGCACCACTTACATTCGACTGAAGCTAGACACTCTAGGACTTCTGTTATTCCTTCAGATTAGTAGAACAATCACTGGTGAAGCTCCCGTATCCCCACATCAGGAGACGGCCATAAATCAGTCATAAACGATGGCCAAACTGAGTTCAAATCTTTCGGTCTAACAGCATGCAAATACCCCAAGACAAGCGTTACATTAGTCATTTTTATTGACACCCCAGTGTCAGCTGGCGACCGGAGGAATGACTCTTGAACAGATTTAATTTGAATACGAAATCAACAGCAGCTGAGGCCAAGCTTTCGCGAAGCATGCGCCTGCGACGTTTTGCAAGAGCAGACAACCGATGAATTGCTTGACACCTTGTCACCGCATAACGCAGCCAGTCAAAATTAAACCGCTGCCTCCCCAATATGCCGACTGGTGGCGTCTGTCGAACTCATGCCGGCTTGCCGTTCAGTTCAGACCAGATTTGGAGCACTCTGAACGCACTCCAAGGAGCTCTGGGTCAAACCGGATAAGTTTGCAGCTAAATCACTTGTTCACTTCCACATCGTGTTCTGTCATTTCAATTTGACAGCCGGCTGACGTTTTAATTTTGACAAATTGCTCCATATGCGAGCGATGGCGGCGAGTGTGTGTGTGTATGTGTGCACGGTGTCCGGTAGCAGCGGTGTAAGTTCCTCGAGAGTGGCCCAATAGACTTGGCCGCTCGCCAGTCACCCAATCAAACTGGATTTCTGTAATCGAAATGGGTGTGTATTTCAAATAATTAAGTTATTTACCGCTATTGAGGAAGTAAGCCATACGAGATAACTAATTACCCCGATATGCGATCGCAGCGTGTGGTTGAGGGCCACGCGAAGAGGGGATCCGACCGGGCGACGCACCGCCCGGAGTGCGGGTGGCGGCTGCGACTGGGCTGCACGAGGTAATTCACTATTCTGACTGATGTTTAAAATCGCACAAACTTAATTGAGCACTATCTGTGCATGGCGATTATTCAATTGATTTTTATTGTGTTTCTTGTTTTGATTCAGTACCTCGGCCGGCCATCGATGTGCCTGTATCTCGGCTGTCGATCCGGGCGGCCGCGGCCGTGCTCGGCTCTCAGTGAGACGACGCTGGTGACTTTATGGGATTTCGTATTGATTTTCCGTTTTAATTTACTTGCACGGATATGTATCTATCGGCTGGTATTCTGGGGGGATACTTCCAGCCAGACATCGAGGTAATGGGATGATAGTATCTGCTTCTGTGTGCCGAACGGCGGCGGCGAGGTTTGGGCGATTTTATTGCATAACTGATTTATTGGACACTGGGGAGGAAACGACTCTTTAGATGGCTACCGTTGCTTGACCGGAATATGAAATCATGCAGGCGAATTTTGAGATTAGCTGATGATTAGGGACAAGGCCAATGCCCATGATATTCTGAGCAAACACACACGATTGGAGACGTTGTGGGAAAGCAGCATCGTTTAAGAGCCAGGGTCGTGGGAACATTGATCGATATGAGGCTTTTGGCGAATTGAGATTGCAAAGGACTTGTAATGATGTCGCTCAACGGCCAAGACCCGGATGAATTGAATTTTAAGTCAACTCGATCTGCACGACTTCGGCGCAGTTTCCATATGAGAGATGCGAGAATTTTAAAGTTAACCCTTATTTTGCTTTTAAGTGCAGTATAATGAGAAACATTGTTTTGCGAGTTAACGATGAATTTCAGACATTAAACCAGGTCCATCTGATTTGAAGTTACGCCTGTCACAGATTTGAGGTCTGTAACAATGCAAAGATGTAACTATACAGATGCGCCATGTGTCCTTTCTTTATTTCAACATCATTTTCGACTGATATGGGCGATCCCGGGACTCAGTCGCTTCTCCTAGGGGTTCTCCATCTACTGCCAGACAGGCGCCTGGTCATGTCCAAGGATGTTTACATTCATGACGAAATCAAGCTGCATCGGCGAGTTGAAGAAAGTCGATTCGCATTTGAAAGCTTTCCCTTATAACCTCTCCTATTCTGCGTGTTATTGTCCTATCACTACTGGAAGACGACTTTAATTCTCTGAAGACTGCGATTAACGATGATGGAGAACATTTTTCTGGGCTGTTCTGAGTCTTTGATGAATGTTTGTGACTATGGCTATAACGACGAACTTAGTCAATACGACACACCGACAAAACTACTCCAGATGCTGCATTTAAACTCGCATTCAAAGCACGCCTTGAAGGAAATAAGGTTTATTCATAGACAAAAGCACATGTGAGTTGCGACTGAGAAACCAATTAGTCGGCATGACGGTCAGAAAGGTACTGAGGAGGGTATAACTGAACGAGACGATAGGATGGCGCAGTTGGTTAAGGGCCTGCCTTTGGTTATTGGGGTCCCCGGTTCGAATCGCAGTGAAAGCTAATTTAATTCCCTTTTTCTGTTTTTGAAATTTGATCCAGTCATTAATTGCCGTTGAGATAAAATTAACGTCTCTGGCACTAGAGTGGTCGATCGTTGGCAATAGCCTGACTGTGGGTATCACAATAGACCAAAGTGATCAAAGTTTGCTGGTGAATTCACTAGCAGCCCCTCTCCCTAGCTCACCTAAATAAACGATTGAATAAAGGAGCCATTAATGGCCGGAAGACTTTGTCTGCTTATCTGCAAGCTGACTACGGATTAATAGACTCACTCGATCCAATCCGTATGCGTTTTTGGGGACTGAATGAATCCTATTGAAAATTTGATTAAGAGGAGTATCAGGAAGGGATGCATATCATCGACAGCATAACCAGAATGTTATAAAATATTAGAACGTCCACCTTAGCCCTGCAGCAGTCATAACAGAGGATCCACGTCTGAACACATGAAATGTCAGTTTTTTTTTAGTCTTGACGATTTACCTTATAAGGTACCTTACCTAGTTCTAGGTGCCTCCTTAAATCCACATAACTTGCCTACCTTCTCCTTACGGTGAATGGAGGAAACTATTGAGGCTGTACCCAGCTTGAGGAATAAAGCCGGCACCAGAGCTCCGATCGGAAGAGCCTTTAATTAGTCACAAGTCAGCAGGATGCCGACGCGGTTACGTTGACGCACTCATGTTGAATGTGACCTCAACCAAATCCTGGACAGATCTCCATGGCTAGTAGGTTGTGCTAATTTTGGCTTTTATCCACCACGGATTATAGCTCCACTAGAATCTTGTGCATAACTCATAAAAGCGTCGCCGTTCAAGTAAAGACAATGAATATGCCTGTTTACCATATCATTTGAAGATTAAAGCATATTTCCCAAAGAAGTCAAAGCTGATGTCAAAGCAGTCGAGTGCATAAATTCAATTGGACTGCATCCCTGAAAAAATTAAGTCTATGTCCCCCAAACAAGACACACAAGCGGCGTATCCATTTTTGAGATATGTATGCATTCCAATTCTGAGACTTTTTGTTGCGGATATTTAGCAGCAGAAGCCTATCCATAAGAGCTTCACCCACATATCCACATATTTCCTTCCATGTACAGACCAGCTCTCCTTCGCTCCGATAAGTCACCTGTGTGAAACACAGGGCTACGCATTGACACGCAGTGTAATAAATGTGTTCTGCGGTTTTGCCGTCCTCCAAACTGAAACGTCATTCAATGTTGAATTAATGCAGGGAATTGTGTGTCTGATTTAATGTCTGAGTGTGTAGCTAAGGCCGTTTATTGTAATATATCAGTATACTTGTGTTGTACAATCAATTGAATGAAACCAGGTAAGAAGTAGATTCATCATGGCGCCAAAGAAATAAAGAAACTTGTCAATTCGCGCAACACTGTTGCCGAGCCTGTACAGTCGGCGGATCTTGCGCATCGTTAATGTGTTATCGTAGGCATCCTAAATTCTGCATCGAACATTTCTCACAACTTTGTTCACACCAAAAATTTTAAAAGTGGGGAAAATGCCACGAGTCGCCTCAAGAGGTTTCAGCACGTCAAGTTGTTTGAAGACATCCTCAAATTAGGTACCATTCCCAGAAAGAAGGCGTTGATGATTCGGGGGGCAAAATCTGAGCAATCCATACAATTTCCCTTGAAGAACAAGGATCATTTAAGGCAATGGATCGTTTCGGTAATAAATGGTAGCAAACCTTTTGTTACAACGAAGAAACCTCCCAATATCTCTCGATTATCTTTTAAAAGAACAAGCAATTCTTCGACGATCTCCATTTTAGGCTGCAACAAGCGCATATTTTCTCATACTTGTGGCGATACAGTCGCGCGTTGCTCTGCGCTTGCGTTGCAATCTGTTGACAGCTGTTTTCAATTTCGCCCAACAAATCAGTTGAAGACCTTCGCTGCATTTACGGACCACTAAATGCCAGACCCCAGACTGCAGCGCCATTAGAAGAAATTCGCGAGTGTCCTTAGATGCATCGTGTCAATGCTTCGGTGTCAAAGACAACCAAGTTGCAACCCATTCAATCGTTCCATTAATCCAGGTTCTCGCTCTTCTCCGACACAACTCTGACCAACCCGTTTGTGTTCTTTTCTGTGAGAAAATCTACAATTTTTCCTTCAACGCCTCCTTCCTCCACTGATTCAATACAAATCGATTAGTTCAAACATCTTAATCGTTCATTTGTTTTTCTGAAACATTATCGTTATGCCCCATGTCGTGTCGTCCCGTGTGTCAACAACAATACCCAGCAGCACACAGGCACCGCAGCCCTAACGAACTGAATCCAATCGATGGCCGATGACGGGCCAACGCCTGTCAACGAACTCTTCACATCTATTCGGATTGAATAGTTGCAGGGTCTCGAGACATCTGAAGATGCAAATGCGCCTCAGCCTAAACAGCCTAATCAGACCCGATGTTCGACACCTTCGGCTGACACCTGTTCCGAACGATTTTTGAAAATTGAAATGTTTCGCCACCCTTCTCACGCACAACGGTCCATGGGATCGAAGAATGGACGAAGTAAGCAGTTTATTTACAACAAATTAATTTGATTTTCCTCCCAATACAACTCCGAAAGAATTGCTGATAAATCAGCAATTAAATTGGAAAATTATGAAGAGTGCCGCAAATGTCATTCTCCGACGCAGCTGTGCGTTTGCCGTCGGCCGCTTGACTAGACTGGGTGTCTAGAATTTACATCTAAGCCGTTGGTTGTTCGGCTTTGTTTCGAGGAGTTGCGATGAGTTGACCTCCCTCCGGTGGACTCTGGTGTTTCGAGATTTAATTCCTTGCGCGCCGCTGTTAATTCATGTAAATCTTGTTATTTATGGCGCAGCATGCTGGAGTCGTCGTCATTTGCATGCGCATGGCCCAGAGTTGAGAGAGGCGTGAAAACGCTCTCCGCTCGGTGGAAGGCAGTAGCCCTGAGAGAATTCGACAGGCACCATCGTGCGAATGGCTTAATCGATTTCGCATGCCCTGCATCGGGCACACATACGTTTGGGGATCGATCGTTCGAGCAGCGAACCCCACTCGCGTCTGGCGGGTATCGCGAGTAGGTTACTGGGGATCTTATCTGTGCGGTGCGTCGGGTGAATTTCCAGGAGACAATGTTTCTCATTCTTTTCGTGACATTCCTTCAGGGTCGTTTGGAGGGGGGCCGGCTGATAAGGAAATTCGAAACTACACCAGATAAACGATGTTTGAATAAGTACGAGCACTAGCAAGACGAGAAATTAAAAAATAAACGAAATCTATTGTGGCGGCCCGTTTGATGTTTATTGGTTTTGTTTTCGGTTTTTGCCCGTCAATTGGGCCGATTCGAGCGAAAAGCGGTCTTTTCGGTTTTTAGGGCGCTAATTGTGCAAGTGCCAACACTGGCGGCAGTAAATACGAATCAAGCAATGCTCTGCACTCTTGCCTTCATTTGATTCTATTCAAAGGCGATCGGAGATTGTATCGTGATGACACCTGTTCACCGTGTGAGATATTTATTTTCGCCGGCCGACAACCCTCATTTGCATTAGCCTCACCCACCGGCATCAGCATCGCGTTTTTTTTTCGGCTTTAATTTATTCACCAAACGATGGTGTAGCTTGTGCCGGTAAGTCGGGCAAACGGCCGTCATTTGGTGATGAGCAATCAATATGTATATCGTCACATAAATCGGGCTTAATTTAAACCGAGTAAGAGAGGTGATCCATATCGTGTGTGAATTGACAGGGGCATTCTTCGGCGGAACGTCATGTGCTCGTAGGCTCTTGGGGAGACCCAAATGACGAGGAGATTGGCTAGTTTTCATACACTGGGTTAAAATGTTTGTGATCAAGCGATGATTTTGCGAAACTGGCAGCAAAAGTGATTGGAGAATAGGGAAATGGACTTAATGGACACATAGACCATTTTGGTCCATTGTGATACCCACAGTCAGACTACTTACCACTGATTGACTGCTCCAGTGGGAGTGCCGTTAATTTGATCCCAATGGCAAATAATGACTGGACCAGATTTCAAACCCAGAAAGAAGCCTACTAGATTTGCTTTCACTGGGACCCGAACCGGGCACCCCACTAACCAAGAGCAGGCACTTAACGAACTGCTCCATTCAGTCGTTTGATTGAAGAATAGACTTTCTCTCAATTCTGGGGAGGAAGTAGAATTCTACCAGAAACTAGAAACTTCATAAAACACCTGAACTCATCTTAGTTAAGTAAGAAGGTCTGAACTCAAGCTGTGTGGCATATTTGACGCAGGGAATCAGAGGAGTTGCACCACCTCAAGTCGCTGGTCAATGCAAGTTTGACACTTCTAGATTTCTATATCAGAAAAGTAGGGAATTCATCGATTGATGGATCCCTACATCACGTGCACCAAACTGGCATGGAGCTATGACACAGACAGACTGACAGTCAGTCAGACATGGCGACAGTGTTGGGGTACCGCTTCCGCTTAGGGTTCGTTCAAAACGAGGAGGCCGGCAAGAGGAGCTTGAAAATTCAACACAGGCACGAAAATCAATCGAGGCTATCAGTGCGAGAGTGGCCTCAAAATCCTTAAATTATCAATATAACAATTTTTGAGGCCCTCAGATCTCTCTAGTTCCAATTTTGCGGGTTCCGCCACTCTTGCACTGATAGCCTCAATTTTAAGTCGAGAATTAGGACCAATTTGTGTGCAGTTTGTTTCGAGGCTACACAATGTGTCTTGGAAAGGAGTAGGCAATAATTTCATACGATTGCAATGACTTTATCGGGAGTCAGCTGAGGAAGTCGATTTTAATAGCTTATTTAGCAAATGGTGTCTTGAGTGGGTTGTGAGTATGCTCACCGAACTTGAGTCCAAATGTTGGTATACACCCTGTAGTCGAAGTAACACATACGATTTGTGGCAAAGGCTCAAAATATGGTCGCAATGGTGGCCAAGCTTACACCCAAGCAACGGTTACTGCTGCAATGATGTTGAGGTGGGAAAGTACCTTCGACTTGGACAGATCACATCAACGATCAGTCAACATGCACTGCCTAGAAAGTGAAATCTTTAAGTTTATGCTTCCCTGCGCAGTGAAACCACACAATTAATCTCTACATCCTATCGACCAGGTGTCCTTCAAAAAATATTTAAAAACATTGACACTCCGAGACTGAGAGGTTATGAAACCGGCGATCTAAATCGGCTGCCTCATGATGATTTTTCAGGATGAACTGGGAATCCTAAGTGGTCTTACAGTGGACACGTTTTCAACTCAATCCCAAGGGCATTTGAAAGCCCAAAAATACACTTGAAAGTAATCAAATTGAAGTGATGTATGTTTTGCCGTCGGCGTTTCAATCGACATCAGAAGTGATTCAATGCGAAATGAGATAACGGCTCACGTTTGCGAGATCGGCAGATTTTCCACATACGAGTATACGTCTTGAATGAATGAAGATGTCTCTAAAAGGAGAAATAAGAAAACTCGTAGTATTTGCTTAACATTGAGACATTGGGTATGATTATTGTTTTTCAAATTTTGTTTAAGAATACAAATCATCAATATCCTTTTGCAAGAATATTACTACCAGAGAGAGAAATGATAAAATGTGTGTTATATTTGAAAGATATTCTACACACATTGTTGAAATTTTTCCTACTGAGTAAACAACTACAGCGTAGGCAGACTAAAAGTATTGACTAATGTTCGCCGCTGGCATTCACTGTCGTTCCGAAGATCTAGGGGCCTACCTTGGGTCAGGACTCCCCTGGGTTATATGTTGGTTGCTGGGATATATATGCTTTCTTTCTGTCTAGAATATTTGTTTTGTTTTTATTTTTGGAGGATGATAAAATTTTAAATATTTAAATAATGGGAGAAAACAACAATCGCACTTCATCACATGTAATGATCAAATCATAAAGATATGACTGAAAGTTCTAACACTGAACTTCAACAACAACCGTCATGCATTCAGCAACAACAGGCTACAACCAGTAAGGGTCCATAAGATGGCGTGCAAGAGACCATACATACGTCTGTTAGCAATCATTCTGCGTTAAATTTCGAACTTTCTCAAATTGATGTCGGAGAAAAATCGTAAACGAAGGTAGTCTTAAATTGAGCAAAAATAGATTAAAAACACACTCACAATATCTGAGTTTTTAAAGACCAACAAAATTCTCTTTAAGACAAGAAGAAACCTTCGTACGAGCTGAATAGCTGCGCACATTTTGAATTTGCATAAACAAATAAATAAAAGTAAAAATGTCTAACCGACCAAGTCGACGTTCTAAACGCTTTTCGTAATGAGTTGTTGACACAATCAATATGTGCAAATGGCTTGCTTTCTAACTTGAATGAACACTTTCCTTCACCATAAACTGTGGAACTCTGAAATTTAGTGGTTTGTGATGATTTTTTTATACTGGATTGAAAAGTATTTAATGACGACTTCCCATAGCTTCTAAGTTTGATGGAAGGCCAGGAAGGTCTTCAGTGGTTTCGATTAAAGGAGTGTGCTATTGGGCTGATAACTTAATTCGCACGGTTTGCTTTGAGATGGCGTAACTTGTATTATTCCATTGGAACATGCTTTGGAAAGCTACTGTCATTGTACGTCATTTCAGTATTTATGGTCTAAGTTTGATGGAATGCCAGGAAGGTCTTCAGAGCTTTTGATTGAATGAGTATGCTATTAGCAACATATGCTCGAAAAAGTGACACAGAATTTTGCTGTCTGTAAAAGTAGACATGATCACGATTTAGACAAAATATTTTTGTCATAACATATAAACGACATATATGGTCTTGTTGCCCTGATGTCTTTTTTTTTTTTTTTTGATAACTTATAAATTTGTTTTTGCAAGTTAATTGTGAATAAATAAAAAAATAAATGTTTTGAATGACAAGGCATTGATTTGCTTTTTGTATACACTTTTTCTGTGTCCACAATTTGTCTACAACCTTTATTTAAGAATATGCGTACCATTGACAGATTACATGCTGGTTTTCTTTTCAATCAAGTATTCCCCTCGACTCGACAACTATTCGAGACCGGAAATGAAGTATGACCAGCTTCACATCGACGAATTTGAGAAGCTTTTTGACGGTCAGTCACGAAATAACGTAAATGTCGTTCTCGGATTGGTGAATTTGGCTTCAGAAAACCATTTCAAAAATGGTTGTCAAAAATGTTAAGAGAAAATTCAAGAGAGGTAGAAGTTGGCCATCTCTATAATCGTTCATTTCTGTTTCAAGACATTTATTAAGGAATAAAAAATGAAATAAAATAAAAATTCTGCCAAGAAAATACACGTTTCGCATTGATTTTAATTTTAATTAGATTTGTGTTGAATTCTTTCTTTACAGATCGATTGAAGTCTTTAATTAAATATCCTATGAATCTACGAGATCTGTCCTCAGAATTTAAAAAGTCAACATAAGCGAATAGACATATTTTGATACCTGCCAGCAAAATATTTATTTATTATGTAACATTCTTTTTCTATTTTAGTTTTACTAGTTCTAAAGTCAATGACATCTTATAATATCAATCCAGAACTCTAGGAATATTTGTTTTTATATATTTTTATGTATTTTATACCAGAAAAAGAATTCATTTTATAGAAATACACTTAAAATATACCCAGAAAGCTGTGCCTTTGAAATTAGTTCATTATTCCGAGATCATCATCATAAGGAAGTTCGACTGTATTTTTTCCATTTTGTATTTTCTATAAATATGTATATGCACATACATGTATGTGGTATGAAAACTCATCAGGAACAACACTTCGTAAAATTTTAAATTTTCTATGATTTCGGAGAACTGGACGGCGTAGAGTACATCGAGTCGATGAGGACTTTTTGCCTAGAGCGTCAGGATGATAGGAGAGGTTACCTTCCTATCTGCTTTTCCATTAATTTAATAAGTATTTCACACACACCCTACAAATGCCGTCCAATGACTGAAAATGCAAGTGAAACAATTCGCAGAGAGACTGCATTACTTCATAAGTTCGATCGTGTCGAAGGTGATCGATAAAAAGGCCATTTCCATTTCTATGAGGACCAGTCACATCTCAACCCGATTGTGACATTCCTAACTAGACAAGATTTACTCCTGATTCCTACTGTGGGGTCTATTCTAAATCAGTTTCAGCTGACTTCAGTTTTACAACTGTGAGTGACAGTCGTGGCATGATCAGTTACCGAAATTTTGCTCCTGTTTCTTGCAAAGCTTGAGCATCTTGCCAACGTTCTATGATCTATCACGTGTCTTCCTCATTCTTTGCAATTGTAAGAGATCACCGCATAGAAAAGACAAAATACACAAGCAGCCTCAGACATTGGCTTGTGATCTAGGAAATTGCTTGGAATTTCCGCTCGCCCTCAGGCCCTAATTTCACGAGGAATAGTTCTTCGGTTGACTTGCGCTATTAGATCTCCATGTGTAAGAAATAAACACATTTTTCATCAGAATCGATGAACGACATTTCAGGAACCCCATGCGAGCATTGGACCACCATCATGTATCGAAAATTCGAAACAAGTATTTTCCAAGAGGTGCCCTCTTGTTCTTTTTCCGTGAAAATGCATATATGTATATCAGAACTTTCTCCCAGTCTCTGTGAAAAAGCAGAGTTCGTCCAAAAATGTGGGCGCTCCTCATGCCGATGCGGGAAAGAAATCCCAAGAGATTTGCATTTCTAATCAGACCTTTTTGAATGAATTCATTTTCAAATTCTCAATTCATGACCTTGGGAAGTGTATCTTTATCTCATCTTTATCTCAAAGTTCACATCAAGCGCAACGAACCGAACTAGTCAACATGAACTTGTCCACAACATGAACCTCTTCGAAACTGAATCAATATTCAAATGTGTGTTCCGAACTTGCATCGTCGCATCGAATAATTACACACATTCCCGCATGTAGCTAGCAGCAAGTGGCGTCCGCTTCATTTAGCGTAAGATAATATCCATCGAATGGTAATCCGAAAGCAAAGACCTGTGGGAAGAGAGATTTAGTTTTGACAAATTTCTGCCATTTGTTGGTGTCGTTTAGATCATTTGTACTAATTGATTAAGTGACACTTGAATAATGTCGGGGGCGTAGAACGATGGATTTACATTCCGTTTTTAAAGGCTGAGAGATGAATGGATTTCACGATAGAAACAAACACAAATCAACACCGATCATAAATGGATGTGTAAACTTAACTCAAACTGAGATTGCCGTGGCAGATAAGATAAAAATTAAGATACAGTGAAACTATTCAATTTCGGGTCGACAGGAGATTTTTATCGATTGCTCGTAAATGTATAGATTGCGAGTATCTATGTACATGCCAGCAAGCATTTGCTCGGCGAAATCCGTTTCAAAAAATTGCAAAAAGTTTACATTTTCTACCGATTTTTTTGTTCCGTTTTCGGTAATTTCCAACGACCTGTCATCTATTTGTCACCAAGAGGGTTTTTTTTTTCGACACTGATAAATATTTGCACAAGTATTCTTGCAGCAAATGGGAAATTAAAAAGAACACCTCGCTCGGTCATGTTTGGCGTGTGTACAAGTGTGTCCTGCCCGGAGTCTGTTTGCCCAGCAAACAAACACTTTAGACACTTAGATACAAAGGTGAAGCTACAAAACGCAGAAAAAAATTAACACCTTCGTTTTTAAGTATTTGAATGATTTGTACAACCAACCGACAACCCGTCGATCCGTCGATATGTAACCCTTCCTTTTGCACAAGAGAGATAAGACAGTTCACACAGAAAAGTTTACATGCGCAATCGTTTGGCCGATTGTTCGCGGATTTGTTTAAATTGTCAATCATCACTTATTGATTGTGTGACTGGCACACACTTCCCCCCGTGAACTTATACTTTGAAAAGAACAAAAAAAAAACAGAAGTAACGTGGAACTATCACCTACCTGCATTACCCAAAAATTTGAGGATGGCACAATTTGATCGCCGATTATAATATCCGTATGCATTTAGCAGCAGCTTCTTAAATTTGTTGGTTCTAGATGATGATGAAGTCTGTCCTTCTCTCTCTCACTCTCTCATACACACACAAACCTCTCTCTTGCTCTAACTCTCTTTTTTTCGCACTCACACGTCGGGTGTGGGGCGGATTGCTTAGATTGCACAGAATAACTCTCCAGATTGTTTTCAATTGAGATCACGATTGTGTGCATCCGTGTACACAGAACAAATTGATTTCACTTTATTCACTCGCATGTGGTGGATTTGATTTCACTTCGGGGGGTATGGACACATGTATCTATGCATCGAATTCAGATAGGATTCGCCATTTTTTCGCAACAAGGACCTCCTTCTGTGGTTCACTTGTGGCTTCCTTGTCACTCGAGGATCTGACTCTACTAGCTGCCACTCTGATCTATTCACTTCAAATTCATTGCACTCTATAGCATATTGCCGATTCACTTCAAATACACAATATGTATTGCACACAGTACCTATACGAGATGTGTATCTTATGGATAAAATATTCAAATTCACTTATCGCTCTCGTAGGCGGTAAACAACAATTTTTTATTTTTCTTTTTGCAAAACAGAATGAATCAAAACAAATGAACAGGACAGGAAAAGTATCTCACGCGGGTAAATACTCGTATCTCAGGAAACGTTTTGCGGCGCGATAAACGAGCTAACGACAACGACAGCGAAGAGCGTATACAACGAGCAACGAGCGAACAACGATCGACAACGACCGATGAACACAAGAACACGCAGATCGGAGTTACCCACGGACACACGGACAAAAACAAGTGACACACGGGCTGCACAAAAATTGCTTCCTCTCCGGTTACCTCGTCGAGACTGATTGGATAACATATAGTTCAGGTTTCATGAGGCTCATTTCACCTAAGCAGGTGAACCAGTAACACAGCGCGAGTACCCATTATACGAGTCAAAACCGACAGCGAGCAGAGCACACACACGGGCTATCGCCGTTGTTGTCCACATCCACAAGCGGCGCAACGAGCGCCAGGTATGCTCATGGTTAGAATCGAAACGTAACTCGGTAGAAAGAAACTCTTATACGAGTGACTTTACGAGACCAGTTTTTGTTTTTTGTTTTTTTATCGGTATGTATCTCATCGCTTCCCAGCTGTAGATCGAATTGAGTTTGAGTGAGCTTAGCCATCGACTCAGCTCACACTCGACTCGAGTGTGAACCGAGGCGGTAAATGATTTCCGAGAGGAGTATCTATCTATCTGATGGTAGTAGATGGTGGGTTTTGTGCTTATATTAGTACTGTGTTGCTGCTATGGCGGTTGGTAGATAAGTATTAAGAAGAGTTTAACATTTATTTCCAATGTAGATACAATTTTTCTGGGATTTATGTTGTGTGTTACGCTTGCGTGGTTGGTCGACAGTGGAAATGGATGAATATCGAAATCATTTGGATTTGTTTTTCATATCTAGATACATTAAATTGTGACTGAATACATGTGGTTTAGATATTTTTCCCAGCAGAGTAGATTGAACTACCATATTCCACCGAAAAGATACACATTCTCCATGTATCTCTAAAATGTATCTGATCAAGTTGAGTCCCAAAACCTGCACAATTTTAGCCAATCACATCAATGCAAATGTCTAAACGTCAACAACTATGCATTTCCCACCAATTCCCACCTCCTCACGACAACAACACACACGAGTGCTGCTCTGCTCGTATCCATTCATCTGCGCCCGCAGATACATTTACAGATAGCATTTTAATTAGGCGTACAAACAAAATAAAAGAAAACAAACACAGCCGTCAAGACCGGTGGCCAAGAAAAAAGAAAATGTAAATCGAAACTCTTTAGATACTTTCCATATCTTCTCCTCACCATTTTTGCATTTTCTCTCTTTCTGATTCGGCGCATGCACATACCTGTTCTGTGAATCCCATTGGACGGAATAGATACCCTATGCCACGCCCCCCTCAGTCAGGTGGCTGAGTTGAGTGGATTTTTTCTTTCTGTTTTTTCTGCTGTCGTCTTCTTGTGTGCTGTGGCCTTATCGTGCGGTCGCTTCGCTTCGCCGAAGCATCGTTCTATCTCGTTTTGAAATGTGGAAAACCTATTAGATTCTATCACCTCACCACAGGAGTGTAGTGTCGTTTAATTTCATTTGTATCTCATTTTATTTTTTTTTTTTTGTATTTTTTCATATTTTTTGCCTTTTTCTTTCTTGTCTATTCGAGGGAAGAAGGTAGTTCTTCAGTATTTTCTTTCTCGGTTTTCACTTTCCCTTGTCTGCCTTGTCGCACGGGTATCTTTAGTTTTCCAATGCGTAGATACATGCCTCCCGTGTGTATGTTAGACGTATATGGGAATGGTGAATTATTAGCCATAGTTACATGCGACGGTGGAATACATTAAGTCGGGTTTTCTTCGTTTTTTCTGTTGTTCTGCTTTATGAATATTTATCTTTTGCACACTGTCTGGCATGTTTATGAGGTGCTTTGGCATAAAAAAAAAAACTTTACACAAAAAAACAGCAGATAATAAATGAGAAAGAGCGAGCCGAAGTCGAAATGAATTCCTAACAATCGTCGGGAGAGTATAAGAGAGGATTTGATTGAGTGAGTGGCGTTTGAGCCAGCAAACGATGATCGAGTGGGAGCTGATTGCTGTCCGATGAAGTGGAGTGAGTTTTTTTTTTTTCCATTTAATTAAAGGATTTGATTGACTTGCGTTCTCGTTTATATGGGTAACGTGGAGATTTAAACGATTTCCCATGGGACTATGCCTGGTCGGGGGGGCGTCAGCGATTTTTGGGTGGACTGTAGGCGCTTCAATCCAGGATTTGATGATAGTCGCATGAGGGATCGTCTTATATCAAATACAACCCGGTCCCTTCATGTGTTGCCAAGCAGACAGAGGATTCAAGTCGTCTTGAAAGAATTCATATTTTCTCAATTTTGCTAGCTAATTATTTATGAACTAAATTAAAGTATCCCCTACTCTCAGACATCTGCCTGCCTTGCCCATCGCCCACGGCTTCTCAACGTACAACGCAGAGATGCCATTCATGTGTAGTCAAAAATACTGACATCGCTAACCCTAACCCTATACACATAAAATTGCCGCAGTAAATGTAATAATCATTTTGGATTGCAATCCATACAAGGCCCCTGTATGTGGACTGCATTTAATGCTTAGTCATGGCCCAAACTGAACCGAGAGCAAGCTCTGATATTTTTTCAATTTTTTGTTTTTTTTTTTAGATCACTCTTATACTTGTTAAAGCCGCAGCTGTGTAGTGTTTATGTCGTCGTCGACTCTTAGACTGGGAAACTAGGTTCAACTTCTAAGACGAGCTACATTCATAATTTCATGGCTCCGCCTTTCTCCAGGGAATGACAATGCGGAGTGTAGTGTAGCTAGCTAGAAGAAGCTTCTGCAACTAATCCGTTCGGAGCCGACATTAAAAGTGTACTCATGAGAAAACGCGAAAATGAGTGGTTGGTAACTGTCGATTGAAGGACATCTAACGACAAATGGTTACTTGTGTAATGATATGGATATTTGATCAAATCATGGCTGTTGGGAATGAAATTCTATGAACAAACAGAAGAATATTTATTATTTGCGGGTGACACTGTGACAGTACAAGTCAACTACAGAGAATACTCCTTAATTCGGATTGTTCGGGGTCAGTGCGAATAAACGAATTTTCCGAATTAATGAGAGATTTTTAGTATTCTCTAATGATGAAAATGTGACAGAAGAAGGTGAAGGAAGAAATTATTTTTAATTTTTTCTCTCTTAAATGCGAATTGCCGGGACCATGTTTTTTATGGTTTTATTTTCAGACAGAAATTTTGATGATTTTATCCGACTTCTACAGATTTGAGGTCAATCGTTGCAATTTTTGCTAATTTAATTTTATTTTTACATAAAACATTGAAATATCCTTACGATTCCGAAAATATTTTTTTTCCGAATTAAAGAGAATTCACTGTATTTGCTTTTCCAGCGCCATCTCTTCTATGAGTGTTTATCTACTATGAGTGCTTGGTCAGCAACTGTCATTACATTTGTCATCTGTCCATTATAGTAGAGACATCAAAACCAGAGTGCTTGGTAGAGGTGGAGAGCTATCGATAGCACTATCGAAAACTAGTGATCTATGAAAGCAATTAATTGTGCAAAATCCGGAATATTTAATTTCAAATACTAAAGATTAACCCCTTTTTGGAGACTAAACAGTTATATTTATATAAGAGAATAGGAAAGGGGAAATCCATTTTCTAACCAGTTAAAGGGATAACGTATACATATCGACAACCGTCATTCATTCGTGCTCTTGAAGTCGCTGTGTAATAGACTATTTGTTTATTTTTTTTTAATTATTGTAAATAATGGATACATTTTTTCAAGACACCTTCGGATGGCAAATTGTCCAAATGTTCTTTGACTTGTGATATTACAAGCAATATCTCTGATCATGTAAAACGATTTCAACCGATTTCTTCTGAGAATTAAAATACAAAAATTAAAAACAAAAAATGATCAAAATGTGTTGCAATTAAGCGGAGTTGTTCGGATGAAGGCCGTGATAAATAACCGAATGTTTTGTTTAAGCAAAGGGCATATAAGCGGAGTCGACTGTATTACAATTCCGATTCTGCTTCCGCGTACGGTGCCTTTTTTAAAGATTTCAATCAACTTCTAGATCCGAAAGTCGTTATTCCAGGAAAATTTTCTGTTAGGGAAATAGTTAGCAGATCCTTTTATACCAATTTATGCACACACGATTGTTGCAAAATCGATCTAGCATCTTTGGTGGTATTCCAGTCGACTTCCAGTGTAAGTGTTCTAATAGTAATCCAAATACGCTTAATATTTGAAACAAATAAAATGTGGATTCTTTTACCTTCTTAAATAAAAACATGAACTTAAGACTTTCAAATGTATTTTTCTACTTTATTTTTAAGAAAATGCGCACATTTTTTGATGAAGAAGAAACTATTGAAAACTTTAGTCTTGGACAAGCTATCGACAATTATCGATGGCAGAGACTGTCAATAGTTCTCCACCTCTAATGACTCGCTTTATTCACTAAATGTTGGCTATAACACAGGAGACTCGGCACCCACCCAAGGATTCCAAGACAGATCCACAATATATCACATGCAGGGACGATATGGGAGGATCTCACGAAATGGTAAAGGAATGCGGTACACACTGTTTGTCAGTAAAAACACTTTCGTCTGCTGGCGCTGGTAGTTGCCGCACCACCTGCTTGAGTTACAGCTAAAGGCTTACGCCTGTCGCCATATTAATAAACCCTTCTTCCCTTCTCCTTTGTTGGCATTGTGATCCGCACTAGTTCTCGTTGAAATAAACTTTTCCCCTCTATATGATAGATATTTTGGATACAGTCAAACCTCTGCAAGTCAAACATCCTCATGTCGAATTGTCTATAAGTCGTACAAATGGACGAGGCCTAACTCGAACACAATATTTGTTCCAGTGACTATTCGACTTATGGAGGTTCGGCTGTATTTTCGTTTTTGTTTTACGGAATAAGTTTTTTTTACTTTTTTGTGTCATCGATAGCAAACCGGCAATCACCCCTGTCAATCGCTGTCTGTTCCGTCTCAGCAGAAAACCTATACACATAACCAGGACTGGGATTTTTATGCGCTAAAAAAGCCCGAGGAAAGGGGAGCTTTCACCTTGAACTTCCAGACTGTTCGTGTGTGCAATACGACACCCTGCATGCGCGAATCAACATGATCACCGTAAGAACGTTCATAGGCCGGTGAACGCTGACGCAGCTGCCTTGTGAGGGTAGGCTGCCCAGGGGATGTGGGCATAGGTGTAGGATTTTATTTAAGCTAGTGGAAGAGGTAGAACAAGAAAGTTGTACATTTCGGAACACCTCGGAACTTGTATATTTCTTCTGGATTTTCGGTATTAAGTCGAACTGTTGGGGAGGGGCTCTGTATGTCCGTAAGCGTTTTTTTTTTTTTTTTTTTGAATCCTCAGATGAGGATTCCTTTTGTTTAACAACAGTAACAGGCAAACTTTAAATAACCTTAAAAATAAACTACATTTCATTGAAAAGAAAATGTTCTAAGGTACTACTTGTCGAAATTCATTGACAGACCAAAACAGTTTTCAAAGCTCTTTCTCTTTGCTCGGAAAAATCTCTTATACACCGAAAGTGACCTTTAAACGCGTGAGTTATGTCAGTATACCGGATATACCAATATACCGGATGTCGACCGAGTTATGCCAGTGGCAACAATCCCAGCAATGCCAGTCAGCAGAACAGCTGATGTCCAATGGCAGGATTTAAGTTCAGCACGAAGGCTTGGATCGGCATCTACGACGGAAATCGCTATCGACTTGTCTGGGTGAGCACTTTTGGAAGTGATAAAATAAACATCGGTTTAATAAAAATTAAATGTTGTTTAATTTTGTTGAACGGTTTTCATTTTCTCGTGTGGTGCTTTAAGGAATATAAACTAAATACGTATTCTTTTTCGTTTTCCTCTATGAGGGATTTTATTTATATCCTGACGTTGCTCAGCCCGAAGTCAACTTAAAACTAAACTTACTCTACTTATTCTAATCGTTCGATGTCGTTGAACGATGGCCTTGATGTTATTCGGTCCCACTGTGGATGGTCGGCGGTGGTGCTGGATTCTTTCGCGGTGTCTGGCATGCTCGGCTTAAAACGCTGAGCTAGCGTCTGCCTGTTTACACACTTTGCAACTTTGAGAGCGAGTTGACTTATACTATATATTAATTGTATCTTATTTCCTCTGCAACACGATGCAGTGCTTGAGTCGGAAAGGATACATGGATAATTTTAGGATAAAAGTAGCTTTTACCATTTATGTGCATTTTGTTTTTATCGATACCTCCAAGTAAATTAATGGAGTGATCAAAAGCATTAGCGATTCTTTGTTGTTTCTAGATTATACATTTCTTTTTACGGACTTCCTCGTTTTAATGCAAATTACCAACAATGACGTGTACAGCAAAATGTCCTCGTTTCGTCTATAGAAATCCATAAAAAATAACCTTTTAAATTAATTTGTATCTCATTTACAAAAGAACTACAGAGCCGGAATTGTGTTTTATTCTACCAAGTTGTTTATTCAGTGAGCGTTGGAACTAAGCCTTTTGCGTATGCCCAATTTTCAAAGTAAACATTTTAAAGATTACCAAAGTATGAACTAAAAAAGTGCATTTATATTAAAAATAATCAAAAAGGGCATTTATATGTATATATTGTGATATATGCAAAGATATGCTTTAACAATTAAATTACATTTTAAAGGAAATCTATATTATTTGTTTGCTTCTACCATTATCCGAAAACAATATGTTTTAACATGCACTAGCCTTGCACAGAACATTGTCTGTTCGGCTATTTATTGTTGGCCAAAGCGCTCTATCACAAAGTGCTGAAAACGGAAAGAATAGCAATGAAGTCAATCAAGTAAAATATTGTAAGCACTCTACCCTATGTAGCTCTAAACTAAAACGAAGAAATGCTTCTTCAGAAGTTCTCCGTCACGTCACTAGTCACGCAAAGCATACGTTCAGAAGTCGAAATTGATGACACTTTTGTGATTAAGGAAAATATTAATAAGAAAATCATAAGCGGGATACGTACTTGTGCTGTTAAAAAATCTACTTTCAAATAAAACTTAATAGAACCTTCCATTATGAATTATGTAATTTAAAAAAAATGTCTGTTACAAAAAAGGTTATTTCTACTTGCGACAGCGACACGAGTGGTGGAAAATGTAGATGCTGCCAGGGCTCGAGGCGCTTTTGCCCTTCAAGGAAACTGTTTTACAACAACCACCACATTGCGCTGCTGACGGTTATCTGCTACATGGCCCTCATCCGGCCAATGCTCACCTATGGGGACAGCGTGTGGTTCAACGTGAGTGCAAGCTTAATGAAAAAGATTCGGTTGTTCGACAGGGCTTGTCTTAGGGCTTGCTTTCGCCTTAATCAAACTCCAGAATCCCAGTACAGAAAATTCTATTCCAACGGGGTCTTATACAATGAACCTGATATGAGTGGACAATGTTATGGTGAAGTTGATTCGAGGTCATACTGCCAGAGCGATTAACTCGGTCAACAACCTGATCTCAGGGGCTAACTACCCCAATACACTATATCACGAAAGGGTACGGCACAACGGATGTGTCCCCCCGGAAGCATTTCTCTATTTTGATTCAAACGGTCTGATACAAGACATAAATGCTGTACCGCTCCTCTTTCATACCGCCTGTTCAACTGCGGATGGGCGACTGAACCACGACCGCTCCGTCGCACAACGAGCTGAGGAAGGCCTCTTTGGGGTCAATATGACTGTATCAAGGCGGGATGTGCGAGATGTTGCAATGCAACATCGAAAATTCTGGTGGCATTGTTAGGTTAAGTCAAAAGACACAGGCTCAGATTAAGTTTAATTTAGGGAGCCTCGTCCAACTAGTTTCAAGCATTTTTGTCTAGTACGTATGTGTATAATGAGTCGGCAGTCGACTTGTAAAAGATGTGTAAAGAATACAGTAATTAAAAATTAAATTAAACGGGAGGTTTTGTTATTTTTGTACATTAAACAAGAGCTCGTCGATTCTAAGCTTTGTTCTGGTGTTCGTATCTGTACCACGAAAAAGCAATGCTAACTGCACATGTTTGACTTTAAATAGAACACTGAAGGAAAATTGTCTGGTTTAATGGCTTAATCGTTAATCCACATCCTCCGATCCTTTCGACGTTGCCCTTTATTCCGTTCATTCTTCTTTTGGTTACATTTACAATGTTCTTTAGCTGACACAAGAGAATGATGCTAGCCGACTAAAATCTACCGGGGGATTCAGAAGGAACTGGAATTGATTTGGACAGAGTACAGTGCGTTGGAAAAGTTTCCCTTTTATTTTTTACTGCAAATCTTTACTTCTTATGAAATTAAATACAAGCGTAAGTGTTACACCCTTGCCAAGAATGTCATGAATTCAGAGACTAAGCCAATCGCAAGGGAATCACTTCCTGCTCCAGTCATCAGCACTCGGAGCACGATCGACTCATCTGTCCATCGCGCTTTGACTGGAGCACTTACTTGAGATGCCGTCACTCACAAGGACGTCGCGTCTGCCTGAATCACCGCCACCGCTTGTGACATTTATTGATGTAAAGTGACAAAATCCTCGATAAGTCCATGAAGAATCGCCTGCGACTGTTCATCTCTGGCTGCCTCATCTCCTCCGGGAACACATCGGACGCGTAATCAGTTGCCTGGATCTGTATTGGACAATTACGCCCGCTGCCGCAGCTGTTGTTCGCCTTCCCTCGAAAACCACAGCCGATTTGATGGATGCTCGGAAATCACCTGGCATCGGCAAAACCGAAATCCACCAGAGATACATGATTTATTTTCATATTTATCGGATAGGGTTCAAGATGTGTCCCCCTTCTCTCGTGCCCGAGAGTTTATTGAGATCACATCACGAGTGCTGTTGGTGGTCTGTAGTGGGGCCTTCTTGGAAGGTGTGCGTGCACTTGTGTGCGATATGGTGCGAGCTCGATCTAAGGCCGGGATGGACATGAGTGATTTGAAGTATTTGATTCGTTCGATGTTCCGGAAATGGATACGATTTGAGTTCGTGGCGGGCTGGAAGGGGGCACCACGCTTATGACAAATGAAGCTCGTGGATGATGTGTTGATTCTGGGAATGATTGATGATTCTTTTTATGATTCTGTGGATTGTTCGGTCGAAGCTTTGGGCCTCTGGGTGGCACAGTAGCGGCTTTTGGGTTGTTTTCATCCAAAATCGAGGAATTTCATCTTGAGGGGTCTGTCACGAAAGCGTCCTTTTCCTCGTGACATCTTTCTTCGGCTTTATTCTTCAGAAGGGCACTTTTGTAGAAATCCCTAGAATACCATCGCGTTTACCAACCATTAGCGCATGCATCCATGTTTCCTTTCCCATCCTTGCGAACTGCCCATCGTCCGGATTGCTACAATGTATCAGTGCATTGTCTACATAACTTATTAACACACTCGGCGATAAAATCGCATCGCTCACAAAGTTGATTTTATCGCCATGCCACATAAATCACCAACAACACACTAATCTTGACCAAATTTAAAAGCAGTTAATCATAAAAAAATGTATATCCCAAATGGCCCAGCAGGAACTCGGCTCTTGCATTCGCATAAATTTGGGCTCCTTCGAGGACCCCCTTGACCGCGATACGAAAATACCGCATGAGGTACACACGCTGAAAATCCCATTAAAACCAGAAGCTCCCCGAAACCGAAATTGGTTACAAATTCCAACGTGCTCGAGCCATAACAATACGGTGCTGGTGCTGCGGCTTCACCCGAAAAAGAAATCCACTCCGGCTGCAAATAAATTCAGTCCGACAAGTCTGCGCGGCAGACGATAACCGAAAATCCATCATTTTCACCGGCTTCGTGTGGACTTTTAATGATTGGCGTACTAAAATTTAACTGCAGTCTCATTGTCAGCTTGGATGGCCCAGCGAGCGGGGCGGACTGGGCAGCAGGAGCGATGCGCCAATTATTACTTGTGACGACGTACATACGTTAGCACACATCAGCCGGAGTCGGGCGGTGCCACTAAAAAACAAGCCAAAAAAAAAAAACCAACAAAAATGAACAAAAACAAAAAATTGTCAAAAGAGATCACCTCACGGATACCCTCTGGACGTTGACATGAATCATTGAGATGCGAGCTTCGACTTGAGTGGACGCTTGTACTCGAGTTTCATTTGCACGAATGTAACGGGCTGATATTGGGACGTACGGACGTACTTTAACGAGTTGTGAACTAATTAGGCTTGAGATAGAAATCGTGATATCTCCCTTGAAATGAATTGGGCAATCGAGCGGTTGCATCACGCTCGAGGGAGCATGTTGCAATTCAGATTGGTGGCTTTTGAGATACGTTCACGGCGATGTAATGCACAAGTGGGCCTCTCTTGAGATGAGGAAAAATTGGAGCAGCTTCGCTGGGACTGGAATTCAAGTTGGACATGCTATTGGATCCAAGACTCTCGTTGAATAATTTGATGAAATAACCAGCAAATATCATTCAAATTTTGGTTCATTAGAATATTCGTTTGCTGAGAGGTCTATTGAGAGATAGAGGAACTGTTCCACCCAGTGATGTCCAAGCGTGAAATAGAGCCTTCGAGTCCAAGCCTCCTGGTTTGAGAAAGGGAGAAAGATTACCACACACACTTACTCCTGATGGCTGGGAGTGTTGCAGTTGGGACTGTCTAGAATTAACATAAGCTCCGACTCAGATCCTCAATAAGCTGCTGGCTAGGGAGGCATACCTTTCATTGGCTCGAGAAAGCCTCATTTCTAGCTAAAATCCCGAACTATCTTCGTATCTGAGTATTAACAGTTTGACGCTAAGTCCAGTCAGCAAGGTGAAGTTGCCTGTGGTCTGATTAGTTGCACTTCGTGGTACGCCGAAGTTTCGGTCTTCCTCTCGAACGTAGAGGTTTCGCTTGGAACGAGCACTTTCGACGGACCTTTGCCCTCCAGACTGTACCCACATATTTTGCACAGCTCAGTTCGCAGTTGTGCCTACTTCTCCATTTACGTTCCTCCCAGATTGGATCCCGGGAGGAGTTACCACGATATCTTAGTCCGCATCCAGGAAAACGCTCGTTCGTTCCTGTGGCTCTAAGCACACCAAATTATTTTTGCTTTCAAATTGGCATCCTCATTTGTCCTTAAATCTCCTGAAACGTATGGAAATCGTATCTATTAACAACTCGAAGCAGTGCTCAACTCACCCTCGAACCGGTTTCAAATAATGTCGCCTGCCGATGCGTTGGACAACATCATCCTCTTATCGGTCTTCCTGGCAAAATCGACTTTCAATTTTGCACACACATGGTGAATTATGCAAAGAGCAGCGGCGGCGTCGTCCTCTCACAGCTAAAGACCTGCAAGAAGTGCAGTTTAGATAAATTGATACATTTGCCGGTATATTACGGCTGCGGAATGAGTACCACCTCTCAACGACAACGCCTACGTGCACTGTGCCACCACGGCAGAGACCACTTCCCACCACATCGACGGGCACTTAACAAGTCCCCACACGACTGTTATCATTCCATCAAAGCCCATCAAAATAAACGGACATCCCCATAAACAGCACACCATTCAATCGACATCCATCTGGGCACGGTTGCCCATGCGATGATGGTTTAATATCTCCTCGCACCACGTTAATGTTTGCACTACTCCCGCGATACCCTTCCATTACTAGCCCACTGGCTCTGGCTAGCTGGCTGGCTGGCTGGCTGCACTCTGCTGGTGCTCCTGCTCCTGCTGCTGTGGCTGCTGCTGTCGCTGTCTGTCCGCTCTATGGAAAACCATCACGGCATGCGATGGATTTAGGATCATTAGGTCATATTTGTCACGAACTTATCCTATCCAGTCCTCCATCCAGCACGTCCGTCTGCCGGCCGCGGTTACCGTCAATCGCCTCCGGGTGGGATTTCAATTCGTCGTTTTGTAATATCGCGTTCGCGTTCACGTTAGCGTTAGCGTTCGTTTTTCACTTCGCTTTTATTGCGATCTCCCTCCAGCCGCACCGCCGTCGCGGCCGTCGCCTGCTGCATCTGCAAATATTCGTACTTATGGCAAATAATCGCAACTTGATGTGGAGTGCACTCTGAACCCAAGTGTTCCGTGCCTCCATCTCGAGACACACTCGTTCGCCGTCTTAGCCCTCGGGATCCTGTACATAACCACGCCGCGCCATCTATAGTGGTAATAATGCAGTAAATTCCTATGATTCGGTGTACATGCTCGTTTTGATTCAGTTTTTAATGTCTTGTTGGAGGTGCATTGCGCAATCGCGCGCCAGACAACAAATTGACGGCGATGGTGGACCTGTTGTCCTGGTGCAGGTGGCTGCGGGGCGACGGGGGTGGATGCTCGGATCCACGATGGAACAGGTCCAAAACGATGAAGGTGTAATGGAGAAGAAAATCGAAATTATTTAGCTTTCACTTTTTTTTCGGGATCACTGCCCGAATGGGCGGTGGGTGGGTGGATGAAGGGTGGCCAAGGATTGAAAGGTACACAGACGATGGAGTCTTGCTGCGAGATGACCGCAGTTGATGGCTTCGTTTCGGCGATGCTGTGATGAAGGCTTGTTGCAATTGCTGGTTTGATTCATTTGAGCTAATAGGGTCGATCGATGTGGTGCCGCTGCTGCTGCCGCTGATGATGATGATGATGATGATGGGATTATTTGTTGCGACTTCCTTCTTCTATGCGGTCGATGATTGAGTAATCGAATCGGTTTCTTCTGCCACTGCTGCTCCCTCTCTCTCTCTCTCGCCCACCCGATGGCGAACAGTGTTAAGAGTTCACTCTGAGACCGGGTCGAAGTCGTGTGATTGGGAAATAGGATTTAGAAATACTTTGGAGTTCTTTTTTTTTTCAATTAGCAGCGTCTTCTTTGATTATATGGAAGACGATGTGCATTGCCAGGGGGCCTGGGAAGGAATGCGGTTTGTGAAAGAAGTCACCGTGTATTCGAGATTAAAGTGGAGCATTCAAGCCAAGTGAGGAAGTTTGGTGGAAATACCTATTATTGTTTGTCAGATGATGCTGTACAGATGTAAAGCGAGTAAGAAATGGCAACAGACAGCCGCGCTGCGGCATGACGCTTGCCTCAACCAACTACTGAAGGCGGAAATTAAGTCGTTTGAAACTAATAATCCAGGCTTGTCCGAATACCCCATTAAAACCTGGTCAAACTGGAGAACCACAAGCAAGTGTTCTCGGTCCTCTCCTTTACTTGGTGTATAGCAGCGATATACTGCAGGGCGTAGGCCATTTTGGTAGTTGCTTGCCAAAACGGGCAAAGAGTCAACTAGAAGATTACAATACGCCTTAGACCGGATACACGAATGGACGAACACTGACATTAACGAAGCTAAATCCGTTGACATAAATTTTACGTATAAGAACGTGAATAGCCGAAGAGTTGTGGCTTCGCGAAGAGTTCCAAAATTCCATTGGCTGAAATACATATGCCAACAGCTTCTAGACAAGGAAAACCTGAAAAAGAATTCCAGGAGTCTGGAAGCGGAGCCAAACAAATCAAATTTCAATTCAAAATCTTATGGAGAGATCGGCCGAAGAATTATCATTTGCTAAGAATAGAATGAAGCGGTTCTAAAGCCGAAGTTGGTAAAAGGGTTGTCTAGTATTCTCCAAAAACAATTAAAAGGCTTGAAAAACCTGAGATATCGAATACGGTCAAACCATTTACATCAGAAGAAGCCTACTAAGCAACTTCAAAAAAGCGCAAAAGAAAGAAATGCTAATATCTACCCAGCTTACGATAGTATTTTAAAAGCAAAACAGGAGTGTTATCCGACAACTAGCTTTTTGACTGTAACCGAAACCTTATGTGAAGTCAAACTACAGTCATTGTTGGACTCGACAGTACAACGTTTGTCTGTCGCACATCTTGAAACTTTTGAAAATCAGATAGAAAACGGTGATGCCTTAGTATGCTCGTGGAAATAGGGATCTAATGCTAGTGGAGGGCACTAGCGTTATGAGCAGAACTTTTTGGTAAATCCTGAGCCCTTAAGTACCTTAAGGAATACGTAAAGCTGGTTCTAGTAATGAAAATATCTTAAAATTGCCAGTCTTTCGTTTGTTTCTACTGGCTCTCTTCAGTCCGTTGACAATTTGTAGATCTTCCTTGCTATGAGTTCATGAGTTCATATGAAAATATTTGACGGAACGGCCTTCAAGTAAACCTAGCCGCTTACAAAGACAGTGGCAGTCACCATTATCCTTCCTATTCCTTTTTATCTCATGCACCGACATTTTTCTCTTCTTTGAGTGTTCCAATAAGAAGCAGTGCATCTTGATCAGAACTACTGCACATTTTTGCTGCACAGAACACAAATTACTGTAATAACTGGAAATCTGAAAGCAGGCCACTTTTTGTTTAAAGGAACTTTCGACTTCATAAGGCAGGACTGGGAAAATAAGAGTTTTGTAGAAGCTGTGTTAAAGTTGTGAGCCCAGTTGCTACGAAGAACCGAAGTAGCTGCGGTTGCCAACGGCGGAAGGTCTTGGAGTTCACATTTTCCCCGAGGAGGTATGGAGTTTTACAGCATCACTTTAAAATCCGAGCTGTCGGTTGTTATTTTTTGTAAGTAAATAAAAATTCCCTGTCCTATCCAGCGTATTCCCTGGATCACAGCAATGGCTGGGTTTTCTACGATTTTCTGAGACGATGATGGTGAAAATTGAGCATCGCGCTGTAATTAAATCACTCACTAAAGCACCTTCATTATCAACTGTGCAAAAGTGGTCAATAGAGGCAGAGAGAGCATTGAAGACGACCCCCGCTCCGGCGCCCCGGCAACTGATTGTACGGGAGAAAGCATAGAAGAAGTCGAAAAACTTGTTCTTGAGTATGCCCGAATAAAGGTGAAAAAAATGGCAGAGATCACCAAGCTTTCAATTGCCACCATTCACACCATTCTTCATGACCATCTTAACCTTTCAAAGGTCAGTGCAAGGTGGGTGCCACGAATGCTCACAGCGCCTCAGAAAAAAGTGAGAATCGCATGCTGTAGAGAGCTTTTGGAGATGTGTAGTGAGAACGCGGATCGAATTGTTACCGGTGACGAAACATGGGTCCATCACTATGACCCTGAAAGCAAACAAGAGTCCATGCAGTGGCATAAAAAAGGAACAGACCCCCCGAAGAAGTTCAAAAAAATGTCTTCGTGGAAAAAGATTTTCAGATGATGAAGAACTCAAGTCGGGAATAAATGGGTATTTTGCAGAGAAAGAGGAAATTTATTTTTCTGAGGGTTTAAAAATCTTATCTCAAGATGTAACAGATGCATTGATGTTAGGGGATATTATATTGAAAAATAAAAACAATTTAAATTGAATTCGCATTTTCCTTCATATCGATACCGAAAATGTATTGTACGCCCCTCGTAGTTTAATGTAAAAATTGGTAGCGACAATGCCAAGGACCACATTTACAGCGTTGTCGAAGTTATTTACACGAGTAATATTGGCTTTCAAACGGGCTGGATGAGACCTTTTCGATGATGTACAATGAGACTCGCATTTGCGGATGGTAAGGACGAAATGTGCGGATGGACACAGACTCGGAAAGTCGACGATGGGCACAGTATGTTGCTCGAAAGGCACGAACAAATATTTCACTAATTTGTCTCTCATGACAATCGTGTTTGTATGGCCCGACTAGAAAGCATGGATGTGCGCCACCTTGTCTAGGGCATGGTCCACCGTACAACGGACTATCCGATGGGAACCACTGGGAGGCAACTTGACCTAAGTATTAACAGAAATCGTTGTTGGATCGCGACTAGTTGGGAGCATCACCAACTTTTCTCTGTGTCCACAGACACTCTGCTTAGCCTGTTCTTCAAAGCCCATGATGTTGGGCGCGAGTGACCATTATCTGTGTAAACCACTTGGGCTGACTTGAAGAACATTATTCCCTCCGAACCTACAGCTAACGGCCGCTATCTTCTCCAGTACCAGATTGAAAAGATCACATGACAAGGACACCCGTTGCAGGTTTTAAGCAGGATTGCGGAGTTGCCAGGCGCACAGTACCCGGAATACTGTCGAACCTAGCTTTAAAGGCTGAGGGAAAATATTAGTCCTAGAATTAGTCGATCCACACATCCACCCTTCTTAGAGCTGTCTTGCAACTCGGTCAACTTTAATCCAGAACTATGTCACCGAAGTTCAAAGAAGAAAAGAGTACACATTCCCACCTCGTACCAAAAATAAAAGGTTCGAACAGCAACTCTTTTGTTTGACATCTGGTCAATGAATACGCTTTCAAATCCCATCCGCTTGGTCACATGACGAGTTTCACTTTCCCTAGAAGTCCCCAATCGCAGCAAGAATCCATCATACATCCCATACCTGTCACAGCTCCGCACGGAGCGCAGCCCGGTAACCCAAACAGAAGTCCAAGCCACTTCGTCATCCTCCATTTACCAGCATCCCAGTGTGTGTGTGGGGCGCAGACTTCAATTCAATTCAACTCAATTGTCAGATCATAAACCACAACAATAGAGTCATACATCGCATCGCACGCTTCTTGGAAATCAAATGAAATTGCACAACCATCATTCTCAGATCATCATCGACATCGTTCATCCTCTGGGATAACAAACAAGCCTTTAATTGGAATCCATCTCGAACACCTTCAATCGCACACAAAGCCCATGCACTCAAGACAAATTGAAGAAATCAATCACAATGAGACGAAGTGACACGTTCAATTCTCCTCGGGCACTTAGTGCCTACCCGCCTACCCACAGCGGCTCGACTCGGTCCTAAGAACGAAATCGAAATCGAAATCAAAATCTCCATTCGAGTCAGCCAGCCAGCAGCGTCTGGCTACTTGGCTGCGTCAGTGGCACACAACATTAAATGTTGCCACCACAATGCGACAACAGACAATGGAAATGGAAATTGTCATCCCGTGGCTCAATTAATCATCATCAGGTGAAGATTAGATACGAACTGAGTGGAGCTGATGAGAATTTACGCCATCCGCTCTGAGCGGGCGAAACGAGTGCTTCCTTTGACCTCGGGCGCTGTATTCTTGCCAGTCAGCCAGTCGGCCAGCCAGCTCCTTGCCGGGATTTTCTGTGCTCGACAGTCTGTGCGGATTTTTCATGCAAAATACAAGCGCACCGGCAAGACGGTGAGTGTGAAAAACGTACTCTTTACGTCATCCTCAGTTGCGCCGGTCGTCCATCGGATGATTGATGTTCGATTTTATCGGGATATTGTTGTCCTCCTTCGATGCGGTCGTGCTGTTGCATGTGTGAACAGTCCTACAGGAGGCAACAGCAGGTACGCATAGGCGGGTGAGATTATTTTTTTCCCTCCTTCTTCGTCTCCTCTTCGTCAGGCTTGGGGGCCTCTTGCAGTGAGTATCAGTGGCTACCGGACTTTGACGCAAATGAGTGCAGTCAGCCGGAGGCAATGGCAAATTAACGTTGCATGTTCATCAAGCTTCGACTGGGAAACAAGGGAAACAGTGCCTAGCACTCGAGATGATTGATTGAGAGGTGTTGCACTTCGGTTGAGTTGATTTATTACGTGGAGATGTGATAGTCTACATCTAAGAATGGGAAAATTGGAAAAAATATATAAAGACAACAGATCCGACATAAGGCGTGCACGTGGTGGTCTGGTGATGTGGCCGTGGGCTAAGTCCTGTCAATAGTTGTCTCCATACGAGCCATGGTGCATTCAATGGGGATTTATGGGGCTCTGTGTTGTTGACGCATAAACGGATTTTCTTGCTGTTGCTCTTACTCGAAATGATCCAGAGTGATCGTGTAGAGGTCTACGAATGTCAGGGCAAGAAGTGTGATGTGCTTCTATCAAAGGCTTCTGCATTCTTCTTCGCGAGGCTCCAAAAGCCATTGGGACTGCGGGACTCCGAGTATCTACTTCCTACTCATGTTGGTTGAGGTCCTTCTCCACTGTTGTGCATCAACTCAGATGAGAGTTACACAGAATCCGAGTGCAAGGCCCAGCCACCGTAGACTTTGGACCCGTAGACTTCAGGTCGGACTCATTTCGCTGAACTAGCCGATCAGTTCGTGCGTCAGTCGTTTCCTTTGGAATACGTCAAAGCAAGACCAAAGATTGATGGCAGAACTTCTTTTTCGAAAATACGAAAAGTCGTCTTCCTCTACTCTTGAGAGCTGGACCGGGATGCAGTGTGCTCCTGGAGAGAATCCTCTCATGTTCATATCTCTTGAACTCAAAGAAAACTTTTTTGATCTTGGTGGTTATATAGTCCCTTGACTACCTCGAAGTTATAGGTGACTATAGGCCTATAACGACGCACTGCCAGAGGGTCGATGGACTGTGGTTGTCCTTCCTTGGGGCAGCATGTACTCCGTTTTCCACTCGTAGACCACCGAACACCGTTTTAGCCGTTGCCGCATTCGAGCACTTACATCCATGTCATGGTCCGCTAACAGTTGCGCCAAGAAAATTGTGTCAGTCTTGTTCTTCTTAAGATCAATGTTAAAGAGGCCACGTGACAGATGTAGGCAGAAACTGAAAAATGAAACCAATTAAGAAATTCCCAGATTCAGTGGTCTCCCACTTCCCAAACAAGTCTCATCTAAGCTACGACCTTCAGCCTGATTCCAGGCAGAAGAACAATCTCTCGTTTGGACACACGGCACCAGACCACCTACCAATCCATCGGCGAATCCTAGAATCATTTAACCTTTCGACGAAACCCCAGCATCATCTGGTCAAAACCGCCATCCTCTCTCCCCTCCACAGAGGTCAGCATTTTTGCTGAAAAACTCCGAGAAATATCTTTTATACCCCTTCACGTCTTGATTTATATTCATCCTCCATCAGATCGTGTGCGATCGGTGTTTGAATCCCCTCGAACAAAAAAAAACCCCGAAACAAAAAGTATCTCCGATGTCATAAAGTAGAAAATTATTTGGACTTGAAATGGGAATTTTATTGAAGCGCTGGAATGCGACCGAACAATGAGTTCAATGAGTCATCTGTGCTCTTGAGCGGAGCTTGAGTTTCCACCGGTTGTTGCCAGTTGATCGTTGGTGTATGCGCGACATTGGTATGTTGGACAAGAGTTAATTCTTTTTTTTTTTTCACTCTCTTGTTCCTCTGATCTCGAGTGGACTTGTCGTGTGCCATAGAAAGATACAGATACACGAAAAACCTTAGGAAACCAAAAGTAAATAAAAGAAGGAAAAAAAAACCACAGCAAGACCGTATTCAAGTTCTCGTTGACTGCTTCAATGCTCTTGATCTCGGGTCGGGGCATTTTTTTTTTGTATTGTGTGATTTTGCGGACCTCCTCCTGCAAGTGTCCCCCTTGTGTGATCCGTAACGGATTGGGTTGACTGTGGCTGGTGCCTGGTTAAATGTTTTAACCTTCACGGCGAGTTAACTGGTTTCGATGACGACGGTGGCGACGACGCGGACGGCGGCACGCTTGGCATGAGTCCCGCAAATTAGCAAACGGATCGGGAATGCAAGGGGGCTGGGGGAGTGTGCTCCTTTCAGGGTCTTGTCATGATTGGATATGCACATGAGTCAATAGATGGATGGCTTGTTGATGCGAGCTTAGAATTAGGCCAAGGCAGAGTGCGACTGGAAGTTAATTACAACTTTCGGTTTCTCTTTGATTTCAACGAGTGTCGGTGGCTGGTGGAATTCGGGGCAAATCCTTTCTATTGTTATCTTTGGGACAACGAACGGCGTGTGGTTGAGAATGTGAGCTGGAGACTAGGATTTTTAGGTTAGGTCGGAGGGTTGACGTGGTATGGCCACGTCTCATTTAGGTCTAGTCGGACCCATTGTGATGAACACGGGGGGAATTTAACCTTTTCGGTCCGACTTGCGTGATTCAGGAGTTGTTGCGTCAGTCCTGTCCAGCCATCCAGAGATCTTGATGAACCTGCAAATAGAAGTTACTGGGACATCTGCTAATTCTCGGAGATTCTGCTGCTGGAGACTTACTCAAGGAATATTCCTTCAATTTCTCAGGCGCGTCAGCCCAAGGTAGTAACACTTCGGACAAATTGTGCAACGAAAAGTTGGAAGAGCAGGAATAGTCACCACAAAGACATCCCTAAATACATTGCTCTAATTTATATTGTGCGAAATCAACCAAATCAAATGAATCTACCTGTCTAGCTAAATACATCGGCTTCGTCAACACCTTTTTCTTGGAGTCTTCTGGAATATTTATTTGATGCTTTTAATAAAGAACACGCTCACGAACAGATGGCTCCCACAACTGTAGCAGGGCTCCAGGCAACTTGTAGTGGGCCACTGGTAAAATATCGTGTCAGCTGAAGAAACTCAGGCCCATCAAAGCGCCATCAAAGCAAAAAGAAGAGTCTTCTACTAATGCCTAGATTGTTTGTTTGTTTGTAAGAAAAGTCTTTCTCCAGGTCAATCAGAGAGGTTTGTTCTTGTTTCATTGGTTCTCCGAGAATAGTTTCTTTGAAACCGTATTGGTTACACAAGATAAACCCCTTGACTAGGACTCTATTGGCCACCTTCTCGAATACGAAAAGAGACTAATTGACCGGAGGTTGTACGGATTAGCGAAGAGCTTTTGGTTCTTTGGTTCTACGTTGCATAATCCTACTTTCAAATGCTTAAAGAGAGAAAATGTGCTCATCAGAGAACTAACCATATCTAGAGAGAGATGGCACAATATAGTTCTTCTTCTTTAGCGATTACAAGTCTCACATGGAGCTCTATTTTCGATATGAAGGGGGTTAGGGAAAACCATAAAACACAGTTTATGGCGCTTGGTACAATCAAGAAATAGGTATAATCTGCAAGCTGATGGGAAAATATCTAATCAATAAAATTAAAAATGCCCTCCTAAGCCATTCCTAAGACACCTAAAAATGTGGCTACACTCTTCCCAGGGAGCTAATTTTATTTGCCGTTCCACTTGATGCGCTTACAATAAAATGCTGTGCTTAAGAATTTCTTACCACGAATGAGATTGGGGGGAAGATCTCAAACAGTTGAGCATACCAGCATGCAATGTTGAACAAAAGGAGGAACAGTAGGCCTTATGCAAAGAAAGGGGTTTTCGATATCGTCGGTGTTGAGTCGCGAAGTCAAACATAACCTTGATGGTTCAAGTGACTATTGTCCGCCATGGAGGTATTATTGGAGCCGCATCTAGTGGCCGCAGAATGTGGAAATAAAACAACTCTGACGATGGACAGGAAAAGACAGCTGCATTACTTCAAAAGCTACGTCAAAAAGCTTCCACTCGTGGCCATTCCGAAGGATGACGCGATCAGGAAATACAACTTCCAAACGGAGTTCACCATTAAGCTCAACAACAAATAAGACTGGAGCAATGACGCCATAATCCACAGACTGAGCAGCAATGCGGTGAAATGGTTTACAGATGGATCAATAACTGATGAAGGTTCCTTCAGTGGCTGTGGCTGGAGTTTTTGGATCCCGGACAACGTACTACGAACCCATGGGCAAACGCACCAGCATCTATGGCAGACTTCTGCCATAGACAGATCAATCTTGACTGGAATTTTACCAAGTTCGACATAGCAATAATGTCGGACAGTCGTGCCGCTATCCTGGTACTAGACTCCTTTATTCAACAAGCTGAGCGGGTGTAACAGCAGGAGTAAAACTTTTTTTTGATACCTGGCCATACAGGGAGCCAATGAAAAGACGACACCCTCGCTAGGAAATTAACATCGGAACCTTGTAAACGCCCCAAACCATTCTGAGCTGTAGGAGATCACGTCCTCAGAGAAGAGTTCTGGGAACTAGAAAGAATTAACCGGGCAGATACCTGGAACAATGGTCATGACATAAAGCAGGCCAAGAAACTCTTGGGTCAACATAACCGGAAGAGGTTTGAGGCATGCATCAGAATGAGCAAGAGCAACCTCCGCATCCCAACATGCTTCCTAACAGGGCACTGTAGACTCAGGAAGCACCTAAGGAAACTTGGGGCACCAGAAGAACGTATTTCTGCGTCATTCTGCAAAGAATCTTATGAAATTGCAGAGCAAATACTGGGATTTTGTGAAGCACTTGCCCACTAAAGGCGAAGATAATTAGGGAAGCACCTTATATTAGGCGAAGAATTGAAGTCACTGTAAACAGGTCTCATTCTCAGGTTCCTAAAGGAAACTGGCTTCGAGAGAATACTCCAGGACAAATCTCTTCCACCTTCGCGCAACAGGAGCAGATAACCCTCAATACCCCTCTGAAATGAGCTGAATGGAAGGGGAGCTCTTAAGAAAGCAAAGGAATGAATAGTGGGCACAATAGGCCTATAGGTTGCGGTGCAATTTACCCTGAACAATAATAATACGTGACTAGTGGCAAAATCCTGAAGATGAACAAATGACTTCTTACTTCGAGTAAGAGCACCTGTTCCCTATCGCAACCAGTGAAAATAATTCATAAGTTACTACTGCTGCGTGACAAAAATCATCACAGAGTGTCTGGTGACCTTAGTGTGACTCTAGAGTGTGTACTCCAAGGCAAACATCTCGTTTCCATACTTCATACCCAGTCATGGCATTCCGAATTGCCAGCACTTGGAGAAAGTGCCTTAGTAGGTTAGGTACTCAAGCTTAGCCAGAGCTTGAGTTAAGCTGCCTCCATTTCTTAAGAATTTAAATTTAATTCTTATGAATTAAATTTCTTAAGAATAAATTTCTTAAGAATAAAATTGGAATAAATAAATTTTGATTTGGGATTATATGAATAGGCTCATTTCCACAGATTTATGTGCTTACTTCCTTGGACACATTACAATTCCAGTTTCTTCAAATTCAAGCTTTTTGCTTCATTAATGTGAGGAAGAAATGGATCAAGTGATCGCGGATGTAAGGCAACACGTTTCGATGGCTGCAAGGAGTACGCCCAGGAATGCCCAACGACTTTTGACTTCGACTCACCACCTCCATCATTCATTGAACTAAGTAACTTCGTGTGTTACATATCTTTTGTTTAGTGCTGCCTTAGTTCGCACACAGGTATGTTGGAATGCTAGCAGGGGTCTTGCGAATAGTACGGCTTATATGGACTCAACGAAGAGCCTAGAGCCAGTAAGCAAATTAGCATTATAACGACTTACCATACTCGGAGTCGCATTCTCCAGCACACTCAGATCGTCATAATTCCACAGACGTCACTGGCCATTAGCCGTTCTCAGTGCCACCTCAAGAGTACTTCTTCACACAGTGTCTCGTTAAAATCCAAAAAAAAAACTTGCACAGAATGCAAACTTGGTGCAACTTTTTCATTTTTGCGTTCGAAATTCTGAATTCTTTCCCGTGAAGCTCATAAAACGCGGCCGTGCTAGTCGATTTCGACCCCTCGGCCACAGTCAAGGTCAAGAATGACAAGCGTCTATACGCTGCGATCTCTAATCTCCCGCGTACATGCGACCAAAGGAAAATCTAAGCTCGACCTCTCGTGCGACAAAGCACCGCCACCGTGTTTCATAAATCAGCCCGCAGCCGGCTTACGTAACGAACAAGTTCATTCTCCCAGATGTGTGCACTTCATTCGAAATCGAAACCAATGTGTTCTCACAGTCTCACACCATCTTTATGACACCGTGCCGGTCATCCATCTTGCCGGTCTTTTGGCCAAACGCAAAACCAAACCCCATACACAATAACTCAAGGGATATGTATGCCAAATTCAGCGTCGCTTAATATGCACTGTGAGTTGATTTCCTCATTTCATGCTTTCTAATCGCCTCATATCGCCCCGGTCCGCTGCAGCGCCCCCCGCCCCACACAGCCACAACACGAGTCGAACACGAAGCGACAAGTGGAAAAGTAGCAGAAGCAGCAGCAAAAACGAACAAGAATTTCATTCTAAACAATAATTTACATTACAAACCACATAAGCAATAAAAAATAATTTAATTTCATAAATAACGCGGACGTGCACAGCGCTGGAGAGGAACGCATTCCCGGGTAGCGCGTCGCTTTCGGTGACGACCACGACGTGGACGTGACCTGGTTACCACATGAAAAGAACAAAATACAACACCACCAGCACCAGTACGGGTACCAGCACCAGGAACACTGAATGTCGCGCTTGGCTCGAATGACCAGAGGAGAGTGAACGGTCGCTCGCTGATTGCTGAGAGTTGGCTGCCCTGACAGTGTGTGCTCCTCTTGCAGTCAGTCAGTCAGTAGAGTCACTTGGTGATTATTTTGATAGTGCACGGACGGCACTGCAATGCGCAGTCGCTAGCTCGTATGTGTGTTAGGCTGACATTAGAACAAGGAAGAAGCGCCGAGGTATTTTGACGAGTTTCGCTTTGTTGCGGCCTCTGGTCGGTCTCTGCCGCACCGACTGCGTACAGTCATCGCACAGGATAGGCTCAGAGTCATTGACTTAGATTTATTGAAATTGCAGCAGCGGAAGTTGCAGGCAGGAGGGTTTCATTTGCTGCGTTGACTGAGCCTCTGATTTGGCTCTGATTGACTGTCACTCGCGGTTGGCAGTTTGCAAATAGCAACTGAAGCTGAGCGACAGAATTACGTCACATCGTGGCATTTTCAAGAAAAAGGATTTTTATTCATCTCAATGATGAATGAACTTCATTCATAGGATATTCGAAGATCATGTTCACTCACGATGACGGCATAGATTGTCAGTTCTTAATCTATGTGGACCGTGGATGTATGTCCCACCCAAGGACGCCGATGTACCTAGTGGCGAACAATTTTAGAAGACTCGCCGGTTGCTGCTTAGGCTTACTACAACAGCTGGGCACAGATCCTTTAACATTGCACTTGAAGTTGCCAGATGATTTCCGGTTTTTGATGTGTTATTGCGGTTACGGGTCCACAAGGAACCTGTAGTATCTTGAATTGTCGCAGAATCAGTGCTGCCATCAGTATTCTTGCCTAGGCGGGTGACTTCTGGAAAATGTGGCTTCAAGATCAGGGATATTACGCAGACGTATGAAGTAAGTGACAGCCTGCACAAGACGAAGCTAAATGGTGTTCTTGTTAAAGGCGAAGAACCTTAAATTTACTTCCAGACACCATTACACAGTCACAGTTTGGTGCGCTTTATGGACCGGCGGAATCATTGGTCAATACGTCTTACAACATTGTGAGGGCCAAAATGTTACAGTCAGCAGTGAGCGCTACAAAGACTTGACTACGAAATTTTTCAAACAACACTTGGTCTAAGAATTAAACAAAACACATTTTATTGCCAAAATACACCCTGATGTACGGATTACAGATTACGCCACGTAAGCGTCAGTCGCAGGGGACCCAAAGCGCATTCAAATATTGAACCATAAAATCATGGCTTAGCTTAATCATGGCTTGTCAAGACTGTAGTCTTTTTATTAAGTGATCTCGTTCAGGGTCCGTTTTGACACTTTTAGTGTCGACCTCCCACTACGACCCCACTTGTCGGTGGTCACATCACAACTGCCCTGAGACAAGATTGAACATGCACCCAAACCAACGAAGATATGAGCTGCATGTCATGAGTATTATGACGAAGAGCACCTCTTACGCTCTAACGTAGTGTTTCCAATAAACTGCAACACTGAACAAGCTCCCTTAGACTACGTCCTACGTTCGTATGTAAAATACTGAAGATTCCAGACCTCAAATTGAATTGCGCACTGATGTAAGATGACAGGATTTCATTCATTTATTCATGGAACAGTATACTCTCTCCTGACGGACACCTCTTATAAGCAGACACCCCTCATAACCGGACAAATTTCAAAGAATTTTCAACACGATTTTTAATGTAAATAATTCTCTCATAAACGGACTCGCTTATAACCGGACGTGGACGACAATTTTCAAAGCAGCAATAGAATTATCTTCAAAGTTCACTCTCTCATAAACGGACAAAGCGCATCTGGCACATCTGGGACATCTGCGCATCTGTTTGCCTTGTTTTCCTTTTCATTGCAATCTGCCCTTGTTACTCAGCAAACAATTTAAAGAAATCGTTTAAGAATGTAAACATAGTAGGTTGCGGGGGCCGTCTATGTAAACTATCCGACTATAATTCCCGTTTACACAATGTGACATGCATAGTTTCAGCAGTCCGGGGTGGACCTGGCCCTCAAGCAGCAAGCCTTTCCGGCCTAGCTCGAATTCTGGCTCACTGCTTCAAATTACGCACTCCTAGTTAGTTGAGGTCCTTCTCCACTTGTGTGTGTCAGCAGTTTCAGGGCTAAGTCGAAGTCGAAAACGCTTCAGACCGGAGTTAAGTCCACCATGCGATCTACTTGGGGGAGCCACCATATGCGTTGGATCGGTACACGCCTGACTTAATGTTGTGCCCGGACAGTTGGTAATTGCATGTTCTCTCTCAGATGTCATCAACTCAAAAGGACCAAAGATGGCACGTGGAAGTTTTCTCTCGAAGAGACCAAGGACTTCTTCATCTGTTTATAAGACTGTCCATGCCTCTGCACAGTACGGCAGCTGTGGGATGATCAGTGTCTTATATAAAGTCTGCTTGATCAAATCTCAGAAACGGCTGTTGGCACGAGTTACTCTGCGAAAGATCTCGACACAGATGTAACTTGTACTTTCTACTGCGGAGCCGAGTTAGCAAACATTTACTCTGACCACCTTGGGCATATAACAGCCCTTTTCGACTCCCATTGCGTAATTATTCAAATGATTAGCTATGACATCCAGTGCCAGCAACTTCTTGAAGGTACATGTTCCTATCGAGGCGACTGAGTCTCGTGCGCAGTTAAAACATGATTACAAAAATGTGTAAAACGTGTTCGTCACAAAGTCTCCTTCCGAACGAGGCTGAATGGAGTTTTCTCCTGAACGTGGTCATGACCTTATCGCGCTGGTGGAAGAACAGCAAACCCACAATTTCCTGTAAATGTTGCACGTTCGTGGTTAGCAACCGTCCATTGCCCATTCTGGGGCCGATCACTCTTGCTTTGGCCAACCAACATTTAATTCATGATCAAATGCCAAAGCTCATCACTATCCAACCGGAAACCATACGCATTCTGCTCGAACACACTCTTCACAGAGTTCTATCTAGCCCGGTCTCCATCACTTCGGCCGCCCGCAACCGGCCTTTGCCAAAACTGACTACAACCACACACATCCCCTAGGTTGTTTTCACTGCCATCCAATCCATCATGCGCGAGACTCAATCCAATTCAATAATCCGCCAACTATCGATCACTCACAAGTCACCCATCGCGAATCGGTATCGATTTCCCTCGCTCATCAACTCATCGCCATCGCTACGAGCGCGTAAACATCCAAAATTAAATAGAAATTCGCCCACATTCGGCAATTCAACGAAATCCACACACCACACGCTCGACAACAAAGCAGCAAACAACAACAAGGGTAAAAATTGAAATAAATCTCCAAATTAATCTCGCCAACATCGACATGATCACTAGGCATTACTTAATTTCCGATAATCGACTCGTTCACGATTTTCCATGCCAGACCACGATGTTGCACTATAACCGCGTTGCGTGCCACGCCATCGCCGCGACGCTGTCGAACAGAACCGCCAGTAGTTCGCTATCAATTAGATGCTGCAGGCTGCTGGCTTTTGGCTGGAAGGCGTACGAGGGAAACGCTGCGCTGCTGCCTGGCACATCCATCGCAACGTGGCTGCATCGAAATGCATAAATTTTGTCACTCGTAGATGTGGAGAGTTCATACATATCCAGATGCATACCGGCGATGCCCCAAACCGATGGGTTATCTGTCGTAAGCAACATTTGTCGGTGGTGTGTGCGCTGCAATGGCTCAGGCGCCCCTGCGATGCCACAAGTCATTGGCATGAACTTTGATTGGCGATCTCTGTGATCCATTCTGGCTGAAATGGGGGTTTGGAGGGGGGACACACAGACACCCAGAGCTGTTTTCGGCGAATCGATGTCACACTTGAACTCTGCGAGTTGCGCAATACGTGATGGAAAATAAACTGTTGACCGCAACGGCCATGTTTCGGCGCTCAATCCGAAATCGATCGATTGCGGCTGGCTGACGGGGCGATTCCTCGTGCTGATTGTGATGTTTTGAGAATCGGTGGAACTTGATTGTGACACCAACTGCGGGGAGCGAAAATGTGGTGGGTTCGGATTCTAGAATTGCGGCCGTGGCACAGGAATTCACGCAATGTTGCCGTTGAGCAGGTACGTAACCATGGCATCTACGATTTCGAGACCGGCGGAGATCAACTTAGATCGAATGTTTGATTAAGCTCCACTGTCCCGAACATGTTCCCAGCATTTTCCTAGAGCTGCTCCGCCCATGATCCGCGGGCTTTCACCACCTAGGCAAGCCCACCCTCGTTAACTGCAGTCTCTTCTTGTTAGTCCTTGACATGACAACACCACAAGACACCTAGGTAATCCGCCAAATCGTTGCTCCCTAATTGCCCAATCAACTCCATTTCTGTTCATGACTTTCCAAACCAGCCGCCACGACCGTGCCCCTTCACCCTGATATTCACACTCGCACACACCGGAATGACGAAATCCGCCACGGGCCAGAGGCCCAGCTTGTGCTTCCCATATCAACCACCTTCCATCATCCTAATATGCTCTCGCAGAATTGCAGAACCGAGCGGCGAGCGTCACCCCGCGCACCCTTCCGCTCATTGCGTAGGTGTCAACGAATTCCGCTCCGCGACAATCGTGAAATGTCGCGCGGACTTATTGGCAACCAGGCGATTTGCTGACTCTCAGCGCACCAGTGCACCGAGCACCGAGTGAACCGCGAAAATTCGCACTCGCTCGCAGATCACTGCGATCGCAGATTGCATTGTTGTCGCCGCAGAACCTTACACCACCACCGTGCTACCACCGCGAATCGATTATTAAATCACAAATGGAATGTATCTGCGACTAGGAACCGAGATACAGATACATCAGGCCGAGAACGACTTAAACGGTATTTAAATTTAGTCGGTCGTGAGAAGACCCGGGCGACGGCATGCCTCTGTGGAGAATTGTCTCAAAATGTACTCCGTTGCTCCTGATGGGCATGTTGCTCCGTCGAAGTGCTTCCCCGATTCCTCGTTCCTCATTCCTCATTGCTCATAACATTTGCGAATGCACAGGCGGGCGACAGTGGGAAGGACCCGACCCCGCCGCTGGGTGCACGCAAAAGTGAAGGCGCATTCGAGATTATTCACGAAAAGCGCTCGGTCCGCGCCGCACCGCAAAGTTCACTTTTGCTCGGCTGACCTCCTGTGTCGCGCCAACTGGGTGACAGTTGTGTGCACACGCTCGCGGCTAATGCTGGGAATGGCTGTTCGCACACATCCACCGTTTCCATTTTCGGCGGGAATTATATTTCAAATTTCGTTGCAACTCTTATTGACTTTTGCACCTGATGCAGCGAAATAAATAAATTATTTGCTCAATAAATATCGATTCCGCCGTGAGGGAGGTGGCCACAAGAAGCGGCGCGGCGGCGGCGGCCTGGCGCTCGGCGTGGCGGGGTGCGGAAGCCGAATAGCAATGAGGCAATGCATAACACTGCCCGGGGACTTTCGATTTCGATTCGTCGGATGGTAATTGGCGAGTTGAAAGGTGATATTGATCTGGTGGATCGGGGTGATGTAATTCGATACAAGTTGCACCAGCGGCGGCAGCGGCACATGATCCATGAGGAGAATGAAGACAGCCGCACGGCGATTTGCGTCGACCTCTGGTGTGGATGCAAAATCATATTAGCTACCATTTAAGCAGACATTAGCTCGGACAGATTGCATGGCGAGGGCTATATCGCATTTCGACTTGTGTTAGCCGTGGTCAGACGCGGACGACGGGCGAGGAGAACGGCTGTCGAGTGATGGTCAGAGCTTCTGTCTCACCAATCAACCCTGTGAGTGGGTACAGTGTGTGCTGCAGATTCTGAATTGTGTTGTCCGCATGGACCAGTTTAAACGTGGTCGAGGTCAACATTTACATGAACAAACAATGTTGCAAGTCATGTGTAGAATTTGCTATTCCACTGTTTGACACGTTTTAACCGAAAAATCATTTTTTCTTTCTTCCGCGCAAGACGCTTTGTGGAGCAAATAGGTGGTATTTTCGACTTTAAACTAACTTAGCGTGGAAACAAAACGCACCGCAGCCATGAAATAAATTGCAACGGAAAGTACTATGCTTAAATTAGAGATAGATAGAATATCGTTGCAAAAACGAACAGTTGCCTCTTAATTTTTGCAAACGTATACCCGCTCAGAGGCGCTAGTAGGCATTGAAGCTCTCAGGGGCGATAAACTCTAGAGGGGCAAACATGGAATTTGTTTGCATTTGCTTCTTGACATCTTTCTTTAAAAAGAGGCATTCAAAATATGTATGAAGTCCTCCGAAAATAATGTCTTGCCTGTCACACTACTTTCCACCCATACTGTAGTCATTTGCGTCCATTCCACTTCGTAACGAGAGGAAAAGTGATTTCCAATCTAGCTTCGCCCAATTCGATTTGACATACCCAATGTATGTCTAAGTTCGAGCCGACTCTCTCTCTCTCTCTCATTCGCACACACTCTCTACCAGTCTCTACCGCCTGCGTCCTCCACAGAGGGATTCTCATGCAACACTCACCACACAACCCATCACAACATAGCCAAGCCAGCAGACAACAGGCGCACAAGGCACACAAGGCACACAAGGCAGACAAGGCAACACTAGGCAACTCTGGATCGCGTTCGATGGATTCGCGTTCCGTGTTGTTGTGAGCAAAATACCGAAGTCGTGACCAATTTGGTTTATTTACACGGATTAAACATGGATCTCGGTTCCCCGGGCCCTGTAGTGCGAGTGCAGAGAGTATCGGTATTTAGTGCGCTGGAATTTTTATGAACAGCAGACTCTCCTCCATTCAAAGTGCTTCCCCCGCACACGGCGCCGCACCGACCACGACATGGCCGACGCCGACGTTCAAAGATGCGAGCGTACAGATTATCCGCTGGAATGGATGCTGCGGCATATACTGCCAACCAGCACCGGCTCGAGCAGTGGCAGGAGTAGCACCCACTGATGGAGTTGCACGAGGACAATACCGGCTATTTGCGTGTATTAATGGGTCGTCGTTGTGTGGAATTGATTTAGGAACCGCATGCATACATGTAATTCGGCGACGATATCGACCGATTGCGGATGCATTTATCGGATTCAGGTTCGCGACTTCACTAACATCGGACGGACCGCGACGAGTGGCAAATTATTTTCCATCGTCACAAGGACTGCGGTGGTGGCGGCTCTCCCGCTCAGGTATCTCCTGAGGAATTAAACATCGGATTGGGGGCTTAACGATTTTATTACGGTACATGTGGTAGCCGGGCACAGCACCAATTAAGTTGGCCAATTGAGTGAGATATGAATCGGCGAGATCCGAGGTGATTTTCCATTTAACGTGTTCCAGGTCGACTTACGAGTTGCACAACGCAACGGCCAAGGATTGCAACTGCACTCGTCCCGACTGTGCCTCGGCGGTGGTGGTTTGTTTTTCAACGTGAAGATAAACCGATTTCGGTGCTGGGATCAAATTTCAAATTTACGGCTGCAATCAGTTTCGGACGTTTTCTGCCGGGTTTTTCGGCTGCCGTGCTGGGAGTTATGTGGGCCGACGAAAGCAGGCAATTCGAGAGATTTATGAGATGCGGGGTGGATTTTTCTTCGTTTTTTTTTTAATTTTCGCGAAAGAGACAAGGACGTGCACAAACAAGGTGGAGTTGATTTGGCGACGGTGCATTGATTGAAAGGGCGTTTGCAATTAGACGTTGATTGTAATTAACTCGAACAAGCTTGGTCAGGTTGAAAGTGGAACTTGTTTGATTTTTGTGCATGGCGCGGCAGGGGTACACGACGGATGTGTGGTACCAGGCATCCATCTGGACATGTTTAGCGGGCTGAAAGAAGAAAATGAAGCCAACAGACATGGGGTTTAGCACAGAGTAATCGAGGCATTCTGATGGAGTAGTGCATGTTTAACAATTTGGAGAAAATGTCCGCGCCTGTACAATTTTCCATCTTCGATCTACCCGTCTACACATCGCCTGTTGAATTGTTGATGGGTTCATTTGTGGTCCACGTCCTCCTCGTCGAAGAGTAACACTGGAAGGGGACTTCGAAATCAAGCAACAGAGGGGTGTATTCGCTTTGGACTTCCTCAATTTATAGTCGATCGAGTATTCTTGCATGGCCAGTGGAATTTGGGAGCAAGTCACAGCATTGGCTGGTCCTCGTGGAACTTTTGGCATAAGTCGTTTCGACATCATCAAACAAATTTGTTTAGTTACTACAACATTTACTGTAATTTGTTAGAGTAGGCATTTTGTATAAATATCGTCCCGCGGTCCAGATATAATTCAACTTCTAAGAAAGACTCATCATCTTCTTCTGACCCGCAACTCGATCCTCCACCACCTCATCAGCAGCTATGCCCAACCGCAACCAGGCGAGTTTTTGGAGACGAACTTGACTTTGACCAAGCTTTTATTATTGAATTCCAAGTGAGTCTGCTTGGAAGGCGTGTTATATCTCTCAATCTTGGTGTTCTAGTTGGGCACCAGCAATACCGTCGATAATCACGGTATTGAACCGTTGTCTATCAAACATAACACAGCACAGTAAAACAACTGTATGCAGTCACGTTACGACCGTATTTGTGATCACTATGTGAGGAAAAGTCGTCGAACATGAGCTTGTCAGAATGAAGTCCTGCATGAACTGCCCTGGAGGACGTTCAAACGATGTTACAGTCCATTCCTAACGGCAAGATCCAATGAATAAACTAATACGGTAAATGTATTTTATTCAAATTTGCTTTCGGTACCGTAAAAAGAATGAGCGTGTATTAAGGACACCATTTCACGCATTCCATCGCACAACTTTTTGCTATGTGCCCTCACATCTTCCCATTATCAGCAGGGGTGTTCATTTTATTGGCGACAGCGCTCGTTAACTCGGCTCGTTTTAGACATTATTCAAAGCTTTCGTGAGCAACAGATTCGGCATCCCTCTCGATATTAAACCCCACTTGCCACTGCGCCCCGTCATATAACACACCGCTGGCCGACAGATAACGACTTGCAATATTATTACCTGTCAAAGGACACACTGTAGGTCATCTTCTTAGGCTCATTTAACGACGAACGAATAAAAATCTTTTGTCGTAACTTTTTCCATCATTTTAACGAACCGTAATCATCAAAATTGCTCAATTAATTCGCCCGTTTTACGAGCTCCGACATAATTTAGCTTTTGTCACTACATATTCGCTTTCGCCCTTCTTGACCGCAGCCTATTCAGGTCAGCTCCTTGGTCGGTGAACTAAGCTGGCCGGTTGTATGGCAACGGCAACGGCCATAAATTTGTCCAATGAGGTTCATTAAATTGGAATACACCACCCATTCAACCACCCATTCACTCACTCTCCCACACACCATCTCATCGCATACAAACACGCGCACACACACGCAAGGACTCGACTTTGATGTTGATGAGTGGTAAATGGAAATTAGTATTAATTACGGTACAACGAGCGTACCATGTACAACGACGAGCAACCCCCCACGTCCAACATCGGCTTTTCAAGGATCCATGGTGGTCTCTATCTCCTGCTTCCATTCTCTATCGCTCTTGGCCAGTTCAACCGCCTAAATACCAATGAGGGTCAAATTGGAAAATTTCATTAGCTAATTGAGTACATGTAGCATTAGAGGACATGCGGTGGGGGCGGCGAAGCAGGAGGGGCGGACTGGAATACAATGGGACACAGCACGGAACTTGAACCTATCCGCTGCTGCCGTTTGGGATCCATGAGAAATGCTTTTCACACTGAGTTGCGATTTGGATCAACGCTGGTGGTGTCGTTAAAGGAATCGCAGGATAATAAATAAAAGGAAACCTTTCTTGGTCAGTCATTGGCCTTCGGGATGGATGGGAGACTCTATGCTCGTCACACGTTGATTTGTAGATATCGAACGGGGATACATAGAATTTTACGCGCTAACTGAATGGCATAGGGTCACGCAATGTAAGCTGCTGCCTAGGGCTGCTGCTGTCGGCTGCAGGAGGAGAGCGAGAAAGAGAAACCTTGCTCGGTTTCGGTTCATAGATTGTAGGTACTCCACGTGGGAATTCTGATATAATTCTTGCGGAGGGGTAGTCAATATTTCTGTGAATTTGCGGTAATTGACCTTGGATACCTTTGTTGTGCGATTTCGATTTTCCTTTTTGGTATCTTCAGTATTTTGTTGATGATGTCGAAGTCCCTCCCAGCTGACCGGATTAAAAACTGCCGAAATTTGCAACAAGTTAAGTGTTTTTATGTTTAAATCAATCCGACGGTGATCTGGTGTGATGAAAAAAAAGGCCAACATTATGTACGAGTTGTGACTCTATCCAAAGAGTAGAAGGTTATCAAACGTCAAGCATTTGTATCCAGTCTGTGTTCCAAGAAATGTGATTTCTAGCGAACAGCAGTTGATTTTCCTTGTTCACGGAAGTAAGTGATGATTTGTTCGTTTTTTGCAGCTTATACGGCCGATATTAACGTACGGCTTCCCAATCTGGTGCACCATCTATAAGACCAGCATGACGAAGCTCACAATTTTCGAAAGAAAAATACTGCGAATATGTACCGGATCCACATTCGACAGGGACAGGCACCACAGCAACAATAGGCTTTACGACCAAGCACGCATCATCCCCCTGCAACAGTATATGGTGACCCTGCTCAGAAAGCAGATACTACAAATCAACAACCATCCTAACGAGGAAATGAGGGACTTGAGAAACACAATCCCCGGACAACGCTACCTCAACGCGTTAAATCTGCTAAGCGAGCAGAACTTTCCAACGATGTCAAACAACGAGCTGCATGGATTCTACCAGAGCAGCGATAGCAATCACCATCGTGGCTAAGTCGGCTAAAACATCGCACCCCCACATCCCAAAGGGCCACCAGGACAAACGGACTGAAGCAACCCTATGTAAGCACCAGCCATTGTAGGACATACAAAATAAACAATTAACCGACAATAATAATAAACATTAAACTAAACAAAGAATATCAGTTGGGCCCCCATGTTGAGCCAACATTTATTCGTCGTATTTAATTGCTCGCCGTATAGGATCGCGACTTTGCTGTACTTCCCAGATTGATTATATTCAATGACAGTCCAAGAAAAAGGATATTGCAGACGTTTAGTGTTGCATTTCTGGTTGTGATTGAAATAATCCTCTATTAAAGCGACCAGGCACTCAAATTGCTGGTTCGTTGTTATTTAAACACTAAACGTGTTGAACATTTAATACTATCAATAGCAAATGTGAGTTAAAACTTGCATATTTATCCTACGTCGTTTGGCGTCCCCCACAAAAATGCAAGTGACAAAATCTCTCTCATTCTGTCACTCTATCTAGGAATACACGCGATAGTCGTGCGAGTGACAAATGTCAGATAAAGTGACTAACAGAATACAAATTTGTCAAAGGGACACATATTTTTGGGTGACACGACTAAGCGAATAAAGGGGATTATTCGGGTTCGACCGCATGCACATTCTCATTATTCGTTGTTGCTTACCTGGTGTTGCATGCATTTGGTCTTGGCGGCTAAACACGCACTAGGTTGTATTAATAAACAGCAATAAACACGGATTGCTCTCGTTAAATAATCAACTCTTTTCTTTTCTTGGCCTGTATTCGTTAGGCCGATTAACTTGAGAATTCGAATATCCCCTTGGAATAATTGATTCGTATTAGCAAGACATTACTGTATTTCAAAACAAAGAAATATAATTTTAGTAAAATAACTTAAGACCGGTAGTGGCGTTGTGGGTTGGTGCGTCGACCCCTACACCCTTGAGTCTACGTTCGTTCCAGGTTCGATACTTTTCACGACCCCACCTCTTTCGAGACGCTGACAGTGCTCAAGGAGTAGAACTCTCTAGAAAACGCTTCACGCATTGGCCCTTCGGAGACGGCATAAAACTGTAGGCCCCTCCCACGCGTGAAAGAACAATAGCACGCACAACACTCTCTACTTGCTGCAGCAACTCCATATAACTTGGACCATGTACATTTCAACTACAATCTGAGGAAATAATATCCCTTTTCACATCGGCACATTGATATAACCCAGCACAGCAGAAATAAAAGTGCATTGGCCACAATGAAAAGCAACAATTGTCTTCTGCGAAGAAGGCGTTTCCGAAATGAATCAACTGCGCATCGTAAAGTGTTGCAAAGAAATATTTTCGAAGTTCCGAGCAAAAGATTCATTCTTTAACCTGTTTACAGACGAACACACTCACCCAGAGATCGGTGACAAACGAAGGCTTATGTTTGCCAGAAGTGAGTGCTAAGAGTGCTCACGACAAAGTGCCAAAGCGGTATGCAAACACTGATAAGAGAACAACGCGCGTTGATAACGCGAAGTAATTCGTGTTTCCCACGAAACAAATTGACAAAACGAGTTTTCGTCAAAATCAATACGTTCCCAGTCTCACGGGGCAATGAACACAAACCGTGCAGGTCCTTGAAGGTCGAATGAATTATGAATGTTCGTTGTGGAGCAACTGCCTGTGATGTGCAAGTGAATTTAGCTTTCGGTTGTAACCGTGAAAACAATGGGAACTAGAATATTGGAGTGGGTGAAGTCCAATTTGTTGTACATCAATATTGTTCTGTTTTATGAAGACAGGGAGCAGCTCCATATCATTAAATGCATCCCGAGTGTTTCGAAATGATATATTCATTCAGGTAGGGAGAACGCCGAAGTCAACGAAATGGACACGCAATTGATCGACTGGAAGAAGACTGGGAACATTGTCAACAAGCCACCAAAACACTGAGAAACCACAGGCTTGACAGCGAAAGCTAGAGACATTTATTTCACCTGTTCGTGAGTTGGAGAAAACATGTGGCCTCCGTAGTTTCCCTTAAATCGTCCATAATGTGTAAAGTTTTCTGAATTGCTCTGCCCCATTTTCTGCAGATGATAGTTTCATCAGAACTGGCCAATAGCTGCGCCACATAGTATCCTTAGGTCAGGCTTGTTCAGAGGACCTTCTCGGCCTGGGACCCAAATGAAATTTTTGGAGAGTGGAAGGAGCACCTAACCTAACCCAACCTACAGGGCTAATTTGTGCTTGGACAGGATCACCCAAGTTGAGCATCAAGTCTACATGAGAACGTGCTCGTTCTCTGATTAATGAATGTGTAATGATTCGGTGAAATCGGAGACTGTAAGTGTAATTGTTGGTCCGTGGGGCGTTCGACTGCTAGTCTGGCACATGCAATACAAGGGAAACAACAATTGCGTACGGCATTAGAGGTTCATCACCATCATCATCATCTGGTGACCCGCTTGCTCCACTAAAGGGGTCGCGGGGGTAAATCGACCCTCCGCCGTCGACTCTAACTCATCAGGAGTTATGCCTAAGCGTGACCAGGCGAGTTTTTGGACTTGGTCCAACCATTTCGTCCTGGGTCTAGCAAGCGGTCGCTTACCTGATGGAATTGCATTCAACGCCCGCTTCGGAAGTCGTGATGGAGGGGACATTCGTGCCACAAGCTCGGCCTTTCTGATTACAGATCGACCAAGCTGTTTCAAAATTGACCCAGCTTCACCAATCATACAGGAAAGGACAACATTACTCCTTCCATCACTCGTGAATAAGACCCCGAGATACTTAACTAAGGATTATGACTTACCCTGCACTCCAGAGTTTGTCTCGAGGAACTCGGTCGTATGCCTTTTCCAAATTCACAAAACAGCAGTAGATGGGCTTGGCATACTCCTAACCCTTCTCAAGTACCATTTTTAGAGTGAAACGCTGGGCGGTTGTACTTCTACCGGGACGACAGCCGCACTGTTCATCCCCCAGCCTGGGCTCGACCCTAGCTCTAGACTCGCTTCCAACACTAGCTTAGCGTAGACTTTCTCCGGGAGACTTAAAAGAGATATGCCGCTGTAGTTGGAGCAATCTCTTTTGTCCCCCTGTGGGGGAATCAGTCCAGTTTGCCAATCGCCAGGTGTCACACCACGTTCCCAGGCCACATTAAGGACACGAGAGGGCCATAAAACTACCTCTTTACCCATTGGCTTAAGCATTTCTGGGTGGATTTCATCCGGATACAATCGCTAAAATGACTTCCTCCACAGTTGGACTATTCTCCGCCCCACTCAAGACTGCTCCGAAAAGTACTCGCTCCATCTGCGTAAGATGTCCACCTCATTGCAAAGCAACACACCATCTTTGGATTTGACTGATTCGATGATGTTGAATTTCCTTACTCTGAGTCGGCGAATGGTTTGCCTTTGATACCTTTTCGCAGATCTATGGTCGCCTTCCAACTTCTCGCCGAACTCCTTCCATGACTGCTCTTTAGATGATCGCACAACCAATTTGCAAGTTCTTCACGCCTCAGTGTACCGGTCACGAGAAGCAGAGTCCTCCAAGAGAGTCCAGTCTTCTTTTCTCTAATGGCTTCTTGAACTCCGAGCGTTTTAAGCCACGCCGTTCTTTGCTCACCACCAGCCGCCACTCCAAGCCGCTTCACTCCACAAACATCCCTTGCAGAGGCAATGACAGCTGCTGAAAACAGTCGCCATTCTTTCTCTACACAACATTGTCGCTCAAACCTTTCAGATATGTGCCGCGCAAAATTTAGCCGCAACTCACTGTTCTGTATTTTCTCCCACCGTGTGTTGTGTACGCTGTACCTCACACTAGAGGTTATTATTGGTGAAGGCACAACTTTACGACGGACTATATTGGTGCACACAATTAGAACTTTCACTTCAAACATACTACTGTAGGAACGGACGACGATCGAACCGATACTGTGAGACTTGTTGGCAGGGAGAGCACCTTATTACGAACTTCTTCTAAATAAGCAGCATAGACTAAAGCATGTCTGCCCCCAACAGGGTGCAAAAAACCCGACTAAGAACGGCCTAGTCGTTAGAGAACAACAGCACGCACAACACGAGTAGTGGCTGCAGAAGCTAGGCCCAGGTCCACCCATGCCATCAGCCCACACATGCTTCACAAAAACAATTCACTAGCTCCTTCCGATGGTAGGCTTCCACAAATTCTGAAGATCCAAGTCACAGCAGCTCAGCGGAAAATTCTCCAACTGAAGCTGACAGCAGATGTTAGTGCCCTCAAAACAGAGACCGACTGTTCGACATTTGACCACGAGTTTAAGGTCTGCGCATGCACAAATTGCAACTCGCGACTTTTCAGGGTCCCGGAGCCGAGCAGCACTGCAGTCGTTTATCCATCGCTCACCCATGATTCATTGCTACTGTGCCAGAGAAACGAAAAGTTCTCGTCTCACTTCACATCATTGACCTATGTCACCCTTCGGCATTATTTTGCACCGCGCTCCACCACCAGCGCGGACCTTTTTTTGTTTTGCGGTATCTCGGTATCTCTCCCAGCGAACGATGTGGAAATTTAAATTATATTTCATTCGAACGCCTGGTACGAGTGGCTGGCTGGCTTCGTTTCGTACATCACGAAACTTCCAAGGTCGCGCTGCTTGGAGCTGCTTAGCTGTTTGGCTGTTTGTCAGTTTGGAGGATTTTCAATTTTTGTGTGGCAGCAGCGCACAAAATTGAGAACTCTGCGGGCAGACACAGAGATCTGCCCAAAGACCAAATCCATTGGCATCGCAACAAGAGTTGTAATTTCCGAAATGCCTTCACCCCATCCGGGCGGCTGCCAATGAGCATACATACGTGTTGTCTTGTGGTACTTCCACATGCAGGCATTTTAATTTCCAGCACAATGGCCTCTTACTAACTATTTTTCACGTGAGTCCCCCCACCAAGTCGTCGACAGACCAACAGACCAAGAGACAGACAACCGGCAAGGCATCAAGCCACCACCAGCTAGAATTAGAAAAAAAATCGCTAAATTACGGTCGTGCATTTTGTTTTAATTGGACCGATTAGAATTAATGGCACATCATCTGTGCTTCAAGGAGCCCCTCATGAGGCTCGACCGGCTAGAGAGCACAAAAACAGAAAATCGCTTGTGTTGGGTTAGAACCTCGGTCGGCGTCGGTTGATCTGCTGGTCGTTTGGTCGTTTGGTCGCTCGGTCGACTGGTTAGTGTTGTTGTCTCATTTGAGCAACACCAGTGGTGAAGGTACCGATTCTGATTGTACTTGCCAGTGGCCTAATCCCAGTGCCAATTTGGGATGTCGAGTTCATTTATTGGCAATAGTTCGCTTCGAATTGTTATCGCATGAACCTTGTGCCTCTTCTTGGCGGGATTGACTCACTGGTAACCTATGCGGCGCGAACAACAAGAAGGTCTTCCAGCGCTGATTGGGTAGTAAATTAGTGTGTGACATCCGTGAGCGGTATTTGAAAATGAAAGGAAGATAAATAGCTCCGCGGACGGTTACACTAATTTCGAAGCTCATTGGAATCGACACTTGGCGGTAACCTTTCGGTGTGTGTGCAGTGTGCGCTGTGCACCTATGGCATGTTGGCTTAATGTCAGTTGAATTTGTTCTTTGTCAATTGCTGGAGAGACTGCAATGATGGATGTTGTCGTCGGTCGTATGCAGGGCATAAGTGTGACGGTCCATCTGACAGCAGTTTCTCTGTGTTGAAGGCAGTGCGACGCGCTTTCTCTAGGTCATCATTCAGTGTATGAATTATTCAAGGACTACTAGACGATTATGTTAGAGGCGACACCATTTTGCGGGTTCTGTCGGGTGAGCCCCATTGCCTAACATTCATCACCGACAAGCTCAAACGCCTGTCAAACTGAGGAGCAAGCGGCTAATGGTAAATGGTAAGATTTCACTAACCGTACTCGTAGAGGCTGGAGCTCCGCAAATAGAAAGAAGCGCGAAATGTTAACTTTGAAAGAGAGTTTAGCCGATATAAAGGCCGATATAAACCAACATAATTGTGTGGCGTTGTGTATTGGTGCGTCGACCCCATACACACTTGATGCTACCTTACCTAGGTTCCTACTTAATCTCCTTCCCATGGCCGTCGACGGGAAGCTTTTTGCAACGCATACTGTACGAAGACTGAGGGAATGTAAGCAATGGGGAAAAGCCATATGGAACTACTCCAGAGATTCCTAAGCAGTCGGTTCATATGACACCCCTTGAGGGCAAAGCACAAATTAATAATACCCACGAGAATAGAGTAGGATGAACAAAAGGCATGCAACTCCACTGTCACGGAAATTTACCATTACGGCTCCAAGATGGAGGAAGGCACAGACTCATGTTTGTACGCTAGCTCGCCTTAGCTATCTGTAGTCATGTGTTGGCCGGCACTGGCACAAAGAAGACGCTATTTAAGGAGCAACCCTCTGGCTATCAATGACACCGCTAGACGGAAGATCTATTGGTATCTGCATAGATAGTCGGGCGGCCATAGGGGCTCTGGAAACACCATCGGTTGACTCTGTTGCCTATCTCTAAGGGAGATATATCCTTGAATTTCTAAAAACCACCAACTGCTTATAACACTACATAGACTATAGAGGGTAAGTGCGAATCGAGTTTTTATGTGGGTCAACGAAGGGTCGGGTAAAACGCCGATGTAAGTGCACAATAGACCTTAAAGGTCTAAGTGAGGCAATTCCCCATAGGAACTTTGCCAGTCACATCTGCCTACCTAGGTGCGATTCTTGGTACCAGCAACATAATTTTCATAGCCGAACCTTTTTCGAGTCGCTGAGAATGCTCAAAGAGTATATTTTCTAAAATTGGCTGTTCTAAGTCGGCATAAAACTGTAGGTCGATTCCACTCGTGAGAGAGCAATAGCACGTACAACACTAGTGGTTGCTGAGAAGCTTGGCCCTAGTCCACTGCGAGCTGTAGCGCCACCCATATTTTATTTTATATTAACCATTTTGTGTTGTCCGGCTGATAAACACAAACATGTACTTGCTCGCTGCACCATTTTGGCTCACTATATAAGAAATTAGAAAGTGTGTACGATTGGATGTTTGTGGAGCTCTAGCTGCTGACCAGTTGTACCGATTTGACAACAGATTGCTCATGCTCTCAGTTAGTCTATAGGGCGGTGCACGAAAAATGCCAATATAGAGGTTTTAATTGAATTGAACAAACAAATAATATCGCAGACGGACGAGTTTCAATGTAAAATCCTCTAAGATATGGGAGTATTTTTATAACTCAGTGACTCTTCAATTTCCTACGCACTGACTTTCAATGTAACACTGCCCCTAACTGGGTTCTAAAGGGTGCAGGGAACTAGGTCCCCGGGATCTAAGTCCATTGGGGGTGTTAGTTTCCATATTTGGGAAAGTGGACTGAGTTGCCGGGGACTTAGTTCCAAAATGGGAACAAAGTCCACTTTGGGATAGTGGGCTTAGTTCCCATGCAAGGTGGGAACGTATTCCACTTCTTTATGGGAATTAAGTACACACTCAAAAGTCTGCAGTGGGAACAACTCCCAACAAGGACCCCGAAACTGCAGTTGGTTATCAGGTTATCGTTGATGAGTAGAGTCACAGAACCTCGCACCTACCTCAGGTCCTTTAGTGCCCCAAGCAGGTGGACATTTTTTCTATGCACAGATTTCCACATAGGAAGCTTTTATCTAAAGAATGTAAGCAAGAAAGTCTGGTGCGGCTCGCTTCGCTTGCTTAAAGGATCTTAACCCGCAGGGCTTAACCCGCTCACGCGTCTAAGCTAAATTAGCAAACATTGCCAGTTCTTGAAACTGCAAAACGAAACAAAGCCAATATGGCCTCACTTCACCATTCAAATGTTTATTGTACAAACGGTGACGTAAAATAAGACCCAACGAAACAAAGCCAGTAACTAAAATTTCCGATTTGACTTTATTTCGTTTTGTGTTATTTTAAGTTAATTTTGACTTTTTTTATTGACTAAATATTATACTGCTAAATACCAAAGAGTTTAAATTATTGAACATTAACTTCAGGCGCCTGCTATCTACTAATAGGCTACTGCCAAATTTTGAGAATGCTGCATCATTAAGTTTGTGTTTCATGGCCGTTAAAAGGCAGCAACTTCTTGGACTTTGCCGAAAATGAATTTTGTGTGGTGATTAAGAATTAGTTGCTTAAACAAAACCAACTCGGAAACCAATGAAGAGCTTGATATACATCCTACATACTATGTCAAGTATGTAGCGTCAATTGGTACGTTTAAGAAGTGGTGTATTGCGTTCCATCGCCCAAAAGCGGTCTTCACACCACAAGTCGTCGATAAAACCGATCGGAGAATTTAACAGTGTGAGGTGGCTGGTTGCATTTTACATGAATAAGGAAAAATCTACCCGCACGATGTGTGTCTCGATTGCTCACACTCGACCAGAAGCGCGACCGTGTGATGTTGATGTATTTATGTAAGTTTAGCACAAGGGAGTTTAAGTTATGTATAGAATATGTATAGAACGTAAGTTAGTATATTTGTTTAAAGGAAAGCACTTCCGTCATTAAGTTTTTTGGTACATTTTTTCAATTCTATATTTGTCATTTAATATCCTATTTCTGTTTAAATATATGCGTTGTTAGTTCAGGTCGAAAGACATTGCATAAGTTTAAGTTTAGCTTAGAGTGCCAGCCGAGGGCCAGTAAGTTACATTTAGCATCATTGTTTGTCTAACTAGCTTTAAGTTGTCTAGTGTTGTCTAGTATTAAGTATATCATGAATTCTCCATCCCGTACATCTATACCCTTTCAACTACTTCCTGTTTCGGAACCTGAAGGCCGTCAAGGTGATTTGGTTTCAATCAAGAGGTCATCACTGAAACGAACGCCGAGGGCATTGACGGACGGAAACCTAATACAAACATAGGGCATAGATAAATTGGGAAAACGCTGGACTAAATGCAAAGACCTAGAAAAGAGCAAAAAACCAAAGTCAAGCGAATTTCATTTTATTCAAAAAGTCGCTGATTTATCAACTGACCTCATCCTGTGTTCATGTCTCACTGCCGTTCTGAACATTTAAGGAAAGCTGATGTTTGAGAAATCATTTTATCTCTGGCGTCGGTCGTAATGGATCTTGGTTTGCAACCGATGGCCCGCCTGCCGTGTCCTCTTCCATATGGGTCCTAGCTCTGGGCCATATTCGGAATTCCTTTCTAGCCAATTGTGTATCACTTGAATTCCCCTCCACCTACCTCAATCTCAACAGAACCTCAAAAAACTGCCGAAACACAACCGCCATCTGAGCACACGTTCCGATCAGCAACCAAGGACCACCGACAATAATTACTTAAGTGGTGCTGGTTACGCACTGAAATCGGTTTCGCATACAACACCACAACAGCCGCGCCGCTGCCTGTGCGAAATCTCGACTTAATCTCGTGTCACTTTCCAATGCAGTTGCTTATCGCATACTCCCAACATTCACTGACACACTTTGCTCGACGCAGAGCGATTTCAAAGGTCCACCCGATTAAAATTCTCGGATAAGACACCGACGCAGCACGATTTGGTGGAGACCTTCTTGCCACCACACACACAGGCACCTGTCAGGGGCAACTCCGTAAGCAAAAGCTACTCAACTCCATGGAATTTCATTTAAAATTCTCCAGAGGCACATAAATTCCGGACAAAGATATCAACTGTTGCTTCACCGCTACTGTCTGTCTGTCGTCGCCGTGGTCGTTTGCCAACCATGCCGATGGAACGCCAGTGTGTACAAGCGGCCGTTTTGTCAATGTGTTCGTTCTTATCTTAGCCCAAGTCAAGTGCCGAACGCAGAACAACTACTTTTCCACGTTTGACAGTCCCCTTCGGTTGAAGCTGTACCAAGAATGCTGCACAAGTTAATCACCCCGAAGCATGGCGAAGCAGAGAGGCAGGCGCAGAGACCGAGCAACACCAAATCACACGCCACGCAGTGGCCGGCCTGGAAGCGGCACAGAAGCCGTGCTACCACAATATCACTGATAACAGAGTGTCCACCGAGTGCCGTGGACAGGTGAATGCAGAATGAGCGAACACACGAACGGCGGGTTGGCGGGCAGGCGGCCGGAGATCGCATGTCGCAACGGACGGTGGCAGCGTTTATAGGGTAATTAGTTCGCTTTGATAGTTAACAGTGAATGCATGTTGCCGGCGCAATAAATTATCACGCTGCGCATGACCGCCGCTCAGAGTGGGCTCATTTTTCATTCGAAGCCGATGACTAAACTATCGGCCGGTGACTGGACATTGTCAAGTGCTTTGAAAAATATTGACAGTTGATGCGATTGGGACCAGTGCTGGCGACTGCGGTTTTGACAGCTAGCGATTTGCCGAAAGAAGGAGAATGGCAACAGCCAACGGGAGACAAGCCTCGAGGCTGTGGGAGTCGCAGAGACCCAAAGTCTGACTGAGAAACATGATCACGTGTGGTCAGGACTGTGGCGCAATGAATGGTGGCAGCCTAAAAACACAAGATTCTCACATACTTGAAGCCAGCGTGAGACGCGGGTCACATTTCAAATCAATTATCGCCCCAACGCAGCGTCTCCATCGCCCTGAGTGCAATGAATGTCACACTTCCGCTCCATTTGGCGATTCGCAATAGCGAACCGCAAGTGGCAAAGTTCCCACAGCGAAATGTGGCCATCGCATCGCATAATGGGCCACAACTGCGCGCAACCACCAGCAGGGTCCACCTGTGCATTGGACTTTCCGAGAACACCCATTTAACGATCCATTTATCACCTCTTTATGGGCAAACAATTTCCTTGGGACATCGCCAGCATCTCGCCTTTTATTGCAGCGCAGTTATGGCCGCGTGCACTCGCAGAGCAGTGATTCTCCGTTGCCATGGTGCATTTGTGTGAATAATTAAAACCCGGATTCTGGACCTCCGCCGACAGCCGGTGTTCGGCGTAAGTGCGTCGCGCTATATCAATTACGAGCGCGGCGATAAGGCATAGCTGCAGCGGGCTATTAGGGCACCAAGCGAATGAATTGGTGAGTAAGTGGCCAGACTCCATCCTAGCAGTAAGAGTAGTGAACATTTGGCAGCCGATTCGAAACACTTGCGCTACCCAAACGCAAGACAGCCAACCCACACAAATGTGGTCACGTTGTCGCCCTCGCCGTTGGCGTCGCTGCCGGATGGACTAAGAGATGCACGACAGCTGTACACTAGGAGCCATCCCGGGCCTCCTTACACGGGAGTTAGCTGCTGCGCTGCACAACAACGACGACGAGAGGAAATCCCGGCACTTGTGAGTCACTGGGCTTGTTGGCAGTGCCAACGAGAGTGTTGCTGCTGCGTCTATTTGGGCCTTGATTTACAATGGCACCCAGAGTCGGACAGCAGAGGGCGGATTGCCGCAACACAACATCGATTTAGTGAAATTAAATGTTTGTCTTTTTTTGTGTTTCCCAATCGCGGCTGGTCCTGGAAACACGACAGTCGACTGTGAGAATGGCTGCTGCCTACGCATCGCGAACCGCGGCCAACATGACACTCCACTGACAAGAACACTAATAAGTCCGCTAATAGTTTTGACTTTTAGGTGTAGAATGGTTGGCTTCTTGTCTCCGCCAGTGAAGGGGACTGTTCGAGGCATTTGTCGTGGAAAAGGTCAAAGGTGTCGCGACTACCCACGCGATGTCGTCGTAAATTAGAATTGTGTCTGTCAGTTTTAAGTCGAGTGGAATTTGTGTGTGAATTGTGGGAATTTCATTTGATTTCTGGCTTCGTTGTAGCCTTCCGTTTGGTTGTTTGGATTCGGCAAACACACGACATTTTGCACCGATTAAGGGCGCATGCGAGTTGCAAGTTGTTGAGTTGGTCATCTTGCATAATGGAGCAAAGTCAACGCTTAGCCGTTTGGCTGACAGTTTTCGAGGAGTGGAAATGAAAGAAAGAATGCGCATCCTTATTGCTCGGCGAAGTCCAGCACAGAACCAATTTGGGTCACAAAAAAGGGTTACACTTTTGAATTTGTTCATTTTGGTGGCAAGGAAGATGCGCTTAGACCTGTTTCTCCGACAAGACTCACTACTGAAGAGCCATCTTGAAATTGTAGTGAAGCGTAAAAGACTCAGGCTCAGAAATGAGTCGCATGCTTGATATGTAAGCATTTTTTCCTCTTGTACAAACTATGACGCCATGCCAACGACACCACTAAACTTGTCTTCGTCCATTACATCGTCCCATTTGTCCATTAGATTGCTAGGATTTCGGCAGATGGACCAAAACTCATAGTCACACAAATCCTTGTGTGAGTTCAAAGACCCATTCAACACCATTGGTCAACCACCCATTCAAATAACCTTGCCGAAACAATTCTGCCTGGCCATAATATTCAATCCCAAAAAGGGACATGTTTTCTAAAATGCAATGTCTCTTATAGGGATTGAGTTGAGTATCCTAAGGTAACCCGTTAGGTCGCCTGTCTTGTACTTACAATCTAGCTACAGATGGCATCAATCTTCTGGAAGAATATTAGCTTCTAGGCTGCAGGTGTGCATTGCAAGGCAAGCAATTCGTTCTAACTTTTTGGAGGGTTTTAGGCCACCAAACGATCGCTGCGTATTTGATGATGGATCTCATCATGAGTGGTATAGTTTCAAACCAAAGATTTCTCAAACCGAGTTATTCATGTTTTATTTGATCTATTGACTGTCAAACTGATTCAAACACATCGCTGTTCACAACGTTCACGTGTGAGTGCAATGTGAAACCGAATGTTTCTTCCCACCAAGTCGAACCATTTGCAGTTTTTCTGTTCAATTAGTCTTTTTATTTAAGGTTCGTCAAAACTCGGTTTGACGTAAACTTAACACGATTTGACTCGGTTTGAATGTAACTCGGGTTGACTCAGTTTATCAACTCGAGTTGACCCATCACTACACGCCCATTGTGTACAACATATGTATAATTTTGCGAGAGGGACCCTAAGTACTGCTGTATAGATGCCTGCCAGCTCAATGTGATGTCGTAGCACACCTTATGCCAGACTTGAATGCGATTGTAGCGCACTTACCAGTTCCTACAGCAGCACGGAAAACTCTAGACTAGGCTTGTGTAGTTCACAAACGAACTGGTTGAAAAAAGAGCTCTAACAAGTGAGCTACGGGAACTGAATGTCACTTTATTTTAACGCAATTAGTTCAGTAGCTTACCGAACTCAGGTATACCTTACCCTGCATACATGAAGACATCGACACGGACAATCGAACTAAATGTCACCGATACTCTTCAACATTTACACAGCGGATCTGATAACATCTCTTCAGCATGTGATGGTGTATGCAGATGATCTGATAGCGTACAGATCAGGACCTACAATCGAGGGAATTGTATTACTCTTGCAATGTGACTACGAGACCATTCATCGAACCTCGAAAGTCGGAAACAATCTTGTTCAGAACGCCGTTATCTAGGGCTTCGGCGGATACCAAAAAGAATTGGATTCAGTTGTTGAACTGCACGGGCAACCACTGGCACAAAGAAGTGTAGTCAGATACCTGGGGAACTGGCTAGATCTGTATCTAACAAACATGTAGATGCTGCTCTAGTCAGGGCCCGAAGTGATTTCGCTCTTACGAAGAGACTGTATTGTAACAGCCAACTCGATGCGAGAGTGAAGATAATCTGCTACATAGCCCTTATTCGGACAATGCTTACCTATTGTTGTCCCGTTTGGTTCAACGTGAGAGCTAGCTTGATGGAAAAGGTTGGGGTGTTTGAGAGGGCTTGTCTTAGGGCCTGCCTTCACCCCTATAGAACAAGTAGACATGTTTTAAGGGCAATGTTCTCGACGAATAACCTGATCTCTGGGGCTTACTACCCTAACTACGGCTACCGGCTTTATCTCCCCAGAAGCATTTCTCTATTTCGACCAGACAAGTCTGATCCAGGACAGTGAAGCGGTACCATTTATATTTCTCTTCGCTTAGACAACCGCGGATACGCGACTCAACTACAATCGCGACGTAGCACTGAGTACTGAGGAGTTTCTCCGATTCCGCAGATCGTTGTCTATCCGAGATGTTAAAGATGTGAGCAAGCAACACCAGAAGTACTGGTGGTTGAAAGAAAGAGCCCCCTCGTCGATCCCTTTCGACCCTGGTTAGGCTTTCGGCAAGTAGGCCAAGATACTAGTTCCGATGGCCGACTTACAATAGGTTAGGTAAAAGGTTTTAAGGAAGGATTAAGCAGCAAAACTTTTCTAAGCTCTAACCGCCCATAAATGCATGTCAGCAATAATTGCAACTTCATAGGATAAGAGGGAAGACATAGTTAAGTGTTTAGTTTAGTTTAGAGTGCCTACAGAGGCCCAGTCAGTTAGATCTAATAAGTTAGTTAAGATAGTTTGTGCAAGTCCATGCCCAGGTTGTCAGGGTAGTTCTTGGTTAAAGTGCGTACAAGCATTGTGCGCGAAGAGGTTGTTTTTGCCAATGGCAGCCCAATCACTTGGAGCATCATTGAGTTGGCGGTGGTGTATTTGAAAGGAATTTAAAAATGAATGTGCGCAAACATAGATATTTGACTAGGCGGTATATGGTTTTGTTTGTGGTTTGGAATAGATAAATCTCCTTAATAGAGATCTATTTCTGGTTAAGTTTCGCCTTCCTGAGTAGTTAACTACATTGAGCTAAATGAACTAGGAGAACGAACTGGTTCAATAAAAAGAGAGCTCACTGAACTAAAATGCACAAGAATACTGCAGACACTGCCAACAATCAAAGAAAACCAGGGTCACCTACTCGTGGAGGTACAAATTAAATTAACAGAACAACCTAACTACAGTCCTTGAAGGAAGGGGGATACAAAAGATCTATCGTGGTCGCAGTGCAATGTCCCGATTTTCTTCAATCCAATTCAATCGTGGAATAATCTCGAAAAGCGCCACTGCGTGTGACAATGTTTCTTTGCTGTCCTTAATCTCTCGTATGTCACACTTCACACAGGTGCAGAGTAAACTCAACATCAGCTAAACTTCTGAATCTCGGATAAAAATGCAGCGTCCACTGAAGCCTCTCACAGACAAGTTATTTCTGCCGACAGATTCACATAAATATGTCAGCCATGTGACAACATTTCGGCCCATTATCCTCCAAAGAAAAACATTCCTCCTCCCACCTCACCCCACCCCCTTTGAAGGTTCTAATCCTCGCATGGGACACACATCCACATACCTCCCTCTAATACATCGGCGATAAGCCTCGTCTATGGCCCAACACCACACGAAGAGTCAAAACTAAAATTAATTAAAGATTTCAGCAGATTACTGTGAAGCACTGAAAACACAGTCCACGAACCCATTAATCATATCGGAACCGAAGAAAAAATACCTCCTAACCATAACCACACTGACCTAAGCAGCAAATGTTTCAAGACCACTCTGTCCCCGCATAGATACGGGGATACTCCGGGCGAAGTGACATCGAATTTTGATTTATCGACGTTTCATTTCGAAGCCTCCCGCGCTCCCCTGGCGGCCGGTAACATTGTATCTCAATGTTAGGAAATGAGAACAAAGATCACTGGAATTTTGACCCGACAAAGGGTTTCCATCCGAATGAACACACACACGCACACATGCGGGGGTATAGTCGATAGATACATTCGTACCGATATCGGCGAAGAGAAGTTTTCGAATTGCTGTAGCGCCAAAAGTCACGCGGCAGCCGAAAAGAGGTCCCAAATGCCAGAACTCCATCAAGATTCGTTTCGTCATTTTGATTGACGACTTCAATCGGTCGGTGATGGCATGAACGTCGCAGTTGCCGTCGTCATCGTCATCATCCTCATCCTCATCATCATCATCGCCATCGTTGTCGTCTACTGCTTAGTCGTTGTCGTTGACGTTGTCGCTGTCGTCTTTGGCCATTTCATTGGCTTTTGACAACGACGGCGGCGGTAATTTTCGCGAAGAAGATAATAATTCTCGAACAATAGATACATTGAAGAGGGTGCCTAGACAGCAGCAGCAGCAGAGGCCAGGCAGGAATTATTAATGAGTATACCTGTGCAGCGTACTGGCGGATTATCTGTGGCGAAGGCAATCAATTTTCGGAGCTTTATGGGTCACAATATGAATGTGCGTCGAAATTCCTCGGTAGCTTAGAAGACAGCCAGCGGAGCGGGGCAACCGCTCGGAAATTGATGGAAATTTATTGTAAGCCGTGGCATTAGTTAACTGAAGGGTTGCGCATTCATAAGAATGTTTTTCGGGTCAAGGATAAGAGCTTCTCGCAGGCAACGCACAATGTGACGGTGACGGTGGTGGTTACACGGCCGGTGGATGAATCGCTGAGTGATTGACATTTGAAAGCTTGCCGGGGTAATTCCACGGTGGTGACCAGTAAAAGGGAGAGTTAGTGAACATGTTTAGATGGAGGATGAAAAAATTCATCATGAATCAGGCAGAGACAGATGCAAATGGAGTACAAAAAATGGAGAATACCGACAAATGTTTGGTCAAGAATCAGCTTAAAATTGTGTGCGGTCACAGTATGTTTGAAGCCGTGAAAGCCTGCAAGGGCTACAAGGACCCACCAAAGTGTCTCCCACCTGCATGCAGTGGGTGGTTGTAATCGACGACGATTAATATGGTTAGGAGATTTTCTGCGGCCACCGTGTCTTTTTCTAAGCTTACATCTTCCCTTTCTCGTGTCACCTTAAAACTTAGTCCTTTTGTCAAAAAATTATGTGTGCCTCCTATTCCTTATTTTATATTTATGAGAATGACTTCCACGACACCATATCTTCTCCAGTGTCATAACTGGACACTGCGCATTTGGCACTAACGCCAGCGGAATATTTGAAGAAGAGGAGGTGGACACAACGTAGTTCTATCACACCTAGGGGCATACTTCTGGAACAACCTCAGCGAACTGAACGTCGTCAATATAAGCAGGCTGAACGGCTTTTGTATCAACATGTCCAGGGACAAGTGTACTTTTAACATAACGAATACATTTGCCAAAAACCTCGTTATAACGAATTTTCAGTCATTGCGAAATATAAATGTGCACAGCTTTTCAAAGAACTGTGTGAACTTATAAGACTTACATAACCAATCTTATTCGTTATTCACACTCAATTTCACAATAATTCATAAATCTGTCACCCGGTTCTCACATGTTAAATTCCTCCTCAGACGTGCGTAGAGTAGACTCCTTGGAGTAGACTCCTACACCCACTCGGAACCATCTTTTGGTCAGATGTCCAGTAAGATATTCGGCAGAGACATAACCTTGTTGAAGAGGAGGAATCCTAGAAAAACTGAGTTTAGGGATGATCTTAATAATCCCATCGAATCTCTCTCTAGGATCAGAACGAGGCGGAAGGTTGAGAAAACAGTTCAAGATCTGAACGATGTTTTCACCACATATTTCGAACTGACCTGTCCAGTCAGAAACACACCCTGCAGATCACCAGTTCCATGGTGGAATGCAGAACTGCAGAGAATTCGCAAGTAAACCAGAAAGACCTTAAATAGGTCCCTCAAAACCAATTCGGAGGATGACCGAGACCTGTACCGATCAAAACAAAAAGAATATAAGAAGTTAATTCGTATATCGAAAAGTACTTCCTATAAAGACTTTTGTAGCAAGATCGAAACACTCAGTGAAACCAGTGAACTGGTTAACAACCTTAAAAAGGACAAACCGGCCAGGCTGGAAACACTCAGAAAACCCGATGGTACCTACACCGAGTCAAAACTGAGACCCTTAGCCTCATGCTTGAGACTTATTGTCCAGGTAACCAGGTCACAACCACCTCACACCCAGCTCCCATCCCTGGAACTGAAGTTCAGCCTTCATACCAAAATCTAGTAGGCAGAATTGAGTGTACGGTGTTGATGAATCGATTATGCTAGAACTATAATTGCGGGCGCGGACTGTGGCCAATATGTAAGGGCGGGAGTAAATAGGGGCTGCCCGCAAGGCGCTGTCCTGTCTCCTCTAGTATGGTGCATGCTGGTTGACTCGCTGCTTGATGCTCGTAGCCCTACTGTCTATCGGATCGTGCCTAGCGGATGTGTGCTCAAGAGGAGAGGCAGTTCTCCTGCCAGTGTAAGGATTCTCCATCTGGATCTATACGGCTAATATAAGGCCAGTTCTCTTCCTATACATTGGTCATTTGGTGGAATACGCATTCACGCAAATACGTTACTGCTGCTTTCACAAAGCTTCAAAGAACGGTCTGTCTCGGCTGCATAGGGGCCTTCCCTAGTACGCCCGGCTCTGCCCTTGATGCACTGCTCCTTTTATTATTATGATGTGTACACATTCACAAAACAAAGGCATTGGAATCTGAGGACCTTGCAAGAGATTGCTGCGACTCTGCGCTACGAAGTAACGCGCTTAGCATATGCACCATATTCCAGAGCTCGCTGAGCGTTGTCTTCACTGAGCGTCTTCTTCACTTGTCTTTCCCTGGAGTCGTGAAGTCGGGGAACATCTCGTATAGCTTGTTGTTAAATCTTCAGCTCCAGATTTGATCAACGCAACCAAATACCAAAGATCGTACGCAGAACTTTCCTCTGAAAGTGCGACAATATTCTGACGAAACAGTAAGGGATGTTTGTACTTGATCTCTCGCGTGCTTCTGCGATGATTGTTTGCAACGAACATTTCGGTGTCCCAAAATCCCTATATCAGCTAGGACGATTGAATATTTCATCATCATTGTAGAGCCGAGGCTCACAAGAGACTTGAGAAGAGATCGATGGTTGAATACTTTCGTACTGTAAAAATGTAATCTTTAGTAGACTGCGCTTCACGGGCTCGACTCTCTAGAAAAATCATAAAAAACCGATAGAGGCGTAGTCTTATTTAAATTAGGACCCACCTACGGAACAGGTATTCGAAGTCAGTGGAGATGTTCCCCACCACGCAAGTCTGTTTCAGCAACGGACTCGAACAGTTCTCCTGTGTCCACCTTTTAACACTCACTCACTCCGCTGGGCATCACAGTAACAACAACGTTTCTTTTCGTTGTCTCCTCGATGGCTACCACTTCCACAACAGGTCTGGTCCATTCATCTTCATCATGAATGGACGATCCGAACAAAGACTGCAATAACCACCACCAGATGAAATCGAATTAAATTCCCAATTCAAGTAGTTTACCTCCCTGTGGTTACCTCCGGCAGCATCAGGAATCTCTCATTCGGATGCATTCTACGTGCGTCGGGCTGCTGCACGATCACCTCCCGTGGTACCCATTACCTACTGACACTGCTCGCCAGTGTGTCCCATTTGTGTAGTTTATTTATTGCGTCGAGATGTTTTCGATCGTAAATTCCGCTCGCCTCTCCTTGCTCGCCCGCTCCTCCATGCCGTTCGGTCATCTTCGTTGTGTCCACCTGTAGCCGGACAACAACAAGACACCAACAAGAGGTCACAGCCAAGTCTGCGGGTGTTGTTCTTGCAGGGCTTCGTCAAAACACACGACGCTCTGGTCCGAGTAATCTGTGTGTGCCTCACAAACCCCGTACTTTATGTTTGTTTTGGACCCCGGCCGGAGGTGTCATTCAGCACTTTTTCTAGTTTTGTTCTCGAGTTTAAAATGCGATTATTTATCGTTAAGTATCGGTGTTATGATCCGAGGGGAGAAATTATGATTTTTTGATCGGTTTCTTTTTCGTTTCGTTTGTTTGGTTATTTTATGCCATCCGAGTGCGGAGTACACTGCCTTCACTCGTGGGATGGAGCAGGGAGAGCTGAAATATTTTTTTATGACCGATCAGGCATAAACTCATTAAATGATTGAGAATCGAGCACAACAGGTTGCATAGGGAGTCTACGTCGTAAAAGGAATTAGTACCTTGACGCTATTATCACATGGATTGAGTTATTCACTCGTAAACGATGCATAATTACACACCGTCTCCGTCAGCGATGTGCAAAGGGGTTACACTTAATCGAATACAGCGGAAGATGCCCGGTGGATGGGGGATGCTTGTGTCGGTTTGTTTTCGAGCTTGGAAAGCTTGTCGTAAACTTCACAGTCGGTGGGGCAATAAGGAGAAAGTCAACAGAAGTGTTAGTTTCATCTGGTGAATGGGAAATGGGAAAGGTGAACGGCTTTGATGTTTACCCGAGGGCGGTTCACTTGGTGTTCTTCTTTGAAGCTGAGCATAACGTCGGCGTTAAATGAAGTCACTTAATTTTCTAGGATGAAGCAACGGAAAGAGGTTCTTTTTAAGCATTGGTCAAAGTGTGAAAATTATGGAAAACCTATTGTTCTCACTTTTCTCATTTGTGCTTGCACGAAGTCGGAATTAAAATGTAGGTCCCATCCCCTCGTGAAAAAATACGCACGCACAGCACAAGTGGTAAAGGCTGGGACTGTCGCGCAACCCATATTAAATTATATAAATGTTCGACAAGATGGGCCGTAGGCCACATTTGCTGTCGAGTAACGACTTCAAAACAGTGGACTCCTGCAGGCGAACATATCCCAAAAAGACATCAACTGTGCACTTATATCGACTCTAAAAGTCTAACAAAACTCAACCGAACCAAATGTATTACCTCAATAAGTCAGTAATGCAGATACTCTGCAGAAAAGCATTAAAGGAATGTAATGCATGTCAGTAAATGATTTTTGCAATGCACGTGCAAATGCAATCCACCTTCCAATTCCAATTCCAATTCCAACAATTATACGCACTTAGAAATGCAACAAAATCTCTACTGAGGTTGCAAATATCCAAAATACCATGTCACCGCTCGAACGTTTTCTCTCTTCTATCGCACCACAAACATGGTAAAGTACTTAACACCATTCCAATGCAGTTTTGTCACCCCGGCCTGGCAGATTGCAGACACTTATGTCTAGTCGCTGCGACTGACACCATCTCAATGACAATGAAAAATGTATCCCATTTGCGAGTAATTAATGTGCAGTCAAGGTATCTTTGTATTTCGCTCTCTCATGCAATTTGTACGCACAATCTGTGCGCAGCATTGTGGCACACAAACGAGTTCGCTGCCCAACTCTTTTGTTTTCGTTCTATATCTCGCATTGTTGTTACAATTTACAACGTCACCCTGTCAGGTCTGTTCATTTACCACTGATTACTTGGTAAAACAAGAAAACGTCAAACACCGATATATAATCCACGGCCGCTGTGTGCTGGTGGTGCGCTTGTTAAATGTTAAATGGTGGCATGTTGTCCTATTTTATTGCAAACAAATTCGATTAATTTGTTGCGCACTCACCGTGCGCACCGTGCACAACGAGTGCGTGTGGGTCTGAGGGTGGAATGAGTTGTGCGTTTGTTTGTTACAAATGGACACTTAGACAGTCCGTTCTGTTCGGCGTGCTGTTCAGCTTTGTGTGCCCCGGAAAGTGTTGAAATATTTTATTTCTAACTCCAAAGGGCATTGCCGCCGCCGCCTTCGAACACACGAAGAGAGATGAAAAGTGTGCCAAACGTCGAATTCCATCGATCATTCATTGAAACTTTCATAAAGAGCGCAGATCAATACGCTTTCAACGAGACGAATAAAGCTAATAAATAAGACTCAATTAATTACTGGTCGCGTGGGCATTTTGATGACTTGATGAAGATCCCCAATATGTGAGTGTGGATCCATGATTAATCAATGTCCAGCCCACCGCTCATTTCGCTTTTGTGTTGATTCAACAGCCGCAAACGGACAAAAAGACTTCACATGTACCTGTCAGAGTACAAAAATTCAATTAATAACTTTACTACATCATAAATTTATTCCGATTACGAGCGCGGTGATGACGCCGTCGACGACGGTCAGATGGAAACTGTGCTGTTCGATCATGCTCTCCTGCTCGAAAACAAATAGATGAATAATTAATTTGTGTAGGATGTGCGCAGGCTCGCCACTGCCGACATCGCCGAATATCCACATACGGCGCATGGGCATAAATCGATTAACAGCTGGACGCCTTTGCTAATGGGAAACCGAATAAAATCGAATTAAAAGCGAATCTCTGCATCTGCAGGCCAACGATCTGGCGATTCATCAGGAAATCTTTATTAAATCAACACCTACAGAGCGACGAGATCGGGTAATCACAACACTGCGCGCACACACCCCCTCCTCGTCCCACCTCTCCGCACTCTATTGACGAACGATGATGATTATCCATCAGAGGGATACATATCATGAGGAGTAGACACAGAAAAAAAACGAGTGCTCCTCATCGACAAGATGGAACAGATCTCAAGTGCAATCGAAAAACCTAATCAAAACAAATCAGGGGAACGTGCGAGCCCACTCCGGCAGAGGGGGCTTAGCGACGAGTGCCGTAGACCTCGAGTGGGCTTAGTCCAGTCGGAGGGAGGGCAGCAGACTGAGCGGGATAAAAGAACACAAAAAATCAAATCTCTTCTGGTTATGAATATGCTCGGGTAAATGTTCCAAGTGGAAACTTTTCGTGAATGGAATTCTCTTGTACGATGATTGGACAGATTCGAGAGTGATTCGGCCGTCTGTCGCGGGACCATCGATTCCCGTCCCGTTGCCTCGGTCTGGCTTTGGTTGAAATCAATTAAACCAATTTCGAAAATTGAGGAAAGGGGCAACTGAACAATGCAGACCCACCACCACCAATCCGAGGCTGTGTGGATGGTAACAAAGTATCTAATTGGTATCAATCACAGACCCGTCTCCGTCTCTCCACATTTGGGGGAATCGTGGGCTTTTTTCACTCTTCCACTCTGTTTTGTTGAGTTTTGTTTGGAGAATCTCGTGAAGCGCTACAAATTGTATCCAACTGTGTGTGCCACAATGCCACACAACTTGGCATGGCACTGGGCTGTCTGTCTTCGGCCTGGCTGACCTGGACTTTGCGCAGCAACGATGACTAAGATCGAGAGTTGAATAGATGCTTGATGCTCTATTAATGGAACTAATTTGGGCAAAGATAAGGTAAATAGTCGATCACTTGCTGAGTGATAGTGTGGAGCTTCTCAATTGAAGCGGAAATGTACGTCTCCTCACAGCCGGTGAAGGCGCACTTCGGTGGATGACTGCGCTGAATTATTGTGTTTGAACAAGCGTGGTGTCAAATGTTGCTTTTTTTTCTCTCGATTGAACGAGCCTTAGAGTGCGAACGTGTCAGGTGTGGGGACCATCTCGTCTATTTCTTTCGCCTTTCAAAATGCTCCGACTGCAAATTAAACTGACTAAAAAATTGTTTAAGGTCTTAACAACCGCGCGTGCTTCGGCCTGATCCTCTAATGATAACGATTTTTAAATTTGAATTATATGCAAATTGAAGGGGTGTTACGACTGCTCACGATGTCGGACCTGTCTGTGAGATCACATGCCAAATATAAAAAAGGATGTCATACAGTGTGTTGACATGCGACTGACGGAATCAGAATCACGATTGATTTGTCAGCACTTATTATTTATTGATGTTCATCACGTGCTCGTGTTTGGACGGATGGCCATGACTCCCGGGGTATTTCTCTGTACTGCACATTTATTTATGATGCAACCTGTTCTATGAGATTTATAGTGGGTAACTCTCATTTCGAGTGTCAAGTTCATAGGTCGGTGGGCTGCATAAGAACTTCAGAGGAGGAATACAGAACTTTGCTCACACTTGTTGACATAGATTCCAGTCACTGTAGGCGAACATGGTGCCTACAGTCGGGGCCTAGTGGATGTGGGACTCGACCCATACCACAAGGGTCAGTAGATCGAAACAAGTCACAGGCAACTGGTCCCAGAACCCTTTTCGAATTACTGACAATATTCAGAGAGCACAGCTGTGATTTAGCCTCTCCCAAAATTAGCCATTCGGAGTGAGCACACAGTCTTATGTGGAGGGGGCTGGGAAAATTGACCCGGTTCCGGCTGATTGATCTGTGTCGCACCACGCGAAGGAAGACGCTTTCCTACTAATATTATCAATCAGCAAGTTTGAATGTTTTGATATCTGAGCAAGATATCTGGCAAGACTCTAACTATGGCAAATCCAACTAATATAATAAAAAGGGTGACGCTACAGCCGCTACACTAGTGCTAATGTTCTCTCACGAGTGGAAGGGACCTACAGTTTTATGCCTACTCCTAAGGGCCATGTTTGAGAAGCTTTTTCTAGACATTTATTACTGTTGCACGAAAAAGTTAGTAATCATGTCTCTTAAATACTCTCAAGAGACTATAATGCTTTCACCATAATTATTTTTGAAGAATGAAGCGCAACAAATGGTAAGTTCTGCTGGATCTAATGGAGTTTCGATGACTTTAGTTTCTTTTTTTCTCCAATTGAAACAGCGTGAGTTTCCCGGGTCTATCCGGCTGCCTACCTCCATAAAATCTGTCACCAAGGATTTTGCGAGCAGGCTTCTCTTCGCTCATGCGAGCTAGGTGCCCTACCGAGCTTTGTCTTCTTTATCACATCTGCTTCTAGATAGCGTACAGCTGATTATAGCGTCTCCGCAATCGCTCTTCCTCGCGTATGTTGCCAAAAATTCTCCGTAAGACTTTCCTCTCGGACGCGGCTTTGAGTTGAGAGTGCCTTTTACTGAGCACCCAAGTCTCGGATCCATGAGTACTGGCGGGATCATGGTCCTGTACAGTAGTAGGTTTGATGTTATGGTTATGTTTCTGAATTTAAGTAGTCTTCACAGACTATAGTAAGCTGCGTATTTCCTCCTCAATACTGTTATCAACTACTACCATCGACCTAAGGTAGTTGAAGGATTGCAATTGCAATCAAATTCGTGCGCCTCTATCCTGATTGTTCGACCACTACTAGGTGTTCTCCTCGCAGACGACGCCACCATGTACTTAGCTTTCCCTTTATTTACGTACAGCCCCATTTTCTGCGCCGGCCGCTCGATTTAGGTGAAGGATTCTCGTACAGCTTGATCAGATCATCCGATGATTCCCATGTCGTCTGGCTGGATTTGGTGATGACAGTCCCTCTTGGCCTCCCTCCCTAAAGGGGAGGCATGTCAGACCATCCCCTTGTCGGAGTCCATTAAAGATTCTTATTGCTCAGGATATCAATCCGGCTATTTTAACATGACTTGTTTTGTTGATTATGGTCAACCATAGTAGTCGTGTCAGTTTGTCAGGGATGCAGAGTTCTCTCATGGCCTTGTACTCTTAGGATCTATCAATAGGCCTTAAGATCTATGAATAGGCCTATCACCTGCCTGAGTGTGAGTCTTTCGAGTTTTCTTCAAACGAAAGGACGTTTTTCCAGCATATCACTATGACCTGAAGCTCCTAATCTGGCCCATGCTGCTTTAAACAGCAGTTAAAAACAGCGTCGCGCACTTTGTATTTGCACTCCAAACTGGATTGTTCACTATATCAAGCCTTCACTGTATTTATAATTTCAGTGGATGATGATCATATTTCGTGACATCGTTTTCCTGGCTTGGAACCAGTCAGCCCGTCTACAGAATTGAAGACACACATGTTCAGTCTGACACATTGTTATACGAGGAGTAGGCTCCAGTTACTGTTGGATTGCTGACAAAGTAATCTCCTAAACAGACTGAGGGTGCGCACTGGTGGCGAAGGCAACTCACTTGTGGTTGTCTCTAGTACACCAACCAATTTCCAATGAGACTGCATCTGCATCTATTTTATTTACGTTTCTGTTTACCAGCCCCGAACACTATTAGTACGCTTAAAGTATCCGAATCACATAAAATACCCTCCAATTCCACGTCGAAGATGGCAAGGATCAACAACGATGACAAATTATTTCAATAAATTCTCCGATAACTTTTTGCAACATTATACTAGCGCAATCATACCCCTTATCGCTTCACGCTCACTTGTATCTACATTGCATCAAAGGAAACGATTATGCTTGGTGTCGTCAAATAAATTCATGTCTTGGCTTTTTAATTGAATGTCATAACACTTAGAATTTGTTGCTCAATGTTCGCTGACCCATTACGGCTGAATGTTGCATTGCAACACTGTTGCCTAAGGAGTCGGACAACACTCTAACATTCCCTTAACAATTTCATCACGCCACACATCTTCTGGCAGCCATTTGGGAGGAACTCTTTTCATTTTCGAGAAGAAATTAGACTTTTACGATACAGAGTCGTTTTATACCTCGATCGTAAAAAAAAATACCAGCACGAGGATAGAGCCACAACAATCCAAGAGCAACAGCACAGCGATTCGACAGCAAGCGAATGGCAACATGCGCAACGTTCTTCTTTTAATCTCACCTTGAACGACATTTGATCTGAGCACACTAGATAAGACATTTAGGTCCGACAGTCGAGGGCGACAATCACACTCCCGCCGCGGTCGCATCGTGATTGAGTGCAGCGTGCATCGCAAGGGCTTTTTAATGAGTTCCCTCGAAGCCATCGCCAGGTCAATGGAATCTTTAAATTGATCTTCGACTATCGCTAGACCGAAATTCCAACCGGCTGCCGCACCATCCGATTAGTACCGCAAGTGCAAGCTGCAGATAAAAAGATGTAATTTATTTAAGCGCCTATATGCTGGCCAGCCGATAAAACCAACACCAAACCGTAATAAAAACGCAAATAGATGCTCTGCAGAGCATAAAACACGTTGTAACCTATACCGTTGGACAGCCACGACCACCTCCGCCGCGATCGGTGGCAGAGGTTGGATGGCATACCTTTTGCTCGGTCTCAGGACCGACCGACGATGCGACGTCCCCACACGAGATCCGCTATAAAATGAGTTTTACGATTACCGCGAAGATCACAGGATCCAACCACAGCCATCAACACGAGCTACAGAGCGAGGAGCTGCGGTTGTTGTTCGAAATCGAACGCACTGACCGGGGACGACGACTGGCATTTCCAGGGATGCATAAAGAGCCGACTGACTGTAATCCAATTTTAATTGTCAAATAAACACATTTAAGGAGCCCTAATGGGTTGCGGATCGCTGTGGTAGGTGGACAAGTTGTTCGCCGAGCCATTGGTTTATTTTACAGATTAACGTGGTGGACAATCTCGGACGTGTGCGTGTACGTTTCATGGAGGATTAATATGGAGGTCCTCTCTCGCTCAGGGAACACTTAGCGAGTAATCAGTTATCGTAAAAACTGTGGGTCGAAAGGGTACTTACACTTGCTTATATGTACTTTAACCGGTAATAGCAAATGGCATGTGTCATGCGCCAGTCATAAGGTCGATTTTTATGACGACCGTGAGTGACCTTTAACACGACCTGTATTGTTTTATGTTCCTTTGGAGCACTTGAAGGCAAAAATCGTGACTAAACAGTGGTTTTGGCCTTGGAATGCATTATTTCTTCTCCACTTTGGAGCGAGGATTCTGTACTGAAACCAATAGGCAAGTTTTCGAAGGTTCATAGATGAAGAGTAAAGAGCCAAGAAGTATGAAAAAGGACTCCACAGTCTCAGAACTAAGTTCTGGCAAACAAACAACTACAATTATCTGCTAAGACAGAGGTCTGAACCAAAAAGGTCTGAGTGAAGGTCAGAAAGTCAACCCAGCTCCAAAAGTCAAGAGAAAAAAACCAGAATCCAAGAACGTTCAACCGATCTTAGGACAGGTCAGCTTGTTCTGCCAGTTTGACCAAGAAAATTACACTACTGGGAGGTTGTATATCTCCGGCAAATATAGAGAATCAACAATCCCTGGCTTGGCTAAAAAAAAGAGACGACTATGCAAGTCAATTACGAGACATACATGGAGGGCTGAATAGAGGCCGACAGAACTTGTAGATGCTACTCTGGCCAGGGCCCGACGCGCTTTTGCCCTTACAAAGAGACTGTTTTACAACAGCCAACTCGAAGAGAGGGTGAAGGTTATCTGCTACATGGCCCTCATCCGGCCAATGCTCACCTATGGTTGTCCCGTGTGGTTCAACGTGAGTGCAAGCTTGATGGAAAAGATTAGGTTGTTCGAGAGGGCTTGTCTTAGGGCTTGCCTTCGCCTTTATAGAACTCCAGAGTCCCAGTACAGAAAATTCTATTCCAATGAGATCTTATAAAACAGGGCGAACCTGATACGAGTGGACAATTTCCTAGTGAAGTTGACTCGAGGTCATACTGCCAGAGCGATGAACTCGGTCAATAACTTGATCTCGGGGGCTTACTACCCCCATTCACAATACCACGAAAGGGTACGCCACAACGGCTTCGTACCCCCAGAAGCTTTTCTGCACCTAGACAAAAACGGTCTGATACAAGATATAAATGCGGTGCCGCTCATCTACCACATCGCCAGATCAACTGTGGATGGGCGACTCAACCACCACCGTTCCGTCGCAAAACGAGCTGAGGAGGGTCAACTCCGGTTCAGCACGTCGGTTTCGAGACGGGATGTCCGGGACGTTGCAACATCGTAAGTTCTGGTGGCTGGGGAGAGAGGGAACTCCCTCGTCGAACCCTTTAGACCCGGGGTAGAAAGGGTAGTGCATATCTCCTAATGGGGGAGTAGTCGGTCTCTGTCTTGCAGTGGATTAGATGTATGTCTATCCGCAGCATCCTATGGCCGACTTACACACATTAGGGTAGTGCTAGTGTTAAGGTAGTTGTAAGTTGTAAATAGAAAAAAAAGAAACAAAAAAAAATAAAAAATGTGTACACCTGTTTATACCATTGCGTATACCCATGTATATATATTAAGTACATATATATATATATGTGTGTATATAATCATACATACATGTATATATGTATGTAAGTTTAGCTTAAGGTAGACTGAGTTATTTTAAGGTAGTATGTAAGTCAGTATATAAGTTTTAAGAAAACATTTCTGTTATTAAGTTGTTTGCCCAATTTTCTTAATTTAATTTTGTCCATTTAATATCCATGTTTTGTTCAAATATTTGCGTTGTTAGATTAGGTCGAAATACATAGCATAAGCTTAAGTTTAGCTTAGAGCGCCCGCCGAGAACCAGTAAGTTACACCTAGGATTGTTCGTTCATCTAGTTTTAAGCATTTTTGTCTAGTATTTAAGCATATCATGAATTAATTAATAAAAATGAATTACAAAAAAAGAGGCCGACAGAAGAAGCACCTTGGGTATAAATTGCTGCTGGATCGGGGAACGAGCTATCACATACACTGAAGCAATGGAGGACGACTGTACGAGTCTTTGCAGACGATCAGACTAGCTCAGTATCAAGATTCGATCGATTTAAGATTCGGGGGGATATTAAGATATTAAGACTTTGATGGTGACTAAAACAAAGACTGACTTCGACGTCAGAAGACCGGTGCCCAACAAGCTATACAACGAAACGAAGCAGACAACTAAAAGTAGGAACCCAAAGCAAGGCACCTGGAAACCAAAAGCTGGACCTAAACCAAGTCCAATTGCCAAAAAGACGGCCAACGAGCCAAAGCCACTATCGAAGTCACAGGAAGTAACATGGAAAAAGAGAGACAGAGAATGGAGAATGGTGAACAAATTCAGGAACACGAACCAGAACTAGGTAAGGTCTGTTACAGAGAAGGCCCATATCACGATTCATGAAAATATCTAAACACTAGGAAGGACACATACAGATCAGAGTGGAAATGGCCAATAATCACCAAACGAGAGCGAGAAGGTGATCAGGATTGTTTCAGATTGGCAAACAAATGACAAACAACATTTTGACTTTCATTGACTGTTCTTCCACTTTCAATGTAATCACAACAGTGGACTCCCAGATGGCCCTGCTGTCGTTCTCGCACGAGAAGAAGAGTTCAACAGCTTTTTTTTTAATTCCGAACGGCAAAGTTTGGCAGACAGGTACACTCTCTGTGCAACCTCGTCCAGGAACTCTTTAAAGGTGGACACATGACTTAAGAAACTTGTTCGTTTCAGGAATCGAACTCAGATACAAAATACCTATCTACTGCCCCAGAGCTGGCAAGGGATTAAATAAAAAAACCAAACCATCCACGGTTTCTATTTCTGATATCTTCTGAAAGTAACGCAACCACATGTCGTCCACATCATGCGACTTAGCCACAAAATACCGACTCATCTAACCAGCACTAGTCTCCCCCAGACAAGAGCCTCAGTATCATCTGGGGTATGAGCGGTGAGCTTTTCCCCCCTCAGCTGATCTCATAGTCGTAATCATTGCGGCCAGAATTTACGGCTGCGGTTTATCTTCCCTTAATTACGCACTCAAAGCGAATTCCAAAGCACCCCCCATTACCGTTGCGGAGCCTAAAATCTGAGCGAAGGATTCAATTCGCCTTTCTTACGAGCCGCCATTAGCTTTTTATATCAGAAATTATTTTACTACCCGAAGCCATATTGCTAATTCGAATTAATTAACTTTTTATTCGCGGCTTCCCTCGGAGCGGCCGCAGCAGCTGACCGCGCTTGATAAGGCTCTTTTCGGCACACCCAGCCTCTTCCTTTGAACGCTAATGATTTACACCTTCGTGCGAACAAGACATTAGGACACGTTTTATGTGTCTATAAAAATATTTTCCTAAGAAGCCATTTTCACCTTCAACACCCTCACCCCCAAGGCAAGCGACCGCATGAAGAAGTCCTTCGAAATCTATTCCCACCCCACCATCGTCTGAATTAGAACTCGTTCCATCTCGAACCTCGATGTTTCGCAACCGAATTGGCCATTTGCATACGAGTCGGTGATCTAACGACTTATGATTGAACACTCGGAGCCGCAGTATGTTCCTCGACCCACATGGAGCCGAACGCAGTGGATTACACTGCGTCTGGTCGTGTGATGTGTGCGGATATATGTAGTATCTTTTGCAATTAATTCACAGATTTGTCAAACTCATTCCGTGGGGACGTTCGCGATACACGGCCACCGGCGCGGCGGCTGTATTCGTCTTCCAGTCGTGGGATTGTACATGTGCCACGAACAGTGGCAGTCTCAGTCGAGATTCTCAGCTGTTTTGCGGCGTAATTAATGTGCTACATCGCGCGTTTAATTCGAATATTAATTCACGTTTAAATATTGGAAGATATCCACACACACGTGCGCCACACACTGAGTGCGAGTCATAGCATGCAATTGTAACTTGCTGCCGCCCACAGAACAGAATCCACAAGAAATCACTTAACCGATGTTTAATGCCTGCAATTGCTGTTAATATGATTTGGTCTTGTTGTTGTTGTTGTTGTCTTCAGCTTGTGGGAAATATGGTGGAAAAAAGTTCACTTCGAACGGGCAAGATGCAGCCCGGAGGCGGGAAGCATATCCGCAGTGAGCTCAGAGCTATTAGTCAATATTGTGCAAGTTTGATTTAGTCATCGCTGCCGCGAAGTGGTCTGATGGGGGGAAGCTATTAATCTCGAAATGGGATTGTCTAACTGCCGTTTTCGTGGAAATAACTTCCTCTGGCTGGGTTTGAGTTTGATTTCCCTTTCACGCTGAAGTCATTTGACGTTGATGGTGGTATTTTCGTCTGCTTCGGCGGAGGGATACTCGTTAAGCCTATATCCATTTAATGCGTCTTCTAAAGAAAAGAAAATATGGTAGTTACTCCACATGTTGGGCCAACTAACATGTATATTATGCTTTAGCTCTGGTCAGCGTGTGACTGTCCCCAAGTTTGATAGAGTAAACCCCTTGCTTGCCCAAACACGTTCTGAACTAAATTTAACTGCAGATGCCAAACAATGGCTAAATTAAACTATTAACATTCGCATCAGATTGTGTTTTCCGATCATGAAGAAGTCTCGTCAAGAACATGGGTACGCTGTCCCTATGGGGTCTTCAGGGTGTTGACCACAAACTTTAAGCAACAGCTGGTGGAAACGAATTTTTTTATTTATTCATTATTTAAACCCATGAACTCAAAGACCTTAGGAGACCTCCAACATTCCTTAATGTGGTGGCTTGGTAATGCATAAAAGACCTGCGTGCTGCCATGTTTGTCCGATGTCCGATAGCAACTGCGTCATGTCTGCCGTACCATAGTACACAAGTGAGTGTCTCTTATATTAAAGGATCACTACGCGATAGTGAACACAAAAGCAGTGCGGAACCACTTCTCTCGAAAGCGGATATGCCCTCAGATCTAACCTTTCAACCACAATATGAGATACCCCACATAGATTTCAAAACTGTTTAGGTCCTGTTAAACAATTTACTTAGCATGCTATGTCTATGTATTTTCAATTTTAAGCTCTCTCAAGTAGCAGGCGCTGGTGTTCAGTCGTGCTTCAAAGTTTTATCTTGGGTACCATATACCCCAGAGTACAGTGCGTGTAAGTATGCTTTTGGAATTTGCGCATACATTATTTAAGCTCTCTCTTTTAATTATCTTGGGCTAAGGCCTTTAAAACAAGAGTGAAAGGTTTGAAAGCTAATTTTATTAGTCCGAGCTTGGTGTCAAAGCCAAGTCAGCGTTTTTCAACTCAGTATTTGTTCCAACTCTCACCTATGGTCATGAAATTTGTGTAATGACCGAAAGAACAAGATCGCGAAACTTACTCGCCGGGATAGGGTGAGGAACACGGCAGTGCGCGAGGAAGTCAACAATGAGGAGCTGCTTCTTCGGACGGAGAGGGCTATGCTTCGGTGGTTTGGCCACCTCGCACGAATGTCCCCTTCATCACGACTTCCGCGAGCGTTGAATTCAATTACATCACGTTCGCGATGGCTTGGCAGACCCAGGACGAGGTGAGTGGACCAATTCCAAAAACTCGCTTGGTTACGCTTGGGCATAACTCCTGATGAATTAGAGTCGAAGGCGGAGGATCGAGTTGCCCGAAGATCTCTCGTGTGTGGTCTACCCCCGCGACCACTTAAGTGGAGCATGCGGGTCAGAAGATAATGATGATGATGATGAATTAAACAAAAAATAATAATATATACAGTCCGAACTCGATTTACGCAACCCTCGATTCACGCAACTCCTCGATTCGCAAATAAATAAATATAAATAATAATAAATAAAAAATAAATAAAAATAAAAATACAATTTCTTTAAAGAAAAATTGTAAAATAGTTTTACTGTGAATTGAAAACTTTAGTTTTCTGGTTTTAAAACAAATGTGTTCAACAATAACGATTTGCTTTGGTTGTAAAATTGTGTTTCATTGTAATTTTGTCCATACAAATATAGGCTGACTATCATTTGCTATCACAGCCTTAATTGCGTAAATCGAGTTTGTATAAAATGACATGTTTTTTAAATATTTATACGTGGGCTAAGTGATACCCCAGTGTGAGGAGCGCGTTAGAAAAAATATGTGTGAGGACGAAGGGTTCAACTGTCAAGAACAATTTTTCACCCTTAGCACAAAATCGAAGAAAAATAAAGCCCACAACACACGTGGTTGCTGCAAAACCTGATCCCAAGACCGGCACAAACATCGAATGGGCCCAGTTAGTAGTGGTGGGCAGAACGTTTCATTGCACTGAGCCCTTCGGTTTAGTTCAGCTTCCAATTGATGCCAGTTGATATAAATTGGGCCTGTGGTTGTACTACAAAAGTCAAATTATGTGAGCGTTTGGACATCACTGGACTGCCCACATGGGAGACGATAACTTCATCTAAGGGGGCACATAGAAGTAGAGTCTGAAATCAACTTACGGTGGTGTGGCGCAGAAAAAAATAGAGGTTTCCTGGGTGAGCCTAAAGTTTGACACTTACAACTAACAAATTTCAGTTTACCCTAGTTTAAAGGTCAAGGCGCGAATGACGCTGCGAGTGAAACAGATCGCCCACCATTCACTGTCAGTATCTGAAGCTCAAGTTCTGAAACTGTCAAGCTCACCCTATTGATCATGACTCCCACACTGGTCTCTTCATGTCGGCACATGCGACACCGAAAGTGCAAGCGATGCGCCTACGTCCGCATTCAGCAGGTCTCTTGATACATCCAAGCCCTCGAGCGTGTGATCTTGATTGGGTGTACTAGTCGTTGATCTTGTCAATCAAGCCACTGCTTTCGTATGCTGCAAAATACATTTCCTAATTAAAAGAGTTCCCTCAAATGAAATATAACTCGAATTCTCCACCAAAAGTCAGTGCATATGTTGAGCTTATTGCGCCGTCTTAACAACAGCGTCTACGCCTTCTTCGGTGACTACATGCAAGATTACAAAATTATTCTGGAATAAAACAGAAACTAAAGCTATTCACAGCAAAATTTGCCCCAACTGCTGTGCTACTCGTAGATTCCATCAGAAGTCAACTGACAACTCTCAGAAGTCACCGTCCAGCCAAGAGTGATCCGATAAACCTGCTTCTCTTCCAACCGACAAACTGATCCATCACCATGGCAGTGCTCATCTCGGTAATCGCTCCAACCACTGCTAATCTGTTTCCTTCCCCCTTCCGAGCACAAGACCTTCAAGCATTTCAATTCTGTCCACATCATGAAAGACACATCATGTTAACTCCGCCACTCTGCCCACTAGAGTTGCTTGTCGCCTTGGATTGCATTCATCTGACACTCACTCGATACAAATTACTCCATGTTCTGCATCTGCAGCTGCAACTCGTGCTCCACTGGGTAAACAATCAAAACACCCACCTCTTCCAGGCGGCAGGGCAGCAAACACTTTTCTTTGGACATTTGCTCACTCCTCAAGGAGCAAATATTCACTCCAATTGCGACTGAAACATGTCATCTACCCTTGGACATTGCCATCAATTAGCTTGTCGTACGTTGTTGGCCTGTACCCCGAGCACAGCCGCCACCGCGTCATGCCCCACAAAGTTGTTGGCCGCCAAAAAATCGGTGACAATCGACTCTGCGCATGCCTGCTGTCACCGTTGATGGAAGAGCATAGCTGAGGGAACTGATATAATGAAGATTGATCGCTGCGTAGACGAATCCTAGAATTTCATTTCTAAGAATCTCCGCGAGCATCCTTGCCTCGAGGAGGGCGTGAAATGAGACGGAAATAGATTGATAGATTGATAGATTGGCGAGCATTATGTCTGTCAAGTTGAATTAGGCGCCCGAAGGTACGCCTTTGGCAGTACACACTTTGACAACTCACCACGGCCGCGTGGCTCATCTCATTAATGCACGGCACACAGATACGCGTACACACGACTGCGAAACACTCAGCAACACCACTTCAGGGATCCATAAATGAACCACCGAGAGACCCCCAACAGCCACTGTCATTAAATTGGAAGCACGCTTCTCTTGTGGACAAACGGCGGGCCACAGCCGTCTTCCTGGCCACCCGACTGTACGTGTGCATCCATACACAGAGTGGAACAAGTGCACAAGAAGCTTCCTCCTCCGGTGATGGGATTTTAATTTCATAATTCAAGACCGTGTTAATATGTAACTGCCCCGAGCCTGGAGATGGTAGTGCCGGCCGGCGCTCCATATTCACAGCACGTCCCGCCGGCCGCAATTAATAATCGTTATAGGAAATTTGCAGCGTTGTTCTGCAGAGTGCAGATTTGCATAAATCATGGTACACCGCGCCGCCGCCGCCGTACGCGGTGGCTTCTTGTCCGGCCGCTGAGTAAGTGATCCAGTTTCAGATCAGAGGCCAGTGCGCAGGCCATGTGCTGACTGGCTCTGGCCGAGAGATTGAGTAATCAGGTATCGATTGATGGGCTAAGTGATGTACTAAGTGGCGTGCAGTTTGCATTGGCAACAGGTATTCCGTGCTCTCGCGATGGGACTCGCTCTGGGTTGCTTTGAAATGGTAAATGGCTTGTGTGTCTTGTTAACAGAGTTGTTGCAGATTTTGAGAGCCTAAACGCAGGCGTATCTTGTCAAATGGGAAATAGCTGCGGACGCAACTGTGTGATAAGTTTTATGGGCTTTTCGTAATGATGACTGAGTTGAATGAACATCTGGATACAGGATGCTGCCGCGTACTTTGCGAATATAGACGCACTTGTAATGTGTTAATGTGGAGAAACCACATCAAGATTAATCTAGATTTGCATGTGTTCTTTACAGCTGAGGCAGGATGAGGCATGCTTCCGAATGCTTTTAAACGATTTTGTCGTCATGCCGTCTTGAAGGAATTGCCACCAAATCGATTAACACGATCGGATTCGCTTAGAGATGTTTAATCGAGTTTTGGAATTTTCGAGGTCCATGGTATCATGATGGTCTCCTCCTCACTTTCCATGAGATCCTGTCACTGGTGTCCCTCCATTCATTCGTTGCTCCTGTCACGCATCTGTCCTCAAGTTAACGGCATGGACAATTTGGCAAGTTGATGGTTGATTCTGAAATTGAAGTCTTGCCGAAATCTATCGAATGATAGGCCAGCCCAGGGTCGACTCCAGAGTTCAATGTACTTAAAAATCTGAAGAAACCACAACGGCAAAATTATTAAACATATAAGTAAACATGTAAAAGCATGTCTGCAATAACTGAGTGTAAATAGGCCAGTTCACACAGTACTACTTAGTCGTACGACTCGGTCGTCCGACTTTGCTTGATGGACCCAAATGTTTTAGGTGCTACACTGTGAGTTCTCTACGACAACACAAGTTCAAATCGGTGGTATTTGAGTTTAATTGTTCGCCTTTTTACCTTGGTCGTAAGACTTGCCTTTACATGTTACTGGTTGTCGTACGATTGCAGAGCATTTTGTTCTCTTTGGATTATTTGGTTATCTCGTTTTCTTCATTTTCCAATATATCAGCGATTATCACCACTGCGGGAGAACACGCGCTTCCATGTTCATGCTTCAAAATTTCTCTCACCAGTGAAGTCCGCCAATTTTTCGGTCGTACGATTTGTAGAATTAATCTCTGCCACTCTTGACGTTTCACTTCGCACACCAACCTTCCTACATTGCGAATTGATTCCAAACCATAGCTCATTGTAAATTCTTTTCTTCTCTCACTCCGTAAAGATTGGTTTGGTCACATCAAAGTCAACGTCTAAAACTCACAATAAGTGTTCTTGTTTAAGAGACTTTCACATGGTTAAATTTCATCAGACTCTCCGGCATCAAATGCGGGGTCTGTAGGAATAATAGCAAAAAGTCATCGTTTCAGCCTTCGAGTGAACTTTCGCACTTTTTCTTTCGTTTTTGTATATATTTTCAGCGTTCATGTAACGCGTGTGGAGGAAGGAGAGAGAAGCATAAAAGCTCATATGCCGGGCAATTTGACTTGTTTGACAATTTGACCGAAAAAGGCGGGATTTGATGCGACTAAATTTGATCGTGTAAAAGCGGCCTTAGATGACTCAATTCAATTCAATGCAAATGCAGAGATTTGGCACAGCAAGCTTTGAATCAAATCCATAGTCGCATTGGCAAAGTGAGTACCCTCGAGTGTGAATTAAATTAATTGCCACTAATTAAGTGACTCTACTAGACGTCGCCTGGTTATTACAGATTCAAATGAACTTAATTGCCTTTATGTCAGCAGTCGCCCCATTGTCTCTAGGAATCGGTGACTTCTAGCCGGTGAAGGTGCTAATTCATCTGCATTGGATATCAATTCCAACACAATGACTTGTTGGATATCTTCGCCGTGCTTAGCTTAGCCACTAAATGCTGCCAAATGTCAGCAGTATAAAAGCGACAAGATCGCCTGCAGTCAGCGCAGATATATCTTCAATCTAATTCGAGTACGGTTCACGAGACAACATGAAGGCAGTGGTGATTGTGTACATTTTTGCGACTCTTGGTAAGAACACCACAACAGTTCATAGGAGGCAAGTCCTTTTAGTTTTTCCCTTCCACCTTCGCAGTTTGCAGCTCAACAATTGCTAGTGGCCAGCTGGAGAGAGGGCACAGATGTTCACGCGTTTGTCCATATGTCATAGATCCGAGATGCGGTTACAATGGTTACTGTGTGCGAGAATTTATCAATCCATGCGAACTAGCAAGGGCCAATTGTAGGAACTACGGAGGTAAGCACATCACGCGGCCCCGTTGACACTTTGAATAAAGTACTTTCTTCGTTGCAGCGTTCGTCCAAGTCGATCTGTTACTGTGCCGATTGGCCGCCGCCGATCCACGCGGCAGAGGTCGCCTGAGGTTGTGCTAACCTGCGATCACTTGCAAATGAGTTGTAAAAAAAATATACATGGCTATTTTCAAAGTGTGTACGAAGTTTAATGTCTTACTGCTCAGATGACAGTCTTATGGAGGCAGACAACTTAGAAGCTTGTCGAGGTGTGCATAATTTTGTGATTAAATCATATTAAGCCAGCCATGAGCATCAAGCTAAAAGAATTTGTTTGCATATCGGAAAAGTGATCAGCCAAGACTCCGAGTGACTGCCTCACTCTTGGTGTTGTGGGGGATGTCGTACTTGTCTAGTGAACTTGACAACTTACGCTAAGTGGAATCAATTTACTGTCAGGCAGTCAGTCAGGCAATTATGATCGCCATCGGGAGTACTACCTTTTGCAGTAATTTTTTTGTAGAATGTAAATTTGATCGATTAATGTGTCGCGCTAAGAGCCTCCACATTACTTTGTGACATCGATTGTTTAAGATAGTTTACTCAATTATTTGTCATGAGCAGCATTAGCAATTGCTGCCTTCAATCGTTGACTGTCCTGGGCACCCTGCTTCCAGCCATCAAGGCCAAGTTGGCGGCCCCCATGACTTTGCATTTTGGATCGTTTGAACTTTGGCCATATATTCCTTGATGCTGCACACCTGAGCTAACTCTTTACTAACTCAACTAACTTTGCTAACTCAACTCATAGAGACTTTAGCCTAGACTACGTATTTAGTGAGGTGTGCACCTCCACTCTAAGGGCAGATCCCTGTATAGCCAGTTCATCGGCCCTCTCACTTCCTCGGATGTCACTGTTAGCTGGAACCCAGATAACTGGCCTTGGAGCTTGGATTCTAATGTACTAGTACTAGTTTTGAGTATGAAGAAAAAGAGGCAAAAGCTTAGCTATCATCATAGTCATCATAGAGTCTTCCGTATTGATTGCACAGTAAATGTAGTCCCTGCACGTCTGCCCAGTATGCCATTCCGTTCTTTCTGGGATTAGAGTTTCAAATCTGTTTCATAAATTATGCTTGGGGACAGTATAGCCTTTAAAAGGTGAGACGAGACCTCTCATAGATCAGCAATATATCCGCAAGGGATGCTTCACCAACAGCCTGAGTGCACCGCATCCTAGTACTCTCAGAACTGAAGACTGGGCTTGCCCTACAGCGACTTCTGCAGAAGCTCCAGAGGCGCGGAGGAGACGGAAGCTATTGTCCACCTTCTCTGACATGCTCAAGCCCGTGGATTTGTTGCTTTTAAAGCACATACCAGGCTTTTAACAGCCCGAGGTCTGGTTACGTGCTCAAACACAATCCACCTTGAGCAACTCGTATTTGCTCCTATTAGATATTTGCTTTCGCTGAACATTCTAGAATCGCAGCGATCAGAAGCACCTATGACGACGGTTGGGCGTGATGAGTAGATTTGACTACCTATGTTGAATTCATACCTTCATTATCCTTAACTTTCATACTACATCGTCTAGAAAATGCTTCAGGAACCTTGCCATTCGGAGTCGACCGAAAAATGTTGCTCGCCCCCAACATGGGAGAGCAATATTACGCACAAGACTTTAACTACCGCAGGGGTGGGGGCCATCATCTTCAACCCTACGAAGGATCAGCCGAACTTATTCTGCCCTACGAGAAACTTCCGCTAGCCACAGAGGCTCAACTTCAGTGTGTTCAATAAACAGTAACGATAGCAGCGGTTTATTAGCACTGCTAAGCAGGTTTTGTGCTAGATCCGTCTCACTTCCCTAGTATTTCTTGATCAGACTAGCTTGAGTTTATTACCATTATCACATACATCTGACGGGCGATAGGGACTTGACCATATAGCCAACTCTATAGACGTTTAATTTATTGACACCTTGGTTCCAGATAATGGACGCGATTGATTAAGAGCAAAGCTACTATTTTTGCAATAACGCTATCCAGTTGCACATTGCTGACATGAGAACAATCTCAAACTCCTAACCTTGTTTGTCGTTTCATTCGTTTTTGTAAACGAGCACACATTCAACTGTTTGGCCGCTGGGTTGGGTTGGCAATGGGCATGAGCGCGGTGCAGTTTGGTTCCTCTTCTTTAGCTCTGACAAATTAAATAGTCATTGAAGAGTGGTGAAGTGAATATGATCGCTTTGTCGAGGATTGCCATCTGCGTTTCTGTACTAATACTCAGCCTTTATAATAACTCCGGGATGGCTAAACTTTGTTTACGAATATATGGTGCAGCAAACTAGAACAACTCCTTCAACAATCAGTGGTGGACCTGGTTGGGGAGCCAACATCCCTCTCCAATCTTCTTGCTTCTAGCAACGCACGTTCAGCAGACTCTCAGGTCCCTCTGCAGCTGTGTACGCCATCGATGGTGTGGTTTTCTTTTACCGCGTTTTCCCCTTAAAGTCGAACTCGAAGGCTGCTGGAAACTAGGAATGCTTTGAGGACTTTTTTGCCTTTCTTAAGGGGTCAATACCGTTTACTCCCTTAGCCCGACCAGATCATGTTTCGGCGCAATGGATGGATAGCCTCAGTGCTCAGTTATCTCCTCGCATTCATTGTCGCATGGGCTTCAAAAATAGACTCACATTGGATAACTGTGGGAAATCCTTCCCGCATAAAGGTCCACTTTTGTCACCAGAGCCAGATTGAGATTGTGACACATTTTGCTGTCTTTGAGATGCCGACAACTTCCATAAACTTTCGCATGCACAGGGCACGTCTTTAAAAAGGGGCCTTCAAATAGTCTTCAAATAATCCACTCTCACCAGGCGATCCAAGCGGTCAAGAATACTTCACTATTTGGTTTTCCTCTCCTCCCATCGCTCCTGATCACCACCTTCGCTATACTCCTCGAATAAAGTTTATAAGACGTTTAATACCCTCTCCCGTCACCGACACACAAAGTCAAGATCAGTATTTCCGCCGATATACCCCACACCCTCCGTCTACCAGCCAGCATCAACCGATCCCCGGGAACACTAATTCCCTCGTCGAACAGGCTGAAACTGCCAGAATTAACACCTCATCGGAATTTATCGCCATCCAGAACAAACATCCCAAGGTCAGCGCTATTAAGTATCGCGAAACGTCGGTCTGTCATAAAAACTTCATAAAATCCAGTAGTGTCGGCCATCGGTCCCAGATCCCCGCTCAGGGCTCCAGAGCCCGAATTCCAAACCGCAGAAGTTTCCAACTAATTTGCGTTAAATTAATATCCTGGCACTCGGCTGGAATTCTCCCGACCGCGCTCGCAGCCCTGGCCCACTGTCCCTCAGCACCAATCGACGGCAATCGCACAGCGCGCATCCTTGAGCCGAGAATGATAATCTCCGATCGGGCTCTTATCGCCGTAATTAATAACCACGCAGCCCCAATAAAGAGGAATTTAAGATGTCGATGTTGATTCCCATTCCGTAGCCGTTGTCCATTTGTTGCTGGCATCGCCCGGTGACAGGAAACGATTAATACTCTGTCGCGGCAGTCGCGCGAGCCTGTCCACTGATGCACTTGTGATGTCTTGAGCGCGCGCTGCACGTGGTGGTGGCTTTCGCGACCGGGCATCACACATCACACACTCGGCCGAGAGCAAAGTGTGAAGATGGACTGTTTTACGTCGTCAATTTGAGAATAAATTAGCCAGCACGACCCGGGGGGTGGTGGGCCACGCTGGACTCGGACTCTCGCGATCCGTTTTGATGACTTACGGGCGACGCCTAAAGTGGGTCTTGCTGGCCTTGTTGGATTTGCTCCTTTTTGTTCTCCACTTCATTTCAGTTTTTGGCTTAAACTGTTTTGCATGCACGATTGGATGTCATGAGCGCCCCCCGATCCGGGTGAGTTATGCGACATTCGACAAGCATGGCAGGATGATGCCGGCGCGCGGTACTCGAACAATAGAAAATCGGATTTCGGTCGTCTTACACTGGCATAAATATCGGCTCTCTGGCAGATAGACCGTGTGCGCGGGAGAGGAGTGAGTCCGCGACTTTGGCTTGCGGCCGGAGCGTGTCTGTGTCTGCAGTGTGTGCGCCCGTCGTCTGTAAATTAACGATCGGGCTCCCAGAAGGAGGGCGGATGCCGGTTAAATGATTAATAAATTATGCGATAACTGACAATTCGGATTTGGGTAATGTGCTGTTTGAGGTGACATTCGTATGGCTTTGACGGAGGGTCGTCGCGTCGTGGCGGTGGTATGTGGGATTTGGATTTATTTGATGGCCGATGGGAGTTTGAACAGATGCCATGGTGCTCGATTGTCTGCAGTCTTTATTTGAAAATCAATTACGAATCAGATGATGGACAGCGATTATATGGAATATGGCTGTGTGTTGTGTGGAGGCAAGGTGCTGCAGTGAAGGTCAGGAGTCTTTTGAAATGATTTACAGTCTTGGGCTCTTCTGGAAAAGAGGAGCAGAAGGTGGATATCTGCGTGATAAAGCCGGTCTTCATTAAACAAACCGGGCTTTAAGTGTTTGACTTTTTCGATCACAGTGGGCGAATTTCACAAATGGCGTTGCCATAGACACACTTTTTTCTGTGTTTGTTTTAATTGGGTGCTAAACGTTGTAGCTGATGGGATGTCATGATATAGCGACTGGAGTGCATGTAGAATTCCGAGCCCCGTGGAACCCGCCTCTCTTTTTGAAAATCAGCAAAAGGTACTTAAACCGGGTACCTTACAAATATAAATCTGTACCGAATGGACTGACTGAGTGCAGACCGATGCTCTACCCCGGAAGATGTGCGAATTTTTCATCGCAGCCGGAGGGAAGCATATCGACAATCAACATGGACTTATAGACTAAGGTGGACACTCTCAAACTATTGAACGGTTGTGAAAATGCTTTAGTAGTACAATGTTCAAATTGTTTTTCTTCGTTTTGAATGCATTCTCCACTGATTCTTCTTTTTCGACTCACTGTACAGAGAATTTAAACCTCAAATGATTGTTGACTTCACTTAAAAATTAAACTTGTTCAAATATCCCATCATCATCTCCACACCCAGTACATTTTGTCTTATCATATTCAGCAACCTTAAAGAAAAAATAGTTTTCCATTGAAATACTCTGCGGTGGATGTCTAAGGTTTATGTAAAGCAGTTTCTCCACAAACCACTCTATTCGCCTGCCCGAAACAACACCAAGAAATATCCCACTGAGCTACACTGCGATTGGTATCACAAACCTTCCCATTTCCGACAGGTTGCGACATAAACTAATCATTTGCATACTCCTTTGACAGCAACCCCTTTCCAAAAGGTGGCTCGGAGAAAGTCTCCAAAAAATACTGGCCACTGGCGCTGCAATCGAGAAAACCCATTTAGCGAGGGCATACCTCACTCGAGATGAACTCACCTCTGGTCGACGTGCTCACCCATCATAACAGTGGTGTTCGAACTTTCCCGCTGGCATGAGTCAGTGTAGTGTGTCTGAATGTCCTTCAAGGAGCAGAATGTCGCTGGGAAATTGTTCGGCAACTCTATGGACTCAGCGTACAACTGGACCGCACGAACGTGACTGCAAATGGCTATAAGAGTGAACAATTTATGTCGCTTCAAAGTAAGAAAAATCACGTCTAACTCACTTAGGTACCTCCTGTCCGCATTACGGCATCCAGGTTGCGGGGACTTGCCATAGTTTGGATAAAAGTCCGCGTCTCCCCGAGGGGTTCCATCTCCAAGGAATGGTGTATCTGTGTGGATGACGTCGACAAATCTCCCATCGCCCCGCTTGAGGCCGTCCTTGGAGTCGGGAGCGAAGAGAGGTAGCGCTGGATCCAGCCCAGTAATTCGACTCAGAGACCCATTGAAGTTGCGCCCAATTGCCCCGACAACATGGGCTCCCAGGCTGTGTCCGATCAGGTGGACCTTGTTCGTGTCGATTTTGTGTTTCCTGTGGATGTTGAGTAAACACTTTGCCACACAGTCTTATTCCACTTACGTCAAAAAGTCGGCAAGAATTTTCGCAAAGCGCTGTCCAACTCTGCGGATGAGGTTCCTCGAAGTCGCGTAGTTAAATGAGGCGGCCCTCTGCCAATCAGCCATGAAGACGTTGTCAATGCCCTGGGACAGGTATGCTGGAAGTAAAAGAATCGATTTGAGTGAACTCCAATTCGGCAGTCGGAAGCTTTCACCGTGTTTGATGGGAACGATGGAGTAATGGGTCCTGTTGGCCATGTAACCGTGAACGACCACTTTGATGTCCATATCGTCAGTCAAATTTTGAAGGCTAGTCATTTTGGTTTCCGCTGCGATTCCCAATCGAGGCCTGCAAACGATGGAAGTATGTGTAAATTCAACCACAACTCGGTGCGAGGATACTTACAGCGTCTCATAGTAGATATCGGCTTCGGTTATGGCCTGCTCGACCCCCTTCGCAGACAGAGACAGGATGCGACCGAGAAGTATTACCGCTAAGGAGTAGTGCTTCATTTCGATGATTCCCTAGTTCATTCAAAACTAACCAGATCTCAGACGACGCTTCCTGTCAGTTGCCCACGCCAGAGTGAGTTAAAAGCACTTGTTTCATGCACAATTTGTGTCTTTTAATGAGTCAATTACGCGTTGCATGTCGCTGCTTGTAGGCCAAAACGCAGTGCAACTAATTTGGAACAGTTAGTGGGTCCCTCTGCGAATTTATGCAAATGAGTCTAATCGAAGACTTATTGTTTCGCACGACACACGTCTCATTGCGACGTCAAATGACGATGGTCAAGGGAGTAATTACTCAATAATGATTCAAATTATTGAATTATGCAGTTAGCATGTCATTTTGGTTGGGAACCGGTAGAACCCCTTTCGTGCTGCTTCTTGAATGCTGTGCTGTGAATAATATGTGGTTTAGTGAAATCTTCTTCATGAGGGGGTGTTTAAAATTTAACGAAAAATATGAAGACACCATCCACACTTAAAACCCCAGTCATCATGAACTTAAGAGGACTCGAGACAACTTAGCAATCGAGCAATTGCACGGAAATGATACACTCACTAAAATAAACACTTCGCTTAGTTTCGTTAAGTTTCGTTCAATTTCATGCGAAATCAATCGCACATTACGTACGTAAGTGACAGTTGGTCCCGTGATTGGCATGTGTTTGGTAGATTTTGCAATGTGCAATTGTTTATTTGATATGTCTACTTCCTCTTCTTCTTGGTCTTTATGTGCAGCTATAGTCTGTTGTGACAAACATCAAGTCTCTCCAAATATAGCGATCTCTGGCCAGATGCCTCAAGTTTCACAAGTCAAATTGGTTGAAGTCCTGCTCCACTTATGTCCAACATCTTAAATGTGGGCGTCTTGCATTGCGTTGTCTTACAGGCCCAAAGTCGAAGACTATCCGGGCCAGAGCATGCTCCCTACATAGGCCAGACATCAAAGCCGTTGGGAGAGGTCTAGTTCAGGTCACATCGTCTTCGCTGACCTGCAAGTCATTTCACCTACAAAGGGATTCTACAAAGTGTGTACCTAGAACTACAGTCTTCAAGCTCGATAGCATCGTAGTTACATAGTCCCTTCATAATAACAGCAGCAATTGTACACTGTTGTCATAACAGCGACATTTTTAACCCTCAACCACCAACCATGTTTGCGGTTCTAGAGACCGCCCACAGATGGCCTGTGTTGTTTACTAACTGAGGTGTTTGCTAATTAAAAAATAAACGGGATGGTTGTTAATGTTCTGATGAATTATGTTGAGGAAGTCACATGAAGTCGCCTTGTCCACATCCATTTTTGACAGGAAGTTCTCTGTGGGTTCGTTACCGAATTTAATGAAACAGCGAGAATTCCTCCACAATCTGATGAGTTTGGCAGGAATATCAAAACTGGACACGGCGTTGTGTAGCTTGTCTCTATGCAAGCTGTCCTATGCGTCCTTGACAGCTGTCCTACCTTACGTTTTTGCAGGAGCTTCCGTAGTGTAAAGATTTTATCGATGTCCCTAGCCTAAAACCATACTGATAAAGACTTATCAGTTAACTCACGAATGGTTTCGGTTTTCTCACACAAAAAAAAAACTGCAGAGAAGATCTGTTGAATGGGTCTCTGGAATTATCTTTTATCATCGTCCATTCCGCGTAGTGGTCCATGCAGCGGTAATGATGTCTTCCTTGCCGTTTAAAAGACTAGAGAGGTCATTTTTTCAGATTCTCAGTATGGACTGCGACTACGAGTTGTCTCTCTTCTCTCTCTTCGTCCCGAACGGCTACTGACCCAAATGTATACATATTGGAATTTTTTGGACGTCATTTCTGCCGTAACAGCTGGGAGTTAGATCTCATGCTCTTTCTTTTTCTATTTGAGAAGCTGGTGCACTTTCCTGCTTTTAAGTACGAGCTGCTCTCGTCCGTCTATTCAGCATGGCTTTATATGCAACTTGCAAACCAGGAATTTACTATGCCAGTAATAGTAACAGTCTAAAAGTTGTGAGGCAACAAACTCAAATAAATCGAACAAAGTTGTGTCGACCCCCTGCTGGGTGCCTTGCAGAAATACCTATAACACGTGTACCTCTCTTGCCCTCACTCTTCCACACAAAGCAGCACGAGACCTACGTTTACTTCGAACTTTAGCATTGTGCAGTCATTAGACTCCACATCGAAGCCTTACTATACTTGCATAGAAATTGTTTCATTTCAGCAATGACTTACTGAATTGCAATTATTAAGAATAAGGAAGGCTAATGGACACAGTCGTCAGATGAGACTCTACGTCTCCTCGTGGATACCCTCTTCCCGGGATGCACGCCAGTACAACTTCCGACGGCTGAAACGTTCTCAAATATCGAACGTAACGTTCCAGATGGAATTGTGTAAGGGACCCAGAATTAGATGGGCCATTGAGTCCTTCGATCCGTTTAAATATCCTAGATTTGATGACATTATTCCCATCATACTACAGAAGACCAAGGATTGTAACTCCTATCCTAAAATAAATCTTCCTAAGCAGCCTAGCTCACGGTTATATACCGTCCACCTGAAGGGAAGTTAAGGCAGTCTTGTGCACAGGATGCGTATATGAAGGGCAAAGGCGTAGAGACTGCACTACACGATGTTGTTAGTGCAGTTGAGAAGTCCCTAAGTATCAAGGAGTATGCTCTCACTGCATTCCTAGATATTGATGGAGTCTTCAATAATATAGAAACCGAGGCAATTAAAATTGCACTCGAAAAGAACAAAGTTGAGCATTCCGTTACGTCAGTAATAACAAGTCTGCTCAGGAGGAGAATCATAAATGCCACCTTAGGCGACTCAGCTATCAAAGTCGGGCACCCCTCAAGGTTTGGTTATCTCTCCCTGCTATGGGTGCGAGTCATCAATGAGATTCTAGAAAAGCTCAGATATTCAGGAACCAGGGCATGACGTTGTTATAATTGCCAGTGGCAAATTTCCCCCGACCCTCAGTGAGCTAGTCCAACAGGCAATAACCACCCATAAGTGGGGAACATCATGCGGTCTTAGGATTAACCCTAATAAAACAGAGTTGGTCCTCTTCATCCAGGTCCATCTGCCTTCCGACCTCCCAAAAATTTAGGGTACAACCCTCGATCTAAGGGAAAGTGCGAGATGCCTTGGCCTACTCCTAGACAGGAAACTTAAGAGCGAGGATAGGGTACTGCCTCTCATACCTATGTAACAGGGTAATCGGCAAAAAATGGGTCCATAACCCTAAAACATTACTGTGAATGTTCACAGCAATTGTCAGACCATTCTTGACATACAGCAGTGTAGTTTGGTTTGCCACCAAACTTGCTTGTCTGAAAGACTCTAACTTAAGGCTGCTAACGAGCATACAGAGACGTGCGTACCTAGGTGTGAGGAGCACTTTCCGCCACTCCAACAGCGGGCTTAGAGGTACCACAGGATCTTCTTCCACTTGACTTCTATTTGCAGATGACTGCTTCAAAGAGCGCCATAAAGATCATCCAATCCAAGAAGTGGCACACAAGCCCCAATGGTCATGCGTGTATTCTATACAAACTATAAATAGAACAAGTCATAAGTCACTACTCCCTCCCCTCCCTCGATTTCGAAATACCCTTCCAGTGCTGTCTCCCAACAAGGGATGAGTGGAGCTCTAATGAACCCATCAATAATTCAACACTCATTCACGTGTACAACGATGGGTCGAAATGGGAAAATGAACAGGCGCCGGCATCTTCTCCGGATTGCTAAACATGCATTACTCTATCAGATTACCTGTTTTTCAAGCATATGTCCTGGCGGTCGAAAAAGCAATTTGAAATGCCACAGGCTGATATTACCAGTCAAGCGTCATTAACAGTCAAGCGGCCACTGAAGATATTTTGGCTGTACAAAGTCCAACCTAGACGCAAGCTGCCGCGAAGAGCTGAAGGGTGTTGATACGCAGCATTCAAACACTCTATGCTGGGTCCCAGGTCATAATGACATAGCCGGCAACGGTGAACTTGATAGGAAAGGCGCCAAAACCGAGCCATCCCAGGCAATCCCATGGTTTGATCCACCTCTTTCTGATATCAAAAGGAAAGTGGACAATAAAATCATGCAATGAAAGGTGGAGTTCTCTTCCCACATGTGAGACCTCTCGTACGTTATGGCCCAAGTGCAACGGCACGACGACATACTCTTCCCGTGCAGCAGAAGGTGACTGCGGATGGTAGTTGGAGCGCTTACCGATCATTACCATCCCATGATACCAAATGCAGAGGCTGCGGGGATGAAGAGGAAACTGAGGATACTCTTCACTGTCTTTGTCGATGCCACAGTCTCTGCCCGTTGAAACAAAGAACACTGGGAGAATTTCTCTTCCAAGACCTTCATGAAATATCAGAGATCCCACTAAAATCTCTTCTCAGGTTTATCAGGATCTCTGGATGTCTGGACAGCACACGGAAAGGTTACTTCCCCCATGCGCATCACAATGGGTACAACTGGACCTAATCGCGGCGTCTCTAGCGACCTAACCTACTGAATTACGAGAGGTCTACGGATGCCTACACATTTACAAAATATTACATAACAGCGCGACTTGATTAGGTTGGAGACCACCTAGCAGACCCAGGAGGAGTCGGTTGGACCAAGCCCACAATCTCGCCTGGCTACGTTTGGACATAGCTCCCGATGAGTTAGAATCGTAGCGGAGTGGCTGGAGATCTCTCTTGCGTGATTTACCCCCACTACCCCTTTAGTGGATCATGTGGTCAGAAGATGACGATGATGATGATGATGAGCAACGACACCGATTTACCGCAAGCTAATGCGAAATGGTTGGTGGCCGCCTTTATATACACAATCGGCGTTAACGAAGGTCGTTGCGATCGGTGCCAAGATTCGAACGTCTGTTTTTCTCATTGTCTGGAGCGCTTGATGACACGGCTTGCCACTGCTGCCACAGCATGACTGACTAGTCGCGTTGTTTTTCCATTTTTCTCAATGTCATCTAGACGACGACGAAGTATAGCCCATTATGTGGCGGTGATTGATCCGCCAACATGCTTCGATGACGAGTTAATGCAAAAATTGCAAAAGTCTGTTTGGGTTGAACCAAGCGGGTACCTGTTCAGGTTGCTTATCGAAGATTGAACAGCAATGCATAACCAGTCATTTTGCTGCTCTGCACAACTCAATTCAGAAACACATTTCTAAGCAAATGTTCCCAGCGATCATCATGCCTGCCGAATGTATTTTTTCTGCGAAGGTCATCCCAGACCCCCTTGGCAGATCCCAGAACCGAATAAAATCACAAGAGCCCATCACGTCAATTAGGAAACATTTATTTCTGCTCACTTTGGATTGTTCGCATGGCAAATCTACTCACACTATGGCATTGTGCACAAGGCAAATATACACTGTAACTGGATTTGCACTCGACTCGATGAATCGTACATAAATACAAAAGTAAATCATAAACAGTAAAAGCTAAACACATTTATAAATGCAACGGTGTCGTATTCTCTATAACAGTCCGCGACCGCTGGGCGAACACGGTTTTTTAGAAAACTTCCTTCGCCTCCTTCGGGCGCACCATCATCTGCACCGACTTCAGCGAGTACAGAGGTCCGTTGAAATCCGACCAATACACGCCCTTGAACTGGTTGCCGAGATCCACTTCCCCCTTCAGATACTGTCCGTTGAGGTTGCTGAAAAGAACAAATTCAAATTCGTAAATTCGAAAAAACTGGGTGACCCCATTTCACTTACCTCGACTCGCAGGCTCCGTACCACCAGGCGCCAGTGTGTGCCTGTGCACAGTTGCCCTCCACCCAGCCGTCGTTGTCATTGTCAAACGTCGAGAACTGGTTTCCGGCGTGGTAGCTGAACGAGTCTCCGGACGTGCCTGCGTATTTGCCCAGAACTTGCAGCGAGTAGTGCTCTCGCTCTCCTCCCACAGCGAAGGCATCGTACCTTGCAACGCGTGTATCGTTCTTGAAGTCGGTCATAACAATCAGCAGCTCTTGCAAAGCTGCGTCGGTGATAGAGTGCAGCTTGTCCAGTCCAATGAAGAATTCGCCGGCCAAGTTGCCAAAGCCCAGTCTGTACTGATCCCAGTCGCGGTTGAAGTTTATCGAGCCATCCATACGGCTTTGAATAATCGTCCAGCCTCCCTTCTCCGCGGCCTCGCACAGCACGTAGAACGGTTCGGATTGTGGGTCAACTTGGATCTTCTGGATGCCCGACTCGGCGAGTGATGCTTGCGAACAGCTCAACGGGTACTGGCCGAACGACACTGCTGGCGATGGGGGCAGTGGTGGCCCGTAAGCGTGTGGTTGCGGGTACCCCACTCCGTTGTAATACGGATTTCTGCCGGGAATATTTGACAGTCGTTTATGTGTACCTCTTTAAAGGCGCAAGATGGATGGTCGTGATAGAAACATAGAAATAGACGTTCAATTATGAGCATAGATGCTAGATGGATGCAGGAATAGCATAAAGCAATGAATTAAAAGTAAAGCATTCAAAGAAATATACTGATTCCGATTTTGTTTTTCCGTCGTTCCTCCTGCGACATGAATGGAGAAGGAGCTTAATGATGAACCTGACTTTGGTGCCGTCGGTGCTTAAGTCTCATGGAGGAGGTATTCCCGATACTCTGCTTGAACACATCGGTTGCTGGTGTTGCTGGCTCACCGTTAGGAGCTCAACCACACATTTTTGGGTAGGCCCACAGTACCGACGGTTTTTAGTACTTTTAGCTAAGGTTTGGTGTAAAAGCATGTGACTATGAGAATGTGGGGCAGAAGGTCACTGTGAAGATATTGAAAAATCCTTCACCAACAGGTGGAAGGACACATGTAAAATTTAGAGAAGCCCTCAAGAAAAAGCTTAGCTCTTTCGAGGGTTTTAAATGCAAGGCAGGGGTAATTTGGTTAAATTCATTCAATGCACATTCCATCGCACGATGAATTGAGGAAACTGAGCAAGTCATTCTCTGACATACTTTAGCTATAAGGCGTTTAATTATTAGACAACAAGTAGAACATATCGCCATTCGAGCCGTAGTGGGTAGGTGCGTCAATTCAATTCCTAACGTAAACAACTCTTAAAAGTCACGGCGGAATGCAAGCTTCTCGAGATTTGTCTTTCTTGGTCTACAGAGGTGTCGCTAGAGTTATAGCTGAAATTAGGGGGTAACAAAGTCAGACTAAGATGCAGCAGATGCAGCACGGAACTTTGATAGAGCCTTCGTCTCTGCGAAGAGTAAACGTTTATAAGGAGTAAGTTATATATACTCGTACAACCTTGTCTTCAACGATGACAACTCCTTTGGCTACGCGAAGAAGCGCCACCTTTAGAACGCCACAAGTCCGATCGCGATCTTTTGCGAGGCGTTTGCCAAATAGTACATGAACTTGTAGAAATTATGCCAAGCAACAGTGCCATTATTCAATTGTCTTTCACAAAATAGTGGGTAGGCCCTCTGTTTGTTAAGACATGAGAGAAATGAGCGGCCAACAACAGACAACTTCTCCCCCTTACATTTTTTGATAGCATTTTCTCAAGCCAAACTGACTAAGTAAAAGCCTCTCAATTTCGTCGATGGGCTAGGGGTCAATCAGCTGTGAAGTGGCGCATCACTTCACTTCTGCGTAAGACGAACGCTCATTAACGAACGTGTCGGGTATGTTTGAGAGATAGCTGTGAGAGAGTGACACTTCTCTCATAAATTGAGAGTTTCTCTCCCAAATAGAAAGTTATTTTGTACCAAGAAGTGACATTTGAGACTTAAAACGGAGGCGACTAAGAATAATTTAACGACAAAAGTCATTTGAAATCAGTGGATGCAGGAAGGACACAATATTTTTCATCTGTTATTTGAGAAATGAAAACAGCTGATAAATGAATAGAACTATAATTTCAACGCAGCGTTGACGCATTCCCTCCATAATGCGAAGACGGCTATAACAGAGCAGTATTGTGATTCAGCTATTAAACCATGTTTGGAATAGAAAATACCTGCTGTCGTAAAAAATCCGTATGGACGTAAGCACATTCAATAAACCACTGTGATTGCAATATTCTCGAGCACTTGACTGTCTACTCGTACATCGCTTCTAGACGATATATAAGACGCGAAACGACACGCAAATCTTGTCCAAGAAATAAAAATCAAGAATTCAAAAACTACACAAATCACTGTGAATGGGTGTCTGATGGAGGAGATCGGACTGTTTCTTCGAAATAACTTTCAATTAGTCTATAAAAACAAAACATTCGCCCCGTTTCGATAGCGTTGGTCAAATTTACGAGGTTTTTTCCACAAATGCAAAGGGGAACACCCCTGAAAATGAAATTCTTGGTGGTTTCGATTGCCGATGTAATTCCGAAAACCCTGTTTTACGAGATGCCCACATCTGAGGCCCAAATAGAGTTCCGAGCGCCGTAAACTACAATTAGTTGTGTTTCATAGCGATTCCGAGGAGATGCTGCGACTTGAACCAGCGTAGTTGGTAAATTCATGAATCAGACTGGTTTGATCTGATCTCTTTCACCTAAATGTCTGTAAATGTGGCCAGATTTTGTTAATTTGGGCATAAGATCTGCGATGTAGTCCATTTGTTCAAGCAAATACAGTCATCCGTGGTTTGCGGTCATGCTGTCTTGTCGATTCACTTAAATGAAGCAAGGTAATCAATTTAGTTTTGGTGTCCTTCACTAAATGCCCGGTCTCAAGCGAAGTTTATACTGACTCAAGAACTTGTTATACTTCTTTTCGGGGAATTCCACAACGTTGGCCCTGTTTCTTTCACAAAGGAAGTAAGTGATTAGCAACACCGATTAGTTTGTTACAAAAAGAAAAAGGAATTGATGCCATAAATCCTTTTATCCGGAAATAAATATGACACATGCACTTGCAATCCTATAATCGATTGGTCGACGATCACAACGAATCCCCAAGTACAGAGCCCCAAGTACAGTCGCACATTCTGAAGATCATGCGCAATTAAATCCAAGGAGTTTGAACCGTCAAAGTTTTTGTTTGCCATGCCGACAATCTCACTTCCCCTCACAGTGCTTAGGCGGCACAGTAGAGACTCTAAAATGCAATAAATATACGCCAATCCCCAACATTCCTCATTCATTACATGCAACCGAATCCATCACTGTTCCTCGAACTAGCAAGCAAGCAAGCGTCATTCGAAAACTATCGAATCCCCTTCAAATACTACTCGCAACGCAGGTCGCATGCAGTAGCTTCTTCAAACGAAAAATGGCATTCCTTCAAAACTGCACGTGTGACGCTCGACTAGCTAATCAGGCACACGTTCGCATTCCAATAATATCAATCTGTTCAATCATTCATGTCGCATACTAGTCGCACACCAAGCAAGGCAGTTAGTTACCTCGACAGCTGTGTTAACCTGGCAAGACCCTTGTTGATGTCATCTATTGACTTGTCCAATCGACTGATGGAAGAGGCTATATAAGACCCCAACCTTTCCAGTTTCTGTGATACGATGTCAGTTTCATTTACTTCCAATGTTGTCTGCCGGATATGCACTTTCGATGGCGGCAATTCTGAAAATAAACCGTGAGTACAGTCACAAGTCAGGGAATGGATGGTTTCGTTCGCTTGTTACCCTCCTTTTCGGCGGCACTGAAGCGCATGGCGTCCAAATCGTTGCGTATCTCCCGCAGAATAATTTCGGCATTGCGCTGAGTGTTCTCGAGGCTCTCCAGCATCTGGGAGCTCAACTGTTGTTGAACGGCTATCGCGTCCAGGCGGTCATGGGTGGTGGCATTGATCCGCTCCAACCTACAAGGAGTGATGTCATACTATTAGCCTTTGTTCGATATTCAATTAAAATGCAAAAATTATTGATCTAAGTTAAGGCTGGCGCCAGACATCGTTTTTGCGGATGACAATCGATAAATGCTCGACATTGATTGGCTGCACGAGCATACTACATAAAAAAATTTAGAATTTATACACGACCCAAGTGCATTTGTCGGCGCGTTTTGACTGAATCAACGCGTCACGGTGCAGATATCTAAGCTATGCGCTGTAGATAAGTTATACAATGCATAATGGGTACCAGATGTTGACTAGAAGGAGTGTCAAGTGGTGTTGTTTAAATGAATTGCATCGGAAATGCCCTCCGATCTAGACCAAGGACAGCGTTGCGTCATTTCAGATATTGTCACGCTTTGTAATTAGTCATGTCGTTTAAGCAGATTCGACAGCCGTGGGGCTTAAGCACAAATGAATCATAAATTGGCTTGGATTAACCAAGTGCATTGATACATTTCTAGATTAGTGGAAACTGAAAAGTGAAAGTAGAATAGTGAACCAGAATTGGTAGAAGCGATTCCTCAGTCGGAATGATGGTGATTCAAGTTCGTATGGAGATTTACTTTTAACCACCTCCCGAGCTCACTTAAATGACTTAAGTTGACGCGATTGCGATTGAAACTTATATTATCATCACACAAGCCTAGTTATTGTAAGTTTTAATGCGTCTTTTACTTCGATTTTTTCTGTGACTCGAATGTCGAGATGTACAAATTTTCAAAGCACATCTGTTAACGCAATTCCCATTGCTGATGAGTCATCAATCGTTATCAGACAAATGAAAAACCCAAGAAAGCAGATCTACACTGACACCTCATCGACAATTTCAAGGCCGCATATGACACAGAGCAAGAGACGAGCTATACAACGCCATGTCTAGTTTTGACATTCCTCAGCTGGGCCATGTAGCATATGGACAACTCAACTCAGGCCCTCCGAAACTGTGGGGCAACGCAACAGAGGACGCCCTCGTTTAATGTGGCGCAGCCAGGTGAAGAAGGACCTCAACCAACATGGCGTGCGACACTGGTGGCAGGTAGCCAGACATAGCGCTTTTTTTTTTAGGCCTATTTCCACCCCGGACTGTAGCTTAGACAAATAGTCATCTCTAACTAGTACACGAAATGTGTTCGGAATCATCAATCCTCAAGCTGCTGTCACCAACTCAAACAGGATGATGTCGTGGCATCATTGGTCGTGGAAAAGGAATCAAAACCGTTGACAACTAGCCGCGGAATGCCTAATTTAGCGATCAGGACGTACATACATTTTGAGATAAGCAAACCAAAGACATAACAAATTATAAAATAATAGCAATTAAGCCCCTGGCAAAGGCTTACTGTAAGACTCATGAAAGAAGTTTAAAAAACTTGTTCCCGCTCATCAAACCTCTTGCAGGTTGTTTTTGTAATGCTTTCCTATGTGAAACCGGTTCAATGAACCGAAGTATTCTGACAGGCTTCTGCGGGATGTGACACTTTTTTTTATACGAACTTTACTCTTTTCAAGTTCAAGTGCTGACGTAGTTACACGTATCAATACTAGTACTCGTACTGAGGTCACCCATCGTGGCTTCTGACCACCGGACCGACAGAAGAAAAAAACATCTCTTGCGGTAGCCCAAAACTGAGAGTCAGGTCGGAACTGTTTCTATAGTCAGTCAGTAGGTATGCATAATTTAGACAAGGTCTCAGTTGAAAAAAATTAATAAATAATTATCTAAATAATTAAATCTAAATAAATAATTAAATCTTGCTGTCGCGATTTTTGGTCTCAAAATTCATACCCGATTTCCGGTTCAGCAAGAATCTGAAGCTGCTCGTGACTTAAATTCTGATAAGAGATTTTCGAAATCCTCCACCTTGAACACTTATTGAAATCATTGAAACTGTGTGACAGATGCAAGCGAAACATTTCAAAGAAACATTAAATCGACGTATGGTGTCAGGTTTATGACTTGATTGTTGATTCACTTTGTGGGGGTGTACACACTTTTGCAAACCCATGTGGGCTTCAAGGCTAGGAGTGGTGTGCAAATGAAGACCTCCTACTTCACCTTATACACAATTGGGTTGGGTAGTGTAGCCTTCCCCAATGTCACTTTATGAACAAGCATGTAAGCAGGTGGTTAAAAAATAGTACCCATTCTCAAACATAAGTCATTTTAAAATTAAACCATCTTCATCGGGAGGAGAGGACATTACTATTAAAGAGAAGGTGGGCAATTGCTCTTCTCTTCTCTGCATCTCCTCCAGAACTCGTTATAAAGCAGGCTCACTATTGAGGTGTGAGTTCCAATAAGGGGCACAGTGCCCAGTGTGACGCCGGCAAGAGTTCCGAGCTTCGGCCTACTCATTCTGATCAGACTGTGATCGAAAGTACACTGAAAATTGTTACTTAGTCAGGCATCCTCTGCCGAGTAAAATAGCGACTACTTGTGTGCCTGAGGCATAAGTTAAGTATTACACAGCCTATAGTTTACTATGGCTTACTCATGCAGATGATATCAACACCATCGCATGGTCCAATGCAGAAAAATTCCTTCAGTTGCAAGACATTGTCACTTGATGAATGGACAACAAGAACAAATACATAGCCTGCTAGGAAGGGAGGTGTGTAAATATGCTCTAGAAGCCGTCACAATAAGGTTATTTTATACAAATTACGGCGCCCTAGCGAGAATAGAAATGAGCTTTACATTCATACCACAGCGTCATTTTGCAATTGTTCTGAATTCTCCACTTATACGGTAGTTCGCTGACTTCAAAGAAATCAATATCTCAAGTGCCACAGGTTGTGGTGGTGACAGATCTAGCGTTGAATTTATTCTACTCCCGTTCGTCACCTAATACTCCAGGTGCCCTCTACTCGTGGGAAGGAAAAGCATTAACAACTCAAGAGGCTGCTGTAGAAACTAGGTTCACGTCCACCCAGCCATATTGTGTTGTTAATATTTATCGGTGATTAGAAATGTGGCTAACCCTCTATAAGGGACACCCCTCTTTAAGGACAATTCGTCACGGGCCCGGCATGAAGAAGGGGCTATTCGTTTATTTCAACCCCTTCAAGACCCGTCTATTCCGGACACCGACATGAGCCTTAACCCTGCTTACCAATAATAGAGGATACTCGAAACTTAAGCGAACATGGAATACACTACAACTACAGTGTACACATGAAATTATACCCCGGGTTTGTAGAGACGAGCACTCTGTTTATTATTTTTACTCTTCTTTATGTTTATTTTATTTGCGTATACCGTGTTTGCATTTCAAAGGGGGCGAGTAATAGACTTGTATGGGGCTTGGAACTGAATTGGTACTATTTGAGTTTTACGATGTTACGGCTTTATGAAAAGGAATAATCATTCTAAAGGCTAGTCAAAATTTTTAAAATAGTTCTCTTTAAAATGAGTGAATTTCGATTTTCATAGAACGGACACCCCTAATAACAGGACACAGGATACTATTACTGCGACCGTAAAGACACACCCGTACATTACAGAAAACCATGTACAAGAAGTTTCACTGTAACTGTCTATATCAGAAATTTCCAACCCATCTTCTTTCATTCTTGATGAGTAAGGTTCGGACCCTTAAATAAAAAAAAATATTCAGCTAAATCGGTACTTGTTTTATCCTTTGTGTCACAAGAGGCAATATAGATTGATTAAGTGCCGGGCGCCAAGGGCCTTAAGTAGTTCGCAACAGAATGCGACTTGTTGAAGCATGCCTTCATGTCTGCCGTCAATAAGATCGACAATAAAAGATTGTGGCCTTGTCGACATTGATGTCATTTTGTACGCTTTTGTTATGGCTAGGACAACAGCTCGAACAAAAAAGCGGGGAGTCTGCTCAATCAGAGCTTATTTAGGAAAATATGACCCGAAGGTGGCATCACCGATGAATACGAAGCCCTGAGGGCAGTAAGACACGAATGTAGTAGTCACAAGAAGCAGTTCATAACATCTTAGATTAACTTTATCCTGCTTAACTTTATCCTTTGAGTCCAAGCTTCGGTTGTTAAGACCTATGACCCAGAAAATGTCAAATCCACCTTGTAGCTTAGTGTCAGTCCGCTTCAGAGATTGCTTTGTGTAGCAAACCAGAGTGTTAAAATGTTAAAACGGATTCAGGTTCCATCGACGATTCGAAGACAACTGGAGTTTTAAAAATGATCAACAATCATCGAATCTGCTTCCAGTTAATCCAGAATATTCTGTCATACTTAAATTGACAAGCGCAGCAGAGATACGACTAAAATAGACTCAAGAAGTCTGAGTCTCATACATAGTCTTTTTAACGAGTCTATTTAACGAGAATACACTCATTTCGGTGGTATAGTTCTAACCCAAGCCCAAATTCACACCTATCAGCCAAAACTCGACAAGACCTAATGAACATAGTTACGAACGCTCAGCCGTATGTTTCTAGTTTGGGCGCAACTCATTCGTGGAATCTTTCACGAAACTAGACTATTATTGACTAAACTGGTTAAACTGGTCCAAACTATTTCGTGGCCGCTAATAAACATCTAGACTCTGTAGAGTGATTCTATAACGTCGCTCACCCTGCATTGCATATTCAGAACGACGTCAGACGATGCAAAATCGAGCAGAAATGCTGCAGAGTTAGTTAGCCGAGTTTATTGTCATGGCATCACTGTGACGAAATGACGAAAACAAAAACTTCATTTGAATACTCGTGCAGACATAACCACAAATAAGAGATCCGCCCTAACACGTTGTACGAGCGTTTGTTGGCTGTTCCTACATGACCACACTCGCCAAGAATCCGAAGTCGTTCCTACGTCAGGTGCGACTTCTCAAAATAATGATTGATAATTTTGAAAAACCTCCCCATCCGGAGAAAAATAAGACGGGCACTCCAGAAGAGGTCATTGAATCTGTGCTCGGGTAAATGACTTCATGCATCATAATTGCCTAGGCACATGCACACTTTGGTTCACCCACATTGACGTGTGTTCATCAAAATGCCAAGCGTGTGACTAGTTGTCTGATGCTCACAAATGGCTAGGTCACGTCAACAACAACGTGTTTTGCCATAAATACTAGAAAGTCGACATCGTGAAGAGGTGGTTCCCCGCGGCACTGGATCTGCCAAAAACTACTGGTCGTACTAACACATACTTGTGCACAATGTGCGCTCGTCGACACAGAGTAACATCTTAATTGAATGCCGGTGATACTGGTTCTTAAGGTTGTCCGGGTGCTTCGTCGTTTGACAAGGTTACCCACCGATAGTGGTTACGACGTGCTTCGTGACCTTTGAGTGCGAATTAATGTAAATCCGCGCCCCACAAGGATTTGACGAAAGCGTTCACCCGTTCACAACTTAGGCAAAGACGGATGTCTAATTACGTCAGTATGTGGAGCAGAAGCTACAAATAGGGCCGGTAGCGGTTGATTGGCTTTGGCAGTTAAGTTGACAATATTAATGATAAAGTGGAGACCGTGCGCACCAGTGAGACGTATCTACGATCAGGAAATACAGCCTAGACACGAATTCGGGTTTTTTCTCTCATTTTTTGTGAAAAACAAAGCCGATTCGCGGTTTAATTAAATAATCAGTCGACTTGGTCTTCAGCTTATGCTTTTTGTTTACCACGAGTGATTGACTGATGTATGCGAAGAATGTAGCGTCTATTTTGGGGGCGACCGAATTCAATTTTGCGTCCCCAAGAGGGGAAAGTTGTTGTGAGACTGAAGTACCGAGTCTGAGAAGTGTTATTGACGTCGCTTGCAGATTGTTCAGGTTTTTTTAAGTGTTCGCCAGACAATGATGTCAGTTATGTATGTTTGGCGTAACGCGCGATCATTGCGTAAGGAGTACTCGAGTGGCTATCGTCTGATGACCCAGAGACTTCGACCGACTGTGATTACAGCGAGAAATAATGTAAGCAATAACTAAAACAAAGATAAAGTGCTTACACAGTTCCACATATGGAATGCTTACTTATCACTTCTGAGCCCGTGAGCTGGGGAGGAGAAATCTGCCACATGGATTTATTATCGCATTTAATACTTTTTCATTCGCGTACATTTTTAAAAAGATATGCGTTTCATGGACGAATTTCTAAGAACTTGTGCATGCATTTGTCGTGAACAGTCTTGCATTATGAGTTGCATCTTAGGGCACTTCGATTGTGAATACCACAGTCGATTCATACATAAAACTGCGCGTTATTTCATTATAAGTTGAAAACCTCAAATGGAATAGCAATTAAAGGTTGAGAGATGTCTAAAGCAAAGAGATGTCATTAAAAACTAAAGAAACAAACACTCTAAGGGAATAAGTCTACTGACGGATCAGCTTGGGGAGGGTTCCTTACACCGCAGCTTCTACTCGAATGTTTTGCATCTAATGCAGGGCTTTTAAAATGAACCGCCTTTGTGCACAGCCTTGTCTGGTATAATCACGTGGCATTGGCTCATGGGCTACCATACTTCTAAACATGACCTTGTCCCCACTATTGTATGGAACTGCTACGAATCACTGTTCCGTGAAACTCTTGATCACCCCCTATAATTTTTTCTGGCATTGGTTAGAGCTTAATGTGATTTAAGCAATTCAGTCTCTCAACATCTATGCCATGTGAGCAGCAATGGCCACCGATCATTCTAGATGAAGCTAAGTTCTCCATGAGGTCTAGATGGCCTAGCCACTTTAGGAGTTGGATTCGTAGAGCCATGTCTAAGCCCATGGCGCTAACCTTCTTCTCCACATGCCATCAACGCATGATGAGAAGATTGAGGTTGTCCATGCCTCTGCGCAGTACAGCAGGGCTGGAATGATCAATGTTTTACAAAGGTCTCCTTAAGCCCAAAGAAACAGCGGTTGTTAATACCCGATTTTTGAACCTTAAGACCTTTTGATATATTTCAGGTTTCATCCTCGAAATCACCTGACTGAATTCTGGTTAACATATTCAAAACAATAAAATCACAAAGGTGTTGAAATAAATCTCCAGTACCCGATATATGCAAATGAGGCAGTCAACTTGCGATGTCGACTTCACTTTAAGTGCCTTTCACCAAATGTCAGTTGGGAGACACCTTGCTCCTCAATCAAGTTCCTTTCAGCAAAAATCGGAAAGAGGCTCGAAGCCATGGCGGAACAGAGGAACTGGTTTGTGGTCGGACGGTTGATAATGGCCCACTAAAGGTCTGTGGGCGACTTTTAGAAACGATTGAGCGGAAATAAATGAAAAACTATCTCCTACCACACATCCACTGAACTCAACAATGTACGCTTTAAAGCAAACAAAAAAAGAGATATCACAAGTGTAGACACATTAAGAGCAAAGCCACATAACTATTTAATTTTCCTCAAAGACCTCACGTCAAACGCTGCAATCTGTGTCATCCTCACTGCCGCCTGCACACCGCCGCCACTCGCGGAGGGCAACCGGACCCATAGCTCGCCCAGTGTAATGAACCGAAAGGTGAACCACTAACCAAGCAACCACCGCACCGAAGAAGACACAAGAAAACCACAAACTCGAACAAACAGTGTGCGCCCAGGGGATCCCCGAAGGTTTCTGGGCGACTTATCTCACAACTACACGCCATTCTCTTCGGTTTTGTCTTAAGTTTGACTTTTTTGTTTTACTTTGTGGAATTTTTGATGAGTGTTTGCGAAATACCAGCGTCCACGCCACTGAGCGCGAAAGAGCATTGAGTCGCCTTTGGATTTCGAAAGATTGCTATTCGGCCAAGAGGATGAGTCTCTTTGTTGGTCACCAGGCTGAGTGTTCGCCTCACCCCCGAGACGGGACGCAGTGCTCCGTCGTGCACTACATTTTGGCTATTTTTGTACCCGAACAATTACGAAACGAAACTAATTCGAGGGCACAAGCTAATTATTTCATTGGCGATTGACACGAAAATGATCTGTTCGATGGGCGCCAAAGCACGAACTGACAAACTAGATTGGTGCGATTGCTTTGCGACCGCTCTACTGGGCCGGATATATTTCGGGGCAGAGTATAGATGCTTCAAAGTGGATGGGGCTTGTGAGAGGTGGAGAGCTGTACAAATATCAGCATTCGTTTGGATAGCTGCAAATAATGCCGTACGTGCAGAGACTTAAATTCGCCTCTGTTGTGACATCCACCGGTAACGCGAGTTTTACATAAGCGATGTGATGACTAATATGGAAGAGCATTGGAACTCCGGGCAGTTGCAGGAGAACTCAATAACATTTGACTTTTTCAAAATAGTTCTTCCTGATAGTTTCTCAGGCCAGAGTGAATATCTTGTGGTCTCTTAAAACAACTACATCCCAGTGAAAATTGGAAGTTCAAGTAAATAGTATTCATATGACGTTTTTAGAGAGGCCACTAATACCAGGGCAGTTCTAGCGCCATAGACAGAACATGACCCGAAAACACCGAACTATTAAAAACAAGAGCTAACCTTCAGATTTACGAGAAGAAGACGAAGTATTTTGGACGAAAAATAAGAGCAGAAACTGTTGGAAACTGGCTGAATGTGGTAAACTGAACTCTAAGTACCTACGTAGCCCAATTTTGGAAATGATCTAAACATTGTTGATAAACATTACATTCATATGCACATTTAAGCCATTTATGTGGCAACAGACTTCACAACTGTTTAACACTTAGCGACTGTGTAGCTATTGCCACACTTGATGCGTGGAAATTAATGAAATGTGTTAAGTTTACCTAGTTCATTATCACTATCAGTCAATTTATGCTGAGCTTTGGAAACGAGTTCCGATCATATGTTTACTGCTTGTATCCAAAATCTCGGACAACGTTTAATGAAGTCACTTGACACTTGACGGAACATTTGAAATTAACTTTGTCGCCCGCTTTGAAATAATGTCAGTTGTGACGAAAACTCTTTGTGACGAAAACAAGAATCTTTAGTGATGGTAACCAACATACACGCTTTTTAGTTCGACAACAGAAGGCACTACATGCAATAAACTCGTTCAGATTATAAACAAGAAATTTCAAGTCTATTGCGAGGTAAACTGGTGCGCCAGAGGCTCCGCAGTCCCCATGTTTTTGAAGTTTTGAAGCAGTTCATAAACAGCATATTTGAATGAGGTACGAAATAAGGCACGAATTTATTACGAACATATTTTTGTAGTAAAAATACAGTAAGACTCTAACTTATTGTTTCAGCACACATATGGAATGGATTATGTCCCTGGTTTGAATTGTGGCTGTACGTTGAGAGATTTAAATTAATGAGGGACCATTTTATTCGTGAAGAACTGCTTATGGAGAATTTTTGAACTCCGATATCTCGGTATACTAACTGAAAATGCAATTTTCGTAGATATTTTTTCATAAATATTTTAATTAAATAAAAATATATAATTTAAAATAATAAAAAAAAAAACAGAATTTCTTGTTTTTTTTAAAGAATGTTCCAAACAATTCGTTATGAATAGGGTGACCAGATCCGTGCCCAAGAAAAAGGTCGAATTGCAACGAATTCAAGTTATGTAAGAAGTTGTAATACTAAATTAAGTCAACTGTAACTTTAAATGGAAAATAAAAATAAAATGATAACTCTAATGACATTAGTGACTGATTATATTTCTTATTAGACCTACTTCTTTTAAATATCAGCGGTTTTAAAATATAGTCGAAAAATTCCGAGTACATAAATGATTTCAGCTACAACTGCATTCTCTGTCGAGCTCACACCAGAACGATGTTGTGTGTTGAAAAAAAACATATTTGTTGTAGTTTTGTGACTGAGCAAGATTTTTATGGCTGTTTTTCTACCCATATTATTAGTATTATTACGATTATTCAAAACGATACGAGAGACATCATTTTTTTAGACAAAATGAGGGAAAGCCCTCCAATGTTCTGGTGACTGGTCAGTTCTGCGTTTAAAACTAGTACCATCCAAGCGCATCCTAAAGCATTTAATGTGGAATTAAGAGTGACACAATTTCTTCACTTCTTCACTAATTAAAAAGTGGTATGGGCTCATAGTCTGAATAAAATGAATTTAACCGCAACGACTAGCTCAATATTTAAAATTTCTGCATTCATTTAAAAAAAACGCTTACACGCTTTTTTTTATTTTTACTAGCATCTTTGCATTTTCTTCTAGTCCTGAGTCAAATTTCCAATGATATTTTAACAAAGAGCCCTAAGGAGCCCTGAGGTCAGTTTCAGTAGAAGTGAAACCACAAGGATTTTTTCATCCGTCAACACTAACTTATGTGTATAGTAACAGACTAATTGAGTATCTTCATTCTTCTGAGTTTTTAATGAATCAATTGTAAATTTATTTTAAGTTGAATTGGAAGTCTTTCAAATACAATGAAATAAATCTTAATGGCTAGGGAATGCCCAGCAAGGCTGGGATCATTTTTGGTATGGATTAGATCGGTTCAAGTTGCTGCTCTAAACAGAGTAATATTCGGTTACCTATTGATTAAGCCTAGCGAAGAGCGTATATGAAGATGGAACGCTATCCAGACAAAAAGTTGAATGCTTAAATCGAGTATAATATGAATGATACTTAAAGTAGATACACTTAAAGTATCGCACTTAGACATCCTATCGTGACTTATTAAAGATGATGTATAGAGGAAGAAGTTATTGCTTCACACAATTTTGGGCAGATATAGAATAGAAGAGAAGAGATTCTGTGTCATTATTGGAAATGCAGTCGATGTAACAGGTCCGTGCTGAGCTTATAGGGGCGCAAACACCAATCTCTCCTTAAATATTAGGAATCGTGAAAAGCGAAAGAAAACGATGGTCCACCCTTCAAATCTTTTACCTTATGATATAACCAAAGAGCTTATTATTACCAAGCTAGTCCAACTGGCATTTTGTTTTGAAATCTGCCACAGACACTGACAGTAGAGTGGGAAACTCTCATTTTGATATAAATCACTCGGAAGTCAACGCTTGCATTCGAGTACTCGACAGTTTTGCTGTAGGTATAATCTTGATGTGAAATCATTAAGCACCATGAAAACTCGATTTCGACCCAGAGACATTCTGCATTACACAAGCACTGCCCGTGCAACTTCCACTTGAAAGATTAAATGGTGAACATTCCACTTAAACAAAGTTTGCGGGTTTCAGGAAATGAGCGACCAAAAGTGTAGCATGCCGGCGAGTATGCAAACATAGTACAAAAAGGGCATTAACCTGAACCGTCAGTGTTTTATTTCGGTTTTGCGATCCCACTTCTGAGTTCTAAAGAAGAATTATTGTGTCACGAAATGAAACACGGACGGTTCAGGTTATTGTCCTTTTTTTGTACTCCTTATGTTCCCGCTTCGATCTGATTATCGACTGCCACCAGCACAGTCACTCTCGCAGGCTTTTATACGCTGAAACAGTAGCATTACACATACAACATCAGAAGCAAGCCATAAGATTGAAATTTAGTATAATTTCGTTGGCCTTTACAAGTTCCAAAAACGCAAATAAAAACTGAATTCAAATTCTCTTTGATTTCGGAAGAACAACCTACTAGACAGCCTCTTTGACGTCACTTCAATAGGCTGTCTTTACAAAACTTTGATGTCTGCTTTCAAGCACTGAAAAACGGGTGTAAATCTTTGCCCTGTCACAATTCAATTCGTCCCATAAGTAGAACGTGGCTAAGGTCAGTATATCTCCGTGACGAAAGTCTTTAAAATAGATGTTATAGATTACCATGTGACCTGTTCACAAAATCAGTAATTAAATGATTACACTCGTGTCATACATCTCGCCTTGTGCGAATTAATTACAGACGTTTTTGTCCCAGCCGACTGAATTGAAATTCATCAAGCGGCCCAACTGCAGCTATTAGATGCACTCAAGTGTTTTTGTTTTTCGATAAACGGCTGAATTAACTCAGGGGGGAGGGGAACACTATTGAACGAGTATCTATCGAATTGGGTCAGCGTCGTAAAGAGTTGTAAAATTATTTCACACATAATAATTGCCAAGATGTGCAAACAGACGCGGCACCTGAGTATACCTTTCAAAGAAAACATCCACGTTTGGACACAGCAGCTGCTCATTATCAATCAAATTTAAATATTGGCCTAAGCACCCGCCTCAACTAATGTCCCATGAGTGCCTAACAACTTACTTGCTCTCGATGGTGTTCAGTTTCTCGCGCTGCGCCTGATCCAAGGTGGCCAAGGCTGACACACGGTCGTTGATTTGGGATATCATCTCGGCGTGAGGTGTCAACGCCTCTGGTGAGGACTACAAAACAAAAAATTGCATTCAACATTTCATCTCCATTGCACTGCACACGCTATATGCATAATTTTGGCCTAATTTGAGATGGGAACAAAACTGTAAGACGGCTTAAAGTAACCCACCCGATTATTTCGAACTTGCAAACTGCGGCGGCGTAAGTGTGGATTTTCATTGGCGGCACACAGGCACAGAAGTGCCATGAGCACGGGAAACACATGACGAAAGCCCATGTTGAAGACTATTTTTTGCTTTTAATCACTAGCTCTGTTGCGGGAACGAGTCTTAGAACGGGGCTTGTTAACAACGAACTGAATTTCACTTCGGGGAACACCGGCTCAAAGCGTACGATCGCGACGATTCTCATTAGCGAACTGATTTGCAGATGTTTGCACGGAATGACTGAGTGCTGTTGTGCTCTGCGAAAGATACACACAAATACGCGCACACTCTGCACCGTGTGGTGTGAGTGCGGCGAACATGTTTGAAGATGAGCATCATACAAGCGGCATGAGGGTGATCTTAGCTGTTTTTCTACAGATTTAAATACAAATACAGGTACGTCCGTGTACACACGCGTTGGCCCGTTAAACAGTGACCTCTGAGGCATGTCTTTTGTGTCATCTATGATGGCTTGGAACCTTTCCGAAGACGTGCATAAATCCGCCTCGGCTTTTGCGAATGTGCTTCTTTGAACAGGGTGTATAATGATGATTTTTTTCTATTCTCTGGTCCATACATTTTCTGCGAAAAGGTGCGGCCATGACAAGAATTAGGTTGGGTCAACATTCCCCAGACATGGCTGTGATTGATTTGCGACGCCCTGATTGTATTGATTAAATTGATTTCGAAGGAATGTTTTATTAACTACCAAAGATGATGACTTTTCGAACGGGCATCTTCCGGCGTACAACTTGAAGACGTTAGAGACTAAGACCATCGACCTAAGAATACACGCTCACCTGATTGATTGGACACACATTCACCTTCTAAAGTTGACATTTCTCTCTTTATGACTAGTCTCATGCTGTTCAAACAACTAACAACTTTATTGTCGAATCCATTGACCTAGATTCAAGCACTAGAACATTTGGGACTTTGGGGACACCAAAATCCACCCGGACACGACGAACAAGTGGATATTGGCTCGATGTACACAGGATAAGTCAGTTAGAGTAGGAACCCTTTCTGTCTGCGAGAGTACCAGTGGCAGAGGTGGTCATACAAAATATACGTCGACGCTTTATTCGATGTAATTCATCGAATCGTTACATCGATGTTTTCGATACATCGAATAAAAACCACGACATAGTTGTAAAACCACAAATAAGTCAGACGTAAACTGCAACTAAAACGAGAAGGAGTATATCTTGGCTCGAACATATCCCTCCTTACGTTTATTCCTATTCGCATTGACCAATTTTCTTCTCTCTTCTTGGGAACACATTACTACAATCACAAAGAATAACAGACATGATAGCCAAGTCTGCTACTTTGTCCGTGTCTGTAATCCGTGCGAACGGGGTCGTGTTAAAGTTAATGTGGAAATTCAACTGTGTACAGAGAGTGCTTTCATTCGATGCATCATATAAAATACATCGATACATCGTTGAACATCGAAAGCATCCTATACATGGAATAGCAAACATCGGTCTCGAGGTATTGATATATGATGAGCGACTAATGATGCTATTTCAACTTCCAAGAACTCAAAATTCCATAGAAGATAAAAATTCCTGTGGGAGCTGCACATATTGGGTTATATAAATTAATTGCAAAGCTAGAGAAGGAGTATATAGTTATAAAGCAAAAAATACAAAATTTGGAAACTATAAACATTTACGGCAACATAACAATCACGTTGCCATTTGCCAGCTGTGTTCTTATTTATATATACCCTAATTCAGGTTAGTTTTTTTTTTTTTTTTTTGTGATCTGGTAGTTTGGTGGCCTTAGTGTCTTATGGTCTTGTGGTCTTGTTGTCTTGTGGTCTGGTGGTCTGGTGGTCTGGTGGTCTAGGGTCTGGTGGTCTTGTGGTCTTGTAGTCTTGCAGTCTTGTGGTATGGTCGCCTGGTGGTCTGGTGGTCTTATAGTCTGGTGGTCTGGTGGTCTAGGGTCTTGTGGTCTGTTGGTCTTGTGGTCTTGTTGTCTTGTGTTCTTGTGGTTTTGTGGTCTTGTAGTCTTGTGGTATGGTCGTCTGGTGGTCTGGTAGTCTTGTGAGCTTGTGGTCTTGTGGTCTGGTGGTCTGGTGGTCTGGTGGTCTAGGGTCTGGTGGTTTTGTGGTCTTGTAGTCTTGTGGTATGGTCGTCTGGTGGTATGGTAGTCTTGTGAGCTTGTGGTCTTGTGGTCTTGTTGTATGGTCGCCTGGTGGTCTGGTGGTCTTTTGGTCTGGTGGTCTTATGGTATCGTGGTCTTGTGGTTTTCTGGCACCAGTCCGTACAGTACAGCGACATGAGCCTAGCCAGGTGTCTACGGATTCAACGCCTTAGATGGCTAGGCCATGTAGAGTGCATGCACAACACCACTCTAGCCCGAATAATCTTCGGTGGCGTTCACAAGTGGAAAATGACCTCACCCAACTTGGTTCATTCGAATAAGCCCTATGTCACGACTTGATGTGTGTATACCACGCAAAAGCCACAACCCATTCCTCTTTCAACATTGCACACCAGACTATGGTTGAATCGCATTAAAACCGCCATAATTTCATTGCTTCAGTTAAATAAATAAACGCAATCGATTTGTGGATACCATTCTTGACCCAATGTATAGTTAGCAAAGGTCAGCAGATATGGGGGGTCAGCAGACTGTGATGATGGATGTGTTTCTGAAAATAATTTGTTTACACTTGAAATCAACTGACAAATATGCCAATTTGTTTCAGTGAATTGATTGCTCTATGACATGTGCTCCACCTTATTTCAGGTGGTTGAAGCCACATATTGGTGAAACGTGAAAAGGACTCAAATTATGATATTTAAATGGTTATGTCGTTTGTTGTCACCTTGGCGCAGAGGGTAGGTGTGTCGACTCCTACGAAGGGGATTTTGTAGATTAGATAGTAATATTCGTCGAATAAATTCTATTTCCACGAGGTCCCTCGCCGTGTTGATACGATGTCTAAGCTCAGCCACCAATTTGATGAAATGAGTTCTCCTTTACTTTGTGCGCATAAGGGATCGTGAAATCTTTTCACTCAATTCTACCATTTCTACATTACGGTCGTAATTATCGGCTTGTTGAGCAATCAATTCAAGCCAGTCGCAAGACAGAATACTCTGTTTGGTTCTCTTGGCAGTATATCCGGTACCAGAAACGTTTTTACGTCCCGGCTGATGATGATGACCTGCCACGTTTCAAAGTTTCGATATCCGACGCTACGCCTCTGTTTGTTGCCCGGATAACCTTCGGTTGGTTACATTTGCCATCAGACCAGAGATTTTTTGTTAATGTCCAGTTACCAATTTGCAATAGTTCGTGACTTTAATGAGGTTGAAAGGTTTGGAAGAATTGCCACGTCGTCCGAGGCAAGTGTGAGACCATCTCTTCCCAGTGGCGCCTTGACTGTTCTTCAATCAATATGATCCAGAAGAGTGGTGCGAACTCTTCCTTGCGTTGTGCCACTGATTACATTCCTTGTACAGAATTGTTCGACTGGAGGTGACTTGCTTTTATCAAGAGTTTATCAAGTAGTGATTTGATCAATAATTGGGATACCGCCGAACGCTCATCACAGGCTCACAGGTTCCGATTTAGTTTCTTCTACAGCACAGATGAGCCCACGAACTACTCATAAAGTCGTGAGCACTACGTTTGATAAACCGACTGTTGTCGTCTTTAAATGTCATGTCGAAGATGTTCTATCCATTATCACATCACCCATCAATTAATTGCAGACGTTGCATTCTAATTATCATAGCAGCAGCATTCTGTCTGTGAAACCAACTGATCTGATAGACACATTTGTGAACATTCAGCAATTGACTCAAGAGTCAAGATGATAAATGCAATAATTAGCAGCATCTCCTGAGACATGCTCATGGTCAGCCATCGTCAATCCTCCTACCCTCCTCTACCCAAACGAACTAAAGCGCCAGCAAATTATGCTCAGAAATTGATAAGTATTCAAATCTCTGATGGAATCAATTAAATGGTGAATTGCCAATGCCCTTGAATTGAATTGAAGGCGACAGACCGAGGAATCCTCTTGGGGTAACTTGCGCGATGATCTCATGGACTGCTGGTGTCTCAGACGTGTTAATGGAAAACGTTCTTAAACACATTGCACTTGAGGGGGAAGTGTGCGATTCAAGCTCATAGATTTATGGTGGTAATTTTTTTTTTCCACACTCCTGACAGAACTCCAGCCGAGGTCGATGAAGACATATGACAGTAGTTCTACCATTTGGCGTCTGGTAATGGGACAACATATTGCGCCGTTTCAATCATAAGCTGGTAGCAGACCCGATCGTTGAGGGGGCGCTTGCAAATCATTGTCGCCCTGACCTCGACATTGAGTCGGTGGGAACATAATTAATGCAAAAAAAGGGGTGTGACGGCATGTTTACAAAGACCGAGTTTATGAGACAAGTCTTAAATCAGAGAAACAGGCTGTTACGGGGCGGACTATGGAGCAGATGAATGCCTATGAATCAGTGCTTACATCTTTGGATAGTCGTTTTGAATGCTTAAGTGATATTACTGGATTATGGTATTACGTTATTAACTAGTTTTCATGTAAATGAACACATGGTGGAATCTGAGGCGAATGTGAATCATCGTAGCGGGTAAAACAGAACAGAGAGCAATGGAGGTATTTTACCTATGAAGGCAGAATACAATGCTGGGTCTAACGAACTGCCGCTTTGTTGGACGAGTTAGTAGATAAAGATCTTAAGTAATTTAAGCCCACAAAACTTACAATCTTTGACATGTGCACCAACACGCACGTGGTTAGAATGATGACTTTAATGTTGAAAAAATGGTAGCGAAACGTGGATAAGTAGAAATAGAGTGTCCAACCAGCCCAAAAGAGAATAGAGATAATCCATTACACGTTGTTGTATGCATGTTGTGTCTGGGATGCAATTATGGCAATTAGGTAGAATATTTGTGTGGAGCGGGTGGAGGTGGACGTAGGAAAAACACTTGTTTTGACAGGCGGTGTTTTGTTAATTTGGTAACGAAGAAAAGAGAGATAAAATAGTTTTTGCTTCTATTTGTAGCAAAGCGAGATCATCATCATCATCATCTTCTGACCCGCATTCTCCAATAAAGGGGTCGCTGGGTAAACCACGCACGAGAGATCTCCAGCCAACTCGATCCCCCGCCATCGACTCTAACTCATCAGGAGTTATGCCCAAGCGTAACCAGGCGAGTCTTGGACTTGGTCCAACCATCTCGTCCTGGGTCTGCCAAGCGGTCGTCTACCAGATGGAATCGCAATCAAAGCGAGAATCGGGTCAATAATCTAGCGGAACCTAATTCCTGTGGCGCTTGGCATCGATGTACTATCGGCATTCTATGGTCTTTTTGTTCGGAAATAGTATACATTTGATTCTATGAAGGTTTTGGGACATATAACCAAATGTAGTCAGAGATAGGGGGCCTATACCCCACCTAATCCGTCCTCAATATACTTCGTGGACATAAAAGTCTGTAAATAATTGGACCGATTCTGTTCAAATCTTTACCAAAGTATTGAGAAAATAAAGTAGAATATAAAATCCCTATCTCCAACACATTGACACAAACGCCTCCCGCGACATTTTGACGAAACTAACACATTTTAAGTCTATCATCACCATCACTTTTTTTTAAGTAAAACAAATAAAAGATTATCATTCACGTTATTTTATTTATTTCTTAATCTGAAATTAGTCGCTCTCAGCATCGTCTTCTTCTAAGTTGCTACGTAATGGAAATTCTTATAAAGTCTTTGACAGGGCAATATTTTCCTGAGGGAGTCGATTTTCTTTTTCGATTGCGTTCTTGTTTTACAATTCGACTCGATAAATATGGAGCAGAGGAAATTAAAAATCGGTTAAAAACATTTCTATTTGAATTTTGTCTTCCAGTCACTTTCGGCTGAAATGCTCTCGGAACCGTTTGTACTCCGTATTGCTGGCTTCTTGGGCCTCTTCGGACAGCTGTCCTAGTGGTAATGCAAGCTTGGATTATTTCTTTAGTGCGGGTCAAATGTTAGTGTATGCTTGCAGGCATATAATACCAGGATGATCCCGAAGATAAATAGTCTTCGTTTCAGGGGCATATCTTCCAAACTTGTCTGCATCAATTTCATATTCACTCGATATTTCGAGTAAATTTCGGAAATGTTCGATGAGGTCAATGTGAATACCTGTTATCTCGGAGCGTTTATCAGCGTTTCGAAAAAACGTTCGAGCTGGCATTCCCAGCTATTTGTTTTGGGATGTCGACTTATATAATACAAATAATTCGTTCCTAGCCAAATAACGAAATGAAACGAAAATGTAAGTCAGATGTGGAAAGGCCTTATCTTTTTACCACCACTGTAGACATGTTAAAAAACAATTACCCTTTTATAATGTTGCAATAACAGGAACTAATAACCCGAGTAAACCGAGTAAACAAAATTTTGACGATGGATGTGGGAATGAGATGGAAAACTTCATTGCCAAAGCACGAGGTAGGTCTGTTAAAAAAAACATTTGGGGCAGAAAGTGAAAACGGATTCTGAAAGACGACATCCAGGAGAACATTCTAAACCTTATCTCCCGATGGGTACTGTCTTCGCTCCGCATTTCACCATTCAAAAGAAACCGCCTTTTCTTCAGGGTTTATTTTCTTAAAAGGGAAACTTCATAAGAAACTATTTTGACAATATTCAATTACTTACTTATTGGTGACTCTTGGCAGGCGGCAGTGGTTGGCGATGACAATGAACAAAAGATAGCGTGCGCTGTCTGTCTGACAGATCGCCTTAAATGGGAGTAAAATTTGTTCTGTTCGCTTTTCGCCTTCAAAGAGCAACAAACAACCAACATCACAAGGTTGCCACTACTCATTTGTCGACAGGAACTTTTGGGTACACTTTTAAAAGCCTATGCAAAGCCGCAGTATACAAAAGAAATATGGGCCTTGGGCTTTCAAGCCAAACGATAATTACTACCACTTGCTGAAGTCGTTCAAGGATCAAATTTACCTTAAAGATTCTTTGAATAACTGACAAGAAATTTAAAAAAAAATAGAAGGATTACGTTGCTACTTATTTCATACAAACGCCATGAATGAATTTGAGTCACTTAATGTAACTGATGTTTTTTTTTTTTGTTTGCTGTTTGAGATGTCATACAACGGAAAATATCGCTTCCGGGATTCTTTTTTTTTGCAGAACATTAAGACAAAAGTTTATATTGCCTGTCGTTTAATACCACACTTCTGTCATTCGGACGACTTTGATTTTTGAATTTAGTTCCGCTAGATTCGCAAAACAACACACTGTGCGTCGGTTTGTCAAAGCAACTGACTCGAAATGCGAAAATCATCCTCTGCAAAATTTTTATTTTGCCCGTTCTGCTACATGGAGCCGAAAGCTGGACTATAAGTAAAACAGCTTTACTCTCAGGGCTTGGCCACATCAAGCGCATGGAAAACAACGCTCCAACAAAGACGGTCTTCAGATCCGAGCCTGGTTCGAGGAGGACAGGCAAATCCCACATCCGACTTTAAATCAAGCCACCGCTGACGCACAACATATTGGTCATGATGAGTTAATGCAGGGTACCTAGGACAGTCAACGACGGAAGGCTGATATTGCTAAAGTAAAATTATATTATTAAGTATGATCGTCACGGATTATATTTCCTCCATTTCATTTTTGCTGGAAGCTCTTCCTCTATCTGTCACAAAAAAGGCCAGATATCAAGGATTTCCCTGAAGCTGGCTGCGATTTATGATCATCGGTACAATGTAACATTGAAATGAGTGAGACGCATATGGCGCTCACGGCATGACAAGTGATCTGCACTGCAAATGATCCATCGTATACGATCATGCAAACCATGGCAGTTAGATAATCTCATTCTCCTCTACGAGCGCACGATTTCACACAAACACTTCCTGATGTCAGCGACGATTCGTGCTGTTGTTGAAACTTTAACTCTCCTCTTTTGGGATCACACTTGATGGAGTACCATCGTTATTTCTTTCATTTTCCTCATCCATGTCTTCGACGCCTTACATTCCTAGTACTTGTACCGGCTAGTACATGTTGGCAAGTGACATTCTTGGAGTCGCCCAAAGAACAGAATGATAGGATTTATGCTCGAGTCAAAGTGGACACCATCTAGCCTCTGCGATGGGTAGCCGCTTATGATTCAATGGGAAAGTTCCATTTCGGCGAAAAAATCTTAAAAACCTCAGCTATAGTCTTTTTTAGAGAATATTGTCGAGCCTTGTAACGCAATGCAAATCGAAACAACATACATTCGACCAAACTAAATGGTGGACATTTCAATAAGACTCCATTCCTGCTCATACGGCAAAAACGGCACATACGTGGCTAAAAATAAGGTTCCAAATACATTCCCACGGATGAGTCGCAATCTGTAAGGTCAGACATGAATTTTAGAGCAATGGCTGGTGATAGGCTGCACCCCAACATTGGAAGCACACAAAGGACGCGTCTCGCTGTAAACGAAGCTGATCACGTGAGGAGCTACCAATGAGACATACACAACGGCTCTCTCTTTGGAAAGCATGGCAATCACGCGATGAGCGGCCAATGAGGTTACTAAGGGATTAGTGCAACCGAGGTGTCAAGGACGACAGAAGGCAGTCGATAGTAAGGATCTAAACAAGAAACATAAATTCTTAATAAATATAAAAATTGTTATTAAAATAGTCAAGCGAACAATAAACCACCAAAACATTTGTGTTTTGACTAAATAACAACTATTACACGGCTGGATGGTAAAGTGCCTGCCCTTCATTGCAGAGGTTCCCGGTTTTATCGGGTTTTCAGATCTCGTCCAGTCACCATTTTCCATGAAGGATAGAGGTACCCAGCTTCTACCTCCCTTGCCCCTTGATTCCAACTGACAGCGTTTTTTATACGGTGTTGCGATGAGTGGCAGAGCCGGGAACTTCGTAAGAGCATGTGTTAAATGAAAACAGAATCCCACTACACTCTTATTCTTTACGGCTCAATGCCGACATGGACAAGGGATAAAAATGGCCGAAGTTGGATATCTCTATCCTCCATTATCTCTGATTTGCCGTCGGGATCAAATTAACCTCACTATCACTGGAGTGGTCGATCAGTGGTAGGAGTCTGACCGGGGGTTGCTGCCTGACAGTACAATGGGCACAGTTATTATGGCTGAGCAATAAATTGTTGGCACGACTGACAAAAAAGCAATTTCACAGCTATTTTGAATTTGTCACCATAAAACAATTGGTCTCATTATTGAACAATATCTCAAAAAAATGAACGTTTCGGCACCAAAAACATCGAAAATTTCAAACAAGACATGGTAAGAGATCACTGAAAAAAATAATATCAGGGAGACTGGATCAGTTTAAGACTCTAAACGATCAGTGTCGTCCTAAAACAAGCGGTTCAAATGCTTATATGGAACCGGTGCGTGAGGGTATTTTTCTAAACCACCTCTGCATTACAGGAGAAGAACTGAATGGCTCTGCAGAATTTCGATAAAACAGTGCCAGCAAAGGCCGCGAAATGTATTCCATAAATAACCCTTTCATTACGTACTTTCTAATTCAATAAAAAAATATAACAATTTAAGACCAAAAATTGGGTTTTCTGATGAATTAATTTAATTGCTGCATTCAGCATTAACCCGTAAAACAGAACTTCCCTGGATGCCCAGAATCTGGAGTTACGATAAAATGTATACCTCTCATACTAATCAGACTTAAGCCCTATACATTTCCTTAGTTTTGCATTACTGCTTCTCTGCGGCACACAAAAGCCTCGTACTGACCTTCGCCTTACCGTCTCCCATTTGCCACATTTTCATTGTGGCTGTCTAAAATTTGCATGTGACTTCTCTCCGTCCTCACATTCAGAGAGTGCTGACTAGTTGTTTGGTTTCATAGCCACCACTACAGCCGGAAGTAAAGGCTTAAATGTTCTGGTGAACAGAAATGCCCTGGACTAAGATTACATCCACATGCAATCACAAAGTCGCCTAAACTCCATCGTTGAACAAGCTCCATTGAACAGCATTCATTCATTGAATGCAGGTTCCATTTACACTCGAATGCAACATCCTCATCGTAATTCATGTTTGCCGCATTAAATTCCTATCTCACAGCCACTGATTATAAGTCTGAGAGGATTCGTTCATGCAATTTTGAGCAAACAACAATTACCACAAATGTGCATAAATGACATCACCGTATTTGAGCAAATCCCCAGCAGGATCCATATTTTCCCATCCAATACATTAGCTAAGAGGAAAAAAGAAAAATATATACCTAACACGCCTGATGCCTGCTGGGAGCACATCACAAGTCCATTGTAACTTTGTAGTCATTTGTCTATCACATCCAACAGTTCGCAGCAGAAGCGTCCCAACAATGAAGCCGCAGTGACTGGGCGTTTTGCGTTTTCGCGCTACTATTATCTAATCATCAGGGAAGCTTTTGTTTGATTCTTTTTTTCTGGCTGCCATTATGCTCAGCATTCGTTTGAACATTCTTCATCCGCCTCATCACATCATTCCGTCACGTTTTTTGTCAGATCGTTGACTGATTACATGTTGGAACAACATCAATACACAATTAGGTACCTATGCGGGGAGAATACTAAAAGCACTCCCCTCCGTCCACCCATCCCAGACCCTCGACCAACGCTTTCAATGCCGATGAAGTCACAACAATCCTTTAATTGACTTCTTCAATACTTGTTTCATGATCTGCTCTTCTGAGCACATCTGGGAAGCCGCACATCATTCACGCCCACCGGATCTTCAGCTGAGCACTTTGAAGACCGACCCCCGGTGGGGTAGAAGAAAATCAATTTCACCATTGTTTGTATACTCGGGGAATTCCAAAGTAAACATCTGGCTCTTGTATCTGAGAACTTTTACTTTCGAAACTGCAAATCCAAAGTATCGTAAACAGAAATAAACTTGGGTGAGATGATTTTTGCGAAATACACAAATGTACCTCGGATTACCTGTGGCCTCTGGCCGTTTGAAAAATCGAAAGTATTAGTCGATGCTATTTCTGGGTGAATTGCAGTGATTTGGATTTGAACTGCAGGTTCGAGAGTACACAGAACATCGAGAAACTTTGGCAATTATTTTAAATTTCTTCTTGCGAGGCATGAATTTAGTGGATTCTGAGAGGGGTTTATTTTTGGCTGAAGGACGTTCAAGGCCCAACGAAGGCGTTTGATGATGATGTGTTGGAAAAAATTTCATTTCGCTTTCAAAACCAGTGCCAAAGAAATTATTTCTACGAAAGGGAAAACAATATAATCTTTTCTTCCAAGGCGCTAAAATTGTATTCAGGCATACGTATGCATTTGGTTCTCTTGCCTTGTTGGCGATCATTGATCGTCACAATCTTCAGACGGAAGAGCAAGACCTGATCCTCATTCAAGACTGGAGTGGTTCGGGGTGTGTCAGAAAGTATATTCATATAAAAACGAGAGTCTAAAGTTTTGACGACATATCATATCTTGTGGCAGTTAGAAGGGCAGTTGGTCATGTCAGCGATGGAGCTGAATGGAGGTGAAAATACAACCGCGAACGACATGAACTGCAAAGTGTGTTTTTTAGAGGCACAGAAACTGTGTAAAACACAGGAAAATGGTTTGGAATATGACGACCTGCTCCTGTCATAATGAATGCCAAAAAAATATCAACAACTAAAACTACCGAGTACTGTCAAATCAGCTGTCACAGAGTACAATGACGCCAATTTAAAGTTCTCCGCCTCTAAAAGAAAAAGCGGTAACAAAAATGTAAATACAATAGAGGAAACAAATCTTCGTCGACTCCTCTGGCTCGGCCATAACGAGGGCATATAGACTAATGCTCCAGGAACTTCGGGGAAAATAAGACCGAATCTCCAGTTGAAGACCAAATGATCCGGTACAATGGCTCTCAAGGGCCGGACTTAAATGCTGCCTTACACTACATTACCGATAATCTTAAAACACCATACAAAATATACATATGTGTTCCTCAATTCCGTGGTGAACATGTACACCCTGACAAAGATGCTACTTCAGCTAGAGTGATAACTTTGCTAGCTGTCTCCAATTTCGTGCCCCAAGTCAGCTGACGTCTTTCTGCACTTGTGTGCGCCAGCTTAGCTGAGGGCGTCCTCTTGTCTTTCATTAAAGGCCAGAGCCAAGGTAACCACGTTCTCCATACGGCAGAACCAACTTAGGCCTGGGTTCATGTCATTGTACAACCCGAAAAGTTCTAAGTAGGATCTCGTTCTCCAGATGCCCCAAGCTGTCGATGACTCTCTTAGTGCCAGGATCCGCTCGACTGCTTTGGTGAGAAACCAGACGGCCTGCTGGAGTCGAACGCAGGGCGCTTGTGGTGCCTATACATGCTGTTCTTTGTACCTTATAGAGTTTTGTCATAATCAATTATTTCGTAATAACCAACTGAGATTGGGTCATATGTTAGAATCGGGCGACTACTACTGTATACATTCATAGGATTGCAGGCGTCAGACCAGTGCATGCTTTCTTAACTCGTTTTCCCTTAGCTTCCAGCTGAGTTTCCAGATATAAGGTAATGCCTATTCACCTACATAGCGTTTGGTTGAGAGAGAGAGAGAGAGAGAGAGAGAGAGAGAGAAAGAGAGAGAGAAAGAGAGAGAGCGGTTGATCTTTAAGACGTGTAGGCTGAAGTTGAGTATTTTGGTTATTATGGTGAAGATCATCATTTCCGTTTGTTTGGAGCAACTTTGAATTCATAATTAAATAAAACAAATGTACTCAAATTCATTTCAAATATCTTTGTTTTATTTTAAAATTTTCAATATCTTTTCTTTCATTTTGAAAATGTTAGTAATCATTTTATTACTCGAATAACCAACTTTGATCATGTACCTCTTGTGTGTGTGTGTGTAATAATCAATCATAAAATCAATTTCCTTCCTTAACTTATAATATTTGTTATAACTAAATTATCATACAATTAACTTAACTTTAGATTTTACATTTAAATACTAAAATAATAAAATTCATTTTTACCAGTTTTCTTCACATCTCTATCGACGACTTTCGACGTTCATTTTGAATCTTAAAAATTATTTATAGTTTTTTTGTTTCATTTTTGCAATATATTCAATATATATTTTTATAAACATTACTAAAATTATTATTTACAATAATAATCTGAACCGTAATTAGTTTTATTTGGTTTTTTTTTTTCTTACGATGATTTCCTTATTTTTTTCAATAAAAAATATTTTATTTTTCTCGTTTTGTGTTTTTGCTTTTAAATCTCTATACAAAAGAACAAACTGAATTTCAGGTTTTTTTTTCTTTAAAAACTCTTAATTCTGTGTAACAATTAATTATTTTTTTCTCATAAATTTCATCTGAGTTCCTTTAATGAAATACGAAAAAAACGAAGTAAATAAACTTTAATTCGAATAAACTTTTTATTTTACTTATATTTTTCGACAATATTACTTAACCACGCATCGCGTGATCTGCTTATCTCAATTTTGAGATGGATTTTCTTTATATTTTCTAACGCGTCGTGTAAAACTTACCACAAATACACACGTACATTTGATTGGAATGCATACTTGTATGTTCATCGTATCTTATTTTGTTTTGTTTTTGTGTCTTATTTACAGTAAATGTATCGAAGGCGATTTTATTCTTTCTTTGCTCATGTAGAAAAAACATATAATATGCAATAGAAAAAGCCAAAAAAATTCCCATTTTGTTGTAAATATATTTGATTTGTGTTTTGTTTTTATTTTATTTTTCTTCGGTTTGTTTTTCTTATCCTCTCATTCATCATCTAAAAAATGCGTGTTTCTTAAAACTATGGACGAATTTCCGGGATGGGATGTGCGAACTGTTTTCTTTTAAATATATGTATTACATATATGTATATCATCGTTACGTTGTGTATTGAAGTAAGAGGAAACGAGAAGATTTTCGAATGCAATTGCAAATAAAAGCTTACAAATGAGGTATTTTACAATTTGGGATGATAATTTGTGCGAAGGGTTGTAGGATTATGTAGCAAATGTTTTTTTTTTTTGTTGTTTTTGTTTTCTTAAATGTAACTTGGATGGTAATTTTTTTCGTGGTTTAATTCGTGGTAAATTGGTTTTAAATTGCCTTTGTTTTTTATTTGTTTGTCAAAATGTGTACACTTTGTATATAATTTTATATTTAACACATTTGCAATAACTTTGCGAAGTTGAAACTTAAGGTTAAGTAAATCAGTGGAGGTAGTTTTGATAAGACAATGTTTGTTGCTAGTTAATTGAATTGAATGCTTTTGATTGAACATTGTCGTTTGTGAGGGATTCATCCAAGTAGTTCATTCAATTATTCTAGATTCAGATCTAGAACTGAGAGGTGTAATCAATGTTGGAAGCAGCCTTCGGTACAGAATTTATATCGACAGTTGATTTCAGTTTCACCGGCTCTGGCTCTGGGAATTCTTTGATCAGTCGTTCAACACAAATAATCGGGCCAATTCGTGATAGATTTGCTGATTAGGAGCACTTTGGTAAGGAATTTGAAAATTATCGACTTCGCACTCGGAGGAAGGCTTTAGGAAGTGGTGAATTCAGGAACTAGAGCTGGTTCTATCAGGAACCCACTGACTACACTCCTAAAAGAGAAAACTTAGCGCATTGTGTAAAACCCAATCAGAGGTGAGGTACATATTCATCAAGATCAATATAATTGTAAAATTTCGATCATTTTATTCGATGATTTCTTATTTTTTTTTAATTTAAGGTTAATCCTACACGTAATATTTGTGAGTACTGGACGTATACACTACGCCTAGCAGTAGCTAGCAGAAGGCTGTTTATGCACATGAGGCTTTACTCGAAGCACACCCGATTACATTAGAACCTTAATAGTCAGTCAGCACTTGAAGTAATAAATTGAGGGAAGGTTGATGAGGAATACCTCATTCAAGGGTTTTTTACTGATTAGCTTGTTATCACTGAACTCGTGTCACATGTAGCGACAAATCATGTGGGAAGTCATTTTTAGAAATTGAAACCAATAATAAAAAACCAGTGTTTACCCTGATTTTCAAAGTTCAAGTCAAACCTTAATAAAAAACAAAAAACTGATTTATTTTAGTCTGAATTATATGAAGGCAATATCCAATCAATAAGCGTACAACTTAATTGTAACCAGTTTTTCCATAGAAAATTCGATCATCGATAACCCAGTAATCAATCCAGCTGGTTCCTCATTTTCCGGCTACGCCGGTTACACTGGTTTCCATCTTGACCTCTTGACTAACAACAAACTTTGTCTTCTCATTATATATTTGATTTGACGTTCAACAACTTATAGATTAATTCTTTTCATTATGTTTTTTTTTGTGTTTGTTTCTTTATTGATATTTTAGTTCATCTAACCGCCGTTTCTAGTTTTTAGTTTAACTAACTCAAAAATGTCTTCTCTACAAAACTTGGTTTAATTAATATTTTAATTTTTTTTTTTTGTTCAACTTTAAATTTCTACATTAAGTTTAGCTACATTTAATCCACTATAAAATTCTTTTAATTTACTTTATCATTTTGTTTTTATTTCTACGACTTTGGCGGAAATTCTAATATTTAATTTGTTTACTTTTTTTCTGTTTTTAATATTATTCTTACGTTAATTCGTTTTGATTGTATTAAATTTTCTACAAAATAAAATCGTCAACGTAAAGTTTGTAGAAACGTTCTAAATTTGTCATTTCGACTTCGAGTTGTGTGCTTACATTTTTATTTGTTTTTTGTTGTTTTTCTAATTTTCTTCATAAGAAAAAGGAATAGTTTTATGGTGTTATTCTTGCATTATTTGTATGTTCAATATCAATTTGGTTTGAAAAACGGTTCTAAAATCGGCTAACGATCTATTAAGGAATAATATCTACTTGAGTTTGTTCTTTTTGTATTTATCTAATGTTATTTTATTTATTTATTTTCTTTTTTTTGCTTTTTTTTCGTATAAACTGGATTACGTTTTATTAGATCTCCGATTGGTAAAACGAAACGCGTCGAATTCTATATTTGATTGGGGGGAAATTCTACGTACCTTTATTTTGACTGTGTAGAGTGTGGGGGAGATGACATCAACGCAAAACCAAATGAATTAGTCTTTAAATGAGTTTCTTATTTGAATTGTACAACAGATTTCGATGTATGTAATTTTATGTTTAGTAACTAATCTTCTAGAACTATTATTTTCTGTATTTTGTGCCGATAGTCTTCTAAATTTGTGATTCTTAACTAAACAGTGCAGATGCTGTGTTCTTTTGATTCTCTGTAATCCCTCTATTCCTAAACGTTTCTTCCTTTGTCGAATCTTCCTTTATTTCCATTTTATGTCTGATTTGTAAATTAAATTAAAGCGCTGTAGGAAAGAATATTCTGTTTTGTTTTTTCTAATAAAGCACAAGAAAAGACGGATGCAGTTTTGTGTTCCTTTAATCAAATAATCACTAAATATAAGTAAATAGGTACACTTGAAGCAAATAATTCGAGGTTTCTTTGGATCAATAAACACACACGAACACTCGCTGACGTGCATGTTTGTGTACATTACCCAAACAAGCTTGTTTAACATATTTTTAGAATTATTTCGCATCGTTAAAAATACGCGCATTAAACATATAGATTAATGCGATGCAAGATAACCTGTATACGTAAACCAACCCGCTTTTCCTTATAACAAAATAAAGAGAAAAACAGAAACAGTAATAAAACAGATTATTAACAAAACAAAAGTGTCACGTAGCGTGTGTTACCCACGTCCGCTCGTAGGTACGGGTCTATTTGGTCATGACAAAATAACTTGTGCATATATTCATCGCTTTCGATTCATAAACTCAAATACACTAAATACGTCGGAAGAGTGGGCAAGTTGTAGGCATATTTTACAAATACGCACTGATGTTGTTCTGAAGCTGGCTATAATTGGCCAAATCACGAGGCGTTATACAACATAGTAGACACCACGTAATGCTGAATGGTGAATGGTGACGCGTTCTCCTATTGATTGGACGCAGTCGAGGACTAGTGGTTTTTAACAAAACTCTTTGAAAGTAGGTGTACAATTATGGAAAATACATAAAGAAGTCATTTGAGGGAAAAATCTGATAATTTTTTAATTCGTGCGAATCAAATTAAATTCTCTAGAACATACTTCACATCATTACGATCTGCTTCGCAAAACAAACAAGTATCATGCGACATTGAAATCGGAAATAATCATTCCTTGTCATACGTGCGTGTAAGAAGAAACGCACTAGTCCACCTCCCAACTACATGTGTGGGAACTTGTCACTCTTTGATTGATGTTTCACAAGGCTGACGCTGGCATAAATTCCATGCACAAAAACACGAATCTAGCAGAACAACCGTGTATTAATTCAGTGAAGAATGTCTATCGTGCTGTTCAAGTTTGAAGTCCACGCGACAAACAGTAATAAAACTAAACGATTAAACCTCTAACACAGCAATCAGGTGGTTTTATAAAATCGAATGTGCTTCAAACACGAGTGCTTTTAATGGCTGTTTAATTTACAGAGGTAATATGCCAGTGCCAAGGTACTACACCAGTGACCCCGCACGGCGACTGAGGAAATAAGAAACGTTTTCTAGTTTGGACTGTTGTGGAATTCATCTATTCTAGCCGCAGTCTTACCGAGCTATTTGGGACATTTATCACAATTTTTTCTGATATTTAGAAGTCTGGAGTTAGTTTCAGAATCAACAACGATTGAAGAGGGACGTTATTGAATGAACTTACATAAATACGTTAAATTGAGTAAATGTTACAGTTCTGAACTTCGGTATTCTCTTAACCATTCGCTTTTCTAGTAGCCACTCACCTGGTCTTTCACGAGTGAGGGCGATCTGAGACTATGTTTTTGTGAGAGATGTTTTTGTTGTTGTAATCTCTAGACAATGTGAGTGACGATGTGGTGCTTTGAAAATGGTCGTTATTTGCAACACAATCAAATATGCACATTTGCCACTTGTGGAATGGAAAGGATCGTGTACTGTGCACAGCTTAGAACATGCTTCTGGAATCTAGATCCCTAATGTGATCGGCATCGATTTTGAATTAAATTGTTAGTTGTGTTAGTATGTCGCGTACAGTTTGAAACGACGGGTAAGTTTTGAAGCACGTTCATTCGGTCTGTGTCCTAAAGGACATGGTTTGGATTATCCTACCAATGAAGAGGTATTGGAATACGTCTTTTAACTGGAGTATGTAACACGATTTAGCTATTTTAAAGCTTAGAAGAGTTGTGGGATGTAAACATTTTTTACTTATAGACTTCGTGACAAAATAGACTAAGATATAAAATTAGTTTGAATGGAGAATATTTCAGAGCTTGAAAGCGAGTGCCTATGTTTTCTTTGATGTGGATAGTGACACTTCAACTAACCCAGACTCTGATCTAAGTGCGTTGTGGTCTTTTTAGTGGTAATCCCTGCAACCTAACCTAACTCAGCTACGTACTCTATATGGAGACCGGGTAAAAGCAGGGAACATCTTTTTATAAGCTTTAGTTGCAAATTCCGTATAAGATCCTATTAGTCATACCTGACACACTCAAACGTGTGTAGCAATAATCCAACTAGGCGCAGTTGTTTGCGAAATTAGTACACAGTTCAAACTTGCCCCTTTCTTTAGAAACCGCGCAAACGAATTCATGCGCATTGACTCAATTAAATGAGCGGACTGACAGCTAATGACGTATTTACTGGTATTACTTGTAATTCAATTTTTAAAGCGCGAGCGATGAAGTTGGTTACCGGTCTGCCCAAAAATTGCAGAACCGCAAGTGCATATGTCCGTAAACCGCCTGTACAAGGTTTTTAATCTTGACAGAAGCCTACTTTTTTGTTGGTGGAGTGCATCGATTGTCGCATTGCGGTACATGTTTTGGTTGTTTGTAAAACATTCTCTACTATAAGGTAGGAATTCAAACGCGACTAATAATTTCGACAGGGGAACATCAACTACCGATAGTCACTCGAAAGCGGTATTATTAATAAAAACTCGAATTTGCTCAAGCATTTCGAACAGAAGCTTGGGATATTCGCTCACTTTAAATTTAAATGCACACGTTATTGCCTTTATCTTTATAAGAATATTAGAGTGAGTGGTGCGGTAGTCTGAGAGGTCCTGATCACTGATGTGATGGGTGCTTTTAGACAGGAATATTCTGTGAGTATTGTCAGTAACTCGAAAGAGGTGGAGACGTGAATTATAAAGGTTTATAAATTCAGGATTTGAAGCTACCCCGAGTGTATGAGCACGGGTAGTTCACTACGCCACTATATCCACAGAGGCTGCTTATAACATTCGAGGAAAATAAAAGTAGAAAGGAAAAAAATTGGTGGGTGATGTATAAAGTTTGTGTACGCAACGAAGGTCATCGGCGGTACATTCGACTTTTCGATCTTATTTTTGAAGCAGGTCAACGATAGTCAAATAATGTTTCTGTCCGTGGAGGACACATTAAATATGCAAAAAAAATTACAGGACACCCAACTACGCCCGATTACATTAAAAAAAAAATGAAGACAAAAAATAATCCAAAGTAAAAATAAAACAAATTAAAAAATAAATCTTTTTTTTTTCCTTTTTGTAATAACGTTTGTTTATTTTTATGTAAACTTTCGTTTACTAATCAATTTATGAAAATTAACTTATACAAAAAGAGGAGAAGTAATACAAATGTGTTGAAAAAAAAAAAAACTAAAATAAAATTGTAGTAAAACATACGCATGTGTATAACGCTTCATTTGCTAGATACATTTGTAAGATTTACAAAGGTGATTGTTCTTAAAAAATCAGTGTAGTACAAAAGAACGAAAAACAGCATTTTATGATTATTATTATTTTAAAGGAAACACAAACAAAAAGTTTTTTTCTTTATTTTATAGTATTTGCTTTCTATCAATATCGTTATAATTAAACTTACTATCGACTAAATTTAAAAATTAATAAATTCAAAATAACAATCGATTGCGTGTGGTTTATGCATTTAATTATACAGACATACGCACAATTTGTTGCTTGCAGTTTATCAATGTTTGTAACAAACGCTAACACATCTCTAGATATCCTCTCATTTGTATTGTCCTTAATCGAAAGAAAAAGAAGGAACCAAGAACACATGATTTACAAGAAAAAAAAAACGGAAAGAAAAATGTTAAATATTGATGAACTGATAAATTCATTTTTATTCTTTTAAAGATGAGCGAACGCATCATAAATGACTGGATGGATAGTACAAGACGACTAAAATATTCTACACTAAGTTTCTATTTATATCCTTTTTTCCTTTTTCTTCGATTTTTTTTGTTTGTTTTTGTTTAACGCGTGTTTTCTCTTAACTTTTGTTTTGTATAATTTCTACGTTTTAATTCTTATGAAGTTCTCCATATATTTTTGTTCGTAATTTACGTGTTTTTCATCAGCTTTGTTATTTCTTAATTTTTTTTTTTTCACTTCAATTGAAGTGAATGGTCCTGTTGGTCGTTATTCACATTAGATTTAATTTTTACATTTACATTTGTGTTTTTGCGTGATACTTCTAAGCGTAATCATTTAGAATCCTTGTCGGTTTTTGTAGTTCCTGGATTTTGTTGATGTTGTTGCAAATGTGAAGATATAACTGTTGGATCTCGTGTCACTTTTGAAGTTTGCACAGAGCCACCACGTAGTTAGGGACTTCATTTTGCCGCGCAAAACAAAAGGGAGCTGTGTCTCATTGATTGATTCTGTTTTCCTCGCGATCTATCTTTGTTTTCGTATCCGTTCTTTCTCTAATTGTGTGAGTTTTTCTTTTCATTTTTTTTGCATAATTGTATTTACTGTTTCCTTTCACTATCCGGTTGCTTTTTTAATTAAATTAAAAAATATGTTTTTCTTATAACATTTCGTTTTTTTTTTTGTTTTATTATTTTTTTTTATTTTATGTATATGGCTGCTGTTAACAGTAGTGACGAACACCATCCAGGGATAGAACTTGCTTTAACTTTCATTTGCTTTGTCTATTCGGTTCTGGATACAAATGCACACCTTCAACGGTGAAAATCGATGTTTCTGAAAAAGAAAAGTGAAAAAGTGGCCGTTAGCAAAAATTTGTTTAGTAACATAAGTAATTCGAAGTAATTTTAATATTCAGTAAGAGTTTTTAATAAAACAACGGTGTCGTATGACATTTTCAGCGGTTTAACACATTTTAAGGAAGCTCTTCATGAGTGGTGTGGATATAAGGCCCATCTGAAATAGCGTCAGACGTCTCAATGTCGTTTTTAAGAACAAACACGTAGCAGAACTGGCCTAAGTATGATTCATCTTTGGAATCAGAAATTATTTTGCGCGTACCGGGAATCGAACCTATGTAACGTAGGCTCAAGTGCGTAGTGGTCGACGTACCAACCCACAACGCCACGGCCGCCACCGACGAGTCGCTTACTAAAATGAGGAATATTTTAAGAGGTAGCGTGATTGGATCAACATTCCTAAGCATGCTTCATGCTCTTGGGTTTCTGCCAACAAGCTAGAGTTATTCTTCCTACCTGTGTGCAACACCAGAAGACTTGCGTGTGCACCTTAACGCAGGCGTTCCTTAAGAAGATACATTGCATTGCCAGCCACTCATCCCCACTTGCCACACCACCATCACAGTAATGCATATGCATTTGTGCTTTTGCTTAGAAATCTCCTCAAGATGTCCTCAACGCAAACGATACTCCAAAGATCGCTTGCAGACATTTTCTCGCAAAGAGACAGAAGGGGTACAAGCTTCTGCACCATAGAGCAGGACTTTACGCCGACTTCGAACGGCTGAGAGTTTGAGAACCCTTTTCTCGACAGGTATACTTTTTCAGCATAAGGGAGATGCGGCAGTGAATTATGAATGTCATTCATGTCGGAAATTGAGGACCATGGCAGCAATAAGAGCCTTACAGCTAGAGGCACAGTAAGGAAATGGAAGTACAGACTCAGATTCATGTAGGATGACTAGGCTTTACAGCGTTACACCTAGGCTCGCATTTAATTATCTGTGCTATCGATCTATCAGTGAAATTCGTTTAGTAGCACGCGAGCTCCTGCAGCCGCAGTGTAGCTATACCAATTCCAAAAGACCGATCGAAACATATTTAGTAGCCGAAATGGGCTACTTGGAAAGCTGTTGCACAATTCGATAGTTTCAGCCACCAAAGGAAAGACTTGTTTGCCAAAGCACATTATAATTCGAAGCGACATACAAGTACACCCAAATAACATTCAATTGTTTTCATAACCGGATTCGCCCAAAAAGACAAACTCGCATATTTTAAGTCAATCGACGGTCAAGGGTGCTACTTCACGCCATGTTCCACCATTATTTCAAGAGCGCTGTCAATTGCTGTTACAGCTTCATCGAATCCTCATCCATTCATTGAAACGATTTAATCCTTTAAGTAGCAATCCTCACTTTAATTCCACAAATACTTTATTGACCTTCCCACAGTTGGCCACTCGATACTCCGATGGGGCTCTCGAATTGAAATCCTTTTTATGTTTGCTGTCTCCCTTCACTTACCATGGATCCGGCCGCTTCCGGTGGGAGCGCCACAGCCCTTTAATTATGCATTCCGCATTCTACAGTCGTATTAATTAATGACATCCCTTCAAGGACGGTGTGCCGTGATTTTATATCAACACAGCAAGCAACATCACAATGGCATATCACGCCCGGATATAAATTAATCAGTTGCTCGATCGATTTATTAATTAAAATAAAATAAAGGGCACACACAGCACTCCGGCTTATTCGTCATTAACAAAAGCCCCCGAGCTTGCATCCCTCGGCCGGCAGCAGCGGCGTCCTTTCCTTTCCAATAGCATTTCATTATTCTGCAGCCTACTTGCATCGACACCCACTCCGTCTTATTTACGAGACGCTCACACCTACGAGCTCGATTAAATCTCCATTCCTAATTAGTCATGTATCCTGTCACTCGGTTTGCGTATATAGTGCAAGGTAAGCGCTCCGCACATCGTGTCATCATCCCCCGATAATATCCGTCACAAATATTTACTTACACGATTCTGGCTATCGATCTCTGTCGGAGCTCGCAGCCCATGTGTAAGTCAATTAAATCGATACGTGGGTGCGGTTGCTGCTGCAACGGTTGCTGGTCCTGGACACAGGAGATAACCTCGAGTGCCTCCATGCTCCTCCATGCACGGACCATGCAGTGCAATAGTTATCGCCTGTGGTTTTCCAATAATTTCAATCAAAGCGACCGCAAATTTAATTGTCCTCAACCGCCGGCACCATCTTCTCTGTGAAAGGCCACGAGGTTGGATCTTGATATGGGGCACAATAAACCACAAGTGGGGATGTGTTGTCGGAAAATATTTGAATAGCACCAGCACACACTTAAAGCTGTCCCCAGTGGGGTCAATTGGCATCACCGGCAGATGGACACTGCCCCTATGTCACCATCTGCATACTACTAAGTGGCGTAGTTTTGACTTCGAAAGTTAGCCTTGGTGACAGAATGCTGACCACCTGGGAGTCGGTCGCTCGTTCGTTCAAGTAGCTTACGGATACCACATCCATTCGGAAGCTAATCACTCTTAGCATGCAATTATTTCACTCAGAGTGAAGGCATCCAGCTGCTGTTCCCGAGGAGGTGCTCCAGATACGTTGTGTAAATGAGTTATCATCACACAAAAGAATCGTGCGTCATTGGAGGTTGTCTGGTGTGTTCAAAACACACGATGAGACGAAGTAATGCTCTGCACCTGGGTGAGGACGACGTTGAACGATGGGAATTATGTGGCATTTAGGCAACCGGCTCTGACAAAACTGTGAGGGAATACTCGTTCTCTTAATGTCCTTAATGAGGGTTGTAAACCTGCGGTAGGCCCGTTGCGTAAATGGGAGACTATGACGGTGTACCACATTGGGTGTGTCGGGGGCGTATGTGGAACATTTCGAGTGGAGTCCTCGCTTTTTGTGGTTGCGATGGGATTACACGAGTATTTAATTGGATTTTCGAGATAATTTCTCCTCTTTTTTTTTTTTTGTTCATTTCGTATCTGCCGAGAGAATAGGGATTAACTTTTAACTAGGATACACTGCACACAATTTAAAATTTTAATTGAGGACAATCGAGAGAGTCGGTGTTTGTTGTGTGCTATGGGAAAAGAGGATTCACTTGGTGAGTTGTGTTGTGTTCGATTCGATCGCAGAGCAGTGGAGCTTAATGAGTTGCTTTTGGAAGATGATTCTTTTCTCCATTTCAAAATGATGTCCTTTCGTTGTTTGCATTCTCTTTGCAGGGACTTTGCAACAAGTTTAAACACAGTTCTTATTGTTTTCTGAGTTGAAAGTTGTTTGTTGTGAGGATGTAATTAATTGCGACGAATTGTCGACCAGATCTCATGAAACGAGCTGCCATTCGTCGAAGAAATGAAGGAAGTTTCGATTTTTGTTGTTTTTTAACCTAACCAAACCTTTTTTAACGATTTATGTATAATGTTGATGTTTTCCATTTCCATGCATTGAGAAGTGGAGAAAAAGGTAGGTGGGTTTACGGATGTGATTGCGGTGCAAGACTTCAGCTCACTTGGACCAAGCAGTGATCTTAATGGGTAGCAAATTCACAAATTCCAACCACCAAACCTCCCTATTATTTAAACCCACCACATTCATGAATCTAAGAAGGATCCTTAAACTGACTTCATTTAAATACTCTGGCTCCTCGAAGAAGTGTTTGCGAAAAGGAGACAAAGGCAAGACAGTCGCACAGGTTATACTGAACTTTTTTCTTCGTCTCGGGTACTTCTCGTATGAGACAGATACTGTTCCCAGTATTAGCATGTCTTAATTCATGTAACTGATGACTATATCCCGCCGTTGAACCAAATTCCTTGGTGTATGGCTAGATATTCCTCTATTTCAGTGCCCCCCTGATGCCAAAATGTTTAGTCTACATTACCTAACAAGCTACAACGACGCGACGACCCGACTTTAGTTTCCGCCTGGCTATCGATGCACAGTGAAACGATTTTCTTTACGAACACCCCTTTATAGGGGACACCCCTCTTTGCGGACAATTCGTGCTTGAAGGCATTCGTGTACAACAATCATTTCGGAACAGACGCATACTCTCATACGGGCCTACGACGATTTGGCAGGAATCATTTGGTCAGATGGAACTCAATGAAAGCATACCTATACTACGTGCAACAGGATACAATCCTCCTCTCGGTCACCGTGAGTGACCGCATCTTACCTGCGGGCACAGGGGAGTGTGTTTTTGAAAACATTGGACACCTGGTCTCGTCGACTAATAGATTTAAACGCCTTCTCTGCATTTTAACAGAATAGACGAAAAGAATGCATGAATGCTGCATGCACACCATAAGTCACTTGTTATTCGATAACACACAACCGAAGTTTCAATTGCCACAGCATTCCAAATGAAAAATAAGGAATACCATCGGGACGCCATTCACAAATGAAAACAATTCCTCAATGCTCGACTGGTCGTCCATCGATTGAAACCGCATGTGAAACCGAAAATGTTCACAGTCAACTAAATATTTGCGATTTTGCATCCGCAAATATTTGCTCTAGCTCCCTTTTAAATCCTGACTTCCCGGCTCAGGCGCACAAACATCCACATCCAACGAAGCAGTTATTCGCAGAATTCCATTTTGGCCGCGACTATCGCTTGCACTCACCACCCTGCGCAAACACAAATCGAGAACAGCTCGCGAAAATCCGCATTTGCGAACATTTGATGAGCGCTTGTTGTGCAAGCGCGGTTACCAGACCAGACTCAACCATATCGATGCGATGCAGCAGAGGATTCGTGTAAATCTAGCGAACCGAGACAACAATACCACCCCTTGGGCGCATCCCCAATCCGCAGCCACCAGGGCTGCATTTATGCAGAACACTAGCATTCCGACTACACCAGCAGATTTCCATTTAAGTCATGTCGTCGTCGAGGTCCCCGCGTGCTGTTACTGTCGCCGCCTGCTTTTGTACGCCGGGCGCGCACACACGCCATGGGAGCGGTGAATTAGGAAATAATACGGCGAAATAATAATTGCAGTGCTTATTTGGGGCGGAATGTATATCTTAAGTGGTGTATCCTGTGTACTCCACAAAAGGACTATGCAAATGTTGGACTTCCATTTAGTGGCGCAATCGATGGAGATGCCAGAAGCAGGCGGCTGCGATACAGTAGTGGGATAAGACAATTTGCTAGCTGAAAAGTTATCTCTTTGAGTTTGGAGTTTGCGAGAGGATTTAAATTGTAAATTGTGTTTGTGCTTGTTTTCGAATTAATTTTCTATTTAATTTCGAAATTAATTGCATTCGCCACGGGCGCCAGCGGTTGGGGCCGCTGTGTGATGGGGTAACTATGTGTTTGCAATCGGTTGCGGGAATGTGTTTGCCCGTAAACAGAACCGTTCAACTACACACCGAAGGGCAGGGCAGGTGGGTGCCGCCTGTGAGTCCCGCGAATGAAATTAATTTAGTGTTTGACTTGACAGATTCGTAAACAAATTAAACACGAATTTCACTCGTTGCTTTCGTTTCATTATTTGGTGCAATCTCAGCTGGGAGTCAGTCATGTTTGATTTGAAGTTATAGAGTCATTATCAGTTGCGTGGTTGTGGAAGGCTGTTGTTTGTGGTCACTAGAAGTGGGGGCCCGCTAGGGAAAGGATATGCAAATGCCGTCTTCTTTGATAAGCTTTGCATACCATTACTGAGTCCTTATCGTTGGGGGACTCGTCGTCGGAAGGGTTACAGGAAAGGATTTGCATATTATTTGAAATCAAGCTTAGATATGTTTCATCGGAATTACCGACATAACTGTGTCCTCGTCGACGGTCGACGGACTGAAGGCAGTCGATATATTTAATTGGGGCAGTTTTGCTGTTTAATGCTAATGTCATTTAACCCCAAATGGCATTAACTGTTCGCAAATTAAAGCGAGTTAGTAACACAAATACAAAAATGAGCTGCAAACGATTGCGTCTATCGACCGTAAGGCGTTGGTTGTATGAAGGATGTATTCAAATTGTACATCCATTAACAGGGATAAATATGCACGTTCTGGTAGATAAAATACTGAAAATAAACCTTAGAGGTTAGGTGCCGGGCGCCAGAGATAGTGACTATGCAAGTCTCGGACTTTTTACAGAGGGACTTGCTGAAGATTGTGTCAGCACATAAACCCCACAAATAACTAGAATTGGGCTTACTGGTCAATCAGATAAAAGAGTGTCAAATACATACATATGTAGTCGCCGCCGGCTATATAGAATATGTCGACACCTAGCCCATGTTGGTTCATTGTGATACCCAGTCAGACTGCTACCACTGAGTAACCACTCCAGTGTTAGTGCCGTTAATTTGACCCCAACGATGAATGGCGTCTGAACGAGATTTGAGAACCACATAAAAGCGTTTTAACTTTACTTGGGACTCGAACCGGGGACCCTGCTAACCAAGAGCAGGCACTTAACTAACTTCGCCATTCAGTCGTCAAAAATTATCACAAAACTATAGAGAACTGTCAAATAAACTGTCGCAGAAAACAATTTTTACAACTTAATGCAAAACAGTGCATATTGAAACTCCTACCGAGTTCAAATTTGTTGTTTAGCTTCTTCGGTTGCACAGGGAAATCTGAACTTCACTTCAGTTGAACATAGTTCGCGTTATGCGATCGAAAAAAACATGCAGCACTTTCCATTTAGTGTTTGCTTTGGAACTTTTGTAGCGCGTCCTGTTATCGAGAAAAAGGGAAATGTTCATAACAAATATACAAAATCATTTTAGACAACCCATCTCAAAGTTTGAGGAGTGAAAGACATACAATAAAAAATATCCCAAGAAACTACATAGGGATAGGATAGGGAAGGGGGCTGTCAGTGAATTCATCAGCACACTTAGACCATGTTGGTCCATTGTGATACCCACAGTCAGACTACTGCCACCGATCGACCACTGCAGTGATAGTGCTGTTAATTTTATCCCAACGGCAAACGGTGACTGGACCAGAATTGAAAACCAGATAAAGGCGTATTGACTTTGCTTTCACTGGGATTCTATCCGGGGGCCCCACTTAACCAACTGTACCAACCAGTCGTCAGTCAACTACATAGTCGTTGTGCAAAAAAGGGACAAAGAATTGTTCATCAAATGTGGATTCCGTTATCAAATACTGAGAGCAAATTGGTCTCGGTCGCAAATGCAGCCGTGGTGCAGAACTGAAGTTTAAACGGGACTACGCTCTCTAGCGTGTGTAAAAGCGGCCAAATTTTGTTCTGAAATCTTTAACTGAATCCGTATTTGGTCCAAGGTCATCAAACGCGGCAATACCCTAGACGCTAATGTTTTCATGCTGGATTCGATCTTTATCTCTGAAACCTTGATCTGGCGATAGTCGAACAGAATATCGAGGAATTTGTTGTGTCGTAATTTCGGCTTCTCGACGATCAGCATCTTTCCTACTCGTACCACCGCAACGAAATTCAGCGAATCAGTTGAGCACCAATCTATGGGAGGGAGTAGATTCTTCAGACTCGTTCATGGTTTTACAGAGCAAAATCATACTTTTCCAATCTCACAACCCAAGGTCTTTTACTTCAGCTATGCCCAAAACATAGAGCGCCATCTTTCGGCATTGATTTATCGAACAGAGGTCACAACTTTTACTGAGATTTAAAAATCACAATTGAGTCAGCCAGCCTAGCAACCAATTAAGTCTTCTGTTGTCCAGAATATGTTTTTAGATGCGGAAATAAAACATAGCTATGTATCTTGGCTTCAAAACAGAGCAAAATTGTCAACACCTGGAGCTTGGTAAGAAGAAATATGGGCGCCCTGATGACCTTACTGCCGTGGATCACTTAGACTATAGTAATTGGGTCCATTGTAGAGTTGTCTTGTCTTAGAGTTGTCTTAGATCACAGATCACTTTTCATTAGATGATGCACAGCAGCATGTCATCTTTAGGTTAAAGCTATTTCAACGGATTCCATGAGTCATCATTTACTCCATTAGCGACGTTCGAGATTACAACAAAATCAAAAGTATAAGAACCGCTTAAAACAAACATTTGGTATAGGTTAGGTTAGAGTGTCTGGCCGACTACCTTAAACCTAGCCACACTTAGGCCATAAATAGGCCCGTTGTGTTAGCGCAAGATCTAATAGATCCTAATCCAGGAATCATTTGTAGATCTTAAAGCGATAGAGCTGACTGATGCTAATATTGCTTAGATTGGTTAGGTTAGAGTGGCTGGCCGACTACCTTAAACCTAGCCACACTTAGGCCATAAATATGCCCGTTGTGTTAGCGCAAGATCTAATAGATCCTAATCCAGGAACCATTTGTAGATCTTAAAGCGATGGAGCTGACTGATGCTAATATTGCTTAGATCTGTCAAGTCGTAGAAATATGGAGCGTCCAAGTGACTCAGTCTGCGAGATGAGAGGGCATTGCAGTTGCAAAGGTGTGAAATAGTTTCTTCTTCCTCCTCATCCCTAAAACTTCTGCAGAAGTCGTTATAGGGAATACCCAGTCTTGGGGCGTGAATTCCAATGGCACAATGATCGGTTCTAACGCCGATGAGAGTTCTGAGATTCCGTCTGCTCACTCTGAACATGTGGTATAGACAGTAGAGATATTCTCTCAACCCCAAGAAGTATGAGGACGTGATGAGATTTTGGCAAATAAATGTGTTCCTCCAGCATCCAGTACCCCATCTAGATGAAGCGGAAACTTCGAAATTTGGTGATGACCATCTGGAATTCTAATTGCGCGTCACTGAAAACAGCCCAAAACCCAATTTAATTTATAAATGGCTGTGTTTTTGCGAAGTTATCCGTTATTCGCTGCTTCAAGTTCACTAAAAAAATAAGACCACAGTTCATTGAACGCCGAGAAGATGCCTCTCAATGTGTACCATTTGATAAATCGATAAAAAGAGTCGCCGACACAACTTGTGCCACAAGTACATAAAATTAATCTTAAAAGTTTGACTTACCATCCGGTAGTTCGTATAATTTTTTTGGCAACTGTGCAAAATACGGATGAAGTAGGGCATCCTCAGCTCCTATCCTCTCTTCGGGATTCAATTGCAGGAAGGCATTTGCTATCGTCTCACCCTCGATAATATCGTACAACCTAGGAAAACTATGACCTAATTTACGCGGTCTATAAAAACCTGCAAAGACACAACAAACACAAGGATAACTTTTGCCATTCAACAAAGGAAAACATAAAAGACAAGTTAGAAGGGCATGAATGTGAAATGTGAAATGAGAAATGTGCTCCGCTGTGTAACCACGTGAAGTTGTTCAAAGAATCCCTTTTTTCCGCGGTGAAGGAGATTAAGTTTCACAGTAATGCCGCAGTGGTTTTGAAGCGAACTCCAGTGCTGTGCTTTATTTTACCTAATTTATGCGGTTTATATCCTGGGAAATGTGTTACACCCTGCCACGTCTCCTCTGTCGGTGTGCCAAGCAATTTGAATATCTTATCCAGCTGATCGTACGTATCTCGAATACCGGGGAATGTTGGCATCCCTGTGACCATTTCAACGAATATACAACCCACACCCCACATATCCAACGATGTTGAATACTCGGTGCTTCCAAGAAGGACATCTGAAATGGAAAAAAAAGAAAAATATAAGTGAACAGATGCACAGAGCATATTGTAGACACATTCCCATTCATATATTTATTTTATTTAACGGTTAAGAGGGCCATGGCCAAATGCAACTGTATTCCAGCAGTGCCCATTTGCTCTTCGTAAATATCTGGAGGATGCCAGCCAGCCAGCCAGTCAGGCAAGCAGGCTAGGCTGTCGGGGGAACGGTACGAATCCAACTGTTGGCAGCGGCGAACGAAGTGGACCAGGCAGGGAAATAACATTTTTTTCCACTGCTGCTGGTCATGAAAGGATTGTTGGTCGTTAGAGGCTAAGCAATGCAATTGCGAGGGAGAGATAAATTAACGAAAAAGAAAACACAGAGGAATAGAGAAGGATCACTGGGAACTCGACTACGCGGTTAGAAAGGCACCATGATACACTGCAGGTTGTGCTATCTAATAGGATTAAGAGGACTTGAACTCTGTCTGAGCGGGACTGCGAAACTTGGTGCAGGAGTCAGTCGGTTTTGCTTTTGTTGGTAGTCGTCGTCTTCAACAATGCTGCCAAAAAGGATTCGTATCCTTTTCATTTTCCTCTATGATTTGCAAATAATACATGAAGTGGAAGTAGATGATTTGGTTACGAGTTAACTCGATCGCTGGTTATAAGTGGGCCGGAGCAGTGTGCAGCGGATGTCTCTGTGCCAGCAGGAGATGAAAAGTTGCAGTGCACCCTTGTGCATGGACGTATCCGTTTTTGAATGAAATCGCACTGATTTTTGTTTGGTACAATTTTCACTGTGAAATTAAACGACGATCTCGAAACGAACGAGGTCGTTGTAAAGTTTGCTATTCGCCGGCATACAAAATTAAAAAAGTTTTGTCGTTGCGGACGTTCAGCTGTGTGAACACGAACAGGACGCGTTTGTTTTGCACGACCATACCGGACCGAACTGGACTGGGCTTGTTTTTAGATGGAAACACTCATTGCTTAGCGCGTTGATACTTGTAACGTTGAATGCTTTTTGACTTATGGTTGCTGTCGCTTGGGAGGATACTTTGAAAAGTGCCGGGAGATTTTTTTTTAAGTTATTTTCACGGAAAGTTCTACGGTGATACTGGGTTTTCTTGTTTTCGAGCTGACGGAATTAGCTGTGGAAAGTGGCGTTAAGGACAAAACTTTTAAGAAAGTCCTTGGAACAGAGAAACTGGATGAACTTTTCTAAGTTACAGCAAAACAAAACTTCACACGGCAGTTTCAGTGTTGAAGTGCACGCTAACTTAATGCAGCTAGTGCCGGTCAGGCAATCAATCGTTTTGAGTTCAGTTGACGCCGTGGAAGATGTGAATGAGAACATCTTCCCTCTTAATACAGTGAAGAGTTTGCAGTTTGAATGTTTGTGGAGTGGTATCTCGGCTTCGGATGAGTTTTAGTTGATAAATTGATTGTGTTTTGCTTTGAAACATGGGCTAGCCGATACACTTAACTTAATTTAGTTTGCGGAGCTGATTGCATACAGCAATCACACAGGCCATTGTACCATTCGGAAGCAAAGAGTTGTTGGTGGTGCGGTTAAGATGGCTCACGCTAGCATTGCTCAGCCGAAGTAGTTGTGCAAGAACTGTGCTGTTAAGCGGATTTGCCTTATCCTTTGGTCGACAGACAAGTCAGTAAGAAGTCTTCCACGTTGGGGCCTTTCGAACGGACACCGAAAAAATACCATATACTACATGGCATAGGACTCTGAAAGGCGCGTCAAGTTCCCCGAACTGAACATGAATTCGCGGTTTGGTTTTTGAGTCCCTTTACGATAAAATTGCTGTACACACAACAAAGATAACAATATAATCGGTCAACTGTCAAGTTGGCTGTCACTGTGAACAGTGTTGCCAAGTTTAAGGGCCCAAGCCACAACATAATTTTAAATGAGAGTGCACACACTTAAGTGATACACTGTGAACTTAATAACCACTTCGCTGAGCTTCGTTGAGTCTCGTGCACTTTTGCGTACTTAGGTGGAAGCGAAAGGAATCGCTCTCTTCGTCCCTACATCCATGAATGAAAATCAGCGCACACACTATTGCTGGCACCTATAAACCAAAGCTAACAGCTTTTGGCTTGATTTTTGATAAAGAGGAATACAAACACGATTGTTGATTGAACGAATGGACAATGAGGAGTCCTTTACAAAATTCAAAGCACTTGATGCGGACAACAGTTGAGAGCATGCTACCGGAAACCTCAAACCTAAATAAACCAGTTCACAGTAGTTCTTGTCAGCACTTCACTTCACAAAATCCCCCAACATCACATGGAAAGGGATTAATTTCAATTTGCACGATGAGTCAACTCGATACAGTGTGCAGGATTATAAGTCTTGTCTGGTTGGATTTAACTTTGCTCAGCTTATATAAATCCGCTTATCATCACCGACTGACCCCAGGATGGCAATAACCCACCTGCTTATCAACTTTTATAACGCCACCAGACAACAACATTTCCCTGTGCCACGTCGCGTGTGAATTAGGTCACAGTTTCGCAAATCCCCCGATCCACTCCAGCTCCCTTCCAAGCAGATAAACAATATTCATCCGCCCCCTCTTCAGTCATTGCAATCCTTTTTCTCAGGGGTTGTGGGCGGGCGTGGATATCTTTTAAATCCGAGTTTGTACATCTCGAAAGGGTTTTCATCGGTTTATGTAATCCAAGAGATACATCACACCAACGCCCACAGCGCCTGGGAAGAAGCAACCAAAAAAACTGCCCATAAAAACGCTCCCGGTAAGGAAGATGGAATACCCTTTTGTTAGCCCGAATTTCACATTTACTGAATTGAATTCAATCTTCGTGCTCACCACTTGTGTATCCTGTCACTCGGGCGAAGCATACATACACAAATTCATCGCTCGCTGACGTGGGTGGATGCTGTTTTGCGTTCCCCGCAACTCTGTGTGTGTGGATACAGGCTTCTCATCGATTTATTACTTAATGAATTTAAAAGCTTTTTAATCCTTGGAGAAGGAAGAAGTGTCTGTATGTGCACACCGGTGGAGCGACTCAGCTGAGTGAAGAGGCGAGGGGATAATGTACGTGTCCCGTGCAAATTGCAGCAAAATATTTCCCATCCACAAATGGGGTGGAGGTTGTTTGTAACTAAGTCATACGTTTTCTAGTTTTTTCTTCTTTTTTTTTTTTTTTTTTTTTTTTGCTGCTCGTGCTTCGGTAGGGCTGGCGGGCCATGGCTATTAGTATGTGTTGGCTTACGTGGAAAGGAACGTGACGTAATTTCATTGCTGCAGCAAGTTAGGTAATAAATGCGAGATAATCTTGCAAAAAGGATGCAGAAATGGAAGAGGTGGAACGAACCAACCGAACGAAAGGGCGGACGAAGGGGCGAGCGATGGCGAACGTTTTGCGAGAGTTGATGATGTTTACTTCGCCAGGAGTTTATATTTGTAAATGTTGGAGATTGTGTTTATAGAGTTCTTGTAGAAAATGGGGATTAAGATGGATAGCGATGGTGTATCCTCTGCCATGGCTATTGCTTTGGTGACCGAGGGGTGAGTTGAGGAGCGAGATGCTTTCAAAGACATTAGTTTAATTGCTTGAGAACGATTGTAAGCAATTAATTAAAAAGCAATTTTACGAGGTTGGAAAGTTTGCTGCGATTGCGTTTTATTATTAGAGGTGGAAAATTGATTTTCCTTGGGGACAGAAGGAGTGTGAGTTGGACCATCAGACTCATTGGTGGACCACAGGAAGAAGATCCTGTGAGAAAAATCACGATTTTTGACGTGGGATTCTTTAAAGAGTCAACTTATGCTTAAACAACTCAGGCCGACGATACATAGAGAGAGCGAGCATGAGCCTGATTGACATGATGACCAGTCATGGCCGATTGCACCAGAAGGCTCAACCAATGTTTCATCATTGATGTTCATGGGATCGACGTAACGGAGCCAGAATAGTCGACAGGCTTCTTTCTGCAGGACACATCCACATCTTAGTGGAGCTCATGGAGTTCCCTCATTCGAATTTGATCGAAGGCAGTTTTGAGATCGATCAACGATGTGATACCTACAGATTTGAAGTTTAACTGTGGAAACTTGGTCTATTGTCGGTCTAACAGGCCAGAAGTCGAAAGTGACGATTAGTGGAGGGCGACGGTTGGACAGGAAGCGGGATTCATACGGTATAGATATATTTACATGAACAAATGTAAACTTCTGAGGTCGAGCTAGTTCTACAGTTACCACTGCGTGGTACAGTGAGAATGTACGTTGACTCTTACGCCGGGATTCTGGTTTCAATTTCCGAAGCGAGTTGCTTGCATACTTTATGGCGCCTTCTCCCTGGAGATTTCTGACAAGGTGAGTGTGCGGCCAAGCTTCGGACTCGTCAAAAAAGATGTCCACGTGACGCGTGAGAGAACAATAGCACGCATATTCTAGTGCACAATACTATAATTAATTTAGCGTAAGTCCCGCTAACATAGTTTACTAGAAAGATTGAGTGTTTGTGGAGCTTTAGCTTATAAAAACTTTGTGTGGTCAATTTTATTGGACTTTAGCAGCTACGAAAACCTTTTTGGAATCCACTCAAAATACCATAACCATCGCTGCTGTGCGAATTTTTTTTTTTTTATAAAAACTTCCTAGCATTCTGGGCATAAACTCTGCAATGTATGTCAAACCAGTATCATCCAGTGGGTTAGTCACAGTTGTTCGTACAGTGTTGAGCTGAAATTGGAGGAAAAATAGCTGGCAATTGATAGCGAGATCGGGAAAGACATTTTGGCTAGATTCACTCCTGACCGAAGCCTAGTGTACACTCTTATGTAAACTCTGCAAAAATGTGTATGATTGTATTTCGTGAGTGGACACAACTGAACCTCCAAAATAGTCGCTGTCTGCTAACGTAAAGATTTCGATACCCAACCCAAAATTTGCAATCGCTGCAGCAAATACCACTCCTGACTTGCTCTTGCGAACAGGTACGGAATTGAACTGTTTCTTAAGAAGCTACCGTTCACAAGCTACAAATGCCGTCCATCAGCTCACAAACTTATCTCATACCATTCCCTATCCGAAATGTACGGTTTAGTACTTGATTTATCTCAGCAATCACTCAGAAGAGGAAAGAAATTCTCTAAGGATGCTCATTAAGGAGGTAACCCAACAAACACAAGCAGCCATGCCAACCATGAACAAGTCATGATGTCGCTGAAGCGAAAAACTATGTGAAGCAAAAACCACACGACACCACAACCACTATCATCATTAAAATCAGCAAGATGAATTGAACTTTTCACAACAATAACCCAATCTCCTTGACATTCCTCATTATCTTCTTATGTTCGCCTCCTCTTCGGGTTTGTTCTTGTTTTTTTCCTGCTTTTTTTGTGTGTAAATCCACGAGATTAAAACACTGAGACTGAATGGAGCAGGGAAGGAAAACATGAGAAATACTTCCCTTGCAGAACCACTGGCTTTGCACAGCACCATCGTCTCGATGTCCTCATTTCAGTTGAGCGCGTCGTGAATTATTATTCTCACTGCTCCTTGCAATGATTTACACACAGGAACTACAGGAATCAACTTTAGCAGCGTATAAACAACTGTCTTCGAGGATTATTCAAATCTACGAGAGCGAACACGAGAAAGAAGAGAAACCCTCGGAATGTCACGGGATTGGATTGAAACCACCAGCCGAACTTATGAAAGAAAACAAAATTCTAGTCCCCACACAATGTTTGAATTTAATCTTTGTTCAAAAATGCAAAGAAAGCTTCCTTCCATTGTGGTGTGTTCCCGAAAAACTTTTCAGACAATTTGAGTTCTTTCCGTTGTTGGTGGTCCTCAGTCCACCCGCCGCCTCGTGGTTAATCAGAATTCAACAGTTAATTAATGCCAGTGCTCCCCTCATCTTGCAATCACCACCACGACCACTGACTGCTGCTAATTGAATTAATTAACACGACAATGGAAAGATACACGAAACCACTTTTAAAGTTTTACAAGACTGATAGAATAAATCACTCAGATTACCATAAGAAAAAGGTCCGTCGCCCCCTTCAAAGTTGATGGAATAAAAGGAAACTATTGCCCATCAATGCACCACCAGTCGACACAGAGGGCGGTGAGTGAGAGAAGTGCTTTGTGACGGTTCGTTGTAGTATCCTTCCAAAATATTTAGCGAAACCACTTTAGCTTGAGGACGTTACCCAAACCCAAAGACTCTGTTCCTTTGTGTCCGCTCTCAGTGAGTCCATTATTTGCGGGCGAGATATAGGGAATTTATAGCATCCACAATCGGATTTAAAAGGATTTCCATTTTGTGTATACGAGATTGTCTTGTTCGTGTGGACGACGACATCGCTGTAGTCAACAATAATTGTTGCCATAAATTCAGTGGACAGTGAACAAATGATTGTACGAATGGAACGTGTGCTCCTTCCGTGCGGCCTGGTAAGGTACGTAGTCGCATGGTGAAAGCATTTCTTTCCTTTTTCTGGGGCAGGCATGTTTCTTAACAAGGATATGTGGATTGCTGCGGCCGGTTGGGTGGTATAATTCAATAAATTACGAGGCCATTATGCAAGACCATAAGAAGAGAAAATTGGTTAATGGCGACACTTGGCCCCGAGAATGAATTGGTTTATTTGCTGTACCAGTCTGGAGAGATTCCCTCTCACGCATCGTTTGTCACAATGATTAATTTTGAATGTCTGAACGGAGAGTAGAGATTATCTCACTCATTCCAAGACGTTTCCAGATTCTGAATTCATATCTCCGGCTTAAGAATTAACTTAAGCCAATTACATGGCTTTATGCATGCACAGTTTAAATGGTCGATATAAAGTGTATATCGCTCTCGATATAATGTGAATTTGATGAGGTTCTGATTCATTATTTTTCTGTTCCTCGCGCTGGAGGTAGAGATGGCAAACACGGCTATGGCTTGATACAATCAACGCGGTCCTAATGGCGCTGGCGAAGGAGGCTACCTCGTAAATTTTCGCCGGATCGGGTCGTAAATGCTTCACATACGGTATCTTTATTGCCTTGAAGTAGGTCACGTTTTATTGTTATAACCGTCATCAGAATGATTCCTCCAAGTCGACGGAGAGATGGCGGCGATTGCCGGCAGGACTCTTTTCTATGCCCTCATTAGTGAATGTGGAACATCGGTTTATTCTAGTGGGATCGTCGACGAAATTCACTGTTTGTTCTTTAGGATTTCTTCTGGAGTGAGTGTGTAATCGGAACTTTAACCTCCCTGTCGGACATTTGTTTCCAATGCAGTTTCGAATGAATATGTTTTATGGTTTGGTGCAATCATCGACTGAAGGGATTTGTTTAAACGAATGTCATTTATTTGAGATTGAAGTTTTATTCTACTTCACAATCTTCGACAAACGGCTATCCACTGCTGGCTTTGGTGTGCATTGTTTTATCTCCTAGAGGTTGACACGTGCATATATGGGTGTCCTTCTGAGTTATTGCCGCGGCTATTAGTACATCTAGACCATACTACATCGATTGTGGCTGATATCGACGGTGATATGTATAGACCAACAATCTAAGACCATTGTGCTTATGCTTTGCTTTGGTTAGACTGGCACTTAAGCCAGTGTAGGCCCGTTGTGTTGCCACACGGATCTAGTCGATCCTATCCCACAAACCAGATGAAACTTTTGATAAAGCGGTGAAGATGGCTGACACTCATGGTGTTGTTAAGTGACTTTTCTTTCGGGAGGGAAAGGCGATTCAGTTACAGAGCAAATGTACAATAGCTTCATCCTCCTCCTCATCACTTTAGCTTCTGCAGAAGTCGTTGTGGGTACAGACCAATGGTACAGTGCTCAGTTATGACGACGGAAAGAGATTCGGCTGTATGGTCGCCATGGATCAAGAGCGGGCCTTAATTGTGTCGTGGTGTGAGTGAGATTTTCAATCCTCAAGCGAAAGTTTGCAGTTTCGTTAGGCAGAGATGGCAGTTCTCCATTTGGAAGGAGTACTGAACTAGAGCACTGCCCTTTCCAGCTAGTTCATCCGCTTCGCAATCTGGAATGTCAGTGTTCCGGCAACCACATACGTTGGATACTTAAATACTCTGCCGTTTCGTTAAGACATAGGTGACACTTCAGGGAAGAGTTTGCGTAAAATCGCCGCTAGCTAGGTCTGTAATTGTTGTCACATTGTTCTCTAGCCAAGATAACGCTTCCTTGATTACTATAGTTTTTGCCTAAAGGACGCTACAGCACAAATTCGGTAATCACAATCATAATTGGGTATTGTGATTATTAAAGTAGACATCCGCGCGCATGCTTTGCGTCTGGTGGGCAGATTTCAAGTAGGATCTGGAGGGAATGCTTTCTGAGAAGATGTGCACAAAGATTAGCTTAGGTGTCATGAGTAGTAAACTGCCCACAAAGGAGTTCCTTCCACATATGCACCGATTTTCATTCTCATCGCCGTCATGGGTGCTGATTTAGTCTGTCAGTGGAAGATTAATGAGTTTGTTTAAAGCTGCGGGCCGATTTGTCCTTCACCCACAACTCCATAGATACGTATGGGTCTCACTACTGACATGAATGGCCAGGGATAATGTCCACATTTGCACCCTTTTTCTGTCTTGCAATCATATGAGTTTGGTTAAGGGCGTAACTATAATCCAAACATAAGCCAACCCAGTCGAGTCTCGAATTCACACAAAATCGATAGATTGCGACAATATGCGTCGCATATGTTCACTCACTTGCATGAAGTTTAGATGAATTGTGTTTCTTTAAGTTGGAATGAAGTGAATCGCTCTTTAGTAAACTGGTTCGGAATTTCACTTAAGATCCGAAAGGAAATTGGGAGCACTTTGAAGCTTAACGCTGCTTCTAGTTCAATGTAGGCATAGGCTAGGGCTCTTAGGGTGATATCTCCTCTCTATGGCTCGTTGTTTGAAACATTTCATTCATCGCCTCAATGGAATCAGCTCATAACCTAGTTTGGATCATGCACATGAGAGTCATATCTGTTGCAGGACACGAAGTAGTAAATTGACTAGATAGTCGAAGTGAAGGAAACATTTTGTGAATCAGTCCCTTGTGGATATAAAACCTATTCAATTGCTAATTCCGATGTATGCAAGTGAGAACAACTTGATGTCATCAGCGTGGAAAAATCAACAGTGCGCCTCCTCTTTGAACTGCAACTGAACCTAATCATCACCAGCGGCTGCAATGAGGACGCCAGAAACAACACATATTCGCTCGTGTGTTTATCAAAACTGGATCAGTTTTTCATGAACTTCCCACTCCTTGTTCAACGTTTTGCTAATTAATGCTGCCAGTCGTCGAAAAATCCATGTTTTCCGTTTCAGATTCAAATGCACATCGACAGGATGATGGCTTTGGTGTCTAATGCCGCGCTTCCGAATGGGAAATTGCATTGTTATGCAGTGACGAGTGCGTTGCAGCGCGAATTTCAGTGTTTACACAGTACAGTGGCCATGATCTAACCTGCAACATTTAGTGCGATGTGTGAAAGGATGCAACGGATGGAGGGTACTTATTCATTTGTTAATTTCAGCTGTGCTCAGCACTCCTCTAGGTAAATTAGAGTGTGTCATGGGCAGTCATTTGAAATCATCTAATTAGAGTTAAAACCATACGGTGCATCGCATCTGCTCGTTAAGTACGCCCAGATGTGCGTGGAAAAACAAACACGTTTTCCAACATTCATTGGATTCGTCTATGACTCAGGCCAATGTTGTTGCAGCGCCACTACGCCGTATCCACTGTGAAATCAATTGCAAAGCCTCTGAGGAAAAAAGACAAAAGGGACACACGAGTAACTTTCATTCAGTGTACAATGTATGAACTCACCTGGTGGACGGTACCATAACGTAACCACTTCGTGTGAATATGTATGGCTTGGAACACTTTTAGCTCTTGCCAAACCGAAATCGGCAAGTTTCAATTCACCAGCATCGCTTATGAGTAAATTCTGTGGCTTCACATCGCGATGCAGTACCCGTCGCTTATGGCAATACGACAGGCCGCGCAGCAATTGAAACAGAAACAGACGCACGTTGCGATGATCCAGGCCACCCGGGTGTTTCTCCATATATTGCGATAAATCCGTATTCTGCAACAAAGAGTTAAAAAACATTTAATTAAATTTAAACATCGCTTGGCTGCGGCTGCAGGTCCGCTTGCAGGATACTCACAACATATTCAAAAACAAAGGTTAACGTTTCTCTTGTATGTACAATATCGTGTAATGTAACAATATTTGAGTGTTTCAGTTCTTTTAGTAGCGAGGCTTCACGGATCGCTGTGAAAGGGGCACCCTCCTCCTCTTGCAGTCTAATTTCTTTTAGTGCAACTCTTTGATGGGTTAAACTGTAAATGAATAAAAGTGAATAAAATTAAAAAAACGGAAAACTCTTTAAATTTTCTGTAAAAACGTGTAATCCCATCCCGTGTGCAGCAAACAGGATTACAATGCCTGGCCGATAGGGTGCTCAAATATTTAATTGAACGCTGGCGCTCAGCCCGCCCGTGGGCTACAGTGTGACAATGGAAATTTATTCATTGGCACGGTAGCTGCGATAAAAAATTGCATTTCAAGTGAAACAAATAAATTTAAAATTTCGACAAACTTATGACAGGACATCCGATTGAAATTCTATTCCACATCGGCGGTTGCTGGTGGTCTCATGTGTGGGTTTGGGAGCCGTTCCGAACTATAAATCATCGGACTGGGTTTTTCAGCAGATGAGAGAAGGAGTGGGGGCAATGGCGACATGACTGCGGGGAATCGTTGAAAAACAGCAATTGAAGGTGGTAAGTGTGCGGTAGTTAAATGGTGTTCCCACTGGATGCGGAGTGAGCGACAGTCTTTTTTGTTTCGAATTTAAAGAGGGTTGTTAGCAACCTGTGCCTTTTTGCAATTAATTAATTGTCCAATTCGAAGGGTAGGAACATAAAGAAGGTTCTCAACAAAAGACACGGAAGATAAATGGTGTGGGAAGCCAATCTGATTGTTTAAGGTTGGAACGAGAGCATGTGTCCATGTTGTGTGAGAGGAAAGCAATTTAAATGATTTACAGTTCAGATCGAAGTTGTGGGGGGGGGGGTCCAGTGCACAGGTGTGGTTGCAATACGCAAATTTGCTTGAGAACAACCTGTAGACTGCGATTGGATTTGTAACACAGGAATGTCGAGTTGTTTTTAAATTTTGACATACCAGTCAGAAGGGAGTAGCAGAGGGCAGTAAAGGCTCAAGGAAAATTATGTTCAATCGGGAACATATTTAAATAAAACCTTGACCTTTTCTCTGTAGGCACTGGGTGGCAATCCCTGAAACGAGTAACTTTCACAATTCACCGCTCCTACTCTTTCGAGTCACTGACAATGCCCCGGAAGTACACGTGTGAGGAAGACTTCACAAACGACGCCTTCCAGACTCGGCATAAAGCTGCTGGACCCATCCACTAGTGAGAATTTGAGAAGAAACGGACGTATTCTTCGACGCATGTCTTTCAACACGTCGAAGCATTTACGTTCGAGATTGCGTTTTTTACGTTCTATTAGGTTTCTCCCATTTTAATGAACATAGGAGCAGCAGCGCGATGCTGATTGCCGGCCGGGCATTTGCTTTCGTTGTGTGAAAACTACTCGACGGTGGCACCAAGTCAGCATTGCTTTTCAGGCATTATGGCCAACATGGGGTATTAGTGGCAAAAAAGTGGCTGTAAAAAAATCTTACAGACTGATCCTGCTAACGACGAATTAACATCGGATTACACACTCCGTAGCCTATGGTGAACGATTTTGCGGCCAGCACAGGATAGGACGCAGTTTCTTGGCACATTTATCATTCGGAGTTGCATCAACACACACTCACTCATGAAACAAGTTGACCATAGAATGGATAGGACATATTCCGCGGGGTTGGGGTTGGTTATTCCTTGGCGATAAGTGCATTTGCATTGCATCGACAAGAATTCATAAAAATTTGAGGTGTCCAATTTTAACTTATTTTAAACACAGCCAACTTCGAAAATGCGATCAGCAGTCTGCAGCTAGAGCAGAACCATATTTTCGAGAGATACATGTGCGGAAGAACAAGCTATCCTTTAAAGAGTCGATCAAATGCACAGGATTCAGTGAAAGAGCCTGAACAACTTCCCATTTCTGTCCAAACAATGGACGGCCTAAGTCACACCATCCCCAGGACAACCACAAACCGCAATTGCTTACCCCTTTCTATCGTGTCTCCTCACAACCATGTGAAACCAAACATAAATCGTTACTGGGGATCTCATAAATCAGACAAACTCCTCCATCCCCTCCCACCGCCGACTGTTCCCACATGGTAGGATTTATCTTGAGGTTTCGTTTAGTACGCCTTGGCAATGTCAGTAGTTATCACATCTAACCCCATGTCACTCCCTCAAGGAGTCGCCAAGTAAGAAATGTAACACCATACACGGATGAATAGTCCTTTGAATCCTTTTCATCTGCTTTCCACAGCCCATTAGCAGCCCCCTCCTACCCCCGATGGTGCCATTAACAACAACAAGACCAGCGTCTAATGTACACATGCCACAGTTATTCATATCGACAACCACCTCCATCGTCGTCGTGTTCCCACAGCAGCCCGGAGTTCCTGAAATTCTATCTTTGAAACTAACAAAACTCTCACAAGAGTGAAAAGCGCAAAAAATGGGGATATTCAAAGACCGGGGTTCTCGTGCTCAAAGATAACGATGAGACCTTGCACCATTATAGTCGACTATCCTCCAGCCAACCGTCACTGCATTAAGAATACATATGAGAGATGCTCTGCGACACAAAAGATATCCTTCCGTTCGTCCTCCATTCCACACCTCGTTCTCTTACTCTTCTCGCCGCACCGCTTGCCATCCAGATATTGCTCTGGCCCGACACAACTGTTACTTGTGTGCTGTGGCTGGCGATGGTGTGGCATCCTGGCCAGGATATTCGGATCAAGACTTAATGGATGTGCCTCGTCTCTGGAGGGGTGGCGTTGGCCACCGAGCTAGACACCACGTTGCCACTGACCCAGATCCACACAAGACCACACATTTACATCGGCAAACGTTCAATCCTGTCGCTTCGGTAGATAGCCGCCTGACATCCTCGTATCTGAATGTCATGGAAAAGTATCTATGACTCCATATCAATTATAATTTACGGTTATTTTGCGATGGCAGCAATTTTCCTGTAGATGGCTCGCCCCATCGTCCCGGTTTGCAATTCGCTGGGGCACGAGCCGGGCTTTAAGATCCATCGAACGAAGCGACGGTGGCGTAATGACACACATTACTGTCCTTGGCCCGCTCACTCGCAGTCCGCCGCAATTGCCATCGGTGCGAGTTTGTTTTGGCGTGCGAGTTATTTTGCTTTTGTAAAATTTGATCGCATGAGACCCTGTGAACGGGGCACTGGCCACCGCCCCACCTAATGACGCATCAAATGAAACACAATATTGGGCATTTGGGATCGATAGCATGGATTGTAATTTGAATGCGAAAAGGATAATGTTAGGGCGCAAATCCGCAGAAGGGTATCATTATTCCGACGGAATGGGTGGGCGATTTCTGTTTGTGTGACGTTAATGCCTGGCGGGGACGAGCAGTTGTTCCGAGAGTTGTTCAGAGAATGACAAGAGCATAATGGATACGGACTCATTAGGGGAATAATTAAATGACATGTCACACGGTCGAGGGGGATAGCTGTCGGAGTAATTGGTCATTGAGATGACAATGAATAAATCGCCCTTTGTCCACGAATCAACTCTCAAAGGTGATTGAGTGATTTTGTGGATTCCCTCTGTGGGCTCTGAAGTGAAATTGTTGGTTAGCATTTGTTTATTGTTTCCGAAAGCATTCAGCAATTTGGAATACAATCGATTAGTAACTTAATCGTTGTCGTTCTTAGAAGCAGAGAGTGAGTGACAACACAATTTTCACACACACTGTCACAGAGCGTTGACTGTGGGAGGATAGAAGAGCGAGCATTTCATGTCACGCGGAGACTCGGACAAGTATCATTAATATTCGGTTTTCCTTTTCGGTTTCAATCAGAGAATTCTGTTCGTTCTCTCTTACGACTTGTGACTGTGCTCCAATGTGTGCTTCCACAGCAACCACTTGTGTTGTGCATGCTATTGGAACACCACGTTGTGAGGTGGACAACACCCATCAAAAATACCCATCCTAAAACTTATAAACGTCAATTCAGAAGAAATACCAAGGAAATAAGTAAAACAGAGTTGCCTATTGTGTTCACTTCTCGCAGTTTCATTAGTCAGCGACGTTTTGAATTTCACTTAGTGGCTTCGAATGCAACACTGAGCCCGACAGCTGTTATTTATTTAGCGACTACAGTCATGTTTTCCGCAAGCTGGGTTATTTAGATTGTGTTTGACAGCCATAGACAGCGGACAACAACGTAAATTTTCATGCGGAAGAAATCTAGGAAAAGCCTGATAATTACTACAGGGGCTCTAAGGTCCGTGAAATGATATTTAAGAGTCCAAGACATCAAGTGGCTGAGGTGGCTGAGGCTGTGCGCATATCTGTGCGACGGTGTTCACGTTCAACCATAAGCGCAACGGTGTGACCACTTCAATGGTGTGTTTGGCGATGTTCAACCGCAATCCGAACGAGATTTTGGATCGCTTCCATTACGGGGTGGACCTGGGGCTCAACCAACAAGCCTCTCCAACTAGCACGATCTCTGGTTAGCTGCCTAAAGTGTCGCACGCCAATTTGGTTGACGACGACTTAATCGTCGGCTTTCTCTGTTGCGTTAATCCACAGGATCGTAGTCGTATCTTCGGGCCGGAGCTGAGCTGCCCATACGCTCTACATGGCCCAACGTTGGATCCGTACACGTCTGATTAGGCTCATGTCGCTGTACACTACAGTCAATACCAGAACAGTTCGTGGTTGAATCTTCTCCAGATCAACTCAAACAGGACCAAAGATCGCACGCAGAACTTTTCACTCGAAGATTTAAGGACTTTCTCATTCGCTTTTGAGATTATGCAAGGACTTCCTCATCCGCTTTTGAGATTGTCCATGCCTCCGCGACGTAACGCAGGACTGGGATGATCAAGGTCGCATATGAAGTCAGCTTGATCCTTTGAGAGATGGCTCTATTACTCAATTGCCTCTTAAGCCCAAAGAAACTCCGGTTGACAAGAGGCATTCTGCATTTGATCTCTGTGCTGATTCTGAAGAAGTCCCTGACTTGCAGTTATAGCTGACCAGTGTGACTCTCTGCCCAAGATATCGATGTTGTTTGTATTTTCTGGAGGACAGCATATACTTCGTTTTGTCTTCGTTCACTGCTAGACCCATTTTATCCGCTTCCGTCTCAATGCCAGCAAACACGTAGAAAGAAGGTCTACGTTGGTCGGTCGACAAACAAGGTCATGGTTTTACGTTTTTGCAGCCGGTGTCTATCACATTATTTACCTTCAACATGGTGAAACATAGTTTTCGGACCGATTCGATGTCGGTTAAAGTAGAAAAGACCGCATTGCCGAAGATAAAAGTGTTGGTCCATCAAGACCCGGGCACGAGCACCTTGGCAAAAATTCTTAAATTGGATTGCGAACTGCTACCCTAGCATTTTCTCCATACCAAGCCCATGTGACAATTTTCTGTTTCTAAATTCGAGGAAATGGCGGGGCGGTTAGAAATTTGGCTCGATAATTTTGAGGGACTGAGAAAATTAGATAAATGCTAGAATAAATCGATGGAGCTAAAAGGAGACAGTGTTGATAAATAAATAGCTTGTAATAATAATATCCCGTAATTAAAAGTGCAACCCGATGAGGGACAGAGCCTAGTTTCCACAGCTTCCGCAGTATTGTGTGCGCTAGTGTTCTTTCACGAGTACCTACAGTTTTATGCCGAATTCGAACGCCCAATTTCGCGAAGCTTTTCTATGCAGTTTTAATCTTTGAGCAATGTCAGTGATTCAAAAGAGGTTCGGCCCTGAAAATTATTTTTTTGGTCGTACCGGGAATCGAACCCTCGCTGCCTGGGTTAAATTGCGTAGGAGTCGATGTACAGAGTCATCACTGGACTTATCCAAAGTATCAAAAGACTCCCGATACCCAACACTCCCATAACCCAAGGCTCCACTTTTCCAGTCAGTGATAATGTCCAACCATTTATACTGAATGGCTAGAGAAAAATGATCCCCAAACATCGCCGTTCGGAGTCGCCATAAAGCCCCCCGTAGGCCCCTTTACTAGTGAGAGTACTAGAGCTCGCACAACACGAGTGGTGACTTTAGGAGCTAGACCCAGATTCACCTCGTAAAGTAGCGGCAGCGAAATAATAAATTTCTAAACCAAAAAATAACCAAGGCAGTCTAACAAAGTCTGGACGAGACTTCCAGACTACGGTTGACTTTGAGAAGATAGGAGTGCCACACATCACCTTTTCGTTGATGCAACGTGGACACAGTGCCATGAAGTAGCTAAGCTCCGGGTCACCAAGATGATACTTGTCAATTGCTATTTCGTAAAGCACGAAAGGGTAAGCAGCTTAGCGCAAGAGTCTGTTCCGAAGGAACAAGCAAAACTCCGAGTACCACAGGGGAATGGAGAGTTTCCAAATCGGACGTAGATCTCCTTGATCGTTTGGAGAGAAAGTGTCTGCAAGCGATCTTTGGTTTAGCTTGTTATACTGGAAGCTATATAATACAAATATTTCACCATGTATAAATACCAATGCCTACGCGACAGACGCCTAAGGTCACATTTTCGGTATTGTAGCAGACGCACGAAGGAACAGTACATGTTGACATAACCAAGTTGGTACGAAAAGCTGGAGAAAATCCTGCGAGGAATCGCGTTACCTTTGAGGAACGAGATCAGATTCGGGGCTAGTTAAATGCTGCAACGAAGGAGCTACACTGCATTCAGGTTCTTGTGGTTTTTATCGTTATCTCTTTGTTTTCGCCATCGTGGTCGTTCCTGTCAACTTCTCCGTTAATGCTGAGCAGGATGTTCATAAGCTCAGTCCATTATTTGAGAATAAATAAACAACATTAACTCTGTTAAAGATCGTGTCGACATCTGAGAGCGTTGCATAACTCATGGGCTGAAGAGTGTAGACCTACTCCAGTATTTAGAGATGTAAGCTCCTTCGCCTTATAGCCCAGGACAACGATCCAGAATGACTGTCACAGCCCCGTTGAATTAAAACCCTTGCTTTCTGATCTCGGAAATTGGTATGGCAAGATTAGGAAAATTCCCCCCTAAATGAGAAGTAAAACGCCTTCAGAGGGAACCCGTTACAATAGTGGGTGTGTTGGCCTTCTGTGAAGTACAATATAACGTTGAGAGTATTTTTTGTTAAAACGAGCAGCAGAATTCCCCACCGAACACACAAATTCCTTTTCTTCCACTTGCTTTCCCGCCAATAGCATAATCCAAGGGAAGGGAGAACCTAACCCTTACAGCCCACGTACACCGCCCACATGTAGGTCAACAGGAGCGAAAAAACAGAGAAATAATGGGACGAACCTTTGGACGACAAAGGATAAGTCCCCAATAAAAAAAGTGCCGCATCATCAAATCAACACGAAATCAGCCAAAAAAAGCGACCCTCAACGTCCGCAGCACGATTGTAAGATGAAATCTCATTAAGATATTGCTAGTCAAGTACGATTTCCATATCTTGAGCACTCACTCAGTCATGAAATCATCGCTTGGGAGTGAACAAGAAATTCACAAGCCCACGCCAACGCTCTCGCCCCTACGACAATTGTATCCCTGCCGGCCGTAATCACCACCATCTCGAATGGGATCCTCGGTTCCGTGCCCACAAGGAGGAATCAATTCAAATTCATTCTAGCGTTCCTTTCAAAAGATTGAATTAAAACTGCACAACAGGACACCAGGCCCACTGCCAAGGATTCAATGACAGGGAGTGGGAGAAAGAGAGAGCGAGATAGGCGCTCCTCTGCATAATATGCTTCAGAAATTTCAGCAGATCAAAAATCGCCGCGGATGCGGAGAGGGAAGGAATTGAAATTCATTCAGCGTTTTTCACTGCTGATTCAGCAATTCTGAGCGATGCTGGTCAGAACATGATTATCGTTCTTTAGCATTGGCGGGTAAACGAATCTTATTCCGGGTTTAATTATTGCCAGTGCGGGCACAGCTGTCAGCTGCTGCACTCTCGAGGAGATAGCAAAGGCCTGCACATTCCCATCGGAAGGACTCAATCAATGCTCAAGGGTACGGCACTATTGATCGCTGCACTAACCCAGTTGCATGCCGCAGTGCTGGGCGGGTGAGTGTGGCAAGCAATTACACATGGGGGAAGGATTAATCAACGAGGACAGGTGCGAGGACAGGTGCGACGACAGCAGGCGTGGAGAAGTGAATGGCAATTAGCCCGCTGTTCAGAGCTCTTGAGTTCACGATGACACATCGATGCGGCGACGGGGATGTTTGCGAATGGGAGGAGTGCTTTGACCCACGATATCGATTGGATCTACTTGTGAAGTGTTTCCCTCGTTCTCTAAGTCTTTGGAGGAGACCATTAAGCCTTTAAATATTCCCACAATGGTCGGGTCTTCATACGTGTTGCGTCAACTAGTCGAGCTACAACTGTACCATTGAGAGTCAACTCTGTATACAGTCGTCTCCGCAGAAGCTTTCCAGGGACAGGGACTATCTGACATTGAAATGACTTCACACACATCGAACTCCCCCTGCCTCCACAGAAGCCCCTTTACCTCACAATTTTCACTTCAATGGGATCATTATTTCGACAATGCATGACTTAAGACCCCCTCTCCCAGCCCAGCCGCGGGTTAAGTTATCATAAATCAGGACACTGAATCATCTAAGGGCCATAAATTCAATTTGTGCCCCTACTCATTGTACGTGGCGCGGTACAATGCCACCGACTTGCCATTCCAGCGATCGGGTTAAGGCGTTTACGTCCTCAATGGCGTTCGGAAGAAACTCGACAAGGACAAAACACATGTCATTTGTCAACAAAGGACAAAACGTTGTCTGCAAGAAGAGCAACTATTTGCTTTCGTCCACCCACCACCAGCAGATGTGGGCATCTAATGCACCGCCCAACCAAAGCCAGTGTCCTCATATCCTTGAGCAGGGAAAACAAACTAAACCGTGTCATCGCTTTGTGCTCAGCAGCAGCAGCGGCGAATGAACATATATCTGTCAGCAGATTTTCTTTTGTGTCGTCCTGATTGATTTGTAACGGGAAATATACGATGTCCGGATCAAAGGGGGTAGTTTCCAATTAATCACCAACGCAGGGCTTCAAACTAAACCGATGTCAAATATGTCAAAGGATACGCCTGCCCGCAATGATGTGAGGGCATCTAGGTGAACAGTGAACAGACAATTACTGTCACACACTTGACGGGGGGCTACACATAATGGAACAAAAATGATGATTACTGTTTTTAATACTCACTTGCTGAAACCCTTGTAGACAGTTGCATATGATCCTTCACCGAGTTGTTCTAGTTTTATGTAGGCATCCGATTTTCCGAATGGCGAATCACCCTGTAAAGGAAAAAAATATACATGAGTTCAGTTGCTTTATGAGCGTTGCGTCATGCAGTAAAATCATTTTATGCCGCGGAACGTTGCTCGCTTCGGATCCTGCTGTGAGCCGAAGACATGCGGACAGACTGAGTCATTGGAAGTCCGCCGATAAAAGCGCAGATAGCCGACATGGAGGGATATAAAAATCCATTTCAAACGACGACGTTGACGATGCTTCAGAGTCGGCAGGGCGATTTTGAGATGAGTGTAGGACACTCACGATGGCTCTGACGCATGCACCTACATTCTGATGTGAACATGCCCCGCGCTCGACTCACGGGATTACTACTAAGCTCTTATCGACTATCTTTAGGTTCGGGAATAATTTCAATCTCTTTTGAATGTTCTACCTGTACACATTCAACTGGGTGATGAGCGTGGGGCGAAGGAGGATTATGTAAATGTAAAGAGTTGGATAAAGGTTATGTAATTTTTGGGCACTCACGTCACAGAAATTGTGTCGCAATGCACGACAAAAGAGATATGCACTCCGAATATCCTCTCAAGGAAGTGTTCAAAATTGGAAAACGAATGCGCGAGTATTGTGATTCGAGTCATTAGGAAATGTTCTGTAGACCCATCATCTCATTTAAAGCAATGGGACAAGGCAGCAATGGCATTTAATTGACAATACGGAAAATAATTTAACTAGTGCTAGTAGTTAGCTCCCACCATTCGAGCAGCTGTGCAATTTTTTATTTTAAGTAAATACCATCAAACAAACATGTGAAAAAAGGAAGCAGTATGTGATTAGAAGTGTCAAATAAAAGCGTCCAGAAGATAAAATAATGCTTGATTTTCTAAAAAAAAAAGTCAAATGAAGTGACGATACGTATTTATTTGCATTTGCTGAACAAAGGGTCAAATCTAAGAAACATGAGGCCCCAAGAACAGTTAAAAAGCATGAGTATCGACGCAATTGTGTCCCTGCGGTAACCAGTCTTGGAACTTTACCACAATTGTGGTAGATCCACCACTATTTTGCGAAATTTTCAAATCTACCACATCTACTATCCAAAGTGCAAAATCGACAACACTTTGTAATTCTTCCTATTTATGCCGTTTGTTGTTGTTTTTTTGTTTTTGAAACCCCTTTGGAAATACAATTTCAAAAGAAAATTGTGTGAAAAAAATCACAATAAAGCGTTATTGGTAGCGACTGTGCTTCAAAAATCTGAACACATGGGAAAGTAAGGAGCTCTTTCATTACATTGCGTTCACGTGGTATGGGACTTTTCATAGAATTTGTGTAAGTAAACGAGATCTACCGAGCTATTTTCAAATCGACCACTTTGAAAATTTGAAGTCCCAACCAGAGCTGCCAGAATTACTACTAAGGGAGTGTTTCCATTACTCTCGGGTTCAGCTTACTCCCATACTCCCCTCGAAAATATTCGAAATCAAACAGTATGAAGACCGAGTGAGTTGAAGATAATTATGTCTTGTTTTTAAAACACAATCTTCAATTTATATTGATGACTCCTCTTATTTTTAAATTCAATCTATCGCTATAACTTCAGAAATAGTGAAAGCTTTGCAATGCGGGGAAACAAAAGCTGTACAAACAAAAAACACTTATATTTAGAAAACAAATTCTTAGGAAACAAAATTTGCAGACACCATGTTCAAGAAATGTCTAGTCCTTGTAGTGAGGTATCTTGATTTTGTTCGCAAAAAGTAGCCGATCGATTTTTCGGATTAAATTAACTTCAAAGCTTGTTGAGCTCAAGTGATCTTTGATATGAATGTCAGCTAATTTATTTCGATGGACATCCCTATAGACAGTATAATTGGATTCGCATCTGCTACAAACAACAGAAAAAATGTAGGTACTAGCTAAAACTATTTATTTCAACATATTTATTTTCAACATAGATAAAATGAGTTTAATTATTTTCAATAGTAGTTTGATGTAAAATTCCACAAGATCTTTATGCACTAGGAAAAATCAAATATTGGAGCAATGGACTTCCTTATTTCATTATTTCCTATCATTTGAAACAGACAAATATGCAAGTAGAGCCCTCGCCAGATTTTCTCAGAGATGAATGTAAAAAACAAAATTAGCCTTTACTTTCTTTTGTAAATTTCAAATATAATTAAACGTGTTATGTTTTTATTTTAAATATAAAATAAAAAATAAAATGTATAAACAGAATGAATTTAGAATTTTAATCAGAAGAGCCGCGTATTCATATTCTCTAAAAATGTTTAATAAAACGTTCTAACAATATTTTACCTTCTTGTATTGATGGCTCTGACCTTAAAAATGTTGACTTATTTAACAAAGAGATTTATTGTGAACTAGATGATAGGGTGAATCTTTTGCGTACATATACTATGCCAAGAAATCAGCTCTATCGAGTTCATCGAAGCATTCTTGAAGGCAATAAACATTATAGACTACTAAAAACCAAAACATGATTCTTTGGTTCCTCTCATAAAGATTTTTCCAAATCTCATAGCAGATGATAAAGTTGAGGGTGAGGAGGAAGCTGGGTGAGGAATTTGGGTTTTTAATGTAATTTAAATATTTTTTTTTTTTATTTTTTCCATCACAGAGTACACAAAACACCACGTTCTCTAAGTGCTTACTCTCAGTATTGCTTTACACAGCAGATCATCGAACCCATTTCTACCCTACTCGTTTTTATTAAGACTAAGACTAGAAATTGTTTAATCTCTTTACAAAATCAACACGATTCACAATGGGCACTTTCGAGACTTTTGGCTAATTATTATAAGTGAGGTGCTAAATAAATGCTTTCAAATTGTTTGAACTATTTAATGATTAGAACTCAATTTTAAATAATTTGAAGTACAAATATTGTATTATTATGGGCATTATTCCAATAAACAAATTTTGTTGTTAAAAAAAAACTATTTTATTGTGTGTACTCCCTTCGAGGACAAAATACTTCCCTCTAGACCTTTCAAATACTCATCAGCAAAAATTTGAAAGCAGCTCTGGTCCCATACTGGTTACCACCAGGTAAACCGGAAGAAAATTAGTGGTAGATTTGAAAAAAAACGAGGTAGATCTCGTTTGCCTACTCAATTTCTAAGAAATTGCACATAATGCGCAAACAAATTCATCGATGAAATGAAACACTTTGGATGGTGATCTACCATCCATGCGGTAAAGTCCCAACACTGGCAGTAAACACTGAGGTGACTGTAATCTGCTTAGCAGGACAACTTGCATTTTCTTTTTTCGAATTTATTACAACTACTAATAATGAAATATTTATTTTGGAACACTCAATGCACCGAAGTACAAAGGGTCCCACCAGGAGAAAATTTTAAGAGATATTAATCGATTTCAATTGCAGTTTCTTGGTTCTCTCAGATACTAGTGCAAACTACAGCACAAACTAGTTGTGAATTTTATTTGAATCAAACAAAATCTCAAGAAAACCTCGTTGCAGATGCAAGTAATGTAAATATTCTTTTCTCCTTGCCGAATGTCTTCATCGCAGAACAGAAGGATGAATTGGAAATCTTCAGTTCTGTATGGAGTCTCTGAGACAATATGTTGTGTTCAAAGACTCTTGTGAATATGTATGCAAATGTGTGTGGACAGTGGTCTGGCTAGGCCTTGTTTTTTGTTATTGAAAAGGAAGCAATTGAATTTCGAGCGATGTGTTGATGTACATAGATTGACAATATGGTTCTCACATCTTTTAGCAATGAAAGTAGCAACGACTACAATGGACCTGGAATAATGTGAGAGGAATGGTGCTGAATGAGTACACGTTCTTTTTATATGCACGTGCAGCCGTGTCTGACTAATTGCATGTGCATTTGGACAACGGACTGTATTAGTGTAAATGTTGCCATCTAGAGAAGAACATTTTGTTGCAGAACTGCAATGCATTCAAACGACAACCTAAATCAGGAGAGACAAAATGAAAAAAAGCAAGAATACTTGTGGACTAGGTAGTACATCGAACCCGGATAATGGCACATTAACCGTGCAAGGAAATATTATGACATCAAGCGAGTTGTGCTTATCCGCATACATGCACACAAATAAACTTCCAGGATAGGTAGGCAGTCAAGTGCAATGTATATGTTTTAAGTCAATTTCAAAAAAAAAAAAAATCTTGTAAATCAGGTGAATTATGGGTCCGTGCTCATAAGCGGGCACGCTTGTACGTGGACTGTTTGTTTTGTCATATTTTTGGTGTGATATAAAGCGGGTTGTGCCATTAAGCGATGTGCTACTAAAGGGGTTTTCGTCAGTACCACCACCCTACACAAGAAAAGTAGGGTCGTATTAAAGGGTTTGTGCTATTATCCGGGTTCGACTGTAAATTGAAGTGAAGTGTTAACGCAAGTGACAATGCACAAGTGCTCAACAGTGCATCAAATATTTTTGCTGCGGTTTATGGGATGGAGACATCATCGGATCTTAATTCTTTCGAAATGAGGAAGGAGATAGTGTTGCAGTAAAATGGTTTCAGGTCTAGTATGATGTTAACCTACTTTTTGTGGCAAGGCATCGACAACATAGACAGCGCTACATGTGTGGACAAGCGGCGCAATGCTCGAAGATGAGAAGGAGAGGGACTGGATCATCTCAAAACTGGATCTCTGAATTAGCCGTCGCGACCAGACCATACGGCTTGACACAGGTCGGCTATTGTATCTAGAGCTACCTCAAGTCCAACAGTCAGCTTGGACGCGATCAAGGCCAACATATGAGACAATATCGTCGTTATAACGCCGCACATATTAGAATACACAAAATTGGACCGACACAACACACAGTGTTCCGTCTAGTACATGCTAACGGGACTAGTGTAGAGTAGGACACGTTTTTGCATTGAGTTTATATGAGGAACTAATTTCAGAAAGTGAGGTGGTACAATGTCCCACATCATCTGAGGTCTAACATTTGTCACACAAGAATGACTTAGGTCATTATTTGGATGACGTTGCAAGGGTTGTCGCAAATGTGAATGAATGATTGAAAAATTTTTATATTTGGACAGTTAAATGTGCAATACATTTTCCTTGCTTCTATTACACAATTATATTGTCCTGCAAGTGTGCCATAAATGGCAACAGAAACGAAAATGTCCCACCTACACAACAAAATGACAGTTGTAGTCAATGATTCAGAGCACTCTTTCCTCGTCTACTTCGTCTAATCAGAGGGAAAAATTAGGTCTGAGTATAACAAAAATGGAGATTTTTTGAGGTGTTGGAACATTTCTGTAGTGATTTATGGGACAAATGTGCATCTAAGGCGTATATACACCTCAAACTTGAGTACAACGCTCATATCTGGTCTGGTGCCCCCAAAACCTCCCCGTCTCTATCCGTATGTTGTCGCTATTTTAACAAACGATGCTCAAGTGAGCTTGCCAACTGAATTCCTCCTCCCCATGAATTCACCCGCAATACCCGTCTCGCCAGGAATGCTCATCAGTTTACCCTTCAGCCTACTTTCGGATGCACAGTTAAATTTAGAGACTCGTTCATCAGCCGCACGACACGAATATGGAATGCTCTTCCCACCCAAATATTTCCTCCAGAATACAATCCGCAGATATTTAAAACCAATGTGCACAGGTACCTCCTCTGCCTTTCTCCTTCTGCACCATCGGCCCGTTCTGTGTCTTGAGCCCGGACACTTAAGGGTATTAACAAGCCCTTGTGCGCGAGCAAATTATAAAAAAGAAAAATCTTGTATGAGTAACTCAACACTTAACTGGACAGAATTATATTATTGTTTATTGCTTACTATGTTCGTTAAAAAACTTAATTTTAAAAATGTTTGAAAGAACATAGTTGTACCGCTTGTGTAGGCATGTATTAAAATTAAGTTCACTAATAAAACTGTTACAAGAGTTGAGTCGTTCCGGACATGTCTAGCTCTCGGAACTATGCCCGCTGTAGCTAACATCTCCTATCGTTCCGTAAACTCTACCTAAACATGTCCATGCCCATACTCCATACCGTATCGTTCCAAATTCACAGAGGTATGAAGAAACGAAGGAAAAGACAAATGTGGCAAATTGTTGTATATAAAAGTTCTACCCAAGCACACGCATGGCAACACACATGGTTGTGTGAATCTTTGTTTTTTTTTAGCTTTTCGGTCCCATGTTCCATTTCGTTCGCAGTTGTACTTGTACCTGCTTTACTTCCGAAATTTATTTTTGTTACGTTTTTTTCTGTTTCAAAATGGTTGCTATTCAGTTGGGACTAGACTATTCGCCTCATATTTTTGATAATATTATATTTATCATTTCTTTATAAAAATTATGAAAATAGTGTAATTAATTCGAGAGTAGGTTTTTGCTTTGGAAAAAAGTAAAAGTTAAGGATGGCTTTTGAAATGGCAATGAGAAGAAAAACCAGCTTACTTTGGGATAACTTTTCTGAAACAGAGCCCAAGAAAGGAACATGGAAGTACTGCTCTGCAACCATAGCCTTTAATTCTATTTGAAGAAGAAACACCCTACCATCTCCACAACAACAATTTCCCAACTTCATACATTGCATCAACTGGTACTGATGATAATTTACCTGTACGCATATATATTTACATAGTTCCATACGACGTAGTCATCAATCTATCATTTCCCTTCGGAGAAATATGAATAGAACTATATACACAGTTCCACGCACATGTTTAACCCAGCCATATGTATGCACCTACACAGTTCCGTGCACAAGTTTAACGCAACCATATCCATGGACATACACAGTTTCGCAGACTTGTTTAACGCATGGAACTACATAGTTCCGCGGACATGTTTCCGGGAACCAGTTCCGACTGCGAAAAGTATCGTTCCATATCCGCTTTGTCGTCGGAACTGTTTACAACAACTCTGCATCACACTGCATAAATATGCACAATTTAGCCCGGGTACATTTTGTTAAAAACTGCCGAACTTTATATGTACTTCTTCAAAAAGGATAGTGTTTCATGTGCTCTCTTTCCGATTTTCAGTCAAAATTAAACAAAAATACTGAAGTATTGAATTCATCATTAAGATGAACAATAAAGACGCTATCGATGAGGTCACGCCATTTAAACTAACAAATGTGTACAAATGTATTCTTTACCCTAAATGACTGATCTTTCGTCATAGAATACATCTATGTTAGTCGGTCTTACGTAAGCTACAGATTTATAATCGACTCACTCTCTCAAAAAACGACCACCTTTTGTCAGCATTTGACAAGCATATTTCATTTGTATGGTGACAATAACTGAGACAACCTGATTGCGCGCTTAACGACGATGACATTTAAGATGGAAATGCATCTGTGTTGTTATTCAGGTTCTAACGTGATTACGCAAAAAAATGTAGCAGCAAAAATATTGTGCGGTGATTCTGCCCATTCATTCTGCTGAAAGTATATATGAATCACAAAGATTGCACGAAATCACAGATACGTTAGCGAATTCGTTTTCTTGTTGGGATACGCTACGGGTAACGTTAGATCATTTGTCATAAAAATTTGGTTGCCTACGGGTAGTAAAAGACGCAACGTATTCCTTTGAAGGAGGCGGAGGGAATCGAGGTTTGATCGATTTGCTAGATAACTCGAGATTGCTTTGCATAAAATGAATGACTTAAAAGTAAATCAAAATTTGTTTACGACCAGCACTTATTTTGAATTGAAAACAAGGACTTTTTGGGTGGGGGTATTGGGTGGCGATTCCCACGACGGGTGGCTGCATTCGAATTACAATTTTTTAAAAATTTCATAATTCTCAAGGTCTTCCGAATTAATGACACGCCTCAGACTTGTCAAACATCGGCCTTTGGAAGCAGTATAAAATTGTGGGTAGCACGAGTGCTTTTGTAGAAACCAGGCTCTGGTCCACCTGAAGCGTGACCCATGTTGATAGTGGCTAGTCATAAGCGCAGCTCCAAAGCCTTGCAATATTTTATGCGCAAGAACTATCTATCTTTCTGTATTTTATTTAAAATTAAAGGAAACATGTCGCAAAAATCAAGACCAACTCAGTCTAGACCTCCAACATACGACCCTAAACTGTCTAACAGTTCCCTAAAGTCTTAAAAGAAACGAATTCAAAGTTCGTAAAAAATTGTACTTACCCCAAATGCACTGAAGCGTTTCCGTCTAGGATGCGGGTCCTGTTTGTTCAAGAACACCTCCGATTTAGGTCTGGGCGGTTTTTTTGGTCTCATTATGACTCGTGTCTCTTCCCTAATATCGTCGTCGAGTAATTTACTATCTGATGATACGGACAACTGTCGCTGCACTCGGTCGTGGTCATTTACGCCACTTCGCCAGTCTGCAAGAGGAAGACAAACAAAAGACAAACGGAAACATGAAGTTACAAATGACAAAAAAGTATCTGCACACAAAAAACTGCATTTTAATTAGAAAAATGAGAACAAAAAAAACATTTCAAACAGAACTCCCAAGAGGAAGACGACCAAAGTTAGAAAGGCAGAGGGAAAGGCAAGGAAAGGCAACAGAAAGAAAAGACGAGAGCTGGCGTGGGATGGATATAAAACCAACATTACCTCCCTCCAATTAGAGTCGAGAGAAGCAGCGGTCACATAATTAAACACAAGAAAAATTCACAAAAAAACAAACTTGAAATAAAATTCCTTGACTGGCTTAGGAAGTTTCCTCTCCTTGTCGCCTTTTTATATAAAATTCGAAGCAGCGGCGTTTCATTAAATTTCCATAGCACAGTACCCTCGGTTGGTGGGTCGGTCTGTGTGTGTTTCAGTCTCGCCGGCAAGTGAGGTAAGACGGAAGGGTCCTTTTGTTTTGCTCCCGAGACCAGTAGAGAACGATAGTCAACCGAATAGTCGCAGCAGCTCGGAGTTGACGCTGGGCGGCCAAAACGAATGGACTGACTCGCATAATGACATCGAGGAGCCCATAAATATTAATGTTACCCAAGTTACCCGGGCTTAGGGTTTTGCTGCTCTCCGCTTTTCGTTAGTTCTGCAGTTCGTTCATTTTTTCCTGCATTTCGCTCGTTCGTTTCCACCGACGACGACGACTAGGAAGCCCGGCTAGGTTCCCTCTGACATAATAAATTGAAGTGAGTTATCCACAGAATTTCGTTTCGCCTGTGTCCAAGGGAGGAGCGCACTAATGAAAATCAGCCTGTTCTATGACCTGGTTCGTTGGGAATCTTTTTTGGCAAGGACTTCGGGCGCAGCAGAGGAGAACATCACACAAACTGGAGCAGGATGCAGGACTGCGGGTATGACACCGCTGGGACTGAGAACGTATTCGGAAACGTCCTCGAGGATGGATGGGTGTAGAAACAATGTGAGAACGGATGGAGTCTATGCCATTGAATTTCGAGTACCGAACGTCGTTCCCTCGAAGAGGTAGGCTCGTTCATCCTGACCCAGTGACCCACTCAACAGATGCAAAGGAGCAAAGCAAAGGATTGCCTTTTGGGGATGAAAATCGATGCAGGGCCGGCACTGGTGGCGGCCGGATTAATTAGTACGGACTGCTGAAAAATGTGTACACTATAGCGGAGCATATTGGCTCGAGGTGTTGCGAAATTCATCTGGCCATGCCAAAAAGAGCACCCTTGAGTTGGTGGTGTTGCGCTGTGAGTTCGCAGAAGTTTTCAGGCAAATTAACTTGTGTTGGGCAAAACGAAAGGTTATGGTTATGTGGCTGTTGCTGGAGAAAGAGGTTTGATTACAGAACTGGAAGTGAGATGGGAAATTGATACGACTTCAGGTTCAGATTTATGGCGTGATTGCGGTTCGCTTGGGATTGTAAGTTACGAGGGTTATCTGCGGTTTTGATCGAAAGTGAGTTAGTTGCTTTTGCGAGAGCAACCAACTTGTGAATGGAATATAATTCTCACAACCTTCTGCGCAGTTTTGCTGAAAGGCATTTAGAGGTCGTGCACTGGAGGTGAGTTTTTCGAAGTGCCATTGACAAACTACTTTAGGCAGGGTCGTCCACTAAGTGGTGTCGAATGCAAATGTGAATAAAATACATTCCTGATTTGGGTGGGGTCAAATTTGTATTTCTATCTACCTCGATGACCGAAAGACTAAGATCGCGAAACAAGCTGCTGGGATGAGATTTCTGCGTGCTGTTAGGTATTACTCGCCGGGATAGGGTGAAAAACACGGTAGTGTGCGAGGAACTCAACATTGTGTGGAAAGGGCTATGCTTTGATGGTTTAGTCACGTGGCACGATTGCCCCCCCTTTCATTGCGACCTTCAAGGCTTTGAATGCGATTCCAGGTAGGCGACCGCTTGGCAAAGGCCAAGTCCAAAAACTCCTGATGAGAGTCAATGGCGGAGGATCGAGTTGGCTGGAGATCCCTAGTCCGTCTTTTATACCCCCGCCACCTCTTTAGTGGATCATGCGGGTCAGGAGATGATGATGATGATGTGAATATTTTGTCCTATCTACAACGAGTAAAAGAAACAGCTACGAACTCTAAACGATGGAGATGTGGCTCGGAAGCCAAATGTCAGTCGACGGCCGGACATTGACACCAATACAGAACAAATTATCGTTGACGCAATAGTCGGGTCCGGCAACGATGGAAGGCAGCCCAGGCTCTGGCTCTGAATCCGCTCCTCTGATATACATGCCTATCAGCAGTCCACAAACAACAGTAAGAGAATCATTTCTCGATTGTTGATCCGCACAAGTAGAACTACACAGTTTCGTTTACCAAGGATATCCCCCCTGCACGATGAATTCCTCTTAAACGGCACCCAAACGCACCGACCTCATTCACTCCAAACATCGTTGGCCTTTTGCAGAGACCAAATAAGTATTTTCAATTTCACGTTATGACCGAAGCTTCTCTTCCGGTGACCAGCAGTGGCCAATAACTCATTGCGGATGCACTTCCTCCATTTCGTTCCCAAAACAACTTCTTCGATTATTTCCCCATTTCGCCAATATCGACCACTAAGTACTCGAACTTTATCTGCATCTCGAGTTACACTCAAACTTTCGCATCCAATCCTGTTTGCATTTTTAGTTTGCCGCCATCGCAACAGAGCACAAATTCATAAAACTTGCAATCAAAAGTTGCATCACATTGATATGTTTATGGAGATTAAACTTTGCCGAAATAGTTTCGCCGTTTCTTTCCTTATGAATGATCAAGAAGGAGCAATGAAAGGAATTGCGGATTCCCGAAATCCTGCAGACGAACATCCTCAGTCATCCTGTGGGCGAAGCATCCAATTGAAGTTTAAAAATTCACGAAATATGCATACACTCGCCTAGATCAGTGCACCAAGGCGAAGCGGAAGAGGAAGTTCTCAGCGCTGGTATACACTCGTCGCTCCTTCCTCCATGTGCCGGAGAACAAGTTGAGCCCTATTAAAGGATATGATTTTCAATTTTTCATTGCAGCGAATTCAATTTTAATTCCTTTCACTGGCGCTGTGGAGTAGTGGAGTGGGGAGGGGGAAGAGGGATATTGTATGCTGCTACTCGTCCATCGCTTGCAACCCAAAACGAGCGCATTGTTTCTCTTTCACATTTTCCTCTCTTCCGAGTGCTCCTCAATACAATTGCTTTGTTGTCCTTCAGAGAAATTCTTCGAGTTAGTCTTGAAGTCGCTGCTGGTGGTGGCGCTGTTCCTCCTGCTGCTCTGTGTACACAGAGAGTTAGTTGAGGAAAATGAGGAAAATGGGAAAATTGGATGCGATTCAGTACTTTTGAATATTTGATACACAATGGGAAATATGAAATTGGTTAGCATAAGGATTTTATGATGTGTACCGGGTTTTATGTGAGAGGGAGAGAGCGTGTGTATTGTGGATTTCATTTTGGTTGAATTGTTTTCCCGTTTGGGCCCGGCCTTATGGATTTTATAGAATCCATATGGTATCCGTAAAGAAGAGCGCTCCTCTCCAATTTATAATTTATTCCTGTGCACTTGGGTAACGATAAAACCGAAGCGTGTGAGTGCGAGAGTGCACCTGAACGGAATAGATGAAGGCAACGGCAACAAATCGAAGTGGAATGTCCTAATAAAGTGACGTTATGTGGGTGCTTTTAATAAGGATGATTCACACAGAACACATGGCGTTTTAGTCACAACAGAGGTAAATTATACGTCAGAGAGGAAGCTTTTATTGATTGGAATGCGTACCGCAGGGGGATCCTTATTAAATCGCAAATGTTATGAAACGATTTTGGGTTCTTTTGACGCATATTGAATGCCTTTTAGATGCACAGTGTCTTTTGGAGCGTGACAGAATTGCTTCGCAAGCATGTAGGAATTCGCCCGAAGTCGACGTGGGCGGGTGGATGTCTCAGAGAACTCAGTGAAACAGGGATTGTTTGGCAATTTGTTGTCGAGATAAAGCAATTCTGGATGACGGCACAGAGTGGAAACATGCGTCACAATGTCGCTGAAATGTGGCTTGGTGGGACAGGGGGGGTGCTTGCTGAAAATCTACGAGGGTTTGGTTTTGAATTTTATTACGCAATAAAATCGCTGATGCGCTTTAAAAATAAAAAATGTTACTTGTCCTAAATTACTTTAATTTCGGATATTGAAAAATTTCAATTGTGGAAAACTGAATAAGACTTGAATGAGGATGTTGACCTTGAACCGATTTCATTCGAGAATTCATTTTTTACCGACACACTAAGAAGAGCTAGCTACTAGGGGTACCTCCTATAGACGCAGATCACTCAAAATAATCGTCCACATCTTACACGCAATTATAGGCATTATAGGAGTTCTGAGGTCGACTTCTTCAGACGCTCTGACAGTCACTTTGCATATTCAGTGCGGGGAGACTCGGAGGATCTCCCTTGTGTAATGGAAGACCGTATGCATGCATTCTGGTTTTCGAACCGAGAGAGCTTGCATCAAATCCTGTCTTAACAAACTATTAATTTCAATGTACACTGTCCAGGAAGATCAGGATGAGAAAGAATGCTTGAAAGCTTCGCCACAGACGTGGGTGTGCAAATTAAAAAACAATATGACTTCGATGGGTTGGAGTAGCGGAGCACGTCCGCTCTCGTTCAACCTAATTTTCGAACTGATGTACTTACAAAAATATTTTCAAGCACTTTGTCGTCGGACCTAGAGGTATGTACTTGCTTCGAAGAACCAATCAGAAATATTTTGTTTGTAACGCAAAATGAGGACTTGGCTCTATCAACTCGAATAGTGTTGTAAAGCTTATTTCTGTCAAATTACGAGATACAACATTTTCAAACTTCAAATCATTTTTCTGTCTTCCGTCCAAGACGCTTTTTGAAGCAAAAGGGTGGTAATTCCCGACAGAAACTCGATAATTGCAACAATCCGAATTTCTATTAGTTGTGATAGTCGAGAATGCACTGCATCTATTAAACTATGTATCCAAGGATTGAAAAAATGGCTTTAAAACGAAGTACATATCTCCAGTTTTAATCTCTATAAGTGGGAACTTTGCAAATAAAGGAAATGAATTATTAAACTTGGGAATTTTCACAAGGATTAAGTAGTACCCAACGCTTGTTTTTGATCGTTGACTTTAAACTGGTACTGTAAGGAGATGTCTGCTATACGTCCTGATGAACGAAAAATAAAAAGTGAAATGACTCTAACGCTAAGTATTACGAAACCTTTTAGTTAGAGCAACTACACATCGTTGTCTTTTACCGAGAAATCTGAATTACACACCTTATTATTTTCTAGCTCAGGGATATATTAGAGCAAGTGCATCGGAATTTGTTGTAAAAATAGACTGGTGATCTTAGAAGGTGTGTAGATTACAGGATGTTAAACAAGACTGTTACAATTTTCCGGTCATAGATGAGTTGCTTGGTAGGTTAGTAAATAAGAAACTTTTTTCAAAGTTAGATCTGAAGACTGCATCCAGATTCAGATAAATTTACGTCGTTCATAGCACCACTACGACATTATGAATTCCTTAGGATGACAAACTGCTTAAAAACCGCCCATCTTTTTTCCAAAGTTTCGTGAGCAAAATATTTGCCAATATGATTAGGGAAGGAAAACTGATCGTATTTAGACGACATTGTGGTTGCCACTAAAGACTTCGAAGAACATTGTAAGATATTAGCCGAAGTTTTTATGAGGTTAGTTGACAATAACCTGGAGCTGGGATTAGATAAATGTAAATTTTTACAAGAAAAATGTGTCAAGTATTTGGAATATACGTTTTCCAGGCTTCATGAAAGGGGGCTTCAAGCTAGGTGCCGAGAAAATTGCACGAAGTTTAAAGCTTCTTAGGTTTGTGTTCGCATTTTCGTCGGATTGTGAAAGATTTCTCGGTTGTTGCCAAACCATTATACGGCTTAACGAAGAAAGAAGTTAAGTTTCACTTTTGTGAATAAAAATTTAAATGTTACGAAGTTTTCAAGCAAATACTAATAAAAATCCCCGTTTTAGCATTGTATGACTTAAGCGATAGTTTGGGGCTTCAATGCGATGCTAGTTCAGTAGGATTTGGGTCAACCCTCATGCAAAAGAAAACCTATGGGAAAATACAATTTTCTAGTACTCAAAGAGAACGACTGAAACCGAATCGAAGTATCATAACTTCGAATTAGAAACGTTAGCGACAATAAATAAGTAATAAAATAAAAAAACAATAAAAAAAAAACTTTCAAGATTGTAACGGATTGCAATTATTTAGTCAAGTTCCTAATTAGAAAAGATGGTCATTAGAACTCCAAACTATGATTACTCCTTAGAACATCGGATCGGCAAAAGGATGCAACACGTAGCCGCACTAAGACGGGCAACAAATAAATTGGTTTTGGAAATGAATACCTTTGAAGATAATTTATAAAGAATTCGTGAAATACAAGAAATGCTAGAAAATTCGGAGAACGCATTATGCGAAATGCGTAACGGTATTTTATATCGAAAAAAAAAAAGATAGTGGCTCAGTTGCAGTTTTTATACCGGAGGACATGGACATAATTTCTGCATTTCGTTAGATTAAGGCATCACTCTCTTAGGTATTGGACATTCACTCCTTAGGCTACATATGTTCTATTACAATATATTCCATGTAATTTGTTAGAGAGTCAGTCTGATTACTGAAATCACAAATAAAGTGGACGCGTTTATCTTGCTATAATATTATACTATAAAGTATCATAGTTTTACGTTTTGAATGCAAATACCTCCATGTGAGTCAAAATGCAAACACTTGCCATCGATCGTAATCTTCTCTACGAACAATGTGTGTGACCACTTGAACGGGATGAAATGGGAAGATATCTAAAAATAGAATAACATGAGCTTCTCGCCAAATTAGACCTCAGCCAATGCAAACCATAGCTTTTTTGTTGGCATTCAGGCTGATATCAAAGCTGTGGGCTCGGATTCCTCAGCCTCATTAGTGGAACATTTCAAGCTTGTCATCATTTGAGCTCCAGGGCACCGATAATGAGACGACCGTCGAATTGGCCATATAAGGATCCGTCCTTTATTAATCGACTGACATTGTGGTAAGAACGCTAGTGGTAAGAATTGCCACATGTTTCCATATTGAGACGGTCTAAGCTAATGAAGCGCATTAAATCTAGAGAGACTTGACTTTTTTAAGACTCAATGTTTGTAAAGCACACGTTCAGACATTTCAAGGATAACAATGTCAAAGACAATGTCGTTTATGCCTGATCCGTACTTGACAGAGCAGTGGGCGATGGTCCAACCCCCTGACGAGATGCCGAAGGAGTTTAGTCTTGACTAGGAGAAGTGCTCCAGCGAGGTCTACGCTTCTCTCTGACTCTTGCCAGTAGCAGAGGTTGTAATCTCCTCTTCCCATGAGACAGTGGACAGGTGGACAGACAATTGAGTTTCCCATTATTTAGTTTGTGTTTCTGACCTCACGTCAAGCAGCACTTTTACCTACTTACACCTTTTCACGACGGACCATATTATTTAGTGTTCCAACATCGCCTACCTATTGGGCGTTGCCTCTGAAAGCCAACGGGCTTTACAAATCCAAGAAGTGCCCCAACACTTTGAATGAAAACTCGACTCCTACGCTGGGGGTAGGTTCAATCCTGGAATTCAGCAGCTATCATAATTTACGCCTCCACCCCTATCGAGTCGCCCACAATTCTCAAAGAGTATTCTTGCCTAGAAACAGCTTTTCAATCTTCGCCATTTTAAGTCGGTATACACGAGTATGTCCCATCCACTTGCTGTAAAGGCTAGGCCCAGGTCGTGACACCCAATCATTACTCGTTAAATATCCCATGGAGATGTGTCCAATGCCGAAACCCACGCACTTTAACATACATCGTATACAGAACATCCAAATGTTGATGCTTGGTGGCACACTATAAATCAGGCGATTTAGCCTTATGCAGCTAAACAAACTATATACCGAGTCGTGTGCTGGCCATGAAAATAATAAGTACACCTTAATTACCCTCCACAGAGGATTAGTCCATTGTATATGAAAACTATGAAAACGAAATACAACTGCGCGTCTAATCCTGCTCTCGCCATCACAGTCACTCACAATACAGCACTAATCCTCCAGCCGTGGGAGGGCTCCACACACAACGGAAACGTTTCTCCCACAACAGCCAGCCGGCCTGACTATCCTTAAATCAGATTTCATTGCCAGCAGATCCACATCAAGAGACACAACGCCTTTGTCCCTTCTTGCGGCCGGCCACTTCAGTGAACGGGAATTCAGAAAGAAAACAAAAGAAACATGAAAACCAATTCTCTCTTCACGCTCCACTATAAATCATGCTCCAGACGAGACGGCGACACTAAATTAAAAACTACCACCATTCCGAATCGCGTTTATCGCGTCGTCTGGCCGAACGATGAAAGCACCCGCGAGCGGCCTGGGGCTTTGACACTATTCACTCGAAAATTTAATATAAAACATCAACTATGCAGCAAAATGACTTTTCTGTTTGAGAATGCAAATTTTTTTCATTATTCGCGGGGGTCTGCAGGATACGGACACGGCAGGAAACTGCACATCGAGCGTGCATATGCAACATCTGTTGCGTGGCTGAAACTAGCTTTTAACCCGACGCCACGGAGGGCTGATTATGCTTGCTGTTTAATAAATAAATTCTTCAGACGCTGATTACCATGTTTATGAAGTAGTTTGTCATTCCGTCCAAAAATCAAGGCCCTGTAGCTAAAGAGCGACATCAATTTGAAGGACGACGCAAGGCATTCCCGGAATTCGTCTGTCCGTGTGTCTGGATCCCTCCAAACGCTTTAATTCAATTTCCCTTTGAATAATAAATCACAAAAGGACAGCTTTCGTTAGGAATTCTTGTTCCCCTCCATTTCTTTCTTTCTGCAATGAATCTGGCTTTAAGCACTCGAAATGAGACCACATGTGTACATGGAAGCGTTTGTTTAGATTCGATGGTGATGCGGAGATGTACATTCATAATCCGGACACACACACACAGACCAGATGCTGGTTTACATCCTCCTTATGATGCAGTGTGGCTTAAGTTCCTGTTTCTCTGGTTTATTATGAAATAATCCATGCATGTGGCATACGTCGCATAAAATGAAACATCAAGTGAATAATATTTTTTCGTGTTCCTTGGGAGCGGTATGTGGCAAGGATAAGGACATTTGCATAATATTTTTACTTCCTCCTCTCTCTCGGAAGTATTCATGTTACAGTCTGCTGGTGCAAGTAACATGCCAAAGATGACACTAAGAGAAGGTCATACAAATATTTGCCAGGAGTGCGTTACTCGATGCGGGATGGGTGTGTTTTTGAAGTGTAAGCAAGTACTCTTGCTACACGAGTACACGAGTGGACGTCATAGATCGATGATACGAGGAAATGATTATGGTTAAATGTTTCCACTGCACTCTGGCGGTGGTTGTGTGTGGTGGAGGTCGTGCATTTATTCTCGGGGATTGTGTACTTTAGACTGATCGATGGGTTCACCAATGAATTTGGCAGGATAGTGCTTGGAGTATATTTGTTTTCATTGGAAAAAACTTCGGTCGAACGGGTGACTGACAGTCAAGAGTGCTTGCCATTGTTGCACGTACGCGCGGCTTAAGCATTTTTGGAATGGACAGTCATTGAGATTGTATTCGCGAAAAGCTTGTAAGGACACAAGGGTCGAGCTTGTGAAGGGGCACAGCTTAAATAAGAGCCCTCCGATGATTGACGATCTTCAGACTTTCTCAGTCTAGATTCATGCGAACAAAGTTATTCATACTCAACATATATTTGGTCATTTATTAGTAAAGAGGTCTGGATGTAGCCCGGAAGGCAACACTCCGTCGACTTCACTGTCTTGTTATATTGGCCCCAGCTTGTCAATAAACGAAGTTGTCTGATCAAGGATGAAGAAAATTCACAATCCTCTTTGAATATGACGCGCTTTGAATAAACCTTGGATTTTTCACTCATTGGCCTCTTTTTTTTCAAAGAGATCCACTAGAGCGCTGTGGTCAACGGGAGCGAAATTTAAAATTGATCGATAAATGAATTGTCTTGTTAACCACCAAGTCGCCTTTCAGTCGCCTCCGCGTTCGTTTGTATACCAAGTGAATGTCCCTATCTAGGAACCAACCTCCAGTTCTGGCATCCCCCTTTTTTGTGGTTTGAATTATGCACTTCCATTGAAAGTGTGTCGTTTCAATGAATACCAGTGTGACCCAACTCATCCCTAGCGCACACGAAATCTTCATCATCTTGGGCACACCCAGTGTCGCCCAAAATCCACGCGCAGGGTTCTCCCAACGAAGCATTGTTCTGTGTGTGTGTGTTTTTTTTTTTTTTTTTTGTGCTGCAACATTTCTGTTTTATAACCAAGTCTTCACTTTATTAAAATCCGAGAGAGATCTCAAGAAATCACTCCATGTCAACAGCTCAGCAGAATTGAAATTGTACAGATGACAAACTATTTCCGAAGAATGACGTCGTGTGGCTCATCCTGCGTGTAGTAAAGAAATAAAACATAAATCTCTCAAGAGAATTTCATTTCATTTGTGTGCCACACTCCCCAACCCCAAGTGCTCTTGTCCATGGCTGAAGTTGTACCAGCGCACAGAACACAACAAGGACTGTGCTGCTGCTCACGGGATTTTATTCATTTGTTGGTTCTTTTTACGAGAGCAACTCAGAAAAAGGAAAGGAATTTCAGCATTCATGGAATGAATCTGTTTACCGATAGAGCAGAGATATGGATTCAGATTCAGTGGGTGTGCGGCAGCAGGTCGTGACTGAGGAGAGGGCAGGCACATTCGTTTCTTTGACTTACATGTGTATTTCCCATGTGGTCTTGTGACGAACATACGAGTGTAGCTTTACCCGTGAGTCCTCGAAGTGGGCCGCACGAATATAAAGGTGAAATTTATTACGCAATTTTCGGAACAGCAAGCACTCCTCCTGTGCGCCTAAGTGGGCACAGAGAGAGAGAGAGATGGAGTGAGGCTGGGGCTAAATTAATTTCACCACAACACGTCTTCCTTCGTTTTATTGAAGACTTATCTGCAAATGATCGGCGTTAGCCAGGAGTACCGAATAAAAACGGAATAAAAGGCGAGTTAATGTCGACCAGGGGAAGGGTGTCTGCGGTGCGGACGCTTATGTGAGAGCACTTATTGGTTTTATTTATTGACATGAATGTCTTGCCGGAGTAATTAAGTGGCCGAGCGGCCGATTACATGTTTATCACAAAACGTGAAGGATGGCTGGACCCTCGGGGTGAATACTCTTGTGTGATAAGTGGCTCAGGGTGGACTTATTTGAATAATTAAGAGCCTTGGCTCGTAGAAGAGCTGTTCGAATGGAGAAAAAACGTCATTTATATTCTTGTCTCCATAAATTGTATATAGCAGCGTACAGTTACAGTTCTATGCAGCCGACGGCTAGATCCTCGTTCACACAACGAGATTTCGCGTTCTAAGCCAAGTACGAGGTTCGATGGTAGTCTCAGGGTGGACGACCGATTATCGAATCGGAGTAGTTTCGGCCCTTCGAGTGAACATGCTCTAGATTTGTTATTCTAAGGGAGTAGTAGACGCGTACTCAGCGTTATTGCTCTTGGTCAAGAACTGTTTGTCAATAAACCACAACTCCACACGGAATTGGCAATTTGTCAGTTTTACACCTAATTTAGGATGACACCAGCGGAAGAGCGGGAAAAGACAAATCATCGAGGGACTAGAGCTTACGAATTTACGTGCGATCACGTGATGTACGTATCATGTTAACTGTAATGTGACACGTACTTAGTAACTTGGGTTGAAGTGGCTGACTGCAGCGCAAAGGACAACAGAACAACAACACTTAGGCAAAGTATAATCCCATTGTGTTATATATACTTGGTAACTTAATTTCACGTCAATACATTTACACGTGAATTTACCAATTTTCCAAGATTTCTAATTATTCTCAAAAGTCAATATTGTCCTTATGCCACGCTAGATAGAAAGCAAATTGATCGCAAAATTCTCCAGTCTAATTTATAGACGCCTTCGTGATCTCGTACCTTTTCACGTATATTAATCACAATTAACTATCACGTGAAATAATTACATATATATGTGGAATATTGAGATTACACTTGCGATCACGAGCCTTTGGTCTATTGTGATGCCACTTCTACGTGCCTCGTGATCTCGTGTAATTCGATGCACGCTCAGAGGTACGATAAGAGACATTATGTAGAGCTTGATAGAGAAATGCGTACATTGTCACATTGTCTTGATCAGTTAGGACAACACCGCGTCACATGGCACAGTTCTTTTCAATGTTAACCATAGTCTGTTGATGCTTTGAATTTGTTAAATCTTACTCGAATTATAATGCTGCTAAAAAGCAGTTCCCTTTCATTGGAATATACGACAAAAGGACACAAGTCCCAGAATATCCAACAGGCAAGGTGCCTCACTCAAATCCCGGCAGTTGTCTCCGCCAGTATGATTTACAAAAACGGATCACAACAGCTGCATACTAAAATAAAACATCAGCTTACTCCTAAGAACCGTAAAATTCATCTAATAAGAGATTAAAACAAAATGTACCTTGTGTTTTCTTTTCATTATTTTCCGGCTCCCGGTCTAAAAATAAAAGAAAACAAAAACAAAAACCGAATAAATTATAAGTTAAGGAAAAATCATAAATTAAATGAACATTGAACACAGAAAAACTAGAACACAAAAGAACAGACAAACAGTGTGGTCAAAGGTTCACAAAAGCGTTTCTTATGAACAGCTGTCACAGCCAACAGGACACTGGGATTAATCTACTTGTAGGATGTGCCTTGTGCGGCGATGGAGTAGAATGACATAATCACCCACACTCTACATGCATTCAAATGAACAATTAAAGTATAAAACAAACAGCAGAGATGAACAATGATTTCCATCAAATTAACATCCTTTCCTTAAGCGAGTGCGGAGCAAACACGACCCAAAAGAGAAACTGAAAATAAAGATAATTATAATCGCAACGGAAGAGCATTGAAAAATCCCACAATCAGTCGCCAGTGAGCAACCGCCCCGCTCCCACTGTGTGCTAATGAATGAATGGAACACAGGAAAGGAATGAGAACTGAGAACATTTTATGCACAAGAAGCGGAATGAATGAACACGGGAAGCGGGTGTTCTGACGGAAAGAAATGTGCCAACAAAAGTGCTGGACCAAGTCGACTCTGTGCAGGAACCCCATAACAGGGTCACAGTAGCGATTTGGGGCAATTAATGTGGGTCGGAGGGTTTAAAGGAATAAGTCCATTCCATTAGATCGGATCAATTACATCATCTGCATTAGCGATCTCATGAAAGAGTGGTTTTTCGTCAAAGGGTTTGAATTGTAAGTGCCGTCCAAGGCTGGAAATTCGCTGATTCGCGGTCAGCCACCGCCCACCATGTCAACTAACTGGACCACAGTGAATTTCAGCCAAATAGGGTCAGAAGAACCGGCTGACCTACTTGTCCACCGAAATCTATCTTCTATGTGAAGCTTATCCTTTCAAATTTTTAAAATTTGGATTGACGATTGAGGTTGGCTGCAACCGGATGGTGGCTGTTTTGAATTATGTACCACAAGAGTTGAGTTTGCACAAGTTCTGCAATAAATTAAATTGTACACTATTATCCGTCTATGATGGGATAAGTTCAAGGCAACACATGACATGTGAGGTTATTAGGTAGGCTACGCATTAAGTGTAAGATATGTCTCCAATTTCTTATGTCTGCGCAGTCGGTAGTAGTGTTGGCATCTGTTAGGCATCTGATTTATTGAAATAGCGAGTAGAAGGATTGCTTATTCAACACTAATGATCGTTCCCAGTCGGCTTGCATGTTACAGAAATACCGCAGAATAACCGTATTGTCAAGATTGCACCTAACCAGATATGCCCAGCAATGTTTCACCTTCGAATGTATCCCATGATGGATTGCTTTGAGTTCTGCTGGGATGTACTACAATGATTAGGTAGTCTAAGGGACAGGACAGAGATATTAAGCGAAAACACTCCGATGCCCGTCTCTGCGTACGTTTTGGATCCATCAGTGAAGACTGTAGCAGCTTTTCTGACAATGCCAATAGTCATCCCTATCTACGATTGAGATGCCAAGGATAATTTCGAAATCCTCGAAGAGCGAAGTCACGAGGGTCTTCGGAATGTCAACTATTTTCTTTGTGTCATTTACTGTAAGACTTCTTCCATGGGTTGTACTATCTGCCTCCAACTGCCCACGGAAAACAGATGGCCACCAAGAACACTGTAAGTGAGTATCGGTCTGAAAACCGCCGTGTATGTTCAGTAAACCACCCTCGTTATCTCCATCTGGGTCCGAGTACTTTCCTGCATATTGCACAATCTGTGTATCTTAATATCTGGTCTCTTGATGCGTGGCTTAGGCGCGCTTAGTTCCGTCTTAGAAGTATTACCATACAGCGCAACGGCGTTATTCTATTTTTCTTGCCAGTTCATAGCTCGCGCCATGTATTCTTTGATGGCCTGGGAGAATTTGTCTGTAACAGTAGGAGCAATGGCGTCAGCGTGAGTAGCTGCATCCACAGCTGAGTGTAGAGGACACTTCTTATTAAAAAGTTTACACGTTGGATTCATCATCAAGCCGAGCTGGCTTGATGACTCCTAAAATCCGACTGCGAATGTGCAATTTTTTCGGAGATGTATGCCTTCATTTGGACAGCAATTCTGAGGTGTGCAGACGTTTCGGATCGTAGGTGATTTCCACTCGAATTAAAATCTTAACCCTTTTCCACCTTACCGGCCTTTCTAAACCAATCAAGCTACACCACAACTCAATCTTCAAATTAATGTTTCTCTTTATTCTCACTTGACTTCCACAAATTTCTTTGAACCAAATGACCTCCCCTACTCCACATGCAACTTCCGCAGAACTTCCAGGAGGAATTAGCACAGAGTTGCGAGGAACATCCACCCCTTACAAAGTTGTAAGTAAGTTGTAATTCCTTTTAGGTCTTCCACTCGTAATCACAATTGACGTTTGCAATTAGCATACATCAAGCAGCACTTTCCATTCAACTTTCCCCCCTGCATCCGAAAACTAAGCCCGCGCCGCTTACCCTGTGCACGAAGAAAAACACCCGCTTCCCGTTTTCATCTAATTCCAACTTAATTGGGTCAAATTGATCCCAGCGAGATGACCTGAATTCACCACCCGCAGCCGGGATGTGCCGGAAGAAGGTGAGCAGCCCGGCACATTCTGCCGTTCAAGAAGCAGCAGCTCCATTGATTTATGCACCACCTGTATAAACCAATTAGAAGATTATTTCCATCAGGGGGGCTATTCGTGACCGGGCTAATTTATTACTTCATCTTTTCTCCATAATATCGCCGTTTGTTTTCGTATTCTTATTTTCTCTTGTTCCCTGTGCTGCGGACTCCCCAAAACCTCCAATCCGTCGTATCCTCGTAGGATCCATTCATTTTTCGTCTCCTCCCCTGCTGACTTCCGTGTAGGCAGCGCATCCATCCCCTTCTTTGTAGCAGAGCGCGTCCCCGTCCCTGGGCGAAATTTATTATCACGAAATCGAATTTGCTCGTGCGGAATGAATGAATTTCATTCACATCCCCATTGTCAGTGTGTGTCGTGTTGTCGGCGAGGACGCCATTGAAAGATCAGGCTGTCCTCGTCCGGGGCTCTTCTTAAATGCGGGCTGGGGTCTACTTGGATTTCTGTTCGTGGCCCCGTTCCAGCCGACACACTCGTTTCGCTCGACACATCGCGTTGTGATGAGTTTATTTAGTCTAACTTTCGTGTAAATAGCTATGCGGAGAGCTAGAATTTCATCAGCAATCGCGCACAAGGACGAGCTGCGATGGAGAACTTATTAATTTCCAAACGACAGGACACGCCATTTTGGTGTGTGGGTGGGGTGGAGGTGGGTTTGTGCTCCGCAACTACGATGGTGTCGACAACACTCTAAATTGCTGAGCATTTTCGAAATAATATTGAATCTTTGATGTAATTAATCGAGCGATACATTATTACATGGAGTCAGGCTCACTTGATGGGCAGACACAAAGGCATGCTCGAGGGAGGCCGGCCGACTGAAAAAGGGTTCCATCGATGATATACGAGATCAATAATTGGCTTTTATGTCGTGTAGAGCAGCTGATAAGTTATTGCCGCGTATTGAGTGCTAAAAGGTCCTTCAGGGAGCGTGGAACATTGAACATGTGCATTTGCATATTTGAAAGTCTGGAGGTTGGGTCGACTGATGGAGCTTAAGAGATAAAGTGCAGCATTCGGAGAATTCTCCTCTTCATTAATCCGATAAATGCTGGATTGCATATTTTGCATAAATTCCTGCTCCTTCCACTGAAATCCATGAAGGATTAATTTACTGAGGAATGATTTCTGTATTGTATGCTGCAAGTTGAATGAACCCGAATTAAGGCTCAACGAAAAAGGAGCGGGATATGTAAGTAATGCATTTCTTTGCGTTTTCTTGAGACCGTGTGATTACTTGAATTTCTGGTGCAGCTGTCGACTATTAAAGCGTGAGTGTGAGCCAGACTCAGTTCCACTTCGGTTTTGGTTGGGCGCCACTTCGGCTCTGATGACTTTCAACAGGCTGCATTCAAAAGCCATGGGGATTGGTTAATTGTAATCCATTATGGCGGTAAGACGTAAAAACGCTCACTTAGGAGACCACTTTGAGCGACTCGCTATGCAAATTATCAGAATAACTGCTGACCGAAAGCTTGACTGGGTGATGAGCTCTTTGAGATGAATGATATTCTTTTTGTTGCTGCAGCTATGGAGACACGTCCGAATTGTGTTCCGAAATTTAACCAGATCAGGTTTCTCCGACAAGACAATGATGGTACATGGCATGGTACGCAGCTTTCTGCAGGAAACCACCCGAGTTATGTTGAAAAGTGATGGTATTGAGATATCGATTAAGATAATTCGTATGCCATACGAGCTTCAAACTAACTTTAAGCTTGGCCCCGACTTTTTAACCGATATCGCTGAAACAATACACAAACAAAGGGAAAATCCCATTGTCACTGTCCTGGCTCAGCGACCTAGTGTGCTGTGTCCGAAGGTTCGTGTAGAAAATCCCATTCGTAAGGCCCGACATGTCTGGAGTTATGCTCGGAGGTAGTTCGGTTATGTGCCAACATTAATGGGTAGGTCCAAACCACACGTGAGAGAACAATAGGAAGGACAACATGAGTGGTCGACGTAGCACCAACTAAATCGAAATCGGCCCATTAGTTGCAGGTCCTTGAGAAAACGAAATCAGTTTTCCGAAGAGGACGCACCTACTAAAATTCATTGCATTCTGTTTCTTTTTAATGTTCCGTTCTAGACTCTCACCCCATTTAATACTTCGAGCTTCTACACAGCCGACAGGACGACAAATGTCACCAAGGCGTATGCGAAACATTCTGAGGTCAATTTGGAAACGCTAAAGGAATGTTCCTCATTTTGGATGCAATTTATCTGCATCCACCTTCTTCTGTGTTTTGTGACACTTTGTTGAATAATCGAAGTCAGCTTACAACCCACGTCAGAGGTAGAACAAACAAACTAATCGCATCTCACAGTCCACAGGTCCCCCACTCTAAGCGACTGGTAATTAACTCCACTCTCATAAATTCTTCAGCAGCCATAATCCACAAACGACGGCTGACTTCACCTCATCAGTGTCTGCGTCTTTACCTCAGAGACTGACCTAATACTCTCCCTGAAGAGCTAATTCTCGCTAACAACCACGCCGGAGGTGGGAGCCACGTCTACGGCCTCTCACAGGCGACGTATTTATAGGATTCTGTGTGTAAACCACACTCCGTCTTCACATGCCTCCCTCGGCGGCCATGGCAAGTGAAGATGAAACACGCCAGAAGTGTAATTTATCAAAACGCTATCGCATCATTAATAATTCTTTCGTAACGGCGGCATCAAGTACGTTGAACGAGTACCTCCAGTGGCAGTGCTCCTCCAGCAGCAGCAGCATCCCAAGCAGTCCGTCAGAGCCGACAGGCCCACGCTTCCTACGACAGAACATGATACATTATGACACAGCCGAGGCAAGAAAAGAAATGAACGAGCCGAAAAGACAGCCGCGCATATTGTGCACAAGCCAGGCCAGGAGGAGTGTCTCCCTCCGGAGCTGTTTGTAGAGCGAACACAATCGCGTGCTGTTTGAATTAAAAACAACAAAAAAGGGGGAAAAAACGACCGAAACAATTCTGAAATTCAAGAAAATCAATAGAAACGCCGCGCCAGTGCCAAAATTTTGCACAAACCCGCCCCTGGCCCGGGGGAGTGGGTGGTAATGGCGGCCGCTTACATGTAACGTCACCTGGCAAGGAAGGGAAACACGAGCACGTACCGAACATGAAAGGTGAATATCTTATCACGTTAATACACCTTGAAGTGTAATAAATTCTGTTCAAGTGAATATTTCGCGTTGTGTATAACATTTTTCCGTCGGTTGCTAGTAGTAGTGTGCTGGAGTGGTGGCGAAGAGACAACCCTCGAGGGCCAACGTAAGACATACCTGTTGTTGGCTGAAGAGGGTGAAGTGGAAGTCTCGCTGGCGAATATGAATGAGAAGGGGATGCAGCCGCATAATGGTGAATCTATGCTTAGCTGCGCTCTGGCATAGAGGATCCATAAATACGTGTATGCACGTGCTTCAGGGGATTTCATGGATATACTATATCTCAATGAAGGTGTTTTTATCAGTCGTCAACAACCCATTAATCATATCCTCTCTGAGTGGTTACACGGCTTGGCAGTGCTGCGGAAAGCTTAAACAGACTCATGTTTGTGCTTTACTTACGAGTAAATTGAATAAATGCCGGTAGAGTATGACGTTCATGAGAAAACACTTAGATTCTGTCGAGAATCTATACACTTCTTGCTTGTTCATATGCTTAAGCGGTTTCTTCTCAATACTGATGTGGTACTGTAACTCGTTGGCACTCGCTCAAGGTTGAGACTTATGAGAAAGTCATTAAGATGGTTTCAGGAATTTGACTTGGGATTTAAATCTAGACATCCATGACCTGAGCAGCTATGGGGAGTAGTCTTAGAGACTTCAGAGGCATATGAGTTCTTTCTGCCATGGATACATTGTATTCTGGGATCAAATTGGTTCAATACAACGACCAATTCAAAGTTCGTTTTGCGAATGTTGGCACCTTGGAAAGACAATATGTAATCAGATGTGTCTTAATGCAACAAAATTTTTTTTAAAGACTATATCTTTTCCACAGAAGGCTAAAGTCGCAAAACAGACAGGAATCTTTTTACACTAAAAGTGAGCACTTAGTAGGGGTCTGTGGAAAAAATGGGGTTTGGCTATACTTACAGCACTTCTTGGGAACAATGAACCGAGCACGTCTAAGTAAGCCACTGCCACAAGGCTTTCAGAGCACCCAATTACGTACCTACGGTACTTCTCCTGGGGAAATATTGCTAGATTTAACAGCTACCAGCAGCTATGTTGGACGTAGAGGCGCTTGTAAAGAGTGTAATCAAAGACTCGTAGACGTGAGTGTTCATGCTTTCGAAACCGAACCATGGCCTTTCTACGTAGGAGACTATGCAAATACAATGGTGGTTCAGTATTACAAGTAAGAAAAAAAAAGAGTTGCCACCACTGTAAGTATATACCAATGAATGGCAACCTGAAAAACTAGATCACTAGTTGTTACCATTTTCCAAAACCATTAACACTGTCGGCTAAAAAAAAATTAGAGTTTAAGAATGGTTTTCAAAAATTATGTCAATTTACAGCTATTTGTACAGGAAAGTGTTGGCAACACTAAAAAAAAATAATTTGACAGCTGATAGTCAAGTGAACGTCATACGATAAAATAACGTATTTTCGTCCAAAAAACGTTTAAAATAATGAAAATTAAACGGCCATACCTTTTATGGTCGGGACAGTGCGATAACTTCGTCAACTCTGAAGAGATTGAACTATTCAGACAGACGTTTGAAGACCGTAAACTAACTGGTCATCCAAAAACAAGCCATTCAAACGCCAACACCGAAGCAGTATGTGTCATACAGAATGAGAAACATTTCAAGTACTGCATCAGATATTTCCTAAACGTATATCAGAAATGAAGTATGATAGAGATGCCCAGCTGTCCCTTAAAGTCTTTGACAACCATTTCTTATATCGTTTTCTAAAGCCAGATTGACCAATCAGAGAACGGCATTTACGTTATTTCGTGAAAAACCGTCAAAAATTCATGAATAACTGTCAAAAAGTCTCTCAAATTTGTCGACGGACTAGGGGTCAATAAGCTGTGAAGTTGGGCATCTCTATAACACTTCATTTCTGACGTATATATTCCTTTACTCGTTTCAGTGATCAGAATTTTCTCCTAGAGAATAGACTTACTTTTATTTGAAGCTAACGGTCTATGTTGATAAGCTCCCAAACACCCGTGCATTACAGGAGGAAATTAAATGCTGCACTACCGAAATTCAGCCACATTTTTGCAGGATGTTTATATTCTTATCGCAACGTCGGACTTTGAAATTTACACGTAAATAAATTGTGAAGTCGGAATGGGGCTGCCGTGCGATGTAATTTCACAGACCTTCAGCGCGATCGCAAATTTCTAGGTAGAGCTACACGCCAGTCACTCGAGCTTTCTGACAATTGGGAAACAATTTTTTGAATTTATTTCTCAGTTTGAATGTTTGGCAAATTGACAAACTGAGACGATTATAAGTATTTTTTTTAGAGATTTTATTTACAGTCGTATTTGTTCTTGGAAATTGTATTTAAGAAGATTTGAGTAGGTCAAACGCTCGCGTTCCTTTCGATATGGAAAACTGAGCCTGTCGCTTTCTGACACAACATTCTCGTAAACTCGATAAAACGTGTAGCAGCGCCTATCAAAGCCCGAACGCCGTTGCGATTCAGTCATTATACAAAAGTTCGACAAAAGAGTGATAATGTGGCAACAAAGTCGTGGAGACCATTTGGCCGATTTGTTATTCCTATTTTTTTATTGACTCCATCTCGAAATCATCATCAACAAAAATATAACAATCTAATGACCTTCGACAGTAGCAACGATTTGTTTTAAATTTTGTATAGGAAAAAAAAATATTAAATTGATGCTTAGGCTCCGTTGTTTAAATACTTCTTCCACTTCGCTAGACTTTTGCTCTCCAAAAAACATCATAACGTAGAGAAAGGCAAAGTCTTATATAAAAATAAAGGATCACTGTCCAGCTCGCTCACTCCCATGTGGGCAACCGACCGACTCTGCTGAAGTAATCACCATGAGTAACGACCTCTGAATGATTTCGCTGAACCAACGAACTATAGTCTCCACTTCATTCGTCGTCTGTCGGCACTCGGTAATCATTTTTAAAATTACATCCATTCAGGCTCCCGCAACGTAGGAAAGGTTGCTAACCTCATCACTTATTAACCCTAAATGTCCATTCCACTCCCTCCCTCCGTCGCCTCATCAGACACCAGGATATCTCGTAAAAATGCATGCAGAAGCTTGGCAAAGTTAAAAATTCAAAACAATTCCAATTTGTAGCCCTCAATTCCATCCATTCCTACATGTCTGATGGTGGTCATTATTCCCAGGACTCGCATTCTTCCCCCCTCCACCACCCGCCTTTCGCTCCGGCCTAAGAAAAGAGCAACTGTACGAAACAATGAGACTGGGAGATCACCCTCTCCAGCCAGCCATCACGAATGATGATGTTTCCCGGAGAAAAAGAAAACAAGAAACGTATCCTTCTGTGCCATTTCGAATTGTTTTTGTCTTCCCTTTCGCTTGCACTCCTCTCTGCCCTTTCATACGCTATTTGTTCTGCTTCTTTATTTGCTTTGGAAATATTTTATTTATGAAACAATTCTCACATTCGTTCGCGGGGAGTCTGCTGCTCTTTTCCTTCTCTCGAACAACTGCCACGGTCCTCGTAATCGTCTGAAGTAATTTATGCCTGCAAAACAAAGCAAACTGTTCCTAAGCGAAGACACAGTGGCAGCAGCAGGACATGCGGACGTGTTCGGGAGTCGAAATGTCTAAACAAACACACGCCCTCACACACAGGCTCACAGAAGGAAAGTGAAAAAAGGAAGTGCAAAACTTTTCAAGAAAGAAAATCAAGTTTTCCAACTTTCGAACACGCACCTCCGCGTCTCCGTCCAGTGTGTAGGACGATTCGAACACGACACGCTGAGTGATATGTTCCGAAGCGAAGGACTATCATCACACTTGGGAGTGCGGCGCAGCAAATGGGGAGGTTTGACAGAACTTGATGGAGGCAGGCAATACGTTTTTTGCCCATTCTCATTGCGTAATCCTCCAGAGTGCGGGAAGGAAGAAGATGAGAGGTGTTCCTTTTTTATTAGTCATTTTAGCGAAAAAAAGAAATCATTTTTGTGTACCTTTCTGGCGGAGCCGAAGAGAACGTAAAATGTTCACTCTGACGGATGGTGATGATGACTCTCGACTTGAAAATTTATTGCGGCGCCGAATGAGTGGAAAACTTGGAAACCGTAGAAACCGGCGCGATTGCATAAGGAATGCCGATGTTAAAGTTTGATGGTTGTTTTCTTATTTCTACCGCTTTTTTTTTTTTTGCTCCATCTTTTGCATGAGGGAGATGGCCGCCGATAAGTTATGCTCACTGCGGGAGGAGTGCACATAAAAATTTCACATATGTCTTCAACTTCATCGACGGGAGTTGTGAAGGTGGGAGGATTCGGGAAATATCAAATAATGTGGCGTACAAGTGTCACGTGGATTAAAAACAAGGATCGGACGCCCAGTGTGCACAGGATGACACTCCAGAAAGACGTCTTTGAACCTTTATTCATTAAAGATTCAGGCCTTCGTTACTGGTGCACTCTTGGAGTGGGATGGATCCAATTTAAAACAACTGATGCAATTGAATTTAATGAGACACTTTTCACTTTAACAGTGACATAACGGGAAATGGACCAAAGGAAATGGTTTTCCAATTGCGACTTGGCAACTCTGAGCTTCTACTGTGGACGCGTCCTTAAAACAATTGCCAAAATGTCAATGTCACAGCATTCAGTAAAAATAACATTCTCGTCATGGTGAACGAAGAACATTCACGAAGATGTCATTATAAATGTATTGCCAAAGTTCCGAGGGGGAGACGATGACAACTTTTTAAAGCGTCAACGCCAAATTTTAGCCCTCATGCATAGCTTAGTCCAGTCGTCTTCGTAGACAAACAATTAGTTGTGAACAAATTTGATTGCCTCGCTGCCGGATGCTTCAGTACCAGTGAGACAACAGGTGGAGGATGTACCGAAGTGCAAGCGTGCTTCGCAGACCAAAGCAGTGGATTTCACGGCGATCTCAAGAATATGGCGAATTTTGAAATGCGTGAACGCCCTCAAAGATTGTTCCATTCTTTACTGAGGTCTATCTAGACACAGATAAAGACTAGAGGAAAGACGCCTTGGCTCCAGATTTCGTTTCGTTCTGCCCAACGATAGGACGTCCTTTGCATTTCGTTGGGCAAAATCCTTCTGCTAGAAATTTGATGCAAACTCAAGTGAAAATACCATCAAAAGAAGCTAATTCATGAAACCAATGAATGGGTTTCCTAACGCGAGGACAAATAACATCAGCCACGCTTACCCTGCACTTCTCACCCAGGGGGAAATTCCTCTTTGTCGCATGGACCCTAAATGCAAGGCGCACTACTTCACTCTAGGAATGCAATTCAGGTTTACCATTAGAAGGAAGGAAAATATTGAAAAACGTCCCGCACAAGCAGCCACATCGTCGTTCTCCTAATTGAATTTAACGAAAAGCCTCTCTGTACCCACACAGCTCACCTGCTTCCACTTGAAGTTGATTAGTTTGGCAGCTTCTGAATTGGAATTAGTGCAGCAGACCCACCACCCACCACCTGCTGATTGCATGCCGGCTACAAGATGCATCATCTCAACTACCCACACACAGGATAGGTACTCGCATGAATCGTATGCAGCTTACAAATTCCATGACAGACTCATTACTGCATACAAGGGCCAAACATAACCACACCCGTGCCCACACTTACATTGTGTGTAAGTGGGGAGCAGAGCAGAATGCATGGTTGAGGTGCAGGGTGCACTGCTAGTGTAATAAATGTTTACTGTAACATTAACTCAAGGGTGGAATTGAATTTAAGTTGCACTTTGTTTCATTGGGGGCGGAGTGGGGGCCCTTTGAGCGCAGGGGGTCTGGTCTTAACTGCGGTGAATGGCCTCAGATGTGACATCCTTTGAAACTGAACCTTGAGTTAGTGTGCTCTCGGTGCACTGAAACATATGCGCCTTTGTGCATATGGCAGTGAGGCGATATTTCACGCTGACATTAAGGCACATTTTGAATTATTATGAAGAGAGGAATTAATTTCTCAGAAAATATTTAACTTAACAACACAGAGTGCCGTGTGTTGGCTTTGTTTTGGTCGTTTAACCTTGTCACCCTTGGAAATGCCAAAGAGCTTTCGTTTTACTCTCTTTTGTTGAAAGTGTGAAAAGTTTGTTCATTTTCACACAAGTGCTAGTACACAAGCGGTCCAAATTGTGCATTTGTGGTTTGGTACATGGCTTTAAAGTATCAGTGAATTTGAAAGAAAAGAATCATCGAATCTGTAAATTGTTTTTTTTGGGTATTTTCGGGGGAACTTGATCTCAGTGATATTGAAATTAATGAGCTGGAAAAGGAAATTCGAACGAACAATCTTTTTTGGGGAACGACAACTTGTGTACACGTGAATATTTCCGTTCCCAGTGCAGAGGACGAATATACAGTGGTGTAAAAATAATAGAAAGAAGATGGTCTAGTGGTACTTATTAACGAAAGTAACATTTATTTGGCAGAAGACGTACTTCAGGCATATACTGGTTGCTGTAATTGGGTCTATAACTTAATTCGTGCGGTTTGCTAAGAGATGGCGTAACTTGTATTATTCCAGTGGAACATGCGTTGGAAAGCTACTGTCACTGTACGTCATTTTCATTCAGTATATGTAAACAACAATCATTTCATTTCACACATAAATGTCGAACTTTGTGCCTGAAAAAGTGTTTTTGCGGGGAGTTCTTCTTCATTACTTTAATATGAAGAAAACTGCTGCCAACCCCAGAAGCCGTTTTTCTATTTATTTGTTTATGTTGCTGATATTTTACGGCATTTCAAAGCATTAGGCATTGTAGAAATCATTGTTTCTATTATTTTTTCCACCGCCGTATGCCATATGTGGATGTAACTTGGGCGCTTAATTCATTTGTTACTGCTGCTGGTCATAATTGCTGTTCGCAGAGCCTGTGACTACATGCGCATACGTTGTCATGTGCAATTATCACGTGCGTGGTACGTGCTTAAGTTTCCATATATCATTTTTGAGTTTTTGTTTTTATATAATTAATTCGTTAGATTTATACAATGTCATTGCAATCAATTGGGTAGATTATCAGTACAATCTCACGTGAATTAATTTCACAAATATTCAGGAGACACACGTGAATTTGGCATGTTTACTTTGAATTAGAGCCCGTGTGTCCAACTGATGGGATTTAGTTGATGTTTTTTATGTTCCAATCGATTTTGTTTGCCCGCCATTTTCAATTTAAATGACACTTGACAGTCGCATGCGTTCGTTGCGATCCAACTTACTTCACAACAATGTTAAAAAAAATCAAAGAATAACTTGAAAGGACTTTAACGACAGTATTTTATCCAAAATTGCTGTAGCTCACCGGATTAGTGTATTTAAATGTGCTCACATTGGTGGCACTGCCAGATGCATTCAAAAACTATATAATCAGCAACAACTCCATGTACGTAAATAAAGGGTGTTAATTTTAAGCCAGGAGAAGCTTTATTTGCCAACCAATTGTCAGATTGTAAGCTGACATACACGAATACATGAAATATGCCTCAAATATACAGAATCTCACACTTGACATAATCTACAACTGCAAGTTTCTCATATCTGCATACTCCCTCTTGGGAGACTATGTCAGGGGACAATGCTTTATCACTAACGACTTTTGCAGAAGTTGCGTGAGTGAAGAAGGCGGGAATAGAAAACATACCATGTTCTATAATATAATATGGGTGGCGCTACAGCCAGTAAAGGGCCACACCCTAGATTCTCAGCAATCACTCGTGTTATGCGTGCTACAGATCTAGAACGAGTGGATGAGACCAACAGTTTTCTGTCGACTCCAAACGGGTCCTTGAGCATTGCCAGTGACTCGAAAGAGGTGGAGCCGTGAAAATGGTTTTGCTCGTACCGGGAATTGAACCTATGCAATGTAGGCTGAAGTGCCTACGCACCAAACCACGGAACGCCACGGCCGGCACCATACCATGTTCTGCGAGACTCTTTTACGACGACTCAAGTAAGAGCTTATTCACTTGACTTTCTAAGCTCCAGTAATGCTGTTCGATTCGAGTAGGATTAGAAACGAGCAGACATGATTAAGTGCATCTTAACCTACCTAAAAAACCATGTGGGATCTATGTATTCGCCGTATTGTTCATAGTGCACGCATATTTCCTGCGAGACTTATTAGCCACGCGATCCATGTGCGGATAGCGTTCTGAGAAGAATAATTCATCCAAAGATCGATGTTGGTAGACGCCTGGTTCACGGCGGCTTGATCTTGCTCCGTCCACTTCAAGCTAAATTTTCTGCAAAGATCATAGTCCAAAGGCCTGCAACTTACAACTCGTGCAAGTAATGAAGCAGAATCACCGTCGTTTGCGTCGAAATGTCGGTGAATGAGTCCAAAATTAACTACAATTGGATTCCCTGTTTCGTCGAACATTTTTGTTCGGCGATGCGGCTCACTGTCGGGCAAACTTCGAATGAATTGATGCGTTTAGACTGTCTGCGCTGAAGAACCAACTGAGAGCTCTGGCTTCAGTCTCAGACTCGTGCAGTAGGGCAGGGATTAGCCAGAAATTAGTTGTTATTTACCCAAATTTTCTGCCCGACCATATTATTTAGGTCAAACGCTACCATCAATCGGTTGTGTCAAGGCGACTTAAAACACAAGATGCACTATCACGTTTCAGCTATTCACAAAAGCAAACACAAACAATAGTTTCAACTGTGAAAGAGATCCGATTCATCCTTGAATATTCGCATCAACTCTTTATCCATCTTCAAACAATCAGCGAGAGTGTGCCCCGCGGTGTCGTGAATAATGGAAGCTTAGAGCGATCCATAAAAAGAATCCTCTTGTTCTTCTTCCTCCTAATTCCCCATCCCCCCACGCACACCAACCGCTCGCTCTCTTCAATAAATCCCCAATAGCTATAAAAATTCACATCACACTCCTCTCACTGCAGCATACGAGAGTACGTGAGCGAGTGGAGCGCGTATTCCACACGCAGCGCATACACCCAGCGAATAATATTCAAAAGCAAGAAAAGGATTTGCCATGAATGGTCCTTAGCAGCGCCATTGAAAACACTTTCAGACTTATTTATGGATTTCGCTGGAATACACTCTCGGCCCGAGCGAGCGAAGACAGGCAGAAGTGGCGTGTAAACAAAACAGCGCTGTTGTTCCTTGTGAATCTCCGCAGGATATTTGGATCCGCCAGCCGTATTGGTATTCCAACGGGGCACCGATATGTCATACGCACAACACATCCTTCCGGGTTGTGTTATGTTGTGTAGGGATTTCGCTTGTAATTGATGACGTATCCCGCTTTATAGTCGAAGTGCTCTACTGCTGCTCCTATGCAAACCCATTCGCTATGTAAATTTATTTGAATTAATAATAATTGTGTGGAGACAACATCGGGTCGTGGGAGGGCAAGTGGCGCTCCCTCGGAGAGGGGGGGCGTTGAAGGCAGGAAATGGAGGGGCCACAGGCATTGCTTCCCCGCGCATCATAATGACGGTTATTTGACATTTTATGGTTGAGTGTGGTAACATTTTATCGACAATCGTCATGTGGGGGTCCTTGTGCGTCCGTGGTGTGGTGCTGGATTGCGTGATGGATTGAAAGGTTTATTGGATTAGTTTAATGATCCGCCCGAGGAAGGATCGTAAAAAAAATCGTCGCGTCGTGATGAAACCTGGGATAAGAAAGTATACATATGCAACTGCTACAGCATTGTTCCCGTGGAGGAGCTGAACTGCGAGTTCTTTGCCCGGTTGCTGGTGATACCAGCGGTAAGCGGAGATGAAGCCTGATTATCTTTTAATAGTGTTCTGATTGAAATAAGTGATGGCGAAGCACGAGGATTGACTTAACTTGAAATAGACTGAAGTAGGAGCGAGAGCCTGCTTCTGAGAGGTGTGCTAAGTATTTTCAGAATGGAACCCATTTCTGTGAGGGGCAAGGGAATGCAACTACTGTGTGCACTGTGGGGCTTACAGGTTACTTGTCGTCGCGTTGTATGGTTAAGACTAGCGCCTGGAGTTTGTGCAGTAAGTGAATTGCTCGAGGGTAGTCGTACCCTAAATTGAAGCCGTCCTACCTAATATACGCCCTGCACATCACGCAGTAAGGACTGAGCCAGGACCACCCATTTGTGCGCGAGTCCGCTCAATACAAAACCACGTCGCTCTGTTCGGACACAAATGTTTACTCATATTCATGCACGAATTTGAATGAATTTCGTTCTATGCCCGAAGCCAAGAGCGCACTCGACAAACTTAATATTATCCCAACTCATTCCATTTCCAGTGAGGGTTTCAATCACAGATGGACATTTCCCCATCAATGTGATCACTTCCCACTACTCAACGCCATTACGACCGAACATCATATCACACTTTAATTAAACTTTCCGTCAGCAGTCCTGCCACGACGTCGCCGTGTCATACGCTGGACTCAAATTCGATGGTCCACAAAGCAAACATTTAACACGAGCAAAAAACTTGTCATAAAGTTGCCGGGCATATTGTCTAGCAAACAAGTTAGACTCCAGCCGTCCGACTCCGCCTCAATTGTTCAAAGGGATATTACAAAAGCAATAAATTATCTGATTCTCATATCGGATGTGACCAATGTTACAAGTTTTCCTCCCCCATGGCCGTGGGCCAGTGCCTAGCTGGGGGTGTTGGACGTGTATTTTCAGGGTGGTATGGAATAATAATTGTAATTACAAATGCAGGACGTCAGTAACCTCATGGATGAATCCGGAAGAATTACCGAATGACACTGGGTTAAGCAAACCGCTGTGGTCCGTGAGTGATGAGATGTCCGCAGAAGCACTGTTTATCGGTGTGCTCGAGTGGGAACTATGTGTGGTCGGCGGAAGGAAGTGAAGAACAATTGGCAAAACAAGGTTGAAAAGAAAAAAAAAAAACAAACAGCATCGAAATTAAACTTCCACCGGATGGTTCGCATTTCCTTTCACGGCCCGGGCGAATAAAAACGAAATTGATTTTTCCTCATCGATATGGGCACGTAAGACAAACAATTACCTGAAGCGCAGGAAATAGCGCCGGCTAGACAGAGCATATGGGAGCACACATCCGACGGCAGACAGAAATCCAATAACATTTTAGGATTCTGTAGATTGATATCTCTTAAGCCTAACTCATCCTCGAGTTGGTTGGGTTCGGCTTTGAACAAAAGTTTGCTCAGTTTAAGAGTCTTCTGTTGGTTGAAAGAATTTTAAGTCTTAAAGTGCTTACTTTGTTTAAGGTTTCTGACAGAAAACATGAAAAATAAGAAGTCTGCGTTTACATGGAGCAAGTGAAACAAAAGCTAGAAGTAACTTTTCAAGGGGTTCAGTGGTAAAATCGTTGAGTACTTTCGTCAATAACAGTGTTGAGTATAGGAACCCAATAGGTGTCAGGAGAAATAAGTCAATTAAAGCCACTAGACAAACAGAATGATACATTGTGATCATAAGAACCATTTCGTTCAGTTTCGTTGAGTTTCGTTAAGTTTCGTTCAGTTGTGCGTATTGAAGTGTGAGCGAACTGAATTGGTCTCTACAAACGTAAATGATGTTTTGAACTGAATTGTTCAACAAACATTTTAATTTGGTTATGGGTTTGCATTTCATTCTGTTCTGAGTAACGGACATCAGTTGCTTAGTGGCTTTAATTCTTTTAAGTGGTGAATCAAACTGCGTACGAAAAGGCTCACAACCATTTCAAGTGGTTGGTCCTTGGAGGAATAAAAAAATAAAATTAACCATCCGCAAATGAAATACTTTAAAGGGTGACTACCGCCAAGTACTTCGCTTTGTCTGTTTCCCCTCGGCAGTCATCTAACGCTCACAATACTCCAGTCACTAAAAGAACACATCACTATCACTACCGCGCGTATCAGTTCTCAATCAGCACAGGATTCCATTACAAATGTCCGCCTTCGGCAGTGCAGAGGTCTAATCACAAGCTCAATATCTCCTCAGACAAATTGCAAAATCCGCAATTTCATTTATTCCTCCTCCTCATAGTTCTTCTATTCTCGCCGCACTTTCAATTCACAGAAGAAGATCAATCAAAGGTGAATTGTCTACACTTCATTGAAGCGAATAAAAATTTCCTTCAATCGCAGCCAATCACACAAGGAGGGCGAGCGGATATCTCGCATACCCTTGAACTGCTCGAACGGTTTCCCGGTCCAGCACAACTGTGAAGGGGAGGCGACCAGATGTTCGTCAATATTGGCTCCTGTCCATTTCTCCATCATTGTTATCTTTTTCCTTGAAACACATTGTTAATGGAAAAGTTAAATTGAACACTGGATGTTTCAATTTGTCTTCGCCAACCGAGTTCAATCTGGGGACCGTCTTTATGCTCGTCTATTGTCATGTCACGCTGTTCGAATGGATGGCAGGACAATGGATAGTTATGAATGGAAGATGAGACATTCTCAATTGAATCGGAGATATCCTTTTGGATGAGCAGTTTTCGGTTTATAACTCTGACAAACGCCACATGATGATGATGATGAGACTTCAACTCTTAACTTGTCATCCCCTCCGACACACTGTCGGCCGCATTGTTCATCGGCTATTGGTGATAAATATGAGACGTATGCAGTCACTGTAGTTTCCCAGCGCATTGAAATGCATTCTCGAAATGTGTGATACAGAGATGCGACATGCATACATTGAACACTGAATCAACGATAGAGCGAGTGAATGCAGGCAGTCAAGGCTGGTGCCCTACCGGTGCATGTGCTTCATCAAATGACACATCCCTTCGGCTAGTCATCTGGATGAAAATATGTTTTGATTGCAGGCTCTCAGGATTAAACCAGCACATGATTTGTTGTAGTTAAGTTTGTGTAGGAGGACTACCGTCCTTTCAGAACTCGCATCGCAGTTGCTGTGGCAATCATATCTGAACAGCCCTGCAGAGCGTCTGATGATGGCATGCTTCAGTGGAATTTTTACACATCACAGCATGCATTGCCTTCAAAGTGTAATTAGTCTTGTTGGAATCCTGCCTTCATGACAGGCAGAAAGTCATTTCTGGAACTCCAACAAACTCGATTAAGGCAAGTCTCGTTGGAATTTTGACAAGTGAACAGTAACATTCCCAGAGAACGTTGGTTTGTACAGAGAAATTCTTGTTGCAAAGCGGATGCAATACAGCTTGGTCTTGGTGACTGGAAGCAACGTGCCCATGACCGTCAGCGATGGAAGGCAGCAATTGCTCAGGCTCGGACCTTCCATGAGTCACCGGCCTGATAAGTAAGTAAGTAAGGTACTTGCTTTTCTAGGACGGGGATGGATACTGACGGGCTTGGTTGTTCCTGATGGATCTAAGAAAAAAGGCAATAAATTCGGACGACAATCACACATTGCTACTGGGAATGACATCAATACACGGAGTCACAGAGTGGGTGACAGCCCTAGATGAAACTGGCAATTGTTATACTACAACCTTGGTAATCCATTGATCTTATAAGGCGTTGAACGACATTTCATCTTTCACAGAGAGCAAGACTCACACTCCATGGCTCTCGCTACAGCAAACCACGTTCTAGTGATGCATACAATTAGGATAACAAATCGCAAATGGTTGTTGGTTCAATTTTCGTCGACTTCACATTCATGTGCTACGCAACGTGAAGAAGAACCCCCAGCCACAGACGTGTCGTGTCTTAATTCTGGAGCACCAATGTTTGCACAATCCGCAGTGTCAAGGCTCCCAACAGCCGTGCTGTACACGCTGGCACTCTGAAACCTTGTCAACTGAATAAAAAAGTTAATTCTTCCTGACAAGCGTGAGCAATGAGTAGCTCCATTTGTCATGTTTTACACCACCATGACTAATTTATCCCCTTTCTCATGCATTTGCCAAGCCCCAACGGATAATTATGGCACCCATGACAGTTCCCCCACCCCAACCGCCGAAATAAGTCCACCACACCACATCGTTGTAGTTTCGTTCAAATTAATAACTCCGCTGCCAACTTTCATGCCCTCGCCCAGGGTTGGGCTGAAACAGAATCCAAATCAAACTTTCAGCAGCGATTAAGATTTCATTCCCTCCCACATTTAGGCCAGCCATCAGCTTCAAATTCATTCGGCAATGTGTGCTCGTTTCGGAGGCAATTACCACGACTCCAGTACTTTGCAACAATTGAATGGCCTCATTTTTACATTCTCCTCCTCCGCCTCCTGCGCATCGTCATATGCATAAATTTCAATGTGCTCCAGTTCTCCCCCACCTCACGTCCCCAATGAAGCCTAAAATACCCCCGAAGCGGTAAATAATCCATAAAGTAGTTAAGAATGTTGCCATTTGTTCTGGGAATGTTCATTAATTTTTGAGAGGGACCATCGCTAGCACATGGACCACCTCCCCCCGTGTGGGCGGGTGGAGTTCGTGCGTGTGCGACTGAGATGTGATGAGCACGCACATGATGATAAGCCATCCAAACTTTTCACCCTGCACCTAATTAATGCCATTTGTCTGCTATAGCAAAGTGCTTTAGTCGCTGCTGCTGGTGGAGTTCCTCTGCAGCGGGCGTGCTCCATCCACACCTCCACCTCTGGTTACGACCCAACCGCAGGCAGGATCAGTAGCTAGCTACATCGGCGGGGGGAGCGCGCAACTTTCAAAATTAATTATGAATACAAGCTCGCAGGAGGAGAATGCGGAACAATGCCTTTGCGTGTGTGAAACGCCTTGAAAAGGGATGCGAGTGTCAGCGAAGGGTGGACTCACATGAAAAAAGAGAAACATAGAAGAACACAATTCAGTTTATCCAAGGAAGGTTACGGAAACGGGGGACCAGTCATAGTAAGTGGATGGATGAATGAATGGATGGATAACAACAGCGGCAACGACGACGATAATTACACATCACCCGCACCGCACACCCGTCCTAGGTGCTGCAAGTGGTAAGAACCCTTTGTGGGTTTCTGTTAAATTGCTGTTTTGTTGTCATTATCATCATCGTGGCTGTCATCATCGGTACTGTTGTTGCTCTTAAAGAGTCCTGCAGGAGTGCTTCTCGAAAACTGACACATACTCCACCCCTATCCCACATCCCACGTGGGCCACCGTACTCAAGCGGATGTGTTATTTTTTCATTATCAACAATGACGTATGATGGGTACTTGTCGTAATGAATGACGTTACGGTCTAGAGTACAATGCCATTGGACTGTGGGTGGGTGGTGGGTTTGTGCTCTGGTTGTGCAATGTGATATCGATGAGGGGAGCACACCGACGGCGAATGTGTATGAAATGAAAGCATATTGACAAGTGACAGATCAAGTTTCTAATTTTACTAAAAGTCCTTTGTCTTGAAGCGACAAACAAAGGGATTTATACCTTGACGGTTAAGGGAGACGTCTAATTAATAAAGTGTAGGTGTCTGTTGTGGGTGTGTGTGTGTGTGAGAGAGAAGGGCGATGATGATTGACACGGGTTGGTAGAGATTGCGTTTCCACAGCAGTGGCTGCTGGCGGAGGGAATAGGATGCCACTGTTGGTTTGATTATTATTCACAAATCGTAATTGGGAGACTTTGACTAATGAATTCGATGTCAGAGGCAGACTTTCTTTCGTTGATTGGAGGTCTTAAGTGCTTAATGATGTCTGCGAAGGAGTGAAAATACGTTTTTTTGGAAGATCATTAAACGTGACGGCCCGTGTACTCACATGCGAACTGTCGGATATGATTACGATGGCATGGCTCGGGGAATGTGGAGTTTAAGTGCGCTCGGAGCGTCAAATAAATGGAAATGGTTTTTGTAGAAAGGAACAAGCATTGGTAGCAGTGGCGATGCATAGACTGGGTGTCCATGTTCGATTCGCGACACGAATAACCTGTGAGTTTACACCTCTCTCGGGAGACTGTGTTTTTGCTCAGAGAAGTTGAATAGTTTGAGCCACCTTCTCGGACGAAGCCACAAATGGACTCAGCGACTATGTTCAAGCATAATTACCGTTATTGCAGAGACCGCAATCCACGAGTGTTCAACCAAGCATCAATCTACCAAAAAGCTACAAAGTTTAGCTTTGTATTGGCGACATCCATGATGAGCGTTCACCAACTGTCCGTCCGGACTACGTGACTTGATACCACTCGATTTTGCTCTCTGCTCAAGCCCGACAGAGATACGTTTATACCATAATATCGCCGCACATATTGAAGCACTTGCAGCCAAACCGAAGCCTGCACTTGAATGTATAATCATGTGGATTCAAAATGTATCTTCCTTCCAGCTCCCAAATTCTTTCGGTGTCGGCATAAAACTATTCAGGGTCCTATCAGTCTTGAGACTACGTGTGGTTGCTGTCCATCTCGTGTTGTACTGCCACCCTGTTGGAACATAAACATTCGATTTTCAGGCTTCTGCCATAAGATGCCCATAAGATGATCTTAAATTTAAATCTCTGCCCACGCCTTGAAACTTTGACTGAGGCCGTGTCGAACTGCTTAAGTGACCTAACATAGACCGCATCTGTTCCTGTTTCACTAATCCACACAAGTTGCCATTCGATGAACTGATCTGTTGCCAATTTAATTAAAACATAATCCCCCATGACCGAGTCATGAACTTCCCTTCCCGCATAGCAAAAGTTCTTCCTTCAGAGAAGAATATGTTTTCGAAATTACCAACCAAAACTTGCACCAACACAGGCCACCTCAATCGATTTTTAACAACTAAACTAAGCAAAAAAAAAAACGTCTTTCAGAAGGCTAGCACTGAAGGATGAGCAACACACAAGATGAGTTCCAACAAAAAAGGCTATTCCAATGTTGGAGGAAATTAAAATGTGCTGCATCGTGTTTGTGTTCCTTCCTATTTGGCTCTCTCCCCTCTTTTCAGCTCAAACACGAAAAATGAAGAAAAGTACACGAAACGAAAGGAAAGCGAAACAAAAACTTGTCGAAAAGGGCGAAAAGAACTGAAAAAAATGTTTGTATCCTTTTCCCATTTGTGCGATATCTGATTGTGTACAAAACCAACCAAAAAACCAAGAAGAACAAACACAATTTCATGGACCCCCTAGAATGAGGAGAATCAAAACATCACAGGATACAGCTACTAATACTATGGCACGAGGACTTCTCCCCTGCTAAGGAAACAATGGCTAAACTTACCCCCGTATCTACAATTTGATTTATCGGCTGGGATGTTACCATTCGGCTCCAGTCTGTCCAGATACTCCTCGGAGTTGTATCCATTGTAGGGAACTTTGCTACCGTGATTGTGTCCATGACCACCCCTGTGGTGGTGGTGATGGTGATGATGGTGGTGGTGTGAATCGTCGCCGTCTTCTCTTGAAATTGCTGAAAGCACACGAAATAAAATCCAAAATAAATACAAAACTCAAATAATTAATCATAAAAGTTTGACTTTGTTCAGCTGAACTGCGCGTGAGTGTGTGTGCGGAGGGCAGGTCCTTGTGACAGGCTGCGCGTTTATTTCATTGACATAAATTTGCAAAAATCCCCCCGTAATTGGAACCACAATTGGCTGCGCAAAGGAATTGATACAATCAAATTTTAAAAGGAAATACATAAAAAAAAGTACGTATACGCCCGGGGGTCCCAACCCACATTCGGCTTGTATACGATTGCTGATTACGATAAACTCATTTCGATTGGACCTGATGACCGGAAAATGAGATCCATCAATCTAGACATTCAATCAGATGCGAGGCCGTTGAATTACGAATCAATTTGTTACTACATTATATGCGAACGAGCGATGTTGGATTAGCGAAGTGGTTGAGAGGAGTACCAGGAGCTCAAATACAATTAGGATAACAGAGAACTTTTCAAGCTGTTTTCAATATGAGGGGATAATCTCTTTCAAACGATTTCATAATCAAACAAGTCGCAAACATGCTCATAATTATTAAATAAAATGGAAAATGTTTCAGAGACCTAGTGTTTGGTGGTCGTGGGCAGCGCCTGTCAATCGATACGAATATAACATTGCATCTTGCCACAATTCTGAATTTGAATTTCCAACATACCACTGCTCTAACACTGCAGTTTAGAGAAAAGCAAGTTTGCCGACATATCAACACAGTCCCTACCAAAGTGAAACAAAAATTGATCCAACGATGCTGCCAGCCCCAACTGGCGGACTATGTAGTTACTCTTAGAGTATATTGTGCTCTTTGGTGTATACAATCAAAAGCACCGTCCAACCGGGAATATGCTTCGTTGCTCATGATTTTCTTTTCAAACTGTGGTGCTCGTCTATTCATGGCTGTAGTACCCCGCTGGTCATATTTAATTCTAAAAATAATAGACAAGATTCAATTCAAAATGAAATGGCGCCCGAACGAAAACCACCTCAGCATAAAAATCTAAGCGGGATGATTTTAATTTCGGGATTTTCTCATACGTAACATAATCGATTTTGTTGATTCCAGCGAAGGGGAATATGTAGTAAATGTTGAGTTGTAAGCATAATCTCGAAAAGAGCACATCTACACCAAATCGAAATTTGACCCAGTTATAAAATTATGCCCAAAAACATAATTTGCCCGACCTTTAACCAGCCACCTTATCTTTCAAACGGGATCTCTTACTACCTGTCCCTGGGCACGCATACCATGTTGGTTGGAGCAGACTAGTGTCAGCGAAGGCTCTTCAGGCCGGAACCAAGTTGCCCATGCGCTCTACATGGCCTACCCAACTTATGCGTTCGGTCCATAAACGCCGTTCGTACAGGTCGTGGGTGAATCTTCTCAGCAATTTTGAAAGATCGTCGTCTATCGGAAATTCGTTAAAATTATCGAAATCTGATATAAGGTTTCTCATCCTCCTCAAATTAAGACATTTTTGACTTCTGACTTCCTTCTGAAACCCTTGTTAGCAGTGGGCGCCAGTCTCAAAACAATCTCAAGGCCACGGTCCCGATGAAATGAAAAACAAATGTCAGGGTAATGTAACCATGGCTCAGATCAAATTATCCTCAAACTCAGACGGCGCAGTGTTTTTGAGTGTCTGTCTACTTCACCATGTCACACCTAAGACAAGGTAATTTTTACAACTCCAAGCCCGCTAATGCCGCCATTAGCACATAACTGAAGGGCCACATACACATCCACACGACAGACCCCACTAGGAACTCCCTACGTCCGACAAGATGGAATTAATTAATTCGCATGCTAATTCGCACAACGAGACTAATTAGGAATTTATCGTGTTGCCCCAGCTGCTCACTGAACCGTGCAGCCGTGCCTAATTGAATTCATGCGGTTTCGCGGGTGACGCTTAAGCCTGCGAGTCTGATTCCGAGGCCCCTCGCAAGCGCCCCCAGGTTTCTGTGTTCAAAATTTCAATTTCGAAATATTCAGGTCATGCTGGGAGGGCTTAGGGTCACATGTTTAAATAAAAATTATTTGCCTTCGTCCTGTCATGGCCAACTGGCACTCCCCAAAACTCATACACGCTCAGAGGCCGAGAGGCTTACGGTGCACAGAAGGTTCCTAAGTAAATTCAGAATTTTGTGAACAGTAATTTCCAGGAGGACAAAGGAGTAGTTCGGGACAAGCGCGAACCGATCCTTCAGGTGGTTTGCCAGCCGCCTACAGCAACTGCCGGAGAGTACATCTGTGTGTGATAAGTTTCGTTCCGTTTTTTTTTTTACGTTGCTCATTATGCTGGGGTTTTTTTTTTTTTGCTGCTCACCGCGCGTCGGCGTCATTTTTCTGCATGTCAACGGTGTTTGTGTGGAGGATTAGACCTTGGCAAACGGTTACGTCGTCGGCCTAGTGCTTGATCCTTGTGTGTGTGCGACTGCAAGATTTTTAAGTTTTAAAATTCAACACAAGCACCGAGACTTCACCGACGGTGAATACAAAGGACGGGGAAAGCACACAGAACGTCCTTGTGGGAAACACGCTGAGGGTAGAGCGCTGAAGGCGTTGGGGTGCAGTAAGAAGGATGCCATGTCGAAGCGCTGACGAAAAATATAGAACAAGCACAGACAATGACATGAGCAGAGTTCAGGTTTACTTAACATCCCCGTTCATGTGTGAATTTCAGGGTTGTTCAGCTTGAATGGGAGTTAGAAGAGGGGGTGGGGCGTGTGTTGTTTGCACTTTTTTTCTCTCCTTCTCCTTTTCATTTTCCATTGCGCCGTTCTCCCGCCCAGTCGTTCGCTCGTTGTCATGAGAGATGTGACATCGATTTAAATTTATAATAAAAATACAGCACATGCATCATGTGAATAGGGGCGGCTGTCAAGTGTTAGCGCGCAAGGGGATATTGAAAATATGAAAAAGGAATAAAAATCAAAACTACGGGAAGAATTCTGAGCACTCATACATATGCAATGAAATGGTAGTGATGCTCCCGATGCCATTGTTATGCAATCCGAGTGGCAAAGAGGTCCTTTGAAATACAATTCGAAATTTAATGGAATTTTCTGTGTGATTTCGGATTTTTCTCCTCGGTTTGGTTTTTTTTTTTTCAGAAATTCTTGTTCTGAATCGATAATGGAATGAAATTACCGGATTTTGGTGGCAGATTTGTTTGGTTTTCGATTGTGGTAGTCTTTGTTCGTATATGGTCGCCATTGAGAGCCGCTGGTATGCGGGTGGGAAAATGGAGTGTCTCAACGGTGGTGATCATTTTTTTGGATATTTAGGAAACGAATTTGTGACTAATGGAGCGTAACAATAGGCAGAGATGTTCTCCCGTTGATTAGGTCACGAGCTCGAGGCAAACTTAAACGATTTAGACAATTTCGGTAAGAGGCGCTTTTGTTATCTTGCGACAAGTGAGGGCCATGAGGGTGGGGGTGTTCGTGTAAATAATAAAATCAAATGCGGAGCGTTCAATGGAAGACTGATTTCAGATTTGGTTTTTGCTGTATTCCGCGGAAAATTAAGTATTTCTGGAAAGCAATGTAGTCACATTCTGCATACTCACATTCTTATGTGAGGCTATGATGAGTTACTGTGGGGTGGGTTTCTCAACCGTGAAACTGGTGGAATCTCTCTTTTATGCAGGACAAAGGCAAGCTGTGCTTTTAGAATAAGAGAGAAATGCAAATATGGCATGTGGCAGGTTATTCAAGCAAACCTCTTGAACATTGTCCGAAATCGCTTCGTTTTTGTTTTTGTTCAACAAACTTACACGGATAAAATCGTAGATTGTATTTAAAAGACGGGTCCGAAGCCACTCTAGATGGGAAAGCACATCATTTTATTTGCACCGACAGAAAATATTTAAACATCTCTCGCGATATGGAGTAAATATGCATATCACAGTTTTCTAGGCTTTATTCTGTTGTTGCACCTCGTCTTTTTAACTTGCTCCCTGATAATCAGATGCATACATCGATGCTGCGATGAGTAAAATTGTAATTTAGTTATTGTTAAGAAATTACTTTTTTCTTTTAACTACACGAAACTACACGGATATCGGTATCTCTTTGTCTTTACAAACGAGAATGGTTTGGCTTTTTGCAGTGTCGCAGGAATCAGTCACAATGAGCTGTTCTGCCACAGAAAAGGCGTTTTGCCGCATCCTGTATAGCATACAAAATGTAGTCACTTATGGTTTGGACATTAAAAATCGTTCAGCTGCTTTGGAGCAGTTCGTGTCTTATGATTACCAACCGGTGTCCCTCAAGGGCATGTATTATTTTGGAGCCTCTTTTATTAATTTTAAGAATTGTCCATGTGTACTTCTAATCAAAGTCACCTCCTCAATCTCGACAGTAACCTTAGTTTTTCACATTCGTTCCAAAACACACGGCCTTGTACTTGGACTGTGTATGCTAAGCATGAAGATGAATGTTATGAAAAAATGTGAATGCCGTTCTTGGCAATGTTTTCAATTAAGGTACAAACTGGGGGTACGATAACTTTGGTGCTAAGAAATGCTAACGGTATTTTGTACAGGGGTTAAGAACTAGCTTATTTAACTGGACGAGGGAGAAAGGGGGTCCGGCTAGCTCCGTTTAGGAGTAAGGGGCAATTTTATAAACAAAAAATGACGAGAGAGAAAGGATATTATTAAATAAATAAAAATATATATAAAAATAGAAAAAAAAATAAATAAAGTTGTCAACAAAATTTAACATTTCGGCGCCAAAATTATCGTACTCGTGATAAAAACGCATAGTGGAATTCCGCTAGCGATGCTTCCAATCTGGTTAAGGTTCAATTTGCGAGGCCTATATTATATCTGCCCCAAGCATGAATAGGGCCATAGTAACGTCACGATAGAGTTATCTGACATTAATTCCCTGCTTGGGAACCTTAGAGAAGCTTGAATATTACTTTCACATCTTGTCTGGTGGCCTAAAGACTACCAGCTAAATGAGCTGAAAGGATACAACAAAACCGCGAAGTAAAATCGAGTGGGTTTACCACCGGCCTTATTAGTCTCCGTTCTCAAGCGAGCTTGTTCAGGAATTCATCCGCAGTGCTCACTACTCATCGCTTCACAAGTAAGCTTTCTTCTGCACGCACAGTTCCAGTTCTGACTCGTATTGCAGCCGCATCACATGATGTTGGCTTGCACTCCTCAGCGTACATTTTAACAATCACTACAATCCACACGCACTTAAGGCTAATGTGTACAGGCAGCTAGAGGCCATGAATGATGCATCTATCGTGGCGGTACTATGCTTGAAAATGGCATATGCGTAAAATAGTACGTGACATATACTCTGACTTGATTTCAATTACACGTAATTCGAATAACACGTGAATCTATTTACACTGGAATTTACATTTTTTACCAGATTAAAAATTCCTCAATAAAAGTACACAATTTCAACATTACATGTTAAAACCAATTTCAATGCAATCCACCTCGCTAATGTTGCAGTATGATGCACACGTGATCACGTGAATTTTGTATGGTGTGTCATTTGATCACGGGCAAGTAGATGTACGCTCAGAATCGGAGTTCCTTTTACACTCTTAAAGGTATTCCTAGACGCTTTTGTATGAGCCTTAAAAACCGTACTGCTCCTCAGAAAAACTTCGACAATTGATTCCTTATTCAACTTTGTGCGACTTAAGTCGTAGAATATCTGGACCCATCAAACAATAGGCCTTGTTAGCTCCTTCACCAGGCACACACAACTCGTATGAAAAGAGCTTAAGTTTATAATTCCTCAACTAGCATCGTCTACAGTCACATACATTTTTCCTTTATTCAAATTACTTGCCTCAGAGTGGCATGATGAACCAGGGAACTACCATCGTTACTGGAAATGTCAATATAATCCTCATACATCTATTACGACACCAATTTGAGTCAGAATTTCTCATTCAGTTCCGCCCCTAAACAGAAAGGACCCAGTTTCTTTTTCTGCTCCTAAATTGGAACTCGTACGGAAGCTCTAAATCAACAGCGCCCCCCGTCCGGTGCAGCTCTCTGAGAATAAGGTGATTTGTCAAAGTCTAAAAGGACGTCGATCTAAATCTAAAATAAGGTCAGATGTCAAAGAATGTCCCAACCCATCAACTACGACATTCGTCCGTCAGTAATCCTTCACCATTCATTTGCCCACACCCAACCTTAACTAGATTCACCGATTTAAATTTTCTGTTTTTCATTTTGTAGAAAGACCCACCCATCTCTGCAGCAGAGTGCTCTCCTCCCGGAATGAAAAATGTGAGTCCTTTTCGAAAGGTCACTATTTGAATGCCAAAAGCTACCATGAATACTCCCCTGTTCGGTGTACCCCAGAGTGTGATAAATCAAAACATACCATGGACTTATACCTAGTGGACAGTCCTGACTTATAATTACAATTTTTCATGCCACACACAGCAGCACAAACACGAGCAATGCCATTCGGCAAATGGATGAGGGGGCATGAAGCTAATATGAACGAATTAACCCCATCCAAGGGCATTTATTTTACCATCAGCATATACAACAAACGTAATAAGGACTCTAACAGGATGCCATAGTCGAACATGGAAATACCATGGACTCTCCTATATCCGTCCCCTACTCGCCCCCGCCGTAGTCCAAATGGTGTCCAACTTTAACTCCAATTATGAGTCATAAAAAAGGACATTATTAATATTTACGAGCGTTAATAGCGGCAGAGACATGCCCCTCCTGTCATTGATGGCTGTAGGGAGAACGGGGTTAAGTAGGGAGACACCAATTTATTTTTGCTACAATTTCGAGTGCGTTTGCCCTGAATTATTTCAAAACTCATTAAAATTGAATTCGTTCATATTTCTCGACGAAAATACAACCAGAAGTGGGGACGAAGGGACTGTGTTCAGTGGTCGCCTGGGGATGGATGTAACGAAATTCCCGAGCCACCCTCTGTACTGTGATTGAACTGAAAATTCAAGCAGCACATCAAGGGGGATTTTCGTGGAATATGGACACGCACTCAAAACGGGTTTCCGTTGGCATTGCTTGCTCTCAATATACTCTGAAGATGGCGGTAATGTAAGAGACTGGCCAATGGTGGTGAGTAGAAGATCACAAAGGACACACAAAACGCCCCGCACCCTGCTGAAGAGCTTTCTGTGGGTTTTTTGAAGAAGGATTTGTATTTTCTCGGATCATTCTCCCCGTGTTCAGGCGCATACAAATCGCTTTAGATTCGATTTTGCTTTGTTGTTTCAATTTGTACAAGGACGAGTTGCTGTTCAGATGGTTGGTCGACGCCAGAGGACCTTCTTGCGACTCAATAAATCATACGAATGTGTGAAGGTTAGTCCGCATGTGTGCATGTTCAAAGCAGTGGAAAAAAAGAGACTTTTTCTTTATTTACTCCAATTTCGTGGCAACGACGGAACACATCCACACACACTCAGCTATTTCCTTGCGACGACTTGTTGTCGTCCTATAGTTATGCAAGAGAATGGGTTAGCTGCTCTCTGGCACACTGGGCAGGATCATAAATGTGGGGATGAATATGTAATTGGCTTCCGGTTGTTTGTGTCTCGTGAAATGGGGCAATGGGATTGTAATTCATGTACGACTGAATTGGGGATTACGGAAACAAGGTGTTCTGCATAATGACAAAGTAACCGTTTCGCTTGGGAGAGGAGTATGTAAATGCCGTGGTGTTTGCATTTTGATAATGGCTTTATGAATGTAATTTGAGGACGAGAGTAATTGCTTTCATACACTTTTTGGATGGTCGGGATGTTGTGTTTTGACGCAAATGAAGGTCATCTGCGATGGCAATCAAGTGAGTGCTACACTTTGCTGCTGTGCAGACGGGTGTGAAGTAAATGTTCTATTCAGTCCTGTTGCTCTTATTACTATCGTCTGTGTTCAGGTTCAGTAAGTTCGACAGCGTCGTTGCTGAATGTTGGACTTGTCAACAAGAAAGATAGATATATCTTATTTTCCAAGTCATCCTTTTTACGTGCGATAAAAGACTAATTTCCCAGTTTCTAAAATAGACAAACGGTACCTATTTCCGGCGAATTGGAATGATTCCTTTCCATATTTAGATGAGGACTTTGAGGGAGCCCAAACATCTGGTTTAAAGAACAATTTATAGGCCGCTTCTACTTGACGACTGGAACCAGTCTACCCGTCAACGTGGAATAGCAGCTATAACTCAGACTCAGACCCTCCATGTTTCGTAAGACTCATAAGCAGGGTTGGGATTGTGTTGGTATGGAAAAGGGGCAAGACAAACTTTAAAAAATATGAAAAGAACGTAAATGCACTTTTAGTTATAAAGGGTGATGTTTTAAAAGTAATAGAAAAGTTTTTAAAAAAAAAAAACATGACATCTTTATTTGAATCGATAGTACGGTCCATATAATTTAATGTTTGAAGATTATTTCATGCAAATGTTGATCTTGACTGCGCATCAAATGGTCCATCCGCATAGTCCAATTTTGGCATATTCTTTCCAACATTTCGTCTTCCAATGCGTCAATTGAAGCGGGCTTGTCTGTATAAATATGAGCTTTAACATAGCCCCACAAAAAATAGTCTAAAGGCGTTAAATCGCACGATCTAGGCGGCCAATTGACCGGTCCCAAACGTGAAATAAAATGTTCACCGAACTCGCCTCTCAATAAGTCCATTGTTGCGCGTGCTGTGTGGCATGTGGCACCGTCTTGTTGAAACCACATGCCATGCAAATCAATCAAAAAAGTTGGATATCATCTCACTGTAGCGCTCACCATTCACAGTTACGTTGCGATTCGCATCATCTTTGAAGAAGTACGGTCCAATGATGCCACCAGCCCATAAACCGCACCAAACTGTGACTTTTTCTGGATGCATTGGTAGATCTTGCAATGCTTCTGGTTGATATTCACTCCAAAATCGCGGCCCCGAATTTGCATTTAAAACGACAGCTCCCTTTGCAATTGGCTGCTTTGTTTCTATCAAGTTTTTCGAAGTGTTCGTTGAAACCAGCAACACTTTGTTAATTGATGTTTCTCGACGAGAATAATGATGTTAAAGTTATAAGTACATGCTCTCAAAAAATATCCGTTTGCTAAGGTTTTGTAAGTCTTCCAAAATTCGTTTTCTTGTGTCGACATTCGCAGACGCAAACGCCTGCATCTGATGAAAAATGAAATGTGTTTAGGTCTCCCTCTCAGCTGCGTTACGTGTGTTAACCGCGTGTTGACTAGTTGACAGCATGATATCCTATAGGCCCGTGTCCCGTACAGACCGCCACCAATCTAGTGAAGTCGAATTCTCCGATGGAGATCTTTTTTTAGATTAATTGTACTCAGGCCATATTTTTCTGAGGTCTGCTATTTCAGGAAAGTGCGTGGATCTTAGCCTTGCCTGCTTGTAGTGAGATGTGCACCTCCTCTAAAAGCAAGCACTGAAGGGCAGATACCTCCTCAGTCAGTTCATCAGCCTTTTCATTTCCTTGGATATAACTGTGACGATAAGAAAAACAAGATGAATTTCAGATGTCAATGTTTGATTTATAGTAGCAGTAAATATTGTTCTTCCCCGTCGGCCACTCAAATGACTTCAAGGTATTCATTCGTCTTGTCTATTGCCATTTCATATTTTGAAGAACCACTTACCATGTACAATTGATTCCATTTAAGTTAAACAAAGGTTCACAGGGCGGAAAACTACATGTCTTCCTTCGTACACAATAGTGTTTCGGTGAATGGAATCGATTTTCGGAGAGACAGTGTTTATGTTTTACTTAAACAACGAGATAACGAAAACTGTCAAGACCCGACCCAGCAGAGATCTACAACAGGGCATAAACGAGTTGCATACTTCATCTTGAAGCAGATTACAGCTGAACACGAAAATTCTCGGTACACTCTTACTTTCATTTGCGAACATCTGTTTTCCAGGAAAACAAGGAACTACACTCAAGTTCAGAGACTTTCGAACAAAGATGAAACCAGTCACATATTCCATGCACGACTTGGCAAAGTTCAAAACTTGAAAACATCAATGTCCCTCTATCGACTCAAATAACAGCCAGTTCCAGTCCATGACTAGTCACTTTGTTAGGGAAGTAAGCATCTCTTAATGAAACGTTTACTTCGCACTTCACTTCCACCCGGCTAGGTGAACAACGACTTTATGACTTCGAAAGTAATTCTCTCCATCAAAATTTTACTCAGCCGCCCCTTCTTGGCCGCCGTTCCACGGCCGCATCACAACGAATTCGTCTCGGAGAAACTTCAGCTGCTCGTTGAAAATTTCTTCGAAGAACCACTTGAATTTCCATTCTTCAGGCCCCGTTACGAATATTCCCCCGCAGCTTCTCTCGTTTCATGCAATTACCTCCTAATCCACGATGAAAACTTTCTCCATTTCGTCCCTGAGGCATGACCACTTGAAAATCTCATAAAGAAGATTTTTAATTAAACGCGCTCAGGACTATCGTCGTCGTCATCGGGGAATGGGCACGTTCGGGGGCGGCTTTCCAATTAACGCATCTAACGTGTACCGTACACACTCCGTTGGTGCTAAGGGTCTTGCAAATAGATATTAGCTCCCATCCCCAGTGTGAGCGTCGTTACACCGCCTTCCTGCGGATCACACTGTCATGTCCTTGAAATCGTCAACCAGCCTTCATTTACATTCGCGAGCTGCAAATCTCGGTTTGCCTGTCCTCGTCGTCCTCGGCGTGCACTTACGTCCGCACTTGGGGCTTTGTGCGCCGCCACCTTAAATGAAATAATTTCAATTTCAATTAAAACGTCGAAGTGTCAAAGCCAAATCAGCATTCGTCCTGAGACAGTGGTTCGCATTCCCTTCGAAAAGTGCCAACCACTTTGTGCGCGTATGCTCCCTACTTCCTTTACCCTGTAATGCACTAGGCCTATGAAGGGTGCGGAAGGTGTGGAGAGAAAGAAAAGTGAAAAGGAAGTGTGTAGTCTTGTGCGACGGTTGCGGCAAAAAAAGGTGTCACGTTTGCTAGGGATATTCAATCCCGCAGGCACTTACCGTGTCGCGTTGCGATGATGTAACATCGTTAGACGGGGAGAGCTAACTTGGATGTTGTACCTCTCGGTGGCGAATGTTGCTACTCGGGATACAGATTTCGTAACAAATCGGGGGAAAACAATCTCGTCCTTCCACATGCCCGAAGGGGATCTTTCGACTTTGAAGGCAGAGCGGCGACAGCACTCAACCGATGACGATGGCGGGGTTGATGACGAGTGTACTCCGGTGTAGTGCCATGAAAACGGAAACAACGTGCATTGATCCTTCAGGGAGCGCAAGTGCTCTGGGTGTCAGCCAGGGGAGAACTGGAGAATGGACATTTCGTTTTGCAAATGGAAGAAGCAAGGGATGACAAAGTTGCAAAGGATCTTCGATTGGAGGCGAAGACAAAGGAGGAATCTTACCAGATTCTTGGGGGTTGGTAAATGACGACTCTTAAGTGCGTTGTCTACTGTCAATCACTTGGCAGAGCGTTCACTTCTTTCTCATTCCTGACATCGAGTACTGACGGATTTGCGGACTAATGATGAGACTTATCATGAGTGGTTGATGCCTTGGGCGAACTTGTTGCTTTGAGGAGCCTTTAAGAGGTGCTCGTGCTGTCACTTGCACCCCATCCATCAGACCTCTCAAACAGTCATGTACATTTTGTCCATAGGCCGTGGGCTATTGCGAGTTAATTGTGATTAGTGAACAGCTGGCTGGCTCAAATGGGATTGGAGGGAGCCACATTGCCCTCGGTCGTCACGGGGTGTAAGCGATGCACATTTTACGCAGTGACCCTGGTTACTACTCGGCAGATTCTATTGGAAGGCGTCAGGACGGCAAGACTTATTGCGGCTTGATGAGCCTTCACGTGGCTTTGGACGATGCCTACTTCAAGACGGTGTGATAAAATTAAATGCTAAACAAAACGACATTTTTTAACTTTGACAACAGGATGTTTAGATTTTCTTCAGTTCGTTGTCCCACAACATGTTGGCTGAGGTCCTCAGACTTGGGCGTCCTCTATATATTTTTTGCCCCGATCGAAGTTATCCATGAGCTCAACAGGACCAGTAAACGCCTGTCCAGACTCATGTCGTTACTCACCGCGTACAGGTACAGGCTCATAAAGGTGCCCGTCAACTTTGTCACAAGGACCAACGTATACATCCTTCAATAGCCGTTCCCATCAAGGTAATGAATTCAATTCACCATCTAAGCCGACACAATTGAATTTTGCTGTTTCCGGCTAAAACAGTTTCTCCCTTCACGCCTCAACTCAGACAACACCCCCACCCACGTAGAGACAGATATAGAGCGACACATTTGCATCTCACACCCCATAATTAAATTTCCGTAATTCCCCTCGGTTATTGAAATTCGAATTCGATTGCAACACATACCCAGTGCTTGGGATATGCTTCACTCACCATAGGTGCGATAGAGTCTTGCCAACGGTTACAACCCTCACACGTGACGCTTTTCGGGCGAAAAAAAATATTATGTTTCTACCTTCGCCCGGAGCACCCGATTCGGAAACGCCTCTAATCAGATGAATATCAAAATTGAATAGGGTGGCACAGCAACACATATCGGGCACGGCTAGCAGGGAATGCTTGTACAAGCATATCCCGGCGGTAGGGGAGAATGCAGGGAAAAAAATCGAACTCATTTTCTGTAGCTGCAGGCAAGAGGGATTCTGAAGAGTCCTCGAAAGCGATGCAAACTTTCTCAAATCTCACAATCGTTTCGATTTTGTATTTCATCGAGGGTGCACTGGAAGTAGGTTGAGATTAACTTTCGGTCGGAACCCTTCCACGGAACACGGAAGTAAACAAATCGAGCAGTCACGGGGTCAGGACGGGCGGGATCACTAAAAGCTTTTTACTCCCCACTCCAGGAGCGCACACTCGTTGAGACAATACGCCAGGATACACACAACCATTAAGTCATTGTTGGGAAATGGAAAACGCCTTCGAGCGTACAATCGTAATGACATCAGGACCAAACATCGACCACGTAAGGGAAAATTCATTGTGAGTTACTGCTGTGCGGCGCTCGTGTTGCTCTTGCTTTCCAGATGCATAAGATTACACACAGGGATGTGGATTAAAAGTGAGCCAGAGGTGGGTGGGGGTTTCATGCTGGGAAGACGGTTTTCGACAACCGCCTCTGGGGGAGTGCGCGTACATCCGACGAGGGGTCGAAGCCGACGCGACGCTACCAGCGATGACGCTGAATTAAATAAACACTTCTCTGCGAATTGCAATTAAATTTAATCAAGCGTTTTGTAGTGCTTTGAGTGTGTCTACGACGTGATCTTATACCGGGGGGCCTGGTGTCTGGTGCTAGGGAGGAATGGCTGGGCGGCAATAAATTGCTGCAAATCACATAATCAGCACACAGTTTGGGGAGTTATGAAGTGTTGCTTAAATTGAGCTCTCACTGAAGAGGTGGGCGGTGTTGCCGATGTCATTAGTGTGTGTTATCTGCTGCTACAAAATTAAACTTGTTTGTAATCAAGGATGTGGATTCGAGGTATTTTTGCAAGAGCATGTGGCGTGAGCGGCTCTTGAGATCCGAGTCGTAGGAGATAAAGCATCTACTAAATATATTACATCAATTGACATTATTCAAATCGTGGAGATTGATTGAAATGTGTGGACTCGAAACATTCGCAAGTGTTGCGGAGCTATTCGTAAGCCTCAGTTATCCCTGGCTGAAGGACTGAGATTGAAGGAGTGATTTTAACGTAAGCAATTTTGGCATGATTTGCAAGAGCGACTGATGGAGGCGGAATAACAATAATGGATGTAGGCATTGCTACCGCGCGCAATAGACAGTTGTAAACTTGAAGCGAGGAGCGGGCCGTCATAATGGTTCCTTCTGCTGTCCGCTATAGAAAAGTTTCACTGTACATACATCAACTCGAATTCGAACACATAAAATCTCATGCAGGATAGACGCCGTATACAGAAATTGGTTCGATTAGACACACAGATGATGGCGCCAAAGGGACAAGCAAGCAGTCGCCTCTCACGGTCACCCCACAAGATCGAACGCTAACAAAACTCCAACGGACCTGCAGCCCATACAGTTCAATGTAGTGTTCTTCTCACGAAGAAACCAAGGACTTCTTCACACGCTTCTGAGACTGTCATACGCCTCCGGTCCGTGCAGCAGGACTGGAATGATCAGCGTCTTATATGAAGTCGGCTTAGTCCACTGAGTTATAGTTGCCCATTGCGACTCTCTGTCAAAGACGTTAAAGTTGTATGTCCTCGCTCGAGGGCAGCCTACACTTCGTTTTGTCCTCATTCACCGCCAGAGTCATTTTCGCCATTTCCGTCTGAACGCCAGTAGACGCCTCACTGACGGGTTCTTCAAACACGGCAATGACATCCGCGTATGCTAACAGTTCGAGTTTGGGCGGTCTCCTCTACGATGGCGTTGAAGGATATGTGGCAAATTGATTACAAGGATCAAAAGGATTTCAACGTTCGTCTGCATGGTTTATTAACGAACCGCATCCGTTTGGATTTATTAATTCTACATGACAGCGCGTCGCCTTGTCTAAATCCCTTTTTTGACATTAAATGCCTCGGTGAGTTCGTTACCGACCTTGATGGCGCGGCTCGAATTCTCTATCGTCATCCTGCACAACCTGCCGAGTTTGGCATAAATATCAAGTCTAGACATGGCGTATTACAGCTCGCCTCAATGCACACTGCCATATGCGGCCTTGAAATCGAAGAATATGTGGTGGGTGATTCTATCTGCCGCAATGTGAAGATCTGGTCGATCGTGGACTTCCTATAAGGCGCTCACACAAAATAGAAGAGCTGATCTTATAAGCGATGTGTAGGAGACTACTGCTGGCGTCTACAGTTGGCGCATTCAAATGGGTTTCCTTTCTTGTGGTCTCTACTCCACTCCGCACCAATTGAAGAAGGATTCATAAAAAAACTCCTTACAAAATCACACACTTTTATGATTTCTCTGACACGAAATCAAAGCAAATGCTTCCAACATATGCATCACCGCACTTGACACTAAGTTTCAACTGCAAGACAATAGCTTTGGTTAGAAACTTTCGGAAACTAAAGCAATTCCCTCCGTTACCGAGCCACTGCATTTGATTGTGTACAAAATTGTTCGGCACGCATCCCTCCCCATTTTGAAAGTACAATGCCTTCTCCGGTGAAAGTTGAAACTTCCGGAATTCGGAGGAGTTTCAGTCCGGCACTGGCTTTGCCGGAATCATGAAAATACGCTACAGTCCAGACCGATTGACTGATGATTTAAAATCGCCCCATCACGTGCCCAGAGTCCAATTAGCCGCATTTTTTAATTAAACATCTGTAAATGGATAACGGACTTATGCATGTCTGGTGTCCCAGAGGGATTCGTTTTTGTCTGATTATCCCTCGTTAGCAGTGCCTTTGATATGCTAATGAACCGCAAACCCAATATGTGGAAAATTGATTACAAGGATCAAAAGGATTTCAACGTTCGTCTGCATGGTTAATTAGCGAACCGCATCCGTTTGGATTTATTAATTCTACATCGTGTCCACGGTCAGACAAATCGAGTGTAATCCGCTCGTTGAATCCCCCGAGATGGGGCGCTCGCCAGACGTCGGCATTTAATTTCATATCCAAGTGAGTGCTAATTCCGGTCGCATTCAACAGCAACAATGCCCGAGATCCGGTGCGAATCCGCATAGCAAATTGATCGATACTCGTATCTTCGATATTGCAAATCTCCCTTCTGCAGTGGACTCACACACCCTTCTTGGCCGGGGGAAGGAAATCTGTAAACGAAAATCCCTCATCGATATGATAATGTGTGCACCCGCAGCGATTTGCTGCAAATCCCTTAGACAGACCCACACCAAGCAGCAGATCGAGGGAGAGCTAAGCTAAGACGAAGGGTGTCTAAGACGGAAAAGGACCAAGTGAAAGGCCTCTCATAATTTGAGGGAAAGAAATTCATCACGAACCCTCTGTGTTGCATGTAATCTCTGGCAATTTATTTATTTATTGCGTAGGGGTCGCAGAGTACATACGGAGTGCGACTCTTCGATCCCAAATGCGAGCGGTGCGCAAATTTGTTGCAATTTCGGATGATTTCCCAACTTTAATGGACAGTGTAACTGAACGCCGATTCATGTATTATTCAAGTAATTTGGGTCACATGAGCATAACGAAATCAGGGAAATATGATGGCTTGTCTGAGAGTTTTTTCTTTCTGTTTATACTGCTCGGCAGTTTAGGGGAGGGCGTGCTGTTGCTGGGGGAAGATGTTATTAAAATCCTCCCCATTCATCGGACGGATGTGTGCGAATGGCAAATCATTAATCAAAGGAATTTTCTCGTATATTTTGCCTCCTTGTCCTTTGATTTTCGTTATGGACAGTATGTGTTGTTGCACCAAATATCAGTCAGCTGAAGACAAATTTTATTCAAAATTGAATCATAAATAACCGACATGTTAAGGGGGTTTGTGAGCGAGTGGAGAATGTGATTGTGGTACGAGGATGTAAGAGCCATATGTATGAAAATGTAAATAATTCAAGTGGCGGGCTCAGATTCGCTGGCAGTGCTTTAAGCGTCAAAGGGTTGTCGATTCTACGGACTTGGTGTAGACGATCGAGTGATCTCAAGTGACATGACCCTTGGCCAAGAGAGATGACCAGAGATCAATTATCGCTTCACAACATCGAGCGTTACGTCGTTTCTATGTAGGCACTACATCTCTTGTTACACCAAATATGCCGATTGTCTCGATCTCAGGCCTAATAAGGTCAGTTAACATCGTTCTATACGTTCTGAGGCCATTCAGGGAAATCGTGTCTTCTTCCTTTTTTCGAATGAAATATGATGATGATGATGATGCCGCCATGCTAAAAGCCACAGCATACAATCAAAATTGGCTAAAAACTTGTGGACTTCATTCCAATAACGGACATATTTGCCTGTTGACATAGAACATAGTTACCCAAAGATTATAACCAATGTTCCACGATGCGGTGCTTCTAAAATACTACACTTTTAGTGAGAACTGACTACTTGAGCCATTCGGTAAATCTCCACACATTTACAAAAAAAATATGAAATTACTTTAGACCCCATAATCATACACAAGCTCCCTCCATAACCACCACCCTTTCAGGGGCAACCATGTTAAAAAATTCCAAACCTCAAGTGAATTAACCCAAAAACTGCTTAGTCACGAAGGTTTGTTTGGTTAAGTTCACACCCTCTTTTATACGTGTCGCTCAGTTAGCACGTACATTTATGCTGAGAAGGCAAAACAAATCGTTTCTACTTCCCCTGCTGCCATTGTGTTGTGAAATCTACGTACGAGGGAAAAAAGAAACACGGCCCGCCTCTAAACTGATGTCATGTGTCACCAGACAAGGACAATGTCATGTACCCTTCTGACATTCGCATTTAAGTGGAATTAGGTGTCGGCGCTGCTCGGGACGGCTCCCTAAACTAATTACTCAACTTATTGCTTGTATTCGCCGCATCGCCCGCCGCCGTCGGACATGTTGCATATGAAAACACCATTAACTGATAAAAAAGGAAATTAAATTCGTAACTAACACTATGCCCGTTATCGCTCACATTGCAATTTCCTCGTTACTAGCATGCTTTCGGCGGGTCACAAGAGAACTACTCCCGGCAGAGTATTCAAAGCTACAACTACAACTAGCCACGAGTCCTTTTGAGCGGGCGAGACTGTCACGTGACAAGCTAAATTAACTATTAGCCCTACATTCTTGTGCAGTCCGGCATGGTTTTTGTGGATCGGCGTTTAGCAACCCAATCGGAGGGAGTTCCTGGAAAAACACGGCTCTCGGATTTTCTGAAACTGTCATTCGCTGCTGGGGGCTTCGCTTTGTTCCGTCACCCACATCATCAGTGGGCATTATTTCGAATAAAGCTCCTCGAATCGTTCGGGTTAATCCATACCATGGCAGGGACAACGAGAACGGATTTCACCAACAGATATTGGAAAACGTTATGAGCCTCTGTTCTATGTCCGGAGACAGGGTACACAGAAATGATTTCGTAGAATGTGCTTCAATAGGAAATGTCAGGGCGATTGTGTTGTGCTGACAGTGCTGCAGCGGTGGGTCCTGTTGGTGTTATTTCAAAGGGGATCAGTGAGAGCAGTCTCCGACTGCAGGTGAATTAGAATTTCAAAGGAACTGCAAAAGGAAATTGTTTGTCGCTTCGAAGACGGTGCGCTCTTGCCTGGAATTCACTCACATGTGGATAATGGGCTTGCGATAGGAAAAGGACAACTTTGAGGCGAATGCACCTCATGCTGGATGCAAGCAGGACTCAAGTGTGTATGTGCAGACAAACGTTCAAACACTTACGAAATGGAAAATTTCTCATGTTCATGGCTTGTGTGGAAAGGAAAGGAGTGGTTGGACTTTGAACAAATCTGTTAAACTATCTGATGGGGATGTGGGTGGAGTGCACTCACAGGACAAATTGCTGTGGCTTGGGGAGACATCACACGCTTCAACCAATAACAAAGCCTTGTACAGCACAATCTCCGACATCGAACGTCAACATTCTCGGGGGCACTCTCAAGACGTGTGAAGCAGCTAAAATGGTGACTGAATCGAAAACTAAAAAAGGACTGAGAATGTAGACATCTGCAGAAGGGCACGAGTGTAACATTATATTCAGACCGTCTTTGGAGGGCCACCGACCATCCTATTGCGAGGACCATCATCCCCGTCAAAGTTTGACAATTCCCCTCGCTGTTGTCCTTTCCAAATTCAATCCAGGCTAACATCATGTTCAGCAACCTCGCATAGCCCGCCGGACAAACCTTTTAACACCCATTCAATGCCGTTCAACAAACCGAAGAAGAAAAACTACATTGCCCCTCGCTCACATCCGACCGTAAGCTACTACAATAACAAATAATTCCGAAATCGATGAACCATATCCACCACGGTGATGGCAAAAATCTTTCAGTGTGACAAATTCATTGTTTCAATTGAACCATTATACACGGCATTCCGCACACACATCCTCCTGCAGTCATCGTCCTCGCAAAAATTTTCAATTCGTCCCTCATTGTGCACACAAATCACGCACACAACGAAAGAAAACAAAAACAAAGGGCAACCCCCACGGTGTCTCAACAAACACAAGTAAGCGGCGAAAAGAAGCAAAACAAGTTTCACTTAAAAATCGTTTCACACTCGATAAACTTCGAATAAAGGATGCGAAATCTTCGATAGCAATTACGTCACATTACGCCATTATCCTCGGGCTGAGACTTCTTTCAGAGCAACCCTGGGCATTTGTTGCTGTGCTACAATGCGCACTTTGAGTGCGACCTACCTTCCCCCTGGTCCACCGTCATCATCATCGACTTTCTCGAGATGAGAAGAGGTGAACGCAAATGCAGACTCCTGCCCTGCCATGCCATGCCCTCCCCTCGAACTGGATTCGTTGTGTTTGCTCAAGGATGCACGACACACACCACAATAGAGTGTCATGTGTACGACATTCATGTCCAGAGATCGCGATAACGACTAACGACTAACAACGAACGACGAAACACAATTATTGCTGCCACTCTAATGCCGATGTGTTGCGAGTGCGGGGCTTGCGGTGGGGTGGCGCAGATACCCAACGGGGAGACAGACACTCTGATGGTTTTTCAGGTGAAATTTGAACTGGAAAATCCGCCTCAGCAAGCAATCCAACTGCAAGCGCTTTTCATTCCGGTCACATGGTCCGATGACGTTGCTTGGCTCCGCTGTGAAACGTTTAACCTGCTGTGCCGCAACCTTCGTCGTCGCTGTGCATCTCATCATTGTCGCGTATGGGTGATGGATTTTGAATAAATTATCCTTTCCAATGGTACACCCTGTGTGGGGGTCTGTGTGCGATGAAGAAGGATGTTTGTTGATTGGCACGAGAGCCTTGGATGCACTAGAGCCACCTGTACTCCGTGGTTCCTTGTGCACTATCCCAGAGTTATTGACACGTACACAGGGACAGAGATCGAATGTGGTTGCGTTGGACGTGGTAGATGTTTAAGAACAATGCCATTCAGTGGAGAGTATTTTTGTGTCAGCTGTCTACACTTCGGGAACTTTCGATTAGATTCATTTAGAGTTTTGGAATAATGTTTGATTGGGATTTTGAAGGGTTTATAAGGTGTTGTTTGGAAGATATGGGGCCCCCCTTTAGAACTTGATTTATGGCATACCTAATGACGGTGGCTGGAGATGTTGGCGTACACTGTCAAAACGTAATAAGACCATCTCCACTCCTGTACTAGCGAACCATGATTCGGCCCAGGAAACAGCGAATTTAATTTTCACGACACCACTCTTGAATCATTGACATTGCTCAGAAAATACAGCTATTTAAAAAGCTTCACAAATGTCGGCATGAAAATTGAGGCAACTCTTCAGCGCCCAGCAGCTGCTGGAGAATCTGGGACCAAATACCAAGATGTGTGTACATGTCAATACACGTGTTCACGTACCTACCACACTGAACCGAATTCATGATGACGTCCGCGTCGTAAATATGCGTGAAAATAATGCTCGTGATCACGCGGACGTCCTCAATTAATGGGTACGTGATCTCGTACCGTGCTACAGTCAAACCTCTGTCAGTCGAACAACCTTAAGTCGAATTTTCCATAAGTCCAACAAAAGTCGCAGAACTTAAAATGTCTCATATTTTACACTCAATAACTCGAACACAATATTTGTTCCGATAACTATTCGAGTTATGGTAAGTATCGTATGTCACGTCGTCACGTACGAACGCGACCTCAAAGACTCAAGCTAAAATCGGTTCTTTGGAGCCCCCTTTATTGAATATGTAAAGGCATACATCTGAGAGGAAAATGGAATCATGTCTGCTGTTTTTCTTACAGTGTATCAAAGTATCTTTACATAATAGATAAGTGAATTTATGAAAAACCGACTGACTGTACTCAATTTGCTTTCGATTGTCGAGCATTGTTACACTCCTTGCGGCGACAAATGACAGAAGAGACAGACAGAAAATTCCTGTTGCGCCCGTATGTAGTCGTAAATTCAATACTCCGCTGCATTACAATCAAATTGAATGCCTATAGCCTTGCGACTGTCTAATATCTAAGCAACACCCGCCCTGCAGACAAAATTGGAATTCCCTGTGATTATCCAAAGTGACAGCATCAGTGAGAGCAAACACATCTCCCTCAAGTACAAACACCTCACTTTAATTAGCAAAGTAAATGCTGTTAATTACAGCAATTTCTCCCTTCCCCCTACATCAGGCAGTGGTGGCTTGTCAAAGAGTCCCTAGATTATGGAAAGCCATTTCCAGCGTCGCGGAGGGTGTTACTGTGCGACAATGTTGACAAGACGGGACTAATTCGAATTAAGGAGAATTCCATCCACGACATGGAGAAGAGTCGATCAAGTCTCGTCGTCGTTTGTCTCGCACAACCCAGCTCATCTTGGAGGGGATAATCTGCAATGGAGTACACGGTCTTGACTGCCGCCGCAATACCAGAAGTTGCGGTCGATTGTATCGCGTGCTCGTCGGCTGATGGAATAGGGACGATTGTATCGGAGTGAATTGCGATGCTCTAGTCAATTATTTGTATATCGGCGGCTGCAGCATGACTCGGGCATGAGCAGTGGCAGTTGTAATTGCAGTTCATTACAGTAATTAGTAATTAGATAGCATTGATGAAGATCTACAGTCGGGGATAATGAAGTCTTTTGATGAGAGTTAGTCACACGATTATAGAAGAAGACGACGATTCCGCTTCAGTCAAAAGGAATTCCCTAATTGACTCATTGCCCGCCGCGTAAGGCGAAGCACAAAGGTAGCGGCTCGAGAAGAAAACTAATTAATCAGATAAGACGCCACAGTGGCCAGAGTTCATTCGACCGACAAAAGGGAGATATTTTCCGGCACCAAAGACGGAAATAGTTCTTAGGATAGGGTAATTAAATGCGAGGAATGTCGTCGTCGAGTCTGGTTAAAGACTGTTGCACGAAGGCACTGAAGTCATTATCTTTTTTTCCATTTTGTGGGATTTTTGAGATTTTTTTGGAAAGCTGATTTCATCTTCTCAAGAAGCATTCGGAATATGTGGGCGCTATACGCCTTTGCAATGTCTCTGAGGCTGCCGCCGACGTAGCATAGTAGGGTGGGGATCGATGCTATCATACGCTGGGTGTCTAGTACCGAATCGCGAATCGAACAAGCAGCAGACTCTTTCAATTATTGAGAAAATCATAAAAAATGTCACCAAAAAATGATGAAAACTGTAGGTCCCGCACTACACGTGTGGCTGGTGTAGAACACAGGTGTTGTTCTTTAACCGCAATTGTTGTCCTTTAACCGAAATTATGAATAGGTGTGTTAGCCTGTTGTTCTTGGTGTGGCGAGTTAGTACGGACCTCATTCGAAAACGGTGCCCGATATCCTACTGGCTGTTTATAGATTTCGGACCATTTTGGGTGAGCACCGTTTCCATGTCAGCTAAAAAGTCAGCGTTGTCGAATGCTGTTGCGGTTATGCGCTCCATGAGCGTAATCATAGGCCTTGAATCCACAGAAGCCTGACGGGTCTCATGTCGTTGCATAATCTTACCGTTCATGATTAAATCTTGTATTTCCAACACGGCCAAGTATTCGCATTTAGAATTGTCCGCCCAATGAATCGCATCGCTAGGCGCAGTTAGCTGAATGAAGCACTTACACTCAGACCAGTGGAGCATGTTGTGTTGCCAGCGGTAACTTAACACGCGGATCTAATATTTGACAAGACTATCGCTGACACTAATATTTCTTAGTTGGATGAGGTCATTATAGAAGGTATCCCTAGGTGACATTTTCTTCGGCTGAAGTGTTTCCTTCTCTTCTTCTTTTTTTATAAGCGTTTTATAAGCTCAGCTCCATTCGAGCCTGATCTCAGTTCTAATTTTTTTCGTGGTGTTTATGAACACTAGAGCAATGTCTAGTTTTGGCATCCCTACCAAACTCGTCCGTTTGTGTAGGATGACGATGGAGAATGCACGCTGCGCCATCAAGGTCGGTAAAACCTAACCGAGACCTTTGATGTCAAAAAAGGATTCAGACAAGGCGACGCGCTGTCATGCGACTTTTTCAACATCGTTCTTGAAAGAATTGTTCAAAACTCGAACGCCAACACCAGAGGAACAATCTTTCAGAAGTCCGTCCAACTACTCACATATGCCGACGATATTGACATTATCGGAAGAACGCAGCGTGATGTCAATGGCGCTTTTGTGGGTATTGCAACGGAGGCCGCGAAGATGGGTTTAGCGGTAAACGAGGGTAAGACCAAGTATATGCTGTCAACGAGAAAGGACACCCAACACCGACGTCTCGGTCAGAACGTCACAGCAGACAGATATAACTTTGAGGTAGTCAAAAACTTTGTCTACCTAGGCACCGCTATCAATTCAGACAACGACACCAGCGCTGAAATCAAACGAAGAATAACTCTTGCCAATCGATGCTTCTTTGGGCTAAGAAAGCAATTGGTAAACAAAGCCCTCTCTCGAACAACCAAGCTAACGCTTTACAAGACCTTAATCGTCCCAGTCCTGCTATATGGCGCGGAGGCATGGACTTTATCAAAAGCGGATGAAGCTGCACTTGGTTGGTTCGAGAGGAAAATTCTTCGTGTGATTTTCGGTCCCGTCTGCATAGATGGTGAGTGGAGGAGGAGATATAATGACGAACTATACGGGCTGTTTAGCGACATCGACTTAGCCAGAAGAGTGAAGATCCAACGATTGAGGTGGCTAGGTCATGTAGAGCGGATGGAAACCAATGCTCCGGCCCGAAATGTCTTCGAATCCACCCCGGAGGGACGGCGCAGTAGAGGAAGACCGCGACTCAGGTGGCGCACGCAAGTGGAAAGGGACCTCAACCAACTATGCGTGCGAAACTGGAGACAGCTAGCTAAAGATCGAGCTGGCTGGAGACGCTTGTTAGTTGAGGCCCAGGTCCGCCTCGGACTGTAGCGCCACCTTAAGTAAGTTATGAACAGTTTAGCTCATAATAATATGGGTGGCGCTACAGCCCCTCTAGGGGCTGGCCAGGGCCTAGCTTCTCAGCGTGCTATTGTTCTCTCACAAGTGGAAGGGGTCTACAGTTTGAGACGTTTCTAGGCAGTTATTACTCTTTGAGCATTGTCAATGACTCGAAAGAGGTGAAGCCGAGAAAATTGTGTTTGGTCATACCAGCCGTGAAAAGAAACTCAGCCAGCGAGCTTCAGTTGTGTAGGGTTCGACGCAAATACCCACAACGCCACGAACATTTGAACTTACTCTGCGTCAAACACATTAGAAAAGTTGATTTCTTCAAGTTTATCACTTACCTGCAAAGAAAGAAAACAAGGACGTTAATATAAGATCGAAAATGACTATTCAGTCAATCGACTGTTAAATATGGAAGCTATAATAAATTTATATCGCCGGAAACTGGGAAAACAATAAGGTATTGAGGACAACCCCCCACAATTCATACTTTTTCAGTTATCGGCACACACCGTAGGCCAACCCCCACAATTCATAAATTTTCAGTGTCGTGGATCATTTCTTACCACCCTCTATCCAATTATCAGTATTCTGATAATTTTCTTCTTACATGGTAAACTGAAACATCAATTTACGGGCACCTCTCTATAGCGGACACCTCTGTTATGGACAATTCGTCATTGGCCCGGGAGGCAGGGATAGGGCTATTCGAGCACATCCACCCTTTTACAAAAGACCCGCCCGGTTTTTGTACGCTGTAATCTGAATTCCAACTAAAAAACATACAATCGCACGAAAACGAGCATGGGGCGTTTAAATTTCTTGGCTTGCACTCAACAGCCACGCATCAGCTTGTGATTGGAAAATAAGAAGCAACGTTCCTTTGGTGCTGCGAATTTGTCAGTAGATTACGACTCCAAAGTTAGTACTTGGATGACATCCACCAAGTGCGGGGGGGCAATCAGCCCCCCGGTAAGAAAGTTTATGCGTTCTAATTTGCTGCCCGAAAGAAAGGCGCTCTTATTGCCGCCCACCAGCAAATAGTCTTAAAACTGAAGACAGTATGATAAAAACATTATTCTTCCCACCGTCGCTGATCCAACCCATGAGAATATCATAAGAATAACAAAGCTGAACTGCAAAAAAAATTTGCTATCGCACGGAAAAATGATGAAGTTACCACAGTATTGAACAGCATTACGTTAAGAGACGCAGTATTCTTCTTGGTCAGTGCTTGGGAAGGGCTTTCACTGGAATTGATGAAAAACTCTTGGAATGCTTTGTTATCCTTCACTGAGTCAGATGAATGGGACCGTGAAGATTGCATTCCTCTAACTCGACTAATGTACCAAGCAAATTGTATCAAAACTTCTGAAATGGCAAGTTTTACGGGAACTATGGAGAAGGTATATCAGGAATTCAGCTGAATGATAATAAAGTTATCGACAACAACATTCAGGAAAGTACACAGCCAGTTAGCGAAGAAGAAGAGCCAATGAGTTAGGGTTCAGCATGATGATGCAATAGCAGAGTTCTCTGTTTCTATGAAATGGGCTCTGGATGGTGAAGCGTCCACTTCTGATACATTAGTGTTGAAAGATGTTTAAGAAATGCCTGAAATTCCCAGGCAAACTGCTGCGTGAACACGCATACATTTCGAATATTTAAATTAATTTTAATTTGTAGATTTTTGTTATGATTGCAATTTTTGGTATTAAGTGGATTAAGTGGATTAACATGGATTTTTCTTGTTAAATGATAATCTTGATTCGGATTTGATTGCAATAATTGATTCGGATTAGCAAGACATAAGCAAACCCGACTCTTTCGATAGTCTCCCATATGCAATATATGAACGTTTAGCATTTCAAAAGAGTTTGCCATCAAGATTCATACACTTTCCTTTTTCAAAATTGTCACCACTTCGCGTGAGTAAGTTGCGCAGACAAACTTGATGCCACCATAGCAATCAAAAAATTTGGACGCCTCCCGACGAACCTATTTCTGAAGCAAAAAACGAAGACGAACACAAGGCTACGCTTAATTTTCAAATGTCATTCCAAATTGACCAGTTGCGCTAATAACAATATAGATGGCGCTACAGTTCGAGATGGGTCCAGCTTCTACAGCAACCGCCAATGTCGGGCGAATAGGAGGGACCTACATTTTTCTAGGCAGGTATGTCATTTGAACTTTGTTACTGAATCGAAATGAGTATGTAGGTGGAGCGGTGAATTATTAAAGTCGGTGGTGTTGAGAGTTGAAACCGCCCCCAGCGTAAGTATCGAATTTGATTAGTTAATTTACGAAATTTGAGTAGATCAGAAGGAATATTCGTAGCTAGAGATGGCAGCCTGATTTGAAGTCGTTTGGGAGCAACGCCCTATTTCCTTGAACGCAGTAAGAAGAGGGAGAAACAACTGTCTTCATCTAGTCCGCCTTCTATTTGGTGCCCTTCTCGTTGACAGCTCTACCTCATGGGTTCCGATTGTCTAACAGAGTTCAACTGGCAATATTCAGAAAAGTTAAACCAATGCTTTCTTCATTCTCTGCACCCCATTATGCATCAATCAAGTCCCCTCCGTCCGTGTTGTGAGTATCCCGATCACCTCACCACTCCTTATAACCGACATCCTTATTAAACTGAAACATAATGAAGTTGTCTGATATAGTCAAACACGACCCCACCATCAGACCCTAATCGCCTCCATCCATTCCGCACTAACGTTCACTCGCTCAAAGGGAATTCACAGAAATTTGATTCACGGACACAACAAATCCCCAACTGACCATGTCCTTAAGACCTTTTTATGGCTTTTAACTGCATGCACGTTTGAGTAAACCCATAAAACTCATTTTCTCAGCTAACGTACGACCTAAAAGCCGCTCTTTGCTCTCCATTACGAGTATAAATCTATTTAGTTTTTTTTTGTCTGCTTTTCATCGTTTTTGATTTCAACGAACATTCGATACATTCTCCGGACAAAGACATAAAACTCATCACCTTCTCAACCCAAAACCACTCTCACACACACACACACACTTTTCCTTCAATCTTCCGCTCATCAAGGAGTTTTTCTGGTCACGATCCGTACTGGAAGGAAGCACCCTTCTCAAGGCATGTACAAATGTATGTTGTACCTGCAGAAAATAGTAATAACCCCCGGCGTCCACAACCCGCCCCGAGCTTGGATTTCGTTTTCTTTCTAAAGTGATTGTAATAGTTGGACTCGTGTCTGCAGTGACTACAGACAAATGGAGACCGAGAGGGACTGGGAACAAAAACAATACGAAAAAACGGAGACATTCAATTTTGCTTTTAGCCCTCAAAGAGGACATAAAAGGATTTCTCATTTCTCCGCCACTCCACCTCATCTGCCCTATCATCGTGACGACACGAAAAGGGGGTCGGAATCACACGTTTCCGTGTTGAAGCCGTTTTACGCTTGAGATGATCCTTAAAAGTGTACAGGAGCAGACGAATATAACACTTAAGGACACCATCGGCAAATTATCACGTACCCTGCGGGTGTGGGTCCGATGGTGCTCCATCCCTTCCCCGATATGTGGTGAGTGTACATTGCTTGCTCATCCCTGAGGACGTGACCAACTTGCACTTCGCCTTAACTGCCCCACCCATCGATCTTCGGTTGAGTACAGTACAGTTTACGGACTCAATTAATTAGGAACTTTAGGATCTAACACCGGCCGATGCAAACTGCCTTCGGGCACAATCCCTGCAGGAAAACAATGGTCAAGTCCGAGTGCACCTGTGAGGACTTTCCTTGAACGAACATTGGTCAACGACGAAGATGCTTGTTCAGTGCAAGTCCCGTACATCATCTTTAATTGTATTCTTGGGCCGTGCACCAGGCCCTGGAACACAGAAACCTCTAACCACAGACCAGTGTCCATGAGTGTAGATATGACGAGCGCATATCCTGGATTTTCGTTGAATGACTCATGCGGATGCTGGTCATGCATGAGCACGAATTCATATTCCTGCAGGACTCGTCCTGTTTCCCATCTGTCTCGTAAATAGATCATGAATCCAGAACACCAAAACAGGTTACCCCTGCTGACGTGTGCGAGTTGTGTGCTTGCCTCTGTGTCCCTGTGTTCGGAGAGGTACACTTTGCGGTGAATGCTTGGACTGGGAATTTTTCACCGGAAGAAAGCGAGCATATAAATCCCAAAGCCATTCTGCTGGATGCAAATAATAATAATGCACCCGATACACTGCCAGTGAGCTGAATTGGCATGGCATAAGTCGGCAGTGGGGAATGGGTGAGAGTCTAGTACGTACAGGGAAAACTTTTACTTTAATTGCTTTGTCGACTTTGATTCTAATTGGAAAACATCCCTCCACTCTCTGCCACGGCGGTGTGTGTGTGTGTCTCTGAGTGCACAGGGAAAATTTCTGCTCCTGTGGCTGCCTTTGGATTTGTGTCTGATGTGGTGTTGTTTTTGCATGGATACCCTCGCAATTGTGGAGTAATTCAATTAGATCGAGTTGTACACACAGTTCTGCCATTGTAGCCCAACTACATAACACGATAACCGAAGACACTTTTCCGTTGTCGTTTCGATATTGAACAACTGCTTCTCCCTCAATCGGTTAAGGTAAGTGCAGCATACAGCGCACTTGCCGGGCTGGTTAGCATAACACCGCAAATCTGACGTAGCACGAGATGTCAATCATTTTAGATCGTAAAATGATTTTGAAATACTGTCGACGGGAGTGCGAGGGTTTGGAACTTTTTTGCGCAAGTACATGTATAGCCTTGGAATGTTTCTGGTTTGAGGGCAACTGCATCACTAAACAGGGACTCATTTACAGCTCATTTAGAGAACATTGATTGATTGATTCCACGAATATGGATTCAACGTAGATGTTATTAAGGTCGTAGCCGCAAGGGTTTAATCACTGGATTGTAGTGAAATGAGAGACAGCACTTCGGAATACAATTACAGTGAAACCTCCGTTGGCACACTCTGTAATTGGGGCACCTCCTAAATGAATCGCACTTCATGCATACACTCGGTTTTTTCATGTACATAAGTTAACCTCTGCAAACGGGGCAACTCTGAATTGGATAATGGGACAACGACTTTCTTAGAAAAACAAGGAGGTAGAAGTTACAAGTGTCGGAGCTGATTGTGTGGATGTTGTACATCACCAGAAATTGGCGAGTTGCCCAGAATGTCTGTTGTTGCCTCAAATCAATCTTTAATTTTAAAGGGTGATTTTTTAGCTATTATCTTTTTGGCAACACTGGTTTAAACAGCTGACGCACGTTTCGTGTTTTGTTTCACTGTCAAACATCTTCAGTTTGGTCTATAATTTAGCCATGAATCGTCGTACAAACGAACAACGCTTGCAAATTATTGAATTTTATTATCAAAATGCGTGCTCTGTTAAGAAAGTTCATCGCGCGCTTCTTCCATTTTACGGTCAGTTTAAGACGAAGCTCGCTGGCAAGACGGTGCCACATGCCACACAGCACGCGCAACAATGGACTTATTGAGAGGCGAGTTCGGTGAACATTTTATTTCACGTTCGGGACCGGTCAATTGGCCGCCTAGATCGTGCGATTTAATGCCTTTAGACAATTTTTTGGAGCTATGTTAAAGCTGTCATCATGTCTATACAGACAAGCCCGCTTCAATTGACGCATTGGAAGACACCATTGAAGCATTTATTCGTGAGATACCGGCCGAAATGTTGGAAAGAGTATGCCAAAATTGGACTAAGCGGATGGACCATTTGATGCGCAGTCAAGGTCAACATTTGCATGAAATAATCTTCAAACATTAAATTATATGGACCGTACTATCGACTCAAATAAAGATTTCATGCATTTTTCTGAATTTTATGTGTTTTTTTTTCTTTTTGAAAAACTTTCCTATAGCTTTTAAAAAATCACCCTTTATTATATTTAATACATTAATTGAATAATCTATAACGAACAGTTAACACTTCAGGAACATTTTATTCCAGAGCACATTCATCAGCACACACTAATGCCGATGATATCCAAATTTATTGAAGCTGCAAGTTGGGTCTCATTGAAAATTATTGCCTTGAAACTTATCAGGATCTTAATCAAATATTTGACTGGTCTGTGGAAAATGGATTCACACTCAACCCCAACAAATCCAAATGCCTGGTTATATCAAGAACAAAAGTGTGTGGGAGTCAGAACACTGACATATGTCTAAGCCTAACTTAGCACTCGATCACTCTGTTTCTTCGCCGGGACATCTCCAAAATAAAGAAACCAAAATGTCTTGTTTCAATATCGTCTCTTTTCAATTGGATCTGTCGTAATTCCTTGATTCAAATAACTTTAAATAACTCCCCCGTTGATTTTGTGGAAACATCATTGTATATATGGACTGCAACGTCTAGCTGCGCAGCCGAGGCGAAGAATGTTTCACATTGGGAGAGTTGAGGTTAAGTCATCTTATTTTTGAAGATGACTTCGTGATCCTCACATTTTCCTAGACGGAACTCCAGCTCGCACTCGATAGGTTTGTGGCCGTGTGTGCTGATGCAGGAATGAAGGTCAACGTAGCCAAATCAGAGCTTATGGTCATCTCCAGAACGCCTGTTCAATGCACTCTACAGGTTAGTGGAGTCCCATTGAAGCAGGTGGAGAAGTTTAAGTATTTCAGGGTCTTTTTCACGAGTGATGGAAGGAGTAATGCTGAGCTTTCCTGTAGGATTGGTCAAGCTGGGTCAATTTTGAATCAGCTTGATAGATTTGTACTTAGGAAGGCCGAGCTTGGTGTCAAAGCCAAGTTAGCGGTTTTCAACTCAGTATCTGTTCCAACTCTCAACTATGGCATGAAATTTGGGTAATGACCGAAAGAATAAGATCGCGAATACAAGCTGCTGAGGTGAGATTTCTCCGTGCTGTTGTGGGATCTACTCGCCGGGATAGGGAGAGAAACACGGCAGTGCGCGAGGAACTCAACATTGAGGAGCTGCTTCTTCGAACGGGGAGAGCTATGCTTCGGTGGCTTCACCACCACTTCCGGGGCGGGCGTTGAATGCAGTTCCATCAGGTAGGCGACCGCTTGGCAAACCCAGGACAAGATGGTTGAACCAAGTTCAAAAACTCGCCTGGTTACGCTTGGGCATAACTCCTGATGAGTGGTCGCATTCCTTGGCATGTCGCAGGTCTTTACAAAGAGTGGAATGAAGGCTTGAAAGACGTAGGTATGAATGTTAATTTCTATCGGACATTTTTTTAGAAAACTATATTTGAGACCCTGTAGCCCATGCTAAGTTAAGCACTGAAATAAGTAGTCCGTAGGGATTGCAGCAGGGGTACCTTTAGGAAGTGTATTTAGTCCCATGCTTTGCCTGATTTATGTGTGTTATATACCGCAAGACGATGAAACTGTAGTAGGCACTGAAGATTCGGTCACTTCGATAACGATAGTTGCTTTTTTTTGTTTTGGAAAAAAAGCAACACCAGAGAGCATTTTTTGCAAGGAAAACTGCCAGGAACCATTGCCAACGACGACACTTAGGCAGACAGACTACTACCACTGATCGACTACACCAGTGATAGTGCCGTTAATTTGATCCCAACGGTAAATGGTGACCGGACGAGATTTTGAAAACCAGATAAGAGCGTATTAACTTTGCTTCCACTGGGATTTGATCCGGGGACCCTACTAACTAAGAGCAGTCACTTAACCAACTGCGCCATGCAGTCTCGTTAATCTAGTAAAATCTAATAAAGAATCATTGGCTCGGTAGATTTTCACATAAACTTGTTGTCAAAAGGCTGCCCCCGCCCAGAAAAGCTAGATTTAGTAAGACCCTTGTGACGATGAGAAAACTGAGCACCTATTTTGGAAAATTTAACCACAACCAGCCTACACTAATCTAGGTATGACAGCTGGCAATCAGCAACTTCAACCTTCCATGGTTACTAATGTAGGTGGTGACAAAGCACCTTGTGCTGTCATGAGAATTAAATAAATCGTAATCTTACCCTTTGGAGCTAATTGATAATAACAGGAATTTTGGGAACAAAAAAGGAAGCTCCTTAACGACTTATTCTTCGTTAGAAGAGACTGCTGAAAAACCGTCTCTGCAACTCCCATAGACCCATCCTTAAAAGGGTGCGTACTTTTGGCACAATGTCCCGATCTTATTCCGAGAAGTTTCCTAGGAGCTTGTCTGCTCAGACCAATTATACTAAGCATGACTGCTATTACCGAGCAATCTGCAATTAATTTTCTTTCAACAAAAAAACTAAGTCGTACTATCAAGACTGTTCTAAACGAGACCAAAACAAATTTCTCCTCGCGATTTCTCCTTTCTCGCGACTTATGTACACCTGACTTGCACCACAGCACGCCCTTCCCAATGGCCTCCCTTATCACATCCATTCCGTCGCAAATACAAAGTTTCGAGTGGCAACGTCGGTTGCCTTAGCATCAACTTAACATCCAATCAAACTTAAAACCTAGCCAAGCGTGAAGAATATTATGAATTCCGATGTAGAACCGCCTTGAGCAGCATTGACACCCCTTTCAATCGACCTCGAGGGAATTCTACTATCGCAAATCAAAAGCAAAAATCTGCGCAAAAAAAAAACCCACTTTCGCTTTAATACAAATTTCATATAATTCGTTTCATTTCCCAAACGATTTCAGCAGGTAAGCAAACCTCTCCCTCAAGACCGACAGCCCATGTCAAGTCACCCGTCGTCGCCCACCCCCGGCCCGCCTCAACGCAGATGATGAAATCTCCGCAAAAGGATCGCTATCGTACAACACATCAAAAAATAATATTTACTTTCGGAAATCGTTCAAACAACGCTACGAAAGCCCCGGGGGGTAAGAACGAGTTCCTTAGAACAATCAACACGAACCAAAGGGGGTTTGAAGTATCGCAGTAACGAGTCCTTTGATTTGTATCCGGTATCGGCATCCGCAAGGATCCTTGTCAAACAATTTGATGCCGTTTTTTTTTCATTTTTGGTTGGTTTCTACTTTTTCTTTACATCCACGCCCTACTGCAGGCGGCGGCGGGTAAAGAGCTCTAATTTAAGCCAAAGAGCGTCGATGAGGGTCCTCGGCCCGTATCCACCACTCATATCATCCGACCACTCTTGCATGTGCAGCCGGGACTTGATTTTTTTCCTCGCTTTCGCCGTACCTTGCGTCAACCCTTCGGTACTCTAATTGAAACATCCCTCCTTAAACAAAGACGAGTGCATAATTCAAATCTATTATTGGTTGCAGAGCCGGTTAGACTGACGGTTTGGCTGACGAACGAAAGGCGACCTTATGCAAATGACGGGTAACCCCATGCAACCTTCCCTTGAGGGCTGAGGAAATCGATGCTTGCACACTCGGCTCGGTGGGGTGCGCTACTGCTCTGGCGGAGTTTGTCGTTTAGGCAAGACATCAATACCGCCACCAAGCTTATCGGGCGACTGCACAGTCTAAGCCATGCAACCCTCCTGTTGAAAGGGTATTTTGCATAACACACCGGACAAAAAAAAACCGAAACAACGACTGGCGGAATGACAAGGAGAAGAGATAACATACCCCGTCACGTTGTACATTTGTGTACATGAATATATTTGCTGTGCAGAGTGGCAGTTGTTGGACTGCCGGTATGCCAAGATTCGGTGCGATCAACCTCATCATCCGTCGGCAGGGATACATCTGGCTCATGGAGACACGTGCGTTGGTATTGCCGCAAAAACAGAGGGCGGCGAAACTCTGTAATTATTTAGGAAAACGCTCTCGGAATACGCACGCAAGGGATGATGCCAAGTAAGTTATCCAAGCGACCGATAAATGTGTCCCCCGTAGATGCAAATGCGCTGATAGTGGATCTGATGAAAGTTAGAGGTGGTTGCTTCGCTTGCCGGTTTTATGATGTGGAAATATCTCTTCTGACTTTTTAATCGGTCAGTCAGAAAGGGGTCGCAATTCTGATTGGGGTTGAAGGTAAATAGATATAAATTTTCATATTCAGAGAGAGGGAGACAGAGAGAGATAGGGATGTCATTTGAGGAAGTGGACATTCGACAGGGGAGATGGACAGCGCCGCAGGGTCTTTAAGGGAACTTTATTGTGTGAGTTGACACATCTCTGCATCTCTAATATAAATGATAACATGGGTGTCGCTCATGATAACACGAGTGAAGGGGCCTGCAGTTTTATGCCGACTGCAAATGATGACGTTGGCCTTCTTGGCTGGCGTTACAGATGAGGGTGGATCTGGGCCTCAGTGAACATGTATCTCAACCTTGCAGGGTCCTGTGCTACAGCTACTCAGCGGCTTGAGGCCCCTTCTAGTTGTATACGCCGTCGATGGCGTGGTCTTCCGTTGCTGCGCTGTTCCTAGGCGCGAAATTGAAGTAACTCCAAGTTTGAGACTCTACATGAGCTAGCAGTTCGTCATTCAGTCTTTTCCTCAAAGTACCATCAAAAGGTTATACGAAGGACTTTCCTCTCGAAGCGGCTAAGAGTATTCCCGTCCGTTTTAGTAAGGGCCTATCTAGAGCATTACTGGGACTATCAAGGCTTCATATAGGGGTAAATTAGTTCTTCGAATGAAGGGTTTATTCCTCGATTCCCCTCTAATACGAAAGACAGAGGGATTAGCCAGGATGATCCTTCGTTTTTCGCAATGACACATTGATTGCAATAACTTCAGAACCTAGGCAAACAAAGTCTTTCACTGGATAGATGTGAATCCGCATCAACGATTTATAAGTGCGTATCAACACCCACTATTCACTTGTCTATAAGTTATTAAAGTATTTCCGTGTTTCCGTGAGGAGAGCAAGAGTTACTGTGTTCTGCAATGGTCCGCGGGACATTCAGGAGCGAGAGCGAAGTCGGTTTCTGATTCAGTTTAATGAAGAATTGAACGTACTGAGGGTCACGTCATTAGATCTGTATTATTTGTGTTGCGGAACACAGCAACATCGAGTGGACTTCATTTTAGTCTCCATTTAATTTCACATGGCATTGTCTTGGTTGAACCTGAGCTACAAAATCGTAGGACTCTTCCACTACAACTTTCCACATTTTCCAACAGCATCCTAGTTAAGGTCCTTCTCCACTTTTGCGCGTCATCACTATTGCGGAAGTGCACTATGTTGTCGGAGACGAAGAATTTTTAATATGCAAAACCGACTCAAGGCAATGATTGGTTGAGTTTCTGCGTAGCCCTAGTGCAGGCATTGTCAGACGGGCTAAGGCGACTATACCCAACTTCTATTCGGTGTTTTTAAAATCGGTTCAATATATCACGATTCCACAGGAGGGACTTATACTAAACGAGACGCACAGTGGTCCCGATGCATGGGGGAGTTGGAATAAATTTGAAATTTGAAGCATAGCACAAGTGCCATGAGATCTAATCGTCGACAAATTACTCTTTTTTCTTTAAGGGCAAAAAACAATTATTTGTGATCGTCAATGACACTTAATTTAAGCTTCACTACTTTTAGCCGATTCCATCAGCTGCAGTGGTACCAAAGTGTCAATCAGATCACTCCGAAAAACATTTGAAAACTTTTGTTTGAATTAATGTTGTGCATGTGAACCGGACAAGTATTTTATGACACGGAAAACAAAAGAGGATAAAAACAATTAATTTAGTTTTATAAATATAACAATTTTATTCTTCCTAGGCCTCTCGCATAGCATTCGTACAATCCATGCATTGCAAGAGAAATCGGTAAAAAATACGGAGGAATGCACGACATTCGCCACTCAAACACCTCGTTCTCGCAAAGTGGTCAAAAGTGGTTTCTAGTTAGTAGCTTTCAAGAAAAGTTGGTCTCCCGTTTGAGCTTTTTCGCCACAGACCATCAAATATTGAAATAATTGTAATAATATGGGCCACGGCCTAGCTCCACAGCAACCATTGCGTGTTGTGCGTGCCATTGTTCTCTCACGAGTGGAAGGGACCAGTTTAAGCCAACTGCGAACGGTCAAATATATACGGACTAAGAGTAAATAATATTCCACTCTCTACGAAAACTCGTTGCGCTAAATCTTATACTACGACAGCACCCAGACTTTTCAATAAATTGCCAGTACATATAAAAAAGCTTGATCAACCCATTTTATTTTTAAAGGAATTCAAAAAATGTCAGTGCACAGTTCTGTAGACAAGGCTCTTCGCAATACAAATTTCTAATATAAAATGGTTGTGTCACTTTATTTTGTTATAAGTTTACTTTAACTTTAACTTCTTTTGTACTTTGCGTTATACTTGTGTATTGTCTTCTTCTACGTTGCGATATATCTACTTGTTTAACTTATTAATTATTTTTTACTTTGCGATACACCCCACAAGAAACCTTTTTTTACGTAAATGTTTAATTCTGTTGAAGGACCATTCGCCTCTAGTCAATAATAAACTATAAAAAGATTCATACTTTCGAAAATGTTAATTTAAAAACACAAAATTTAATATTCTTATAAATAAAAACTGATTGATTCTCTTTCTGTTCAAAAAAGATTGAGAAGCTTTTTCTAAACAGTTAAACATACTGTGAGCATTGTCAATGCCTCGATAGAGGTGGAGCCGTGAAAAGTAATTTGCTCGTACTGATTGCTGAACCTGGACAGCGTTAGCTCAAGTGCGTAGAGATTGACACATCAACCCACAACTCCACGGCCGCCATACATTGCAACGCCTCTTGATGTTGCATATTAAAAAATATGCCAAATCAAATTTGCAAATGACGTACATTTTTGAAAATTTGAAAGTCCCAACGTTGAGCTAAAGGTAAAGCGAAACGGATCATCAAAAGTCAACAAAATCTTGGCTTTCTAGGTAGAATCGAAAAACCTATACCCGAGAAAAATATGTCACTTCGCACTGCGGTACGACGGCTTGCGTGGGGACTTGGGTGGATCCGGCGTGATGGATAGCTACGCACAATGGCTGTGCTAACCCTAAGCGACGAGAAAGAATAAATACCGAACATTGTACAAATGCCAACTAAGCACATGACATCACATGTGTGCATGAGAAAAATGGCAGTCAACATGTCAGATGATAGACAGACCCACATTCACAAAACTTTAATTCCCTCTTTGTGAGACGCTACAGTCTGCGCCTGTCCTGGTCCCGAACTAACAAGCCTGTCCAACTATCGCCACCACTTGTCAGTTGCCTTCAGTTGATCACCGTCCTCCATCCTCTCCCAGACTCTTCATCGGTGTCTCATTAGTTTCATTTGCATTAATTTCACAATATTTTTATTGCTGTCAACAACTTCAACAACTTAGTCCAAAGTGATTACAAACCAACTCCAGAGCGCTAATTAGGGTTCTGACCGAACAACAACTCAAAAAATGTCACAAAAAGTGATGTTTCATCACACAAAAGTTGATTACAGTTGCTAAACAACTGTCCGCTTCGGCTTCACATGGTTGGGTGAATTCTCGGGAACCTCTTCTCAATTACCTACTACTGAACACACGTACGTATCGCGTGCTAAAATTTCAAAGGTTTGTTTAACGTTTCATTTAGGATTGGGAATTTTTCGCGACTTATTGCATGACTGCATATCAATAAGTTCAGCCGTGTGTTAACTTGTTTGTGTATGACGATCTTCGCCCGACGAACTATGTGACAAGCTTTTTTTGTCAGTAGTAAGCAGTTAACGCAAAAAATGTGTCCCCATACGCACACTATACTTCTGACCTCTTTTCGTCCAGTTAAACCCAAATTTAGAAAACAAAAAAAGCCTGTCCAATAGGATATGACAGAGGAACCCGGAGCGTTGAGTGCAGCATGAGATGAAAATGGCGTCGATTGCCTCACTTCAAGTTGAATCATTTAAAAGTGGAGGTCATGGTGGAAACGTGTACTGAAAATTGAATCCCACTCAAAAAGTGTTTAAATGTTGTGACATACCATTGGCAACTTTTCTGCAACAGCGCCAAGTAAGCACACATGGCGATGTAAAGGTATTCGCTTTACAAAAAATGAGAAGACCATCATTCTTCAGCCAAATGACGCATGGAATTGTGAGGCCCCTCTTCAGTAGCTTTGGTGGGACACCTTGTTTCCCCAGTGACGGTTGCCTTGCACAACAACATCCAGCGTGGGCCATGTGACGAATTCCTTGAAGGAAACACATTACATTCCCGCCTGACAACGACGTCGCAGTATCAAGGCAATCAAGACCGCACAGTGAGTCCTTAATCGATACACCTACGCCGCACTCAAGTCAACCATCTGTATCCTTTCCCATGCCCCACATTCAGCGGAACTGAAAATCACAGCTCGCACACTCAGACCGTAAATAATTCATTTGACGGAAGGATATTAACTTGTCCCACACAAAGAATCGGTGCGTTCTTCAAAGGCGAACGCTAAAGAAAGCATTCCCATCGGTGCGACTTGTGTACACCTTCACGACCTGTGAACAGAAATTCCGTGAATTTTTTGCGTGGCTTTGTTTTTCCTCAGCAGATTCTCTCGTCCTCACCGCCATTCCGCAGTTCGCATTATGTTTTTCTTTTTGCTCCTCTCGCGTCGTCACCAGCCAGAGAAGGAAATATCTGTGTGTATCCATCCACGTGTACACCATAGCGGTCCCGGACTGAGAACAGGATGCCATGGCAATGTAAAGAACCTAATTTCTGACGTCGACAGCGAAAGATGGTAGACTCAAAGGTGCGGTGTATGGTGGAGTCTTCAGAACACAGGGATAAGTCCGTCTCCATGTGTGAGTGTAGTTGTACGACTGGGAATGTGTGTGAAAAGAGTAGGCAATGCGTAGGTGTCGTCCCATTCAAGGATACGGCCGTGTCTAATGAGGGCAAGTTTATCCTCATAACTAGGTTCTGTTTGTCATTCTCATTTCTATTTGCTGAACTTGAAGTAAAGTCCTTTCTGTTTATCCTGCCAGGGCCAGTGACTGCTGTACACTGCGGGGGAGAGAGAGAGATGGAGAGATGGCTGACTCAACTAATATAATAAATTCCACGTTAAACGCAAGAAAACAAATTGGGCAGCATTTGTTCGTTGTCGCACGCAGGACACAGATCTTTTTATTTGAGTTTGCGACTTGCATCCCACTCGGCCCCGCCCGCCTCCCGGAGTAGTTCGAAGGAAACGATATCCCAGGCAAAGATACATATACACAGGGTTTAATAAGGCTGAAGCGGAATTATTGTCACGTTCTGGACTAGAAGAGTTTATTGGATTTAGTCTTGCCGGCCAAGTGAGGCGGGGCGTGGCAAGGTTGGTGATTGTGAGGACTTAATGCGGTAATCGGATGTAGGACAAGTGGAGAGTTTTGTTTGGCTTTTGCTTCGCCTGCGAAATTAGTTTGCGAACTTAGTTGCACTCAGGACTCAATTAGTTTGGACTAACATTTTCCCATCTAGTCTCGGATGAGAGTTCAGAGTGAATACAATTCATACATGTCCCAGGGTTCTGTGTGCGTGTGGCTGGCGGCCTTTAATCGACGACATATGAGTGAAGTCAGTAGATGGTTTTCTTGGGACACTTGGATGCGGTTTAATTAGAAGATAGTTTTGCATGGACGTAATTTAATCGTTTTGTGGATTTGGGATCGATATTGATTGGCGATTGGGAAAGTTTTTCGATTTCCTAGACAAGCTGTTTTAAGGATATAAGGAAAAAACTAACACACCCTCGTCGATGTATCTTTGAAGGGGGATTTCTCGAATTCAAAGCAGGTATTTTTGTATGACTACTGTGACAACTGAACTCATCCATAATATCATCCGGGCACGCCAATGCTGGTAGATCTCAGATTCTAACAGGGACAGACACTGGCGCAGGCATTGACAAGGCAATATTAAACATGGAATGCTGCATGGAATTGCATTACACAGTCAATGATAAGGAAATAACGCCAGCTGATATAGCCCAGTTGCTAGAAGGGCTGTGACTTTTGAAATCTCCCACCCCAGTGGACTTGACACGGTGGAAAGTATGATTAGATGAAACTTCCGTTTGTTCTGTGGTCCTTCTCCTTGTTCAGGTGAGGGCACAGTCTAGGGTGGGCCACCATCCGTATAAGAATGTGCTGACACAAGAATTGAAGCCGGGCGATCATAGTTCGCTCATTGGGTGCACCTGGACGGACGAGGCATATTTTCGACTCAGCGACTATGTCCTCAAGCTGAATGGCCGTTATTGGAGAGAAGCCAATCCACAAGTGTTCGACAAACATCAACAAGATTGGCTGTTTGGCGCGGTTTATGGCATGGCAGCATCAACGGACATTCTTTCTTTCGAAATGAGGAAGGAGGCATAGTTACCGTCAATAGTTTCAAACATATTTTAACCGTCTTCTGCGACCAGAGACAACCTTATGTCGCACTAAAGGAGTTTGTTCGTTTTGCCACCGTTGCACAACGGCTAAAGCGCCCGACCTGCCTCACATGTGGTAAAAGAGGACCATCTACTTTCCGGACTCTAGGGTAGCATCCGCCTCCCTTTTCTGGTTGCAGGACCCATTAGATTCCCTGTGATGGGTCAGTGTCAGCCCCTCTCCTGGTAAGCCAGCCGTTCCATTGCCAGTGTAATCCCGGTGTTGGCATAGATTTATCAAATGTTGCGAGCGAAGAACTTTATATCATGCGTCTAATTTAGATTTGATTTCTGCTGCGTGATGTTATGGCTGCATCAGCTGGCGGTATTTCCTTATCATTGACTGTGTACGGGAATTCCATGCTTTGTCAATGCCCGCGCCAGTGTCTGTCCCTGTTACAATCTGAGCTCTACCAGCCTAGGCGTGACTGGATGATATTATGGATGAGTTCAGTTGTCACCTTCACATTCTTGTGAATGTGAAGGAAAGGATATACAAATTTACACATGTAATAATTTTTCAACTGATTTACCGATAGTAGTCCAATAGTGACAAGTAGAAACTCAGATTCTGAGCATACATCCAATTACACGTGATCAAGTGGCATACACGTGCCACACTACACACAATGTACGTAATCACATGTTTTCTTGTACATTGTCCTGGAATTGTCCAGCACGTTTGATTGAAATGAAATTGTTTCCAAGCAGCAGTGGAAAATGGACATTATGAGATTTTTCCACCCTCAATGGGGACGAATATTTTACTCCCACTAACGTTATGCTTCGTCGGATCGACGAAGTCCATCTTTGGCTCGTCCTCAGTCTAATATTTTCAACGTTATGCAGGCGTTACAAGAATATACTAAATTTATTCAAAGTATTCCCACTATTTTTGTACGAAAAGTCAGCCATAAGGGATGTGTCGTTTCGACACAGAATAACCATCCAAGTATTTTATTAATTCACGTGTAGTTAGTGTCAAGTGAAAATACATTACAGAGTACGTGGAAAGTACAATTTCACGCACATGTTAGTTGCTGCCTTTTAGGATGGTTCCAATTGCACACGTGACTCCAAAGCATTCTTTAAGTCTTCGCATCTTTTAAATTTCATTTAGTTGTTTTCAGCTCAATCTGTCATTGGCTATGCCGTCATACGTTACAGTGGGTATGAAAATCGATAAGTACTCCCCATTTTCCGCTGAAAAATGCCTTTTTTAGAAGGCACAGAGGGAGACTCTGCTCAGTGCATGACATGATGACGAAGCACGGGGTCCAGCGTGAACCGGAGCGATTGTTAAGTAGTGATTTTCGGAAATAACTAAAGACAACAACATATATTTAAATAGCACAACTTGTTGCCTAGTAGGTATGAACAATTGGACGTGGCCTGCAGCATTGTAGCTGAATATTCCTGACCGCAACTACACTTCAATCATTTGTTCTTTGTGAAAGCAGTGCATAAATCAGTCTTTGATTACCATTAATTCATGCTTCAGCTTTGTTGCAGATCATAAACAACAAATGTCGTTAAATGTAGTCTCGTTAGCGGCTTTAATGAGACTCTCTCCACCAACATAAACTACTTGCTTCAACATAACTGACTGGGAAAAGCAAAAAGAGAGAATACACGACGTCGTGTTCCTAATTGGACCCCGTCACATCGACAAGTGTCCAAGATTACAATCCACTCGCAAGCACTCCACTGCAGGAGGAGGAAAACCAATTTGCTATGTCAGTCATCGCCGCAGTTTGAAAGGAAAAATTGCAACCGCCACCTGAATCCTGTTCGAACTCCGGCATGCAAAGTATCTCCCAGAACCAGATGCGGGCGACGCGAGCGAAGGCGCAAAAATTGTATCTTGCGTACCTCGAGTGCACTGGCAAATGCGAGTTGATCCAGCAGACAACATCGCGTCCGTCTCCAGACCAATATTTGTGTTTACCTTTCGTATTCTTACCGCATTGACTTGCCCTCGCTTTGTATTCCATTGGGGAAACTCTCGTCTCATCTGTCAGGCACTTGTGGTAAGCACGAATCACAGCATAAAGCCCTTCACGCCCTTATCCTTCGACACCAGCAGCAGCTGCCAGCTACCAGGTACCATCGACTGTACAGTCGCCACTTTGAGATGCCAATAAATAAATTTGATATTCTCGGAAGGAGGAGATCATCACCGCCATCGTCGACATTGCCTTTGTCTGTCTGTGGCTACGTTGCGTTCTCGTCCAATTCTCTCCGACTATCTTTCCTCTTTTTTCGTTCCCATCGTTCTGGAATCTTCTTTCATTACTCATTCGGAAATGTGGCAGCTGCCCCATCAGGTATTCCAAGCTGTCTTCGAATTGTGGATTCATTATTATTTACAACATCCATTTGGGAGTTTTCGTCGTGCATAGTCGGGAGCCGTCTCATCTTGAGACGGTCGGGCCGTGATGCAATGTGTCGCGTCACATTTGAATTTCAATGAATTTTAATGAGCACACCCCATGGCTAGCCGCCTTCCGTCGAACGTCAATCAGCGAAGGTTGCGTCTAAAAATACTGCGGACCCTGCGGTGCCAAAGTGGAACCCGGTCACAATCACTGGTCAACGAGTAAGTGCCTATTGATTTCCATTCACAGCCTTGCTGTTGGCTGGCTGGCGCTGTTGGCTGGCTGGTAAGCTGCAATTAGGATATCCTTGTTGTATAAATTGCCCGTAAACAGCACTTGGACATGCCCAGTGAACCGTTGCTTTAGTGTCCACTTAAATATTGAACAACATCACCTCGTGGCGAATGTAGAACCACAGAGTGACAGACACAACAGCCAAGGGCACAGCCGAGAGAGCATACACATGTGTGAACGTGTGCACTGGAAGCCCTAATTGAGTGTCATGTAAAAAAAAAAAAAAAAACAGAAGGGGTTGGGGGATATTGATTGTGACCAAGACACCAGCAGTCTGACCTTTCAACTGCCAGGAAACCGTTATTCCTGTGTTGCTCGTGAGGAGGCCTATTTTTGCGCGCTCACTTCTTGATGTAACTTGTAGTCTTGCCCATGTGTGACAGCATTTGCGTGTGACTCATGCCAGGAGGGTGGGCGAGGTGTGGTTTCAAGTGCGCCTCGGTCGGTAATTACTGCCTGGCCTTGCACGGTGTCGATAAGGAAATGTAAGCTGGTGCGAAGGCAAAGAAGATGCGTCATAAGACCCATGAGGTTGAGGAGTTGCAGCTGGTGATGGGAGACTTTCTTCACACGAATGCGGTTTGGAAAAGGTCAGGGGGCGTGCTTTTCGCAGTCTAATGAGATATTAGTCATCGACATCACATCAGGTCGATGAAGAGATTTGCAATATGTCCTGGAAGCCAGTATACACCGAGACGATGCCTAGAGGCAGGAAATTTAGTACAATTGTGTTCCAATTGCTTACCTTTGTCAATTGAAGTCTGTGATGAGGTGAAGGACGTCGCAAGACTATTAGAAACTGATAAGTGGAAGGAACTGAAGACAATGGGTCCAGCAGGACCTTCGTGAGACATGGCTTACACCCGTCTACCATATGTTATGTTCTTTGAAATTTTGTTATGAATGTTATGTTATGTTATGAAATTTTTCAATATTCCTGCTGAAGAAGTGACAGAACAGTCGCAAATTGTAATCAGCCCTGTTGTAAGCAGACCTACCTAGGCAGTAACTTAGATCCTCCTGGAAGAAGTTTAGATCATTTGGGTACAGGCTGCTGAGACGTAGTCCAAGGGGACGTCGATTCTTACGTCGGGTGCCTCGGTTAGATAAGTAGGTAGGTAGAGTGGCTAGCATGTTTTAGCGTAAAAACATACTCAACTTGGGCACTTGCCTTGTTCGTACACTTCATTTGGTAAACACTGACAGCCTCATCAACAGTCAGCGAATCTCTGGAGCACTTCCAATTCTCGACAAGAAAGCCAGAATCAGACACGAAACGCTGGACACTACTTCTCCAAAGCACACAATTATGTGTTTCCGCTGAAATCACATCTTTTCAAATCCATTCAGATTTGGAACGACCTAATTGAAAGACGTAACCAAAGTGTTCCTGAAGAGCGAAATTCAGTGGACTCCCGGCGAAGTTTCAAGTCAATTACCGCACTCGTCAAACAAGTCAGGGTCTGCTTGCAAACAACGGTTGCGTGATGCTCGACCACACTCAGCCACAGAACACGATGACATCTGAAACCAAAACACGAACAGAGAGAACACGAACGAGAACCGCATCATGATGGCCCGGCTTTCCAACTGGAATTCTCATCACCACCCTTCTTGCAGCAAAAAGAAAGAAAGAATCCCAAGCAAGCAATTCATTTACAACCTAGGCAATCCTTTGCTCTGTCACAGAGCAACCTGCATTAACTGCGTTCCACAATCAGCGCTGTAACGTAAATATTTGCCGAGTCCTCAGGTTACCCTTTTCTTTCCCAGCGAGGGCATTCAAATATCCGACCGTTTCAACTTCGACTTGGACAGACAATGACAACTGAACCAGCCAACCATTGCTTAGATACTTGACTCGTATTTCGCTCGAGTGTCCAACTGACAACAGCAAAAGCACACCGCGCCACAAAGTCTTGCGAGATTTCTCCGCATCGCTTTGTTTGTGCTTCACTCCCCTTCTCACGCGCGCTGGACAAGCAGTCATCCAACTCGTCATAAGGCAATAACAAAGCCACACAACAATGCTTGTGGCAGAAGTAATAACACCGATGAGTGTACACTCTCGCAGCTATGCAGAGAGTAGAGAAGAGGGAAAAAACCAGAGTCAAGAGCCTTGATGGCATGACTGTACCACATCGCAGCAGTCGTCGACTTGTTGTCTTTGCCATCGTCATCGCCGCGCAGCAACTCTAGATATCATATGCAACTTTCCCGGATTGGATTTCACCCAGTCGCAGAGCTAGGGGCGATGAAATGGTCGGAAGAGCGACCATAACCTCCAATATACCACAATCCGAGGTGGCATGCTGAATACTAATAAATGGCTCATCCAGCACGACTGAGATGGGCACCAGTCCAGGACACGTGATGCGCGACGGTGCTCCGTTAAGGGACCCTCTATCCGACGTGCCGCTCTGGTGGTGACGGACAAACGAATGAATAGTTACAAAGCCATTTGCCATCGTTACGGTGACCGTCGTAAACCCGTCGATATCCATCCACAAAATGAAGATATCGTGTCCTTCGGTCGCTGATACGACGTGGGCGTTGCCGACGGTGGTCGCCCGAGGATCCCGAATGTACTTTGAATGCATGAGATACAACGAACATCTTTTCAGCTATTCACAGACAAAGATCCACCACCGCCGTCTTGGGAGAAGAAGGAGATTCTGTTTTTGATGTGCTGCGCCAAGTGTACGTGTGCGACACGGGGTCTCATTCTCATCCTCCGGCATGATTAACTGTTATTGTGTGGATTTCGGAATTCTGTTTATGAAAGGATATAAACCAGCATCAATCTTGGGGCTTCATTAGTAGCAGAATTGACGAAATTTAAGGACCTCTTTCATTTCCGCTGACACACACATAAAGTAGCTTTTGCGACTTACGCAGGAGACAGTTATGACTTTGTTTTGATGCAAAGTAAAGCCATTGCCACATGGTGGACGGATGGAGGTAGTCGCGTGATACTTTGTCAACAATTCGCTGCTACTGACGGCAGAGACAAGTGGTCATAAAAGATTGGAAATCTCGATGAAATCGTTGCCTGACACGGTATGAGGTGGATTTGAGGGATTCATTAGATGAGGAGGGCGACCAATCGAATCGAAATTGGATACAAGCTTATGGGCTGGACATATGGATCGCCACAAGGTTGTTGACTGCGACCGCTAATACTTAGGTTTTTATGGCAACATTTTACCAATTCAGTCAAGTGTTGGGACATGAAATTCGATTCATCGCAGTCTGGCACAACACAAGGTTGGCGACTGGGTACGTTACTGTTTTGCTACAAAGGAGGCATCAGTAATTTACAACCGGTTTCTGTTACTGCATAATTGAGTGAATCGAAAGTACTTAAATACTCAATTTATGACCAAATTAACCCGGAAACCAGAGTACCATAAACCGGAAATCACTGTACCAGATTAAAAAGACGTGGACGACGTAATTCCTGGAAGCCGTTTCCCTAATCGAAGTGATCGCTATTCAAATGCAAACTGCAAGCCAATTTCTAATAGTTCTAACCCGAAAAGCAGTCCACTGTTGATGCCAACCCAGGACTCTCAAGACGTCAACGAACTCTCCTTGTGTCGAACCTACAAAAGAACTACTGCAACTAACCAACCCCTTATCTTAGCCATTGTCACATGCATATGAGCATCATCCCTTTGTGTCTGTTGCTCGTATCCCCCTCAATGTTCGTTCGTCAAAGCTTCACTTCCTTATCTCAAAGGCCATTCATTCCTTAACCCAACCAATGCACACATACACTCACGCGATGTACTGTCAAGAGTTCATGGTACCTTTCAATCGGAAATCACAATCACAACGTTTCGACCCCCGTTGTTGACCTCTTTCCCATCGAATCCGGCACTGCCATGCCCACATCTCAAGCATATCAGTGATTTGCTTATGTTGTCCTCCTCTTACAACACTTCGAGCAGCCTAGAGTGTAAGAACCACAAAGAGAGCCACAAGCATGTCTTATCTCAAGACTCCACCATCCAGCCGGCGCTGTCCCGGGCTCATGATTTTCCAATCGAAGTCCATCAATTAAATGCCACCCACAGCGTACTTGCTAGGGAGGCGGCGAAGAGGAAAAAGCCCCTGAGAGCGAGAGAGAGAGGAAGATCTCCTTAACCCCATTAAAGCGATAATGGCAATTGTAATCTTGTGGTGGTGTATCGCAAACTCTAGAAGCTGAGCCACCACAAGTGACGACCGAGCGTGTGGTGATAATCACAAGAATCATGTCGCCCCATGGCGAATAAATTGAAATCGAAGTTTCTCCGACCGACTGCCACAGCGCACGACACCGTCAGAGGACGAGCGCGTGTGTCGATGCATGTGGGTGTACGATTCCGAGAAATCTCCATCTCCATTCGATGCAGTAAGTGTCTTGAGGTTAAAATGACTCATTTCCGGTTTCTCAGAATGTGGCACACACTCGTGCGCTGGTCCCGCATGCAATCCGAAACCAGTCCCACCGTGCCATCGCTCTGAGCTTGTCTTCTTAGTGACGACTATGTATGCTGCAAGGTCACCATTGTCACGGTGCCGTACACACTGTGGCACAGTGAACGTAGCGGTCGAAGTGAGAGTGGCCAAACTTGAACGTATAATTCCACTGATCAAGACGCTTCGTGACACTCACAGGGCAGACAGACAGACCGAAGAGCAGGGGTAGCACTGGACAATGAAGGAAAATGAATCGGACAATCTGTAATGACGTGCCACAGCCGAGTGTCTCCTCTGGCGACCGACCATGTATCCATGTGATGAATGTAATGAAATGAAATTGATTGAGGGAAAATTGCTTACTTGAGGATGGTGTGATAATTTAGAAAATTGTACAAGTGTCGCAGTCGGATAATTGCTTCGTTAAGGGTGCAGATTGATCTAGACAGGAGATGTATGAGGGCTTTACGACACACTCCAAATGGCCGGGAGTTGCTTGTAAATCATTCAGACACATTTGTTGGTCCATCAAGGAGACATTAGTTTAACTTGCCGCAGTCACTCATTGTAAAGGATGTGCCGCAGAATTGACAAGTCGGTTCCACTAGACCATTCGAGTGGTGCTCGAATCAATTGGAAACTATTCGCATGACAGTCGGTGATTGGTGAGTGGCCGGCAATTCAGTTGCTCGATGTGCGTCACTGAGAATCGATTGAACCATTACCCTTTTGGGAGGAAGACAGACTTTAAAACATGTGACGCATACCTACGCACAATATGTGACGCTGGTCGGTAGATACATTTTGGATTCAGTTTCCTTTTAACTGGAAAAAAGGAACGTCAATTTCATTTGTCATGTGAATTTGAAGAGGGACAGAATAAGGGACCGATACTATCGATCTGTGACTCAGACTCGGTTTGACAAGGGAAGAGTATGTTTAAGACCATTTGGGTGTACAAAGTTTCGAAACAAGAGTATTTAAGGAAAAAGTTCCCTAGTCGAACGACAAATGAGAGCGATTCATTTGAGGAAGTTTGCAATTTTCGTTTAATAAATATTTGCGAATATTTGCGAATGTTGACAAATATGATCGGGTGACAAAGGTGCAAATTTTGACGGCTGATATATTTCACATAAAGAGCTCATGCATGTACTCCACGCTAACGTAGACGACAACTCACTTTCACTTGTAATATGGATCGTAGAATATGGCGGGAGGACTACCCCACTGATGACAGATGTTTTAGCTGTTTAGTGACGGCGATTTTCAAGAAAATTACTCACGACTTCACAAGAAGCACCCGGATACGCAATGAATCATCTGCGTTTGAGAAATGTGAAATTTAGTTTGAGGAGTTTTCATTCGAACCTTGAACGACTACGATGGCCTCAAAATGCCACTTCGAACGTATTCAACGATCAAGAGCTGTTCCCCTCGGCGTGTTCTACGACAGGAGTGATTGTTTGCTGACAATAAAAAAAAAGTGCTGGATAATTTAACTACCGACGAGGAAAATATAGACAAATCTTTGAATTTCATACCAAGGTAGGCCATCCTTGGACTTTACTTGCAAGTAACTTTTGCCAACAAAAAACAAAAGACAGCATGACCGCTGACAGTTCAGGAAGATGGACCCAGGGAAGACGAAAGCCAGTGCGGTACCTAGCCCATTTAATTTTTCAGACCTCAATCAGAGACTCAAACCAGATTGTGCAACATTACACTTTTCGCATGGGTTTCGTTGTCACGTCTTTGATGAATTTTGTGGTTGGAACAGTTGTTCAGTCGCTGTGGAGTGGTGGGTTACTGTGACGCCTGTACGTTGGGGATATTTCACGGGTCCATCTGCAGGTTCAGGGTTCCAGGTTCAATTCACGGATCCACCTCCTTCGAGTCACTACTATATCAAAGAGGATTCCTGTCGAAAAACAGTTTCTCAACCAGTGACGAGTTAATTTTGATTCCTTTGCTTACTGCCAGTATTTTCGAGTACTGAATGCGGTAGGACGTTAGGTAGTGAATCAAGCGTTAGGGTCTGCCCAGACCCATACATATTTAATGCGTATTTTTCAAGACGGGGAACTAGATATTACGAGACATGTACTGAATGTGTTTTTACGTTTTAGTTTACCAACCATAATAGTAATATTCAGAAGGCCGGGACCTAGCTTCTCAGCTACCGCTCGTTTTGTGCGTGCTACTGTTACCTCACGAGTGGAAGGGTTAATAGTTTTATGCCGACTGCGATATTCGCTCTATGAATATCGTGTGGGTCTACTCAGACCCATTTGTATATGCCTCATGAAAGGCTTTTACAATTAATTTGTTTTCCTCTATAAGTACATCGAAGACTTATTGTGTACCGTTATATTGTGTTCAACTCAGCATATTTGAAGAAGTCCTGTGCCACTGCTACTCAGAAATATCAAGCAAAAAGCGCATGCACATTTCAAAAGCGATTAGGTCTGGCCAGGCCCATATACTCATCGGATAGTCAAAAAATAGTGCTTAAACGTGAAATTCATGGAACTCATCCAGTCTCATCCGCCTTTTCATGTTGGTCATCATCACATTTAAACATTAAGCGTCCAACTGTTGCCTGATGTTATCCCAAACTTTGCATTTGCTTGTCCCATTTGTTGAACAATCAATCGCCTTACACCAGACTTCTGAGTCAGCACCCCCAACAACTGACCATCTTCAAACGAACCTTATAAACCTGTAATACAAAAGCACATATCTCGTCAAGGAACGTCACATTTATTATGATTCCCTCTTCGAGTCAGATGCGATTGGGTTGACAAGTTCTCAAAGTTCAATAAGATTTTTCATTCCAGTTTATCATGACAACCATATCTGTCAAGAAAATGTCATACATTCACGGCCATCGACTGATGAACATCTTCAGCCATTCGTTGACCTCACCGCCGACTGACGAAGCTTCTGTACGCGGTCCCAACTCTTCAATCGAAACACAAACTACACGATTTTATGTGAATCCCAAATCGCATTTCAAATTAAAATTCACTCATCTCAGTCGCCACCAACGAAAAAATAACAAAAAAAAATAAATACAAAATGAAAACCAGATATCAGATACTTGAATGAAATTGCTTATTCGGAGCACATCTGCGAGCCACTCGTCGCTCGCAAACAACAGCGCACCATCGTAACGATGGCTATGATTCCGGCAATCTTCAAGTCCGATCGAGAGACATGTACACATTGCCTTTGCGCTTCTGTGGCGTTGAATACAAAAGCGAGGCGAGCAAAACACAACGCAATCCTTCACCTTTACCTCGAGAGTCCGATGCGGCCGCCGCTGCCATCGCCTCAGAACGGTGGGAAACACCTTGTGCACTTGGTCGTTGGGGACTCATTAATCAGGCATCTGCTTGTTGTTGCCGTTGTTATCCTGCGAATAACCTCGATTCACCTTCACTTTCGCCTCAGCGAGTCAATGCCAAGACAGTGGCTGTTTCCCTCTTCAAGGGAAACTCCCATACAGCGCCGCTCTCACAGATCCACAGCCAGTCACACAAGCCAGCAGTCAGATGTGCCTCGGCGCGTGTTGAATTCATAAGCTATCAAGTCTGGGCTGACTTCGCCTTTCCTTCGAATGCTAATTGATTTGCGCATGCAACCACGACCCACCCGCCCGGGCCGGACACGTCCACACCTCGTTCATTCCAGCGCCATTTTGGTGTCGTGTCACCTAAGCTCTTAAGCAGATTTAACACCGGAAGGCACGGGGGATCCTCGCCTCGAAAGCTACATAAAAGCGCCCAACCATGACCAGACCGGTCGGGCAGGATTTCGGCGGTTCATTTCCCTTTTTTCGGCCGGAATTCCATGGAAATGGAAATCTAAACAACAATACGTGGGTCATTTTCCTAATGAGGACGGAAAATGTTTATTTTTATGGCCAGATCCCACGCACATGCTGGCGGGACGAATTGGATCGATTTAGGAGTTCGTGCACGTTCCTTGCAGCGTTGATTTGATTTCGTATTCAAATGTTTGCGAGCGAGTGGTCGTCGTTGCAAAGAGCGAGAGTGGGATTGGGTGGGAGGGAGGACCGAGGGATGTTTTGGCGTTGGTCGAGTGTTGATCATTCTCGTGAATCGTGAAAGGAAAACGAGATTAGCGAGCGATGTGTAAAAGAGCTTCGCGTAGAATTGTAGTCTTTTACGTGCCCCCGCATTTTGCTTCAAGCACGGGTTTAAAATGCGAGCGAAAGGAGAAAGTGTCAAGTGAGTGGATCGCATTGCTGCTCTGACCAGATCTGACGACTTGTTAGGAATTCTTAAGCAATCTTCACTTTTTGTCTTGTGGCTTGAGGTGAATGGGGGGATTCCTCACCTCTGGTAGTTAATCAGAAGAATTGTCTGTCCGTGTTCCCATGGTTCATTGGACGCGGAAAGGAACGATGAACGACCCAGATACACCCTTTTTGAAGGCAAAAAGGAAAAGGACATGTGAATGATTGACTTCATCGCTGACAAAGGGATTCTGTAGACGCCTACAGCAAAACTGGAGGGACACCTTCATGTAAGGGAACCCAGTTTATCCTTCTGGGCTAAGATTCCTGTCAATCACCAACCCCCTGCTAAGGAAAGGAAATTACATCCTTTCCTCCTCCGCATAGCAGAAGGAACGTTGCGCTTAACTTGTTTCGTTATTCTTGTCCCATGGGTCGTAAACCTCAGTGTCGACAGACTTCCTTGCGTCGTTCAATTTCATTACACAGACGAGATGCGGAATGAATCCCTTTGAACCTCCTGAAGATCTGTACAACAAGTCTATGCCCCAGTAATGGCTGTCATTGGCAACCTACTGATGATAGTCATGGTGGTTCAGCAAAGCAATTTGCATCCAACTGCATGCGAACAGAAACCGTACATCGTTTCACTACCACATCATCATCGTCATCATCAGCAGAGGAGGAGCACTACGTCCACCATTCACAAAAACTACACAAGACCTGCTTCAAAAGGCGGCACTAAGCCCTTTTATGTGCAATTTGTCCTGTCTGTCATTCACTCCCTCGCTGCCTCATCCTCTCTGTCTGACTGCATTTGCATCTGCAGGATATTCAATAAAAATTCGTGCTGTTCATGATTTCACTATGCAATAAAATGTCATTGAAAGATGATTTAATAACAAGACGACGACGAGTCTGGGTCCTCGTACAACCGTAATCGTTTGTCGTACAATTCTTCTAAGTCGTCGCCAGACCACCCGAGAGACAACACCAACCGCACACACAGCCAGCTAGACCACGACGATGACACTCAGGCAGTGTGCAGGGGGCAGAGGGAGTCAATGCGAGTGGCGCAAAACAGAACCGGAAAATTAAAAGCGTCCCGGAAATTCCCAAAGCCCGCACAAAATCGACTCAGGATAATGGTCAGACTCGAAGCCACACCGGAAGCGAAGTGATTCTAAGCAGAGGAGGCAGCTGATCTTGTCCACGTCCAATCCCCGACCTCTAAACCAATTAATTCCACGTTTGGCTATTCCATGTGTGATGTGAGTCATCGCTGTGACCGGCACCAATCGAAACCGATTTCAAGTTTCCATTTGAAGCCCGTCGAACCCGGTTGTGGGCGTCGCATTGAGATGCTTTTGGTGTATCACTCAGCCTCCCCCAGTTCGCCACACAGCAACACTCCCGAAATTGCGGTTTGTTAGCGGGACAGAGCGCAGCGCTTTTTTTGTGTCAGTGCCGATACCTGCGGCCGCATTTATCCCGGCTAGCCCATTCAAATTGAATTGAATTTAGTGCCATCACGTGTCCGCCCTTGTCTCTCTCGCAAGCCAAGTTAATTCCATCCATACCGCGTCACCGATATGGGCTTGTGCGGCTGGGTGTGGGGATGAATATTACATCTGCAACTTATGCAACTTCCTTTGAACACTCGCTCACACTCGCACAAACAGAGAGAAAGAATGAAAATGAGGAAACATTTTCGTCGTCCATTGTGGGAAAGGCGATGCACCGGGGGTCCGGGCGGACAAATGGGTTTTACACTTTCTTTGTGATGCAAGCGCTACAAGTGGTCTCTGCTGCGTGTGGATGATGCAATTGAGCCAGTTTTGAAGCCATTTGGCACATGGATTTATGCACCGTCTTTTCTGGTTCAAAAGCACTTATTGGCTGGCAAGTGGCGATGTGATGAATATGAACGAAGTCAAGGGTTCCTTCAAGCGGCCGGATTGATTGCAAGACGTCCAAATGGTTACGGTGTCAGTGTTCTGATGAAATGTTGCTCCTGGGGCGATATGCTGGAAGATGTGATGAACAAAGATGGAGATGAGAACTACAGATCCAGACCTGGACATGTGGTCTTTGATAAGGACGTGTTGCGGAGGGACATGTCCAAATTTTTTTTGCGAACTCGAGCAGTAATCGGTATCTACTCTAGGTGCCACTAGTTCGATTGTCGATTTTATCGATTAGGTAAAAATGTCTTAAGCTGCCCATACACAGAACACTTCGGTGTCGCTCTCAGCCACGCACGTCATACAATATGCATATATGTGAATATTGTCATATACTCAGCACACTTCGGGCAGCAGCCAACCTTAAAATGAAAAACAGTTTACTCATGCAGTGTGATACGCCATAAGCCGGTGGGCGGACCAGCCCACACACAGGACACACTTCTTCACAAGTGCACGTACCAATGCACTGTGTATGGGGGGCCTTAAAGGGAAAAGACGTCCTTAGGAAAACATGGATCCTTTTTCTAGGAGTTGGATGCCAACATTACTTAGTGATCCCAAGTGGACCTTGAATTGCGTAGTCGCGTTCAACAATTATAATCAAAAAGTAAATTTCAGACTCTCATCACTTCTTAAGTGACCCGCAATGCACGCACCAGACCACTCTATCCCTTGCCATCGACTCCAAATCCGTAAGAGTTACGCTCAAGCGCAACCGGGGGAGTTTTTGGACTTTTACCACCACCTCGTTCTTGGTCTGCCAAGCAGTCGCCTCGGTAGTCGTGATGATGGCGACATTATTGCCACCTGACTAGACCAAGCTGCTTCTTCAACATTGAGTTCCTCGTGTTGCTCACACTATTTCTAGGAGTAACTCTCAAAACAGTGCGAAGGTGACTCACTTCGGCCCGTATTCGTGATCTTATTCTTTTGGTCATTCTACAAATTCCATGGTCAAAGGTGAGAGTTGGAATTAAAGAGATGGCTTCGATACCAAGCTCCGCCTTCTTGATCGCTTAACTTCTAAGATATTTCCAAATTTAACAAGCTTGGCCAATCAATGGGACAAGAGTGCACTGAACAGACCTTCTGGCCATAACCATAACCTCAGATATGGATATCCACATCGCTGGATATCCACATCGGCAGATGTGAAGAAAACTAAGCCATCTGCAAAAGGAAGATGACTTATAAATGGGCAAGGAGATAATCAACTTCTACCTCCCTTGCCCCAGTTCATTTCATCAGACGTGTTTTTTTTTTATGCGATTTTTCAACCCCTGTCTGAAAATACGTGTGAGCTCCTGGGAACTACTGACACCCTTCCTCGACCGGGATTCATGGATTTTGTTGAAGCATGTGTGAAATACAGAGGTATTCCACTTGCTACCTTGAACGAGGACAAAATTCTGACAGAAGTTCGATATCTCCTTGATCATTCATTTCTGCCCGTGACTCTCTCACGGCTGCGTGGCAATATCCAGTCCATATGTGTAATGAAAAGGAGAGTCAACAAGGCGCACCCTGGGCGAAGTCCAAAACCCACGGTGAAAGGTGTTGATTAAGCACCGTTAACCCGAACACAGTTGCTACAGATTATGTATAGAGAGTGAATAGCTCTCAAAAGAGGACCATCACTCGCATAATCCTGCAGAGCATTCCAGAGCGTACGGCTAGCAACTCTTACATATGTCTCTTCCGAATCTACCTTTCTAACCTTCTTAAGTGCCCTTAGCGTCAAAAGCTTGTCGGTGATATTTCCGCCCGGAAGACAGCCGCACTGTCCTTCCGCCATCCTGCGCTCGAACATAGTGCTAGAATGCGTATTCAACGTGCTTTATGAAAAGCATCAAGCCTTAATGCCTTGTCAAAAGGTCACAACTCCTTCAGCCCAAGATTCCCTTAATACCCACCTGGAATGAAGCACTCGCAGAGAGTCACAAATAAATAATCGCTGGGCGGGCGCATATACATTTCAAAGGCTTATAACCGTATTCTTTATTTTTTCGTAATAAAAAAAATCCAGACTTACTCAATCTTCCAAAACTGTGGGATAGCCTCTTCTTCAGCTTCTGCAGAGCGCCACCTTTTTTCTCACGCATTGTCACACCTGAAAAGACAAAAGCACAGAAAATCAAACCAAATGAAATATATCGTCTAATTAACAAGGCAATATGGTTTAATTATAAGAAACATGCAACATTGTTCACGGCAAATCGCGACTCGCACTTCACACGTTTCACTTAATTAGGCGAGAAATTCCTAGAGCAACCAGGGCAGACCAACCACTCAGCCACAGTCACCAGCCAGCGCACAGCTCTCATCTAGTCACATGCAGACCGGTATCTGTCAGATTGCATAATGTATTCAAATGAATTTCACTTGATATCCAGCTGAATCGATATGGCAATGCGAAAAAGTGAATGGCATGGCAGCACGGGTAATTAGTAGGCTTTCAGCATGCAATGCGTTTCGGGGCGTAGGCAGTGTAGGCAGCCAGACTCACTCTGCAACTCGGAGTCCGCTTTTGCATGCCGAAGAACCCAAAAGCCAAAAGCTGCCGAGCCGCCGTCGCCGTCATGGTCGTCGTCGCAGCCACTGAGTAGGAGAGCACGTTCTTGCAACGCAACGCCAAACCCGATCCCATAAACACGCCCATGGAAGGCGATGTGTGATTAATAGTGCCACAGGAAACATCCATTGGAAGACAAACCGTTTGCTAAGAAAACATTTTCTGATCTGGAAATATGTTAATGGATTGCCGCTGCGGTGGTGTTTCGGTCTCGAGCAACGCCATTAGATACTTCGGCGATGCTGGGGCGTGCAGCAGATGTGAAGTGATGTGAGGCAAGTGGAACATGAGTGCGGACCATTGAAATCAACAATCTGCAGAGCATTCAAGTAATCGGAGAGAAGTTAGCCAATTTTCTAAACAACAAAGCGAGAGAGCCCTAGGGGGTGCTGTTGCAACCGGCCTGACTGAACGTGCCTTTGAAGTCCGTACGCCATAAACGGACGGATATGAGTGTCTGCACATGTATTCCGTTCGCCAGCATAGCTGGCTTCGTGGGGTAATGACGACAATTCAAACGACACACCTTATGCACGGACGAGCATTGTGTTGAAGTCTATTTCAGGGACATGCGAGCATTATGGCCGGAATAATGTGGTTCAATCGGACTGCAGGGAGACATGTCTAATTGCTCGCCTACCCAATACTCGATAGTGATTTCGAAGAGTTGGCATATCGCAGGGGAAGTGGTCTGAGTTTCGTAACCAGTCTGTGGCAGGTATTGTGTGAGCGTGAATTTTACATAATTTGTTTTGATGTCCCAAAAATTGTATGTAATTCTTGCAGCGATAAACCGACTAGACGTCGTATGCGTCGTCTATCCGAACAAGTCAATCACTTTGGACGACTTCGAAAAGCAACATTCGAGACACTTACTTAGTTAATGTGGCGCTACAGTTCTGGGTGGACCTGTATCTCACCGAACAAGCGTCTCTTGCCAGCTCGATCTTAGCTAGCTGCCTCCAGTTTCGCACGCATAGTTGGATGAGTTCCACTTGCGTGCTTCACCTGAGTCTAGGTCTTCCTCTACTGCGCCGTGCCTTGGGGGTGGATTCGAAGACTTTCCTGGCCGGACATGGCATAGCCATCTCAATCGTTGGATCATTGGAACTTTCGAGACACTTGGACCAACTGCCAGTGAAGCCGAGGTGGTTATTTAAATGATGTGATATTCCACATGAAGTGGCATGAATGTAGCTTTATAATAACGACAGAATCAATTTTAAAGTGAAGCATGCGAACTGTGGCTTATGAAAAGAAATAAGCCAGCGGCCTATAGAGAGAGTGAGCTTGAACTTATGCTCTGCAGAGGAGCCTCAGGGAAGCTGCTTCCAGTCATCAAAATTATGTAGACACCGTCATGACCATTTGCCAAAAAAATATTTGGACATGCCCTTCCGCGACACGTCCTTATTAAAGACCACATGTCCAGCTCTAAATTTTTTTCTCATCTCCGCATCTCAACATCATCAGAACACTGACACCGTAACCATTTGGACGTCTTGCAATCAATCCTTCTTCAGCCACAAGATTCGGATTCAAAGGCGCTCTTAGCATTGGTGTCCATTCTCCCGATGGGGTTAAGCTTTTTGTACCAAACTTTGTACAGATCGCAGAGCTAATGGTTCGGTTTTCTCCTCCATTCACCTTCCTCGTACGCAGGATCAAATCTACGTCTCAGATATTTTGTTTCCTTCAATTCAACATTAGAGATCGTTCTGCTGTGCGGATCCTTCCAGCAGGACTGACAGGATAAGTGTTTTGTACGGCATCATGTTGACCCTTCACCTTCCTCGTAGACAGGATCAAATATACGTCTCAGAATTGTTTCCTTCAAGGCATCTGGAATCTATTTTGCCGTTCTGCTGAGTCGTCGCATCCACCAGGATTGACAGAATAAGTACGGCATCATGTGCATTCTTCAAGATAAGGGCTTACACTCAAGTCCTTAAGAAAAAAACCAAGTAGAAAGGGTTGCCAAAGGTGATTCTGCGTCAAATCTGCTCTAGAGTTCTAGGTTCAATCCCCGAATTTAGCTACTTTCATAATTCACCTCTTTCGAGCAACTTACAATGATCAAAGGGCATCCATGTCCCGAAAAACCGTAGATCTCATCCATCTCTGACGGTCACGTCAGCCATTAACTGTTACAGTAGAACCTCACTAATTCGAACACTCGACAATTCGAACGCTCCACCAAATTTTGTACGTTACGTATGTTATTATTCAAAAGTGTTAATTTTTTTTACGAAACTTAATTTGTTTTTTTTTTTAGATTTTGATTCTAATTGCATAATAATCGATTGTTTCTGTGGCCGAAAATTTTCTTTGAATAAACTTGTTAATTTAACTGTTAATAGCTGTGAAAAACAAACATTTTTTCATGCAAAATATGGTATACGTGAAGGGTATCCAGTAATCCGAAGCCTCTGTAGTTCGAACTAGGGTAGGGTTCCATTACTTCGTATAGAACGTATATATGTCTGCATTCTTCAGACGCTAATAAGACTTGGGAGTTTTCATAATCGTCGGAAATTTGTGCGAGTACAAGCGCCTTTCTTTTCTAAAGAGTTTTTGGACACATACACGCTGCAGAATGTGTGCAGGCCTGCTTTGGTACGATTGTCATCGACCATTAATCATTCGTAAACGTCAACAATTGCTTTGGTTTCTGGAATGGTTCGGAATTCTATTTTTGAGCTACCTATTACAAATTTTTCCATAATTGCCAAAACAAAATATTGCGTATCAGCATTTTTTGGAATTAAAAAAGTTTTTTCCAATAGCAACTTTTTTGCAATTAAAAAAACTGCAGAATCTGCCCAACATCGATGACATATCGACGTTTATGAACAGAAGTGACTGCAGTTCAACTAAGTCAGTACGATCGTCAATCTGCATTAATGGCCTGACGTCTGATGTTTATGAAAACACCGCTTGTCAAAATGCGTACTCTTGTGACAACGTAGGATGTGTTGACGCTAGTTGACTATTTAGCGTGCAGAGACCATATTCGAGTCGTCCCGTTTAGTGTATAATCAACATAAAGCAAGCTGAAAGCGCTAAATCTATGCGTGAGAGTGCATAGACGGTCACTAGGTGCGAGATCTATGCCAATAAGCAGCAAACGAGTGTGGTTTTGCCACCCAACATAATCCATTCGGTCTAATTCAGGCTGGAATCATCGAAAATGGACCTCTCGGACCTATTCGTCGTCGACCACTTCGTAATATTGAGGACAAACATTTTCCATACAATTTGAGATTGCAGACTAAATTCAACTGAGGGTTAGGATGTTCAAATAGGAGCCCCACCGGACACAGTCTTTTATGTAAAATTTCTCAATTACAACTGTTTGGTATTTCTGTGGGCATTGTAGGAGCCCAGTGCTTTCATCGGGTTGTATAGATACTTCTGCACCATCGATCCTTTGTTGCTACCATGCCTAATCTGTGCTCCTCGTCTCACTTCCCCCTTGTGCTATTTAAGTATACTCAACACTATCATCACCAAATAATGCAAATGGATCAATCCTCACACAAATCCATTCGTGCATACATGGCAGCCACTAATTGTTCACCGGACACTCACAGCCCCGTATCTACAAGGACTCTTTGTTACATTCCTTAGCTCCCATCGCATTCAATGATTGTGTGTAGTTTACTGAAAATTCCTTTCAAACGAACAGCATGTCTATTGATGGGCTAAACAAGATTATCGTTCACTGCACATAATATTGAACTTGCTGAACTTACAATCGAAACTCAATCATAATTAGTTTACTGCTCATACTGCTCATAGGTTTATCCAAATCAAATAAACAAGCAGTTTGTCCTCTATGACCTCGTAGTTATCGCTCAGTCTTGCATAACAAAAGCATCTCTCAGGTATGGTGCTTTTGAACTTTCTCAAACACTTTAAATTACCATTTTCTTATCGCCAATAGGCTAAGTGTCGTGTATGTCGCCAGTGTAGCCCAGTGCAATGCCAGCGATGACTGGTCTTTAAATTTAATAAGGGGGAATGGAAATGCCAGGTTAAAGCCGTTTTTGATTGAGTTCTAAACTAAAATCAATCAGTTGGATAGACGGAACAAATTTACAAAAGGGGTCAACTGTCAAAACACGGGGTGCGACGTCCTGCCACACCAGCGTACTGTTTGCGTGCTCGGAACTCCGCCCGCCAGTGTGTGGCTGTGATGACTTAGGGATATAAATAAAACACTCGCGCACTTCAAAGAAACAAACGCTCCAGGTCCGAAGGATAGGCAATGATGAACTTCGTTTCAATGGTTTACGGGACTGAATCAATAAAAAGGGCCATATGTTATCATCAACTAAGGATTCGCTTAAAATCTATACCGAGGGTATAATCCATTCGATTACCGAAAATTACCTCGAACTAGATGCATTAATTCAACCCCAAGACATAGAAAGTGCTTCTCTAAATGTAGTTCAGGAACCGACTTTCTGGACGGAAACGTTCCGGTCTTAAGAGTCCTATGATTGTGAAGGTTTCGACGGGTATCCCGAGTACCAGACATGCTGTCGAACGGGTATTATATGACGAGTGAAATCCTTCTTCTCTACTTTAGAGCAGATTCACTGCAAATGCAGCAGTTTTTTTGCAATCCACACATATCCGATTGACCTAACTTCACGTCACCGATAAACTCGCTTATTTATTACGACCACTGATTATATCCGAATACAAACGGTTGCCAGATTTTTCCGACAGAAAATTCAATCGTAGAACATGTCCCAATTGTGCCATTAAAACATCACATACCGATCAATTTTGAATAGACCACCTTCATCACGCGTCAGTGGAAGGCGACCGTCGAAAATGAACGCCTGCCGACACAAGTGGCTAAAATCAGTTTGAGAGGATTACCTCTCGTATAGTCCCTACATTCCATGACTTCGCTCAAGCCTCGCACATCAAAAACAAATTGCGAAGTCAACATTCTGCAACGCCCTAGAAAAGAAGTTGATGCATTTAAATGGCATGTAAGGTAGTGACATCGTTCGGAGTCAAAAAAAATATGCTTCGAAAAATGGTTAAAACCGATCCAAAACTTCATGGGGCGTATATTGGAATTCATATTCTTGCTTCCAACCATTTTCCTCAAAACATAATTTGGAACCCTCGTCCCATGAAGGAAATCTTCATGTTTTTACTGAAGTCCCACATGACTGACTATTAGGACCGGCATTATTTTTTTTTTTTTTATGAAGGCTCCATTCCAGCGATTATTTCAAGGCGTTCCAAATAGAATGCTTATCTCTGGGTTTTGGAGACATACTTTACTTTGTGCAAGAAGTTCCATCTCTTTTTTCTTTGAGTGGAGCTTGGACTTGATCCTCAATCAATACATATTTTTACATCTTGTGGCACCGAGGACTGTCTTTCAGCAAATGAAGCCTTTTAAAAATCAGCTTCGCAAGAATAAATCTTCAACAGCAATTACTCCAAGCACCTATGGCAAAAATGAAATATCCCCAAACAGCTGCCATCAAAATTCGTTGCCACGAATAAAGTTTCAGCACTTCTTGGGCACTCTCCAATCCCACCGCGAATTCACCGTCAGCGCTGTTAGTAAACAAAACTATCTGTCATCGTCAGAAGTACCTCAAAATTTTATTCAATAAACCAGCCCCGCACGCGTTTATGTACTAATTTCACGAAGAAGATACACCTCTCGCCTCAGCAATTTTCTCGTATCTTTTTCCAGCAATTTGGAGGAGGATTGCGTGCTGGATTGCAGTAAAAACGAAACGCTAATGGCTCACACAATTTCGCATCAAGCCCGAACCGCACACTACGCCAGCAAGAGTCAACTGTCAAAACACGGGGTGCGACGTCCTGCCACACCAGCGTAATGTTTGCGTGCTCGGCACTCTGCACGCCAGTGGGTGGCTGGGATGAATAAGGGTTTTCTGCGAAGTCACAGGAAGAAAAAACGAATTCAATCCTCCTTATTGTCCTCATTTCGCTGGGAGTTCTTAATGAATATTACCCACCTGACTGAACGCTGAATGGCCCACCAGAGACGGCTCCGGGCGGAGAAAGGACTTCACTATGAATGCACAGCCGGAAAGAGGACGCAGGCCAGGAGACGTATTTATTGGAATTTCTCTGAGTTATTTATTTTTAATTTTCTTTTACGACACGAAGTGACTCTTTGCCGTGGCAATAAAAACTAATAAACGGCCCACCGTGAGCAGGTGTAATAAAAATTAATGAAGATGTCAATTGGAATTTCGAGGATCCGCCGATTCGGTTGATTATTCTTTATGAATCTCTTCATTGGCCATAAGTGATTGTGTTGAAATATTTTATCTTCTCATCACACCAGGCGGGTGGTGCGTATGCTTGCTACACACGAGACTGGCTGGAGTGGGTACGTTTCTTTTCTGCTTTAATGCCGAACGTGTGTTTATTCTTATGGAGGCCCAAGTAATGTTTATAAACAAAGGCAACGAGGAAGGCATTTGCGTTTATGAATGAACGGTGTTTGCTGTAGGTGCTGATAGGCGGCACATATCTCCAATGACGACGGGTTGCGTTCATTTGAGGAAGTTAACTCTTCTGCATTGTTGATTAATACTTGCGTGAGGCAAATTCGGGGGGAATTTCCACTCCAACGGATGGAAGTGGTTAATTAAATTCTAAGTAGTCCCTGCCTTTTCAGGGACGTCTGGCTGTTCAAACAAAAGCTGGTAGAGCAGCCACTTTTCACTGACGCATGATTTCATGAATCCAATTACACCCACTACAAGAGCCTTGTATATGCTGCTGATAATTAAATTGAGTTGGTAACTTTATAAATCAAGCCAGTGGATGTTAGTCAAGAGCTTAGCATCAACTTGAGGCATGTGAGGTAATTTCGTAAGGGACCTGATTCATTGCTTGGATGTCTCAGTCTTCCATAACGGGTATTTATCGAATATGACGTACTTCATGTTTCGAAGATGATGTCCCTGAGAAGGACGATGAACTGACTGAGCAAGAAGCTCCCCCTATGTGCTCGCTTGTACAGGAGGTGCACATCTCCCCACAGACAGTCAAGGCTAACATATCTCCGCACTTATTTGAAAGAGCAACCCTCTGATGGGCAAGACTGACAACCTGTGCAATCTACGATCTAAAACAAAAGATCTCCTCCGACGAAACCATGATGATATTGCTGCAGTGTTGGCGGTCTGTGTATCATGCCGACACAACTGGATCAATCGAAACCGAATTTGGTCACCACTTTGAACAGTTCCTTACCATGAATACTGTCGTATCACTTGTTCTTCTTCTTCTTACGTTGCTACAGTCAGAGGTGGACTTGCAACAACCAACATGCCTCTCCAGCCGGTCCGATCTCTCGATCGCTGTCTCCAGTTTCGCACAACAGGTCAACTTATGTCCCCTCGACTTATGTGCGCCACCCTGTAGACGTCCTCTGTTGCATTGTCCCACAGGCTTATTCTTCGGGGTGAAGCTAAACTGTCTATACGCTCCACATGGCCTAGCCATCTTAGGCTATGGATCCGTTGTTGCCCGGCTAGACTCATGTCTCTGTACGCGATTGAACCTTCGTCTCCAGAAGCCCTCAACGCAGACAGGACCAAAGGTACCACACAGCACTTTTCTCCCAAAAGACCAAGAGCCGGGATATCCGCGGATACAGTCCTGGCGACGTAGAGCAGGATGGGGGATGATCAAGGTCTTATGAACTTACTTTTCCGCTAGAGGGGTCTAAAGCCAATTGCCACTTGAGCCCAAAGAAACAGCGATTGGCAAGGGTTATTCTGCGTATAATCTGGGTGCTGATATTGTTGTATTGTTCACCGCGGAGGCAAGGTAGACGAAGTTCTTCACTACCTCGAAGTTATAGCTGCCTACGGTGACGTTCTGGCAGAGTCATCGGCCTTTCTTGGTGACAGCATATACGTTGTTTTTCCCTCGTATACCTCAATGCCACCAAACGCATCATTGATGCGTTCGCCCAATCACGCTAATGTCGTCCGCGTATGCCAGCAATTGTACGGACTTTTAGAGGATCGGGCCTCTTGTGATGGCCAGTGAGCCAATAATGATATTGAAGAAGTCACACGACTGTGCGTCGCCTTGTCTAGAACCTTTTTTGACATTGAAGCTCTCGGTGAGTTCGTCACCGACCGTGATAGAGCAGAGCCTCAAAGTCGGCCGAGTTTGGCAGCATTTTTCAAACTAGCCATGGCGCTGTATCGCTCGTCTTTATACAAGCTGTCATAAACGGTTTAGACGTTCGCACAGTCCGCTGGATGGGGTCTTAGAGGTTTAGCAGGGATAAACATTGTCAACGTATACACTGAGTGAAACAGTCCCATCACTATTTTCGTTTTCCCAATTTACACGTATTCAGCCATTTTTAAACGGCTCACTTGGTAGAATGGCAAACCTTACACCAAACATATGGACTCTCAGACGATAGTTCGCTTTAAGAGCTTTGATTGAAAATGGGATGTCACACCCCGATATCGAAACGGATGACCGTATACCAGAAAATCCCTTATTCCCTAAACCATCACAGTTCCCTCGACACCAAGTTCCCTAACCGACATCACTGCCTCTTGCAAAACCACTCAAACTTTTCGTTGAACATCAATCAGGTCTCTATCTCCTGAACCCAAATCAGTCGTGGACCCTCTTTGTCGGAGTTTTCGCAGAATTGACTTAAAACCCAATTTACCTGTCCATCTATCCTTCCATCGACGGTTAGTTAGAAAAAAAAAAAACAGAGAGAGCTCAAACTTCCATCGAATCTCCCTAATTGATTTAAGAGGATGATCTTTGTCCTAAAGTTGAATCTGCATTCCTTCGCCATCCGCCCGCTTGTAAAGTGTGTGCCGAGAGTGAGATAGTACACAAGGACGACCTAAGCTGGATGAAACTTTTCCTGTTATTTCCAACTCGAAATCATATCATCTCCGCACCCAAAAAAAAGGAGAAAAAATAACGATAATGCGTCAAACGAGAAAAAAATTCGTCGTCCATTCACCGCCCTCAGAGAGCTTAAGTTTCACGGGGAAACAAAAAAATGATATTGTCAAAGTTTCCCCCAACAAATGCCATCAACTTTTCCCAACACCGTCGAGGGCTAATTTTCAGCACCAACATACGCCGTCAGCCAGCCTTGCACCAGAGGCGGGTGAGAATGGAAAAAAGAGGAAAAAATGGTACAAAAAAAAAGTTAAAACCAAATATTGACAAATTGATAAGTTGCCAAAAAAAGTGTCAACACTTTTTGAGTTTGCCTATGATTTAGAGATAAACGAGGAACGGGCGGATAGCTGTCGCTCCCCCTCGCGGATCGCACGAATGTGCGATACACACAGCTCATTAGGGGCGACGGGGAGGTTAGTGGCAGGAAGTTGGATGAATTGACACCCGCGAAAGTGGGTGTGTGTGGGGGTTTTTTTGACGATGCAAATATTTCCTCAGAAACGACTCATGGTTTAATTGTCAATTTGCTTAGATACAGATACACAATCTTCTTGCGGGGTTGAGTGGAAATTTTGAATCGATTAGTCTGGTCTTGGTGATTGTGGTTGACGACGAGTGGCTGGAGAGGTGGGGGAACACATGCAAAGGGTTGCTTGCGATGACTTAATTAAATTTAATGCTCTTTATTGATTTTCCTTTTTCGTTACTTATGGATGGCTGGGTGTTACCCGGGGTTAACAACCTCGATGAAAGGGCGCATATTTACGAGACCGTGCCGCATACAAACATACGTGTGCACACTGGAGGGCTCCTGAAAAGCGGTCATAATCGCTTTATGGAATTCAATAATGAGTGTGTGGATGCCCGCATATGGTGTGGTGGGTGAGAACCGCCGCGTGCAATACGGGCTTACTTTAAAATGAATGTGCAAATTGAATTGTGTCGGGTTTTATGAAGGCATTTTGTCAAAGAGACTTAGTGCCCCATAATCCAATGGCTGTGCAATTTGACGTCATTCATGCTGAGTTGAGTTGGGTGCTTGATGCGAGGCATATTTTTAGCACATTTCAGGTGGAAAATAACGCCATGATTCAGCCACGTGGAAAACACTGACGTACAAGTGAAAATCATCTGCCAGCGGGTTATTTGTTGGTCGTTTGAATTAAATGGAATTTTTGGTTGATGATTCCACGGAATTAGGACGGTATGAGAAACGTATTACGTCAACGATATTTTCAATCTTTTCTGCTAATCGACTCGCAGTCGTACGCGTCAGTTCCTTGAGCAGCGTCATTTTGTCTTCGGTCGGAGTTATTGATGGTTTATGCCAGGAAATAGGTTACACCTAGTGGGCCACAATGTCGGCTAAGCGCCTGAATAACGACGGACAATCGTGTTTGAAGAACCGTGTTTAATTCGCTCCAGTTGCTGGCAGAAATCTGTTTTCTGATAATAAATGAAATTGTATAATACATCATCTGTGAGCATTCATTTTTATTGATTTTTTTTAGTTAGTGTCGATGTTTTTGGAGTGCTGCACCCCCCCTGATGAATTTTTGAAAAGTCTCTGAAGCAGTCGCGAAGGCATACCACACACGAGAGATCTAGTGAGTTTTTGGACTTGCTCCAACCATCTCGTCCTGGGTCTGACAAGCGGTCGCCTTGCTGATGCCATCTGCTGCTGTATGATGTGTAGTTTGGTCTGATGTTGCTATTGCCTCGGGAAATTACCGTTTATAGCTAAGTTTTGAGCGAATAGCTTTGACTTTAAATCGAACATATGGAAGTGAAAATCATGTGGCTTAACAAGAGCCACGACACGACTTGCGTCCTGGGTTTAACGCGAAACAATTTTCGTGGGCAAGTATCGAACTGATGTGTAAAATTTAATGGCACGGATTCCGGAGAAGACCGTGGGTATGCACACAATCTGCAATCGCTCGACGTTATGGCGGATTTAGTACCCGGCAAGAGCCGAAAAGTCATCGAAAATTAACTCGTTGACATCGAGTCCTGCGAGAACGCTCTTTGAGAACATTTGAAGTATGTTATATTCCATTCATGGCAAGATCTACGAAATGTGTGGAATTCTAAAATTTTATGTGAATTTGTGTTCCAAAGCAGGAGCTGGATGACCGTATAAACCGGGCTTGGTCATTTATCATTCAACCACCCATGCGTCTGCGTTATTTCGAACACCTCTCCCAACCGCATGCAGAGATTTGCAGTCAAATCTCAGCAAATAGTCAGTGAAACATGGACAATTACACCCATTTGCGTCCATTGCCATCTTTCCATTGATAGAATGGAAGAGTAAAGGTGTCGGAATGAAAATAAAAAACACAATTGCCTGTGTTCACTAACAGGAGGGGTTGAACAAAAAACCGACCCAGCTGGACCATATGTCCATCAAGGCCGCAGATAACACACAACCGACACTTCCGTTATGAACCCCCTACAAAAGTGAAACAAGCATCCTTCAGAGCTCAATGAAAGAGGACTCAATTCTTCATACAAGCTGATAAAATAGGCGGACAAGCACTCCATTCACCAGCACAGACTCCTATTAACGGCCAATTAAATCCTTACCAGAGCGTTCAATCCGCGCTTAATGGCACCTCTGGGAATTTAAATACCCATCCGCCATCCGCCTGGCATATGACAGTCAACCCGTGGTATCAAACTTTTACGTGACGAATGAACTGTAACGCTCGTTTAGATAATGGTCCGACTTTACGACTGAACAAAGGGCCATATCTGTGCGCCGAGAACATGGACAAAAACTCAATTTTACAGCACTTGCCCCTCGGGTTGCCGTGCGTATGGAGTGTGTCCCATTCCTGCGCGAATCGGGGGCACAACACACACACTCAAAAAGCGTTCACAATCGTTAACAAAAGTTTAATAATTAAAATTGAAATTAAACTCATCGGTCCTTGCTTTTTTCCAGCGGTGATACACTTACACGCACCCAACGGGGTAATTTCATTAAGCGTTCGCTTTGTGTGCATGTTGTGGGCCTGCTCTTTGGGTTTATAGTCACCTCTTTTACGATATGGGAAGCATCTTCCTCTCTCTGAGCACTGTCAGCCAGGGAAGCCAGAGAAGAACATGGTTTTAATGTTTTAGTAATGAGGCAGCATTGCATGTTGGCACATTTTTTCGCTAGTGCCCGTCATTCTCATCCTCTCATCCGAGCATCATCAGCGTCGCTGTTCTTGTTATCTGCTACAGTGCGTGTGTTGTCATTTTATTTATATGAGCCTCCAACGGCAACGGGAAAAAATACGCTTCCCGCCGCAGTAATCTGCTCCAGCAGTTCCCAGCGCAAAGCATCCATTTAGGCCGACAATGACAGCGGGTACAACAATGACGATGACTACCACAACCAGCGCGACTACTTCTGTGACGATGACGACGACAGCGCTGATGATGATGATCGCACGAGGGTGACTCGAGTAGGAGGAGGAGGCAAACCGCCCCACAGCGCGCATGTGAACTGCTTTTATGTGACAGTAAACTGCCTCCCAGGCCTGTTGTCGGCGTTGAGCTCGTTTATTTTCGCTTTTTGTTTCTGCGTTTAGCCCACGTTACAGTTTTGGTTAACTTCCGCAGAATAATTACAAAGAAACAAAAGTTGATGTCCGCTTAAAGGCCAGGGTCCACACCTATCTACGCATCTGATGGCAGAGAGCCGATAAACAAGTGTGTACCTCTCGGTCCTGAGTTACCATTTAATCCAGAGTCAGGGACGCCTGTTATCGCGATAAAGACACCAGCACATACATTCAACAGGACGGGGCGGAGTAGCATGCTTTGGCTTTAATGACATTGCCCCAGAATTCCCACCGATTTTGAGTGTCTCTTTGGTGATTTTATGACAGTCGGCGATGAGAAAAAGAAAACAAATTAAATGCAAAGTGTTTCAGGAATTCAGAGGATTTGCTCAAATTGATGACTTGACAGAATCCACCGGGCGGGGGGGGGGGGGGGGGGGGGGGGGTGCGGGCAGGAGTGGAAATGGTGCGGCTGAGCAATTCAAATCACAACTGGCATAGCAAATTCAATTTGCAATCCCGCGATGAAGGTCGGCAATAATTTGAAGGGTTTAATTGGAAGAAAAAGTTTTTAATTGACTGACGCTGGGGATTTGAAGAATTTTGCGATCTGCAGAAATAACACTGAAGTGCTGCCGTGATTGCCTTGAGGGGGAGGTCGTGGACTAAGAAGCGTACACGAAGAGTGAATGAATTTGAAATGGGCATGTCTGATTCGATGGAATTCTGTATAATTTCCCTTGCCTTGCCTTGCATACGGCTACTTCTGTTGGGGCAGGGATTGGTTTTAATTTAACGAATTAGTCGGTGTTTGATGGTGTCTGTTCTGTTAATAAATTCCTAAAGGCAAATGAAATGAAAAATTCAATGGATGTGCCAAAAAATTAAAATTAGCTTCTTAGAGTTCAGTCTCAGAGCGCAGGGAGGGTCAACTGGCATTGAAATGTTTGTACGCGTCGCTGGGTGAGGTAGTTTGGATTGCAAATGGTGAATAATTTCCTTGTCTAGCTACAACGGCCGAATATACGAGTATTTGTGCGAAGCGAGGGCAGATTAAAGGTGACCGGATGCCATGAACAATCAGAGATACGTACTTCACAAACATTGTTTATGGCTGCATCGAGTCCGCGGGGTCGGTTTGTCGATGCTCTGGATTTCAAATGCTCTGAAATATAATTTCGAAGAACAAATATGAGAACAACTGCAAATAATATCCACAGGCAAAATTAATTACTTGCACAAATAATCGTCTCAGTTTGCCAAAAATTCAAAATGAGAAATAAATTTAACAAAAGTTGTTTCCCAATTGTCGGAACGCTCGAGCGAGAAGAGAGTAGAATTGTGCTTGGGCTTACGATATTCCAGTCTGTAGAAACGCGCGACCGCCCCATTTCGACTTACACAAAATAATAATTTACGTGTATCCCACTTAAAATGTCAAGGCCCGAACGCGTGAGCCCGCCGTTACGTTATGCGTATAAGCTTAATCTCAACGCAGTCTGTTGTAGGCTAGTGACTTTCCACATCACGGTTAAAAGTCACATCATATTGATTCCGATTCATTCGCTTGTTCACTTCTCAAATATCAGTTGACACACAAAACTGTCTCAATTTTTAAGAGAACGTCAACAGAACGTACTTTCCAACACAATGCTTTCAACGTGTCCGATCACGTTTGCTAGCTTTTGCAAATTTGCTAATTATACAACAGGTTGATGTAATTTCGTTTATTTCTTTAACAAACACAAGAACTGTGGCACAATGGAGTATTTTGAGATTTGCTTTTGTAGCGCCGGTCCTCCAAGAAGTGAAATGTCACTCGGCGATAGCACTAATGCAGAGTTGTGTAGCTGCAGCGTCTCTTGTCAGGACTTCAACGAAGAATAAACAGCGATATGAGTGGTGATAGTGACTGGGATTATTTGCCAAGAGCTTCAATAATGGCTAGTTTATGTAACCTGCTTGAATGTTTCATACAACAACTATAATCTTGCCTAGCGCCCATGTAAATTCCTCTACAGTTCAGGAAAAATTACAAATTCATTATTTCCGCCTTAGAATACTATTGCGTGTCGCTGTACAACAATATTAGTGACGATCTAGCGATCTACTCAGCCTCACGTTTGGAGTGGTGTGGGCAAATTAATCCCCACCAGTGCAAGCACTCAAAGCAGTGTCATTTTGTGGTGTAACGATATCCCGATAGATGACAGTCGAATATTCTTTCTTCAACCGGAAAAACGACGTGAAATCATTTTAGCATTATCCGCATCATTTATTCCGATGCTGACATCTCTGTTCGCAGATGGCTACGGTTGGAATTTGCGAATTTTTTAGTCGTGAAACACGTCTGGACCGGGTCTGCCAATGGAAATGATTAATTCACGGAGTAAACAGTTGAAGTCGTTAATTAGGTTATTTAAACTATTTTTTGTTTTAATGCGAATTTATTAAATGACTTTAAAGATAATTAAATGCACAACTTTTGAGACTACACAACATTTGAGACCCCAGCTTTTACGCATTCAAGGCCCCGTCCCATAAAATTCAACGCGTTCGTTGCGTTTTTAATCCAAAATGGGAACTATAGAACGCAAACGGATGACTCGCATTGCGTGCTATGCCTCATAGACACAGTAGCGAGCCTTTTGAAGTGATTTTTTGTAGTAATGAGACTACTAGCCCAACACCCTTCGAAGATAACTATGAAAAAGCCAGAAATGTGTGATTGGATTGAGCTGTGGTTCCAGCTAGACGATACTGCGTTCCACACAAGTTGTCCAACAATCGAATTAATTCGAATAACTCAGTGGCCGTGGTCACACTGTCACACAGGAATCTAGTCCCTGTTCCACATCGTAACACCCACAGAATCCAGATAGTTCTGCCCATTCGGTGGGACAAGAAGGTGACGTTGTTCTTCGAGTCGAAAAGAACTGAATCTGCAAGGATAACTGGGCATCGCTTCTGTGAGCATCGGATAGAATAAAACACGGATTTCAATTGGCAATGGAATGTAATTGAAACGCTATCGTGCCAAATTTGAAGTCTCTATCCATCGCTTGGGTTTATACTAACTTCCATCAGTTCGAAGATGAGTCCTTTCGCCAGATCCTTGCCAAAAAACACATAATGCAAATCTCTTCGTCGTCAATGTCGGGACATTTTTCCGGCGCTAACAAAGCGTGCCCGTTTTCAAACCGCACTCGTGTGAAGAAAGTCTCGCATCACCAGCTTGACACATCTTCTTTGATTTCGCACCAGCTTACATTTCCTTATCGACATCATGCAAGACCAGGCGGCAATTACCGACCGAGACGCACTTGAACCCACACCTCCCCCACCCCGCTGACATGAGTCAGCGCCAATGCTGTCACAAATGGCCAAGAATAGAATATTCTGTTCGTTTCTTCATTTTCGTCACGACAATACTGTAGCCAAAGCAAACAACTATTCAGCAAATATTAAATATGATGCTGTTGATGGAGATTTTTTAACAAATTGGGTGGACAGAAAATCTAAATTTGAGGTATACGACTACACTCGTTCACCGACGAGTTTGACAGTAAATCAAACATTTTTTAAAGCTAATCACGAAATCGTATGAATTGCATTCACTGATTGTGCCCATTTGGCCGAAGAAAACGAAATTAAATACTCTGTCAAACATTTTTAGGGGCGACTGCTTGCCATCTGGTAAATAGCGGTGAGTTTGAACAAAAAATTCTCTATTTTTTTTTTTAATAAAGCTGATACCGGTGAACTTTTTAAGCACAGTGCAGCATCGCTAGTCCCGACACTTGAGTAGTCCGGAGACGTCTATATTTCGGAAACTTTACTTGTGTTACCTCTACAGTCCGGAAAAAGTATTAAAATGCGTACATACTTTGACTCTGTTTTATGTACATATATACGTACGAATCTGAAATACATCGACCGAATGCAATCCAGTCATACAACGGATCCTAACTCTTTCTACTGATTTATTAATGCTGTAATAGTTATCCAGCTAATCTTAAATTTAGCTCTTCTGATCCGCAAACCATCGCAAATTTATTTGCCGGCTTTTTCAGTCCTGGCACCACATTTTGTTCCAATGAACCCGATCACGATTACCTCTCAGACATGAATAATTCCGCACAAACATCATTCCAACTTTGCGCTCTGTTGCAGAGAAGATTAATACACTTAAGGGCGACTGAAACCCAGGCTCCGATGGGATGAACGCAATTGTTCTAAAGGAATGCGTGAGAGACCTGGCTCAACCCTTGGCAGCTCTTCTCAACATGTCCATCTCAGAAGGATGTTTCGCCCAGATTTGGAAGAACTCGTTCATATGGGAACAATGAATGAACATGAAAACTTCTCACTATTTTAAAGTTTATTGTATTTTATTATTTTCAGGATACGATGTAGTTTTTCTGGTTCAGGGTTCACTTTCTAAGTGTAAGTTTTCTCAGAGATAATACCTAGCGCCTTTAAATACATATAATGGCTTCTGCAGAGAAGAGGATCTATCTTTAATAGAGGCTTTTAAAAAGTTGTCGGCTGGCCCCTTCATTCTATTTTTTCTCCATAGTCCGGACGTTCTCCTATTCCGGACACACCCGAAACTCTATGTGTCCGAACTAGCGAGGCTGTACTGTACTGCACATACGTTGTTGTTTCATGGTCAGATTTTTTTTGTGCAGAGTAACATCCAGCACCGTCTTAATGTCGTCACAAAATACATGGCGACTTTCTTTCTGGTAATTGTAAAATGACCAGCTAAAGAGTACATGGCACTTATCACCTTTCAATTAATTACTTCACTTGACACAGGACGACGCGTGGTCGCCTTACCGCGTGACTGATCATGTCTGGCTTGTGTCACGACACTACTGACAACTTCCATCGGTCACGAGAATTAATAGAATCTTGTTGATTCTCCAGTTGATGCTAATGATTTGCATAGTCCACGGAGTGATTTATCATCTCATTCGGCGGACTAGAGATAGTCCTTGTCGCAACAGCAACCGTCACATATCACATAAATAAACCACCGTTCACCAGTCGTTCTAAAATCGCCATGATATTCCACAACAAGTAGTCACGAGATACAATTTCCCAGCTGCCCCCTAACTCCGCACACCCAGCAGCCTCATATTCATCATTTCTACGTCTAATTAAAATCCATCCAACTGTGTATGCATTGCACTTTTCAGAAACTATTACCGATTCCGAGTGCTAACAACTGAGCGGCAGCGGATCTCGTGACCCCGATTTCCTACTCGCTTTTTGTATTCCTAACTTTCACACCCACGGTCAGAAGTCACTGCCATCAAGTGTAATTAAAATGTTTTGCACTAAAGATACATGTGCACACATCATTGAGATTCAGCGAACGTCGAGGGCGCAAATGTTATTGCAAAGGCAACATGCATTCCCCCACTCGCTCAGCGTCGGGAACTAGAATTTATAGGTATCCCCACAACGACGAACGCATGAACGAGGTGTGCATCGCGAAAAAAAACAATTTATTCGCGTACATCTCTTCCTCGTCTCTCAACCGGCTTAGTGTCTCAAAGCGATCCGAGATGCCAATGACCTTACTTAAGTACGTAGGCCTTCGTACTGAAGTGTCAGCCTTCGATTTTCACTCAGATGATTATCGATAATGACGATGTTCGAACGAAAAAAAAAGTATAATCGTTCACGTTGATTATTTATAAATGCGATTGCGGCGTATCAAACCGTCTTCCTTCCTTCCGTCGAACCGGATCGCCGAGTGAGCGCGGGGACGAGGTGTTCCACAAAACTTGAACACTGACGACTGGAGACAGTCAGTCAAGAAATATGCCCCCAAAGCGAGTACCGCCGTCATTAGTGTTCGGCTGACGTTCAATGTGTCGCGCAATTAATTGCGTGTGACAAATGAAGACCGTAAACGAAGAGCTCTCAGGGCGAGCAAGAAATGCACATAACAATGGTATTTCGTGGAACATGACCAAACCAGGCCAGAGGCACAAAAGCGCGCACACCAACGAGAAAGGTGAGTGAGCGAGCTCTTTGCAGACTCTGGTGTCCGTGCTGGTGGTCTGCACGGTGAGGAGCTGAAGTAAAAATAGCACGCAGTATGAAAGCCTCCTCGATTGTCCAAGTGAGCGCGTTCACCTTGAGAATGGCCTCCATGAGCATAAGGCATCCATCATCCGCCACCAGTCACCAGTAGGCAGCCGTGAGGCATGAGGCGTGCGAATGTTTTTGTGTCATGCCACGTTTACTGTCTCCCTCCAGCAACCTCACCCTACGGTCATTTGTTTTGTTTTTCCCCCACTTTCGTGTTCTGTTTTCCTTTTCGTCGCTCTGACTCCTGGAACTCATTTAATAAAAAATGAAAAGTGAAAGAGCGCAACGGTTCGGGCTGGGATTAGGCTTGCTGATGACAAGCGGGATTACGAAGTAACACCTGGAATGGGCAAGTGAAGCATGCAAAATGTCCATTAGGCAGCCGAGGATGACATAAGCTCAAAAAAAACTCCCCAGAACAATCTGAAGGATATTGTTTTTTTTTTTTTGTTTTTTATTTTGTTCTGGCCAAATGAATGAAATAGAATGTCGAAATCCTGAGACAAGATGTATACGCAGGCGTTTGCAAAGAAAACATACGGCATACGGAAATTGAGTTAAGTCAGACATAGGGACCGGGAATGGAATGATAAGCAAGCATTTGAATAAGAAATTAAAGGAAAACACCGGTCTAAGTTGCCTAAAAACAACACCGAATTATTCAAGCGGCGGTTTGAGGAGATGAGACGCGATTTCTGTCAACAGTTTCATTGTCACTCTTTTGGGCAATAACGTGAATAGGACCAACTTGGAAATGGTGAGGTACTTCACTTTTCTTTGAATCAAAACAGGAATTAATTCCATTTACAACAGCAGCTATCAGACAGTGAAGGGGGTCTATGCCTCCCTCTCTCTCTCTCTCTCTATCCCTCTATCCCTCTCTCTTCTCAGTACGCTCTCCCGATTGTCAATCTCGGATCTGTTTAAATTTTACTTACGAATGTCGATTTTAGTTTTTGTCAATCTTACCTGAAAAGAGAAAAAAACGCGTGTTAATCAAAAATTTAATTTGAAATATAAATGCGACAAATCAAGGCATTTATCTTATTTTAGCACAAAAATGAACAACACGTTGACACAAAAGCTACACTTAAACTACAAAATTGATAATAAATGGTAAAGGAGTGTAGAGGGAGTAGGCAAACTTGCAGCGTTGAATTTGTCTTCTAATTCTGTTGTACCTCCAATTAATGTGCAATTTACAGAGCACGAGTTTTTGAAATTTAGATCATCGCGAGTTCCTTTGTACATTTTTAACTGAAATGAACCCAAGAGAAGCAATTCCGGCTGTACAAACCAAGCTTTATTTCCCATTGTGGGTTTATTTTTTCGTCTACGGGAGCTACAGTATGAAGTGAACCTGGGAATTAACGAACCTGTCTATCTAGCTACGCAAACCATGTTAGCAGAGGTCCTTTTTCACTGTCACAAAACAGTCATGTCCAGCAGTAGTGTTTATAACTTTTATCGTCTTTGCAATCATTTAATTTGGACTTAAAAGGGAATATAGCTTGGTATCTGGAACTTTGTTTTCAAACTCAAAGTGTCAGAGAGAGTCAGAGGGTTGACTAGAGAAACAGCCTACACAAATTTGCCCAGCTTTAAATTTTCTACTTCACAGCCAAATAGAGTGAAAACTCTCCTAACGAACATTGAACCATTTTTTTTCTATATTTTTCGGAACAATTTTACCCCTCTTGGTCGGACCCCCCTCTTAAACGGACCTCTAAAACTCTTAGCCGGATGCGAACCCCTTAGCAACGGAGTCCAGACTCAAATTATGTATAGATTTCATAAATTGTGTATCGTAGCAACCCCAAAGTTGGTATGTCACCGTCAATTTTGGTGAGGTTACGTGAACATCGGCAAAAAACACATGTATACATGTGCATATTATGCATGCAGGCGTGTTTTATTGAGAACTCAGTACTCAGCTTAGAACTGATCCTTAATTAAACGCACTTCTTCTCATTTGATTTATTTGTGTCAAAAGTTGGTGCGTGTCCTTACTTTCATGGCATTAAATGTCAAAATACGAATAGAGCGCCTCTATATTTCATATTTTGTCAAATCTGTTCAAGTTCGTACAAATATGTTTGGTTTTCATTCACTAGTAGCGTTTGTATAATAAAGAATGGATTACAAATTGCATATCCTATGTCGAACTATTTAGAACACCAATGCCGATAATTCACAAAGTGTTGTCAGTGGCATGTGTGATTCAGTGGTGTTATCTGCATCGTAGGTGAGGCGCCACCTGTGATAGAGATTCTTCAACGGGCTGTAGTGAGTGATGGGTGTCAAAAAAATTTGCTTTGTTGTTTGCGTGTATAAGTAATACTGAGCTGAGTATAGATTCTCAATAAAACACGCCTATTTTCGTTTTTTAAATACAAAAACCTAAAAAAATAAGAAAAGGTTTTATACATTAACAAAGTCACTTGAACTCACTTGAGTATTCACCAATCTTAAATTAACACAAAAATATGCATAAATCAGGCCACGCCCTTCACCTTAGGCTGACTCTTCTTGAGCGGACACAAATTGTCTTTTTTTGGGATGACTCGATGTTTGCGGAACTTCAACTCCTAAAATTGATTTTTTAAGAGGGATGGAAGGAGTTATGCTGATCTGTAGGATTGTAGGATTGGTCAAGCTGGGTGAATTTTGAAACAACTTGGTAGATCTGTAATCGGGAAGGCCGAACTTGGTGTGAAACCCAAGTTAGCGGTTTTCAACTCAGTATTTATTACAACTCTCACATATGCTCATGAAGTTGGGGTAATGACCGAAAGAATAAGATCGAGAATACAAGTTGTTGGGGTGAGATTTCTCCGTGCTGTTGTGGGAATTGCTCGGCGAAGAGAGAAACACGGCAGTGCGCGAGGAACTCGACATTGAAGTTGCTTCTTCGAACGGAATTTCCCCATCTTCACGACTTCCGAGGCCGGCGGTGAATGCAATTCTCAAGAGGAGGTTGTTGGAACAAGTCCAAAAACTCGCCTCGTTACGCTTGGGCATAACTCCTAATGAGTTAAGAGTCGATGGTGGAGGATCGACTTGCCTGGAGATCTCTCGAGTATGGTTTACCACCACGAACCTTTTAGTGGAGCATGCGGGCCAGATGATGATGATGATGATGATGATTACGCGGGTCAAGGCTTCAATCAATTTCACCTGTAAAGGATCATCAGATGAAATGGGAAGACAAACAAGGCCTTCCCCCCAAATGTCAAAATATGTTCACAACTGAGATTTGATGGCCAGGCAAAGTTCCAGTCCCGTCATAATTCTTTATCGACGTTTATAAAGCCAGTTACTATATTGGCAACCATAAAACCTGCCACCTCTAGAAACTGAGTCAAACGTGTGTAGACTTCTGCAATTATAATACATCGACCACAGTCGAAACAACTCACTCGTCTGTTGTTGGCGTCAACATTTTCGGAGGGCGAGCCTATCGTGCGTAACAGAGATCGTAAACATAAAATGCACGCCCAGTGCGTCAGGTTTGGTGACTCTAGATGGGCTTTAACAAATCTCAAAGTTTATTTCTATTTTGACCAGATCGCCAAAGTTCAGAAGAGAAGAATCAGGAGTCTAGTCCATAAAAGTATACCATAAACTGTAAAGAAAACCAGATAAGGGAACCTTCGAGCCTCAGGCTTCTGGAAAGCAGAATCTCAAGAAGATCGAGTGATCTCGGCTTGGTGACCCAAACCATCTAGAGACAAACCTCGGGGCCAGAGTGAGATAAGCAAAACTCTGGCCACACGATTTGCGTTTAAAATAAATTAAGTCTATTAAGTTTAAGGTCGCTAGAGAATCGCTTCACCCAATACAACTTGGCTGCTTTATCACATCCGCAAGCAATTCAATTCCTCATGGAATATTCATTGATACCTCTAAGGAATTTTGATACATTTTTGGGCGGCAAGATTTGCTCCGATAAATGTCAGAGGAAGAACTTTAAGTAGCCGATATTGCTGAATCAACAGCAAATGCAAAGAATGAACATCACATGAACACCTGCCCAAGACTGCCTAGCTCAAACGCCCAGATGTCATTTCTTTTGTGTTTCATTAGCCAGATGTTCTATCTTCCCACAGGCCCAGCGTTCTATTGGATCAGTCATTCAGTAAGCACAGCCGTGGTTTTATTTTTGGCAACAAAAAAAATTCTAAGGTGCTCTGGGCGGGAATCAATTAGCGCTACTTAATTACCGTGATCGGGGATATCTACGTGCCATCCCATTACAAACACCATCTCCATCGCACTAAAGTCGTGATGGTCATTAGCCATCACCCCAGTCCGCGACGTGTCCACTGACATACAGAAGTGTAATTAAATTCACAAACACATGTTTGCGGGGAGAAAATAAAACTACACAAAACTTTTGCTTGGCTCGCAAACTGAGGAATGTAGATTCCATTGAAGTAATTGGCTGAGTTCATTGGAATTGCCCAAAAAAGTGAAGGTGAACAATCGTGAGCGGGGTGAGACCACTTTCGTGTGCGCTGTCTACTTTCTAACAGCACCATCGAGAGATTTGCCAAAACACGGACACACACGTACGCACCCATACTCCGTGGAGGAGTGAGGAAGTGGAACAGCAGAACGCACACACTGTCTCGAAATACGACAAGCAACAAGGGCTATTAATTTTGGATTTAATTTTAGACAAACGTTTACCCAAGACGCTGTGGGAAAAGTGTATTTCGAGACTCTTTGGTCAGCGGAATGTTTAGCCCAGGCACGTTAAAGTTCAGTCAGAGGCTACAAATTTTGTTTGTTTATTTTGTTTTACAATCTCAATTGGATCTGGTGAACCAGTGGAGTGTGCTGCAATATTTTGTGTGCAAAGCACGGGCTTCATTCAACTTTCCGGTGATCTCAGGGTATGTCACGCTTTTGTGAATCTGCCTCTGGATACTCGAGATCGTGATATCCGCATAGCCGGGAACACACCCGGGTACCCGGGAATCACTCGTACTGAATTAGAGTATATGTTGACCCGAGTACCCGTTACCCGGGTACCCGGTAGCTAAACAATGCCGGGCACCCGCCAACTTGCGTTCTAATTACATTACCCGGGTACTCGGGTTAATTTTGAAAACGGTACTACCCGGGTATGAGCAAGAGCTCTAGGATTTTGTCTAACAGCTCAGCCACTAACTGTTGTTGTAAAAATTCATGTTTCAATCACACCCGTCAAATCCAACTGCCCTCGGTGACTGTATTCGGATCGTTTGACAATTGCTCAACATCCTTAAATGATGAAAGCTTTGAGATTATGGCATTTGGATTTACATCTACAGCCGTTCAACTCACTCAAGAATTGAAGCCAGCTGACCAAGGAGAGCGGTGAGCATATGCCGATTGGGGGCTTGAACAGCAGCGTTTCAGTGAGCACTAGGTGTCACAATAAGCACTTGGTGAACACAGCGGATACGTTAACAAAGAACATTTACACACGATTACCTTAGGTTGGGTAAGAGTGGCCGACAGTCGAGGTCCATTGTCATACCACGCGGATTGACTTACTCCTGAAGCCACAACCAGTTGTCGTTTGTGACTCATACTAACGCCACACAGTTAGGTGAGGTTGTTGAAATAGGGAGTGTGAGTACCTACGGCTAGTCAGAGCGCTACACAAGCAAATCAAGTGATTTGTGGTTCCTACCTCCTCTTCACCCATGCAGCTTCTGCAAAATCTTCTTTCTAACAGACCATTGCATCCACAACAACAGTTGCATGGCAGACCATTATTGATCCCTTTGACCCATACTTCTTCCAAAATGAAGATGGCCTCATCGGCACAGTCAAGAAGATATGATCGTGGAAGACTTGTTCTTATACCACACCCCACACGAATCATTTAGGTTTTATTGCAAGAAAAATTTCTCTGAAGAGATCTTTCGCATTTAAGTGCGATGTGACCTGACCACCAATGGGCGGGATTCCTTTTTGTGAAAAAGATCGTGCTCAAGCACACAAATATCAAGATCTTACATAGAAAGGAAATATAGTCAAGTTGAAGGCGAGCCATTGCCCAAAGGAAATCGAAAATTAACTTGCAAGGATCGAGTTCTATAGCAAGCAATATTTTGAAATAAAAATCAGTCGGAATCTAGACCTTTGAAACCACAAAATGGATGATCCAGTACATCAACCTGGAACACAAAAAAGCACAATTTAAAGCCCGAAATGGAAACTAAACTCCTCTGACTCTAGTCCGACAAAGAGTTGGGTATTTTTGTTGGCCAACAAAGCGGAAAAAGAACCGAAGAAAACTTGGCTGCAGACTCAATACGTCAAAAGTTCTTCTTATAAGCCCGATTTTTTATCATTTTCCGAGATGCCAAGGGCCGAAAATATGCGCGAGTACACAAACTGCAGCATCTAATAAACCCCCACAGAACTCCTGGAAGTGCACTATTCAAATGCGTGTCCTGATCAAACGAACACCTTGTCTCCCTTCAAAGACAAGCTCATCAAACAGACACATCACAGCAGCAGATTCTTTACATTTCCGAAAAGCATAAATTAAGACATTTATACAACAGTTCTCTGTTTGTCAGAAAAACAAAAAAATCACGCATCGCATTCCTCATTCAAGTCAAGACTCTTCCCATCTGTCAGTCGGCCAAACAAACAAATCCGCAAGTACCCTAACGCCAAGTGAATCCCATCCACTTCTGCGTCACAGTGGCCAAATAAATTCACTTTAAACAAAACAATTCGCCATGGGATAAAGTGTGCGACGAGTGGGATTCTTGGGTTTTCCTATCCCGCGACATTGTTCAATTATAGAGCAAACAAAAAAAAAAAAAAAGCGAAAAAAAGCCAAAAATAACTCACAGATACGCGCTACTAAATTTAGAAATACGTAAAATTCTCGAGTTAATAATTTCGGAATGAGTTAGTGCTGGTGGCGTACGGAACAAGTACTCAACCCCGCTGTGCTTGGTGCAATGCAAGCAAATGTGCTCAGAATTTTAAATCATCATTACGACACATCGCGCCGCCGTTGAACCGTTGCCAAGAGATGATTCGTTTCGGGATTCGATTCGGTTGGGAGGTGATGGGTGCTGCTCCTCCGTTCGTCGATCGGTCGTTGACGGCAAATGTATCCACCGTGGGTATTGAATAATTTGTGTTTGTTTATTTATCTGCTCTCCACTGTGGTATGTGACACAACAGACGATTCTGAGTAAAAAGTAAACTGACGCCTGAATAATGACACACATTGCACGACTCATTTGTGAAGTAATTACTCATTGGGGTTGCCTTTTACGTGGACTCATGTGCTGTGCATTCGAGTGCTGGACGACGTGTATCCACTGAAGGAAAGGGTTTCGATTTCCTGCACGGCACAGTTTCGTTGTTGACACAGGCAAGGCGGTGCAAATGGATTGGCTGTTTTGAGGCAAGACTTTTGTTTCACGGAATTCTGTCGATTCTTATGTTTCTGTTGACATAAGGCTATTGTGTGTGGGTGGAGCAGTCATGGGTATGCTGGGAAAGTAGAATCGATTTGTTCGTCGTGCAGTCGTCGACTAACATCCGTTCTGTTCCATCCATCCTCAGACTCCTCAATTTACCAGAATGGAACATATGATGAATATTTAGTTGTCATTACTCCCGCCGGAGACATGCCATCACCCCTTTATGTGCTAAGTTTTCAAATCACAAATGATTCTACGGGGAGATGATGGAAAACAAAACAGCATGAGGATACGACCGTCGGTTAGCAAGCTGTGGGTGCAAGGTTCAATGCCCGCCACGTACAACTTACATTTAATGACACTACCTTCCTCGATTTATTGATTCAGCTCATCTGGTTGTCAAAAAAAATTCGTCAATCTTCTACTTCCAGAGCCAGCGTAGAATTGTAGGTCCACTCCACTCATGAGCACAAGTGGGGTCTCAACAGTGACTGAATATGACACGCATCGCCAGAAGTTTGCAGCTTATCTATTTAGTTCGAGTAGAGAGACACACGACAGTAGAGAGACACGAGACACACTTCTTGGTTGAGTTTGAAGTTTTACAGGTTAGGATTAAAATCAATTCATTGTTCTGCGTGCAACTCGGAGTTCTTACCGCCTCTGAGCTACATTCGAGAAGCTCCACAACTCTGTAGAGGGGGTGCCACAAGTCAATTTTTGTCGCCATCCCCTTTAAAAAGCGTTGTGCAGGTAAACTTAACTCAAAGGCAAGCTCTATAAGATGCTGAAGAAGCTGGGTGAAGTCTGCCAGATGCCCACTGCAGTCAGGAAGAGAATACAAACAAATGACAAGCTGCATCTCAAATCAGTCCGTACGAAGTAGAGCAGACGTGTTCACTTTAAAGTTATTCCCTGGCTAGTAAGAAAAATAAGGAATAAACTCCCTGGTCGGGCCAAGCTTAACAAGAGAGACATCTCACTCAGATGATCCTTACATCAAGCGCCTGCCTATGAACCATATTCGTGGTGCTGCTACAAAGGTTTTTGCTTTATTTTCAGTTGACATCATATTTTTTAAGGCACAAGCGTGCCTAATTGGGCGCGTACTAACTGAGACTAGATGCCACATATTCAGGTGGGTTACATGAAAAGTAGAACAAAAGTTGTTCAGAATTGACTCCTTTACCACATATAATCTGTTCCCCCAACAATGATAAGTCGACTGACATCCCAGAAACAATCGTGGTGACTTCGGAGAGTTTCGTTAAGTTTCGTTCAATTGACATCACTGCCTTTGCGTGAGCTCCCAGCAAAATTGTGTTCACTATGAAAATTTGATTTGTGGCTATTGTAATGACTTCTCAGGGTTTCGTTAAGTTTCGTTCAATTGGCAGTGAAATTAATCGTTCTCGACTTACTTTATTGACATGTCGGCAGTGTTGGAATTTTGCGTCAATTCCCAGAAACAATCGTGGGCACTTTGAAAATTTGATTTGTGGCTATAATAATGACTTAGCAGAGTTTCGTTAAGTTTCGTTCAATTGGCAGTGAAATAAATCGTTCTCCGCGTACTTTATTGACATGTCGGCAGTGCTGTTATTTTGAGTGAGTTCTCAAAAACAATCGTGGTAACTTTGAAAATTTGAATAATGACTTCGGCGAGCTTCGTTAAGTTTTGTTCAATTGGCAGTGAAATTGCAAATTATTGACATGTCGGCAGTGTTGGAATTTTGAGTGAGTGAGTTCCCAGCAATATTTAAGGAAGCGCACGCAAGTTTCTTGGTTGAGGACCAGGTCCACCCCCCGACTTTAGCACTATCTTTGTATAGCAGAAGGCAACAAATTCGATCAACCTTCGCCCATCCCTCGCAGTTAAAAATGGAATGTTTTTCAGCTCCACCAGGAAGCCTACCAAGAATCGTAGAAACATATTTTGCCACATCAAATCTATCAGTTCATCTAAAATGATAATTACACCACCCCTGGGCTACTTGTCAATCAAAGCCAACAGCTGAGTCAGAGTTACATCATCCCCCACCTCATTTCCATTCGGTAACAATTAGTGGATAAATGATTTCACTTAATCGCAACTGCTAATACGCAAATTAATTTTAAATGCTTCCGTTCCTACCCTCAATTGTTCGTACACACGTATCGCCAACGTACCCCGGACGCCCCAAAAGCCACCGCTGGCTTATTGAATTACAGAAAAAACAAAAAGCTCGATAGATACGTGCAAATGAAAATCTGGAACCGTGACAGTGCCGCGAGGCGTTCCAACAACACCCACCACCACCATCCGCCCAAAAAGTCGACGATTGAGGAAGCCGAGCCAACATCACAAGAGCTAGGGAAAAATCAATAAACTTAATTAAATTGCAAAATGTACAAACCTCTGCTACACCGATTATTGTTGTTGTTGTTGTTATTAATTTTGCTGTTTTGCTCCAATGTTTATCAATAGATTTACAAATGCGCCTCTGCTACCGGTGCTGGTGCTCTTGCCGGTGCTGCTGTCTTTTGCTTGCCTTGTTGCCTGCCTTCTTCTTTCCCCGTTGGGATAGGACTCGTCGACTCTGGGGTATGCGTTAGTTTTGTGTAAGCACTTAAGCGCTGCTGCTGCTGTGACTCTTTATGGCCGCTAGCAACTAATTCACTTTGGTTTCGATTAGAAACCGCAAACACATTCGAGATACACTCAACTATATTTTCTCTCTGTCGAATCTCGTATTCTACTTATTCTTCTTCTTCTTTTTCACCACACAGAGGAGAGAGGCAGATACACGCGGTTAATCTTTGCTTTGCACTTTGAAAATGACACCAATTAGCGTGCACACACACAATCGATAAATTCTAGTTCACAAAAGCGAATAGTTTACAAGCGAAGGGCAAACTTTTCCTTGCTAACTGGAGACTCGTGTATCTGAGTGTATTTCACTTGGAATTTAACTGGAACTAAATGTCCTTAGAAACCTGAAAGATACTCTGACTTAGGGACAGGAAGTGGAACAAACACACAACTGCACTCGACCGCGATGAATCTGGCATTGAATCACACACACTCTCTCCGCGCCAGAAAAGCAATTTCCGCATAACATTATCAGTTAAAGATAACATCGAAGATACAGTGTACACGTAGCCTAACTGTGTGTACGCATCGAGAGCCCCTACATTTGTGAACAACAATTCCCAGCGTGAAGGAAGGAGAGAGCACACCACCGCAGAGTGCGACAAACGAAAAGTCACTTAAGCTGTTTAACAACAGACCAGGCAAACCAAAGAAACAGAAGAAAACAGACAGAAAAAAAAGAACAGGATAAACAAATGAAATAAACAAACAAACACTGGCCCCAAGACGGGACTGAATTCCGATAATCCCTGAAGTGGCTCACAGTGGTGTACTGGAGGAAATTGAATCGAATTCGAAAAGATACACGACCGCTCAAAGCGCTGCTGTCGTGTTGCGTGTGCCGAGAGGCGGGGGAGGAACAAAGAACTATAAAATCCGACAGCGCTCGTAAGACGGGGATAAAATGAATTGACAGCAGACAGGCTGAGGCGTGAAAATATGGGCGGTCGACGGCTGAGAGCGAGAGTTTTTGCTTCAAAAATAGGACACACAAACACAAGCGAACGCGCAATCAAACGGGAGTCCTTGATCTGTTACTGGGTTGGTTCGTATGCGGTAATAGGCTCACTCAGTAACGATGAGACACGGTGAACTTCTCGACTGCGGGCGATGACGATGACGACGACGATGAAGACGAAGACGACACAACTTTCCTCGGCAAGGATTCTGACGGAAATGAGGTCAACGAGATTGCCAACCAAGTCCACAACCGAAACCCAATGCACTGGGCTACGAGCTGCGAAAGAGAGCCAACCACAAGGGTGGGTTGGGTGGTGGTTTGTGTCGATTTTGCGGATTAAGAGAATGTTATCCTTGGCCAGAGAACACATTAAAAGAGCGGCCCGCTGGAAAGAGAATGCGCCGCTGAGAGCGAGAGACAGGGTGGGCACTGGGCTGGGAGCTGGGACCGGGAAGGAATCCTCCACAACCCGGGAAAATACCTGAAGTCGGAGAGTTGTTAGAATTTCAGTTCTTGCCTGTTGTTGGTCTTCGGGAGAGAGAAAGAGAGAGAGACATTTGTCTTTGCCAGAGATTATGATAGGTTTACGCAATACCCTTGTGGACGGCAATAAACGATGAAAATGCGACGAAGGAGAAGGATGGGTGGCAAAGGAGTCACCAGAGAGAGTGGCCCCTGTTTCCGTTTTGTTAGTACCGTATCACGACAAGCGATCCATTTGAGTTTGTTTTCGAGATTTCGAGGTCATGGTGGCAAGGAAATCTAGATTATCGGTCGTGAACGTTGTATCCAGAGGTCGAAATGGTATATCATTTGCATAGATACGCAGTTGCATTAAATGGATGGGACCCAGTTTGTGAATATTTTAAAGGAACAGCATGACAAGAGTCCCGAACCAGTGAGACACCGAGAAATCACTTGTCCGCGGTGGCGCACACGAGTGGAACTGAAGTTAGCCAGTGATCTGCAGAGGTTTGTTGGTTGTTCCATCAGATGCAATTGATGACCACACTCGTCCAATGAATTCAGATTTTTGTTGTTAACCCTAGATGGCCATGCACACGGAGGATAACCATCAAGGCCAACATCCTATGCGACCAACAGGATGAATCCAAGTCCGGGAAAAGGAGAACATTTCCGCGATCGAAATTTAGGGAGATTTTTAACACAGTCAGATTAAAATGTGAAGTGAAACTGATGGATGATGAGATGTTAAGATAGACATTAGGAGTGAGTTATAATCAACGTTTATCTATCTTCAGAACTGAGGGCTGACACCTATCTCAAGAAAATGTGTCAAAAAACCTTAATTGTGCACTTTGATTGGAGAGGAATTAACGTCTAAACACCTGCAAATGTCGTTTTCTGAGTAAAATTTCAATCGATTCCAGCAAACATCAACTCACGAGTCCTTTTATCCTCCTAGGAAGGACTTCTCCCTTTATTTAGTGTGAATTCGAGTCTAGTTCCTGTGGTTGCACATTTACTAGTACGCATCGAATTAGACCGAGCGATTGTGTCTAACATGTTCAAGTATGTCCACACACAAGTTCACGTGAATGACTAAAATCTGGAAATCTACTTGGCATTATACTTCATGACATGTCAGGCCAGTTTTTTAACACACGCATCTAGTTAGTAGTTGTTTCAGTACGTTTGGCGAAGACGAGGAATGGTGTACCATCATCCAGTCAAACGAATACGCTGCACGGAAATGCTTTGTCTGTTTGGAACGCAAAGACCCAGAAGAAGGGCTCAACAAGATCGTAGCACAACTCCCAAATGAAGTTCTTTAAAATGGTGACGACTTGCGGTCCGAATACGTTTCATTAATTATGAACAAATTATGAGCGTACTAATGGCGAAATTGTCTACGACTTCGGACAGCCCGATTCTGCATATCTGCCAATCTCTCAAGACACACCTGCCATTGAAATGCACATGCGAATGCTTTTAGTGAAAGTATCAATTTCGCGGCTCATTCGACATTTGAATTTGCATCTACACCTGTTAAGAAGTTCCGCTCACTCAAGAATTGAAACCAACTGAGCGGACGACTGGGTGACATCAGTGCTTGAGTGGCAAATTTCCTAACAAAATGTTCTACAGCACCGAAGCTCATTTTTGACTCAGTGGGGACGTCGGCAACAAAAAAATAAAGTGTTCGCTAAAAAACCACTTTTGAAAGGCCACTCCATCTACAAAAAGTCACTGCATTGAGTGGAATTTGGTCTGGTGGCGCCATTGGCCAGCAATTCTTCGAAATGTAATGTGTCGCCATCACCGTCAGTTCTCATCGCTATGCTAAGCGGAATTTGCCGCAAATCAATGAACAAATTCCTGGAGTAGTTATTTCGTTTTTGGTGACGTGAACTTGCCACCAAGAGCGTGTGATTTCTCACCTGAGGGCTCTGCAAACATCCACGATCTCTTGACACATAATGAATCACCTCACATTGAACGATTTAGCTACTGGGGCAAAGTCATAATACAAATCATGGGATGCCAAACAGAGCTCAGGCATTTCTGAGGAATTTGGAAAAAGCATTCAATGCCATTTTTACTGCATTTTTTGCGGAACAACGTAGATGATGGTCGGCCTGTAATGCTGTTGTTTGTTAGTCTGACGATGATGAAGACACCCTTGTCTTCGAAGTTTCGTGTAGATCTACTGAGCGACAACTCTTACACTGAGAATATCCGTACATTCATGTGGCGCTACAGGCCGTGGTGGCCTGAGCCTAGTTTCTTAACCCGGATTGAATGCCAATACGAAACTTTAATTGTAAGTAGCTCGACTAGGAGCGTTCAGAAAATTTTGAAATTGTGAGAACGGAAGGAGCAGTGAACAAATAAACTTTGCAACACGCAACTTTCCAAGCCAAACATGCGAAAACGCTCAAGCTGGCGTCAAACGTGAACAACATTTAAAGACGAAACAATGTCCATTTTTCAGAATCATTGAAGGGACCATTAAAGAGGTGGCACACATTCGAGTGTTAAATGTACTCATGAGCCGAGCCATACAACAATGTGTGAGACCACGTTCCACTGATCCACGAAACAACAAGTCCCATAACGTGTGCCTTCCTTCGTCCTCTCGGTCTCATCCCAAAGTCGACTGATTCGCATAAAAAGTAAAAAAAAAAATAACAACCAACCGTGAATTTAAAATTGCCCATCAAAAGTTTCGCACTTATTTTGACTCCACACCCGTAGCGTGCCACCTACGCCTTCACCATCGCCAGATAGAGAGATTATTATTTCCTGCTTTTTTTTTCCTTTGTGAGAAAATAAATTGCAACCTCACACACAATGTCGGTCAACAATCCAATTTGCAGATACCACCACGTATCTGAAACCCAATTAGAGACAAAATTCGTGGCAATCTGTAGGTTTACGTGTCGGCACTGGTTTTTTCTTATTTGACTCCAAACATGGAACGGAATGGAGACAAACTCTTCGGCTTGGATGAATACATCTCGATTTGGATGCCGGAATCAACAAAACAAACCCACAATCGATTCATCGCTCAAGGCTGTCGCAATCGGCTTCCAAACCATTTCAGATGAATCAGCACATAAACTCTCCCATAACCCGAACATTTCTCATCTCAATCAGTCAATTTGCATTCGCAATTGAATAATGAAATCAACCACGATGACGAAGAGCTGCCTCCAAACTGGCACAAAGACCATCCACAACCACAGGCACAGATGCAGTCAGTCGATTGACATTCGCCTGCATCCCATCCCATCCCATCCACACTCGTCGGCAGATATTTCGATTCGATTTCATTCGATCTTGAACGAGTCGTACGTCGTTCGCCTCCCAAACTCAGTCAACAGCAGTCCTTCGATGTGCATCTGCACCCAAGCCCAATCCACAATTTCACACAGAATGCACTTCACAGACGCACACAGGATTGTATCGAAAACAAAAGACAAGAGACCCCGATTAATTCAAGAAAAACAGAAACACACCACGAAATTCGAAATTCGTCCAATGCTACACAGTACGGCCGCTCAGCGATTTACCACGTTGCGTCACACACGGAGTTCGGTTGTTAACTGACAGCGAAATCTGGGAGCGCATTTCGCATAAGCGTCGCTCAAAAGCCCTGGAATCGGAATCGGGTACGGGTATGGTGTCCGTGTGCGACTGGGGGTATCTCTGCGCTCTGTCGGCGTATGTCGTATCGAGTTCGTCGCCCACCCCTTGTCGGTTGAATCTTGTTGTTAAACAAAAGCGACAAATTCACAACTAACCCACCCAACTGGGTGGCATTGGTTGTGGGGGGATGTTTGTCAGAGACAGAGAATGAGAGAGAGAGCACAATGATGTGTTTACATTGACTCTCTTCTTTGTCCCTTCTCTCTGTCTTTCTCTCTCTCCGTGTGTGCCCTCCTCCCTTATTCCTCCGTCGACGACGTATTGTGGGAGTATTTACGTCATTCGCTTCATTTATATTCACCACATACACATAGCGGCACGTCTAGTGACTTGTTTTGCTTATCGTTTTCTTTTCGCCCTGCATCCGCGTGGTGTGCTGCCCCATGCTGCTGATGATTCATCCGTGGTGAGTTCCCAAGTGTGTTGCGTTCCACGATCCACACTCATAGCCCAGCGGCTGCACTCAAACCATGACCAGTTGGTTTTCACTCACTCAGGCACTCACAGTCGAGCAGGGGTGCATTTTTTGCCTCTCCGATGGTGGTTGACGGTGTGTGATTCGAATTCAAATGAATTCATTTGTTTAATTTCATTCTTCGCAGAGGCATCCCGAAAAAGAAATAAACTTCACGGAGTTCGGAAGCCGCTTTTCAGATTTCCATCGACATCACGGCAGATTGGCATGACCCCCCTCAAGGCTTACCGCAGCGGCGATACGACTCTGTCATGGCAGCAAGACGTACAGTGGAAAAAAAAACACAAACAATCCACGGAGATTCGTAGATTACTTGTCGTGGGTGTAGAGTCGGAGCTTCAACTTCTTCGCGCCATTTATTCCGTGCCCCCTCCAATTGCTGTGCTTTCATTCTTTTCGGTTTGGCTTCTTAAATATTTATGTTTAGAATTTCCAATCGATTCACTGAACACCGAGCAGCACAGACGTAGGGTTTCTGAAACGTCTCCATCTCCGTCGCCGTTTCCAGGATGTGTGTGGGGTGGGGGCTGATTTTATTGGTAAGGCGGAACCGATGGGTGGCGCAATTGCGTTGAGCTGAGGCGTGAAACTGTTGCTAGAAATTAAATGAGCTTTTGTTATTTTCCTCCTCCAGTTATACACGGCCTGTTGTCTCGTGCCACGGGAGATGGTATTTTCATCTTGATTGATGACTTATTCAATGACTTTTTCCCCGAAATGGATCGCAATGGGCGTGGAAGGACGTCGGTCCTTGTTTCAGTCGTTTTTTTTTTCAAAATGATATATATTTTTAGTTCAATACACTGTAGTGGGTGTATGTTGCGCTGACGGCGATAGAACCAAGATGGAAAGGAACCCAGAGTGGACTGCTGCCAGTTTCATTTTGAAGGTGATAAGGTGGAAGTTGAATGTTCTACGATTGGAGGAAGGCAATTGGAGAGCGCCTAGAGTTTGGGCAGAATCAAATAGGAGGTGCTGTGAAGTGAAGAGATATGAACTTTGACATTTGATTGACGGCTGAAACGTAAAAGGTCAAAAGAAAGGTCGATGGTCAATTATTCGACTAATGTAAAATCGTAAACTGTTTGATCTTAATCTGTGAATTACTTGCTATTGTCAAGGTGAGCAAAGGAAAATTGCGTTGGTTTTCTTTACAGGTGCCAAGTCGAAGGCGGCAAACATAGCCCGCAAACAGTCCGGGTGACCCAGGGCCTCAACCAACAAAGCTCTGCAACGAGCGAGATCTATGACTAGCTTTACTCTCAACTGTGCGCATCGTGTTGCTTGAGGTCCTTCTCCACTTCTGTGCGACACCTTAGATATGGACTTCCTCTACAGTTTTGTCCCATATGCACGAAGTCGAAAGCGGCATACAGTTCGAGGTGGACCAAGCCCTCAACGAACAAGTTTCTCCAGGCAGCACGATCTCCGGCCAATTGCACACACCAAGACCGGCCTCACTTGTGTGCACACCTTTGAAGTGGGCGTTCTTCTGCCTTACACGTGCAAAGTCGAAGGCGGCAAACATAGCCCGGGTGTGTGAAAGCTCTCCGCCTCAAAGACCTTGTTATTTTTAAGTCACTTAACGTGGTTCGAGGAACAACAGTAGTTAACAGCAGGTTCCCATTGAAATTTGAACGCTCTTTTCCACTCAGATCTTTCAAATGCATTAAGTTGCCGCACTCAATCCACCGAGCCTACCATCTCCATCCCAGCAGTCGTTTGTCGGAAGAATTGTCTGTTTCCCATGTCTCCGACTTCACATCTCAGCAAAAAGACGAACAATTCGATTCCCCCGAACAGAACCCCACTTGTGCGTTTTCTTTTCAGTTTTCGCACATCTCTTCCAATTCACTTATATGACACATTGCTCCCGCAACCAGTCCCTCGCCAACTCTTGAACGCACTCCAACCGACAGGATGGTTGCCTCTGTACATCCGGTTGAGTCCAAATCCCCATGTCCATGGTGCATGTGTTAATTCAATATTTTGTGTGCCTCAAAAGTCCAACAGCAATCAAGACAAACTCACTTAATCCCCCAGCACTTGATCGGCCGCAATACATACTTCACACTTTAGCAGCGGATGGGCGCTTTGATTATTTGCATTCGGCTCCCACTATCTCGCAGATTGGATTAAATAACATCGAGACGAAAAAAAAAAATAACAACAGCCACCCCCCGCCAACGCAAGACACATCGGCTGAGTGGCCAGGGGGGACGACATCAACTCTGGCTTCCGGTTTACTTTTGAAGTGGATAATCTCTGTTCGCATGCCGTTCTGTGCCATGTTCACGCTGCAGCGTTTAACTCCATATGGGATACGCTTGGCTAGATACACACACTTGTTTTTTCAAAACAGTTCGTGCTGCGGTGTTATCATCCTCCATTCGCAGTGGCACACATATTCGCGGGCACGCATTCGGAGGAGGGGCGAGCGCATAGCGCTTATCGCCAACAGATGCTGCCCACTTCTGGGAAAACTTTGGGTTCGCAAACGTTAAATACATATATTTTTTTTTTATTATTTTTCTGTATATCCATTTGGGGAGAGATCGGGAGAGAGAGAGAGCGAGAAAACATGAGACCTGGAGCGATTCTTTAATTGAGTTTTAAAAAAGAGTTATGGCCTCGGATGGGAATTCCGCGAAACAGCTTATTGTTGTAGGACTCAGTGGACAACGTGAAAGAGGCTTTGGAATGGTTTTTATGGAGGGGACCCTTTGCAGGAGTATGCTCTCGGGTTGCTGCCTGAATGATGTATATTCTGTTTCACAAGCTTCTATGACTAAACACCAATCAAAATTTTGTTTCAGTGAAACCTCCCTGCCCCCTTGGCCCTTCAGGACCGAACAAGTTTCAGTGAAACGGGACGGACAGAGTTAACTTTTCTTGGGTAGAGGTTAATAGAGTTTAATTTTTTCGGAGTTCCAATGAATAACGTTGCGAACAAGATATTGATTTCCTATCCATGTCTCTGATTAGGTTCCTCATCGGATTTGGGATTGAAAACTTCTCCCCCACATAGTCACGACCGCCTATCCATACATCATCGTACACAACACCATATGAAAAGCGCAGGTCATTTTCGCGACACGACACGGCAAAACAGTGCTAATTCGCTTAGTCGTTGAAGTCGGACAGTTTCTTTGCTTCAATAAAAATTATAAGCTGCATGCTCCATGCGCATTTTTTTGCTTCCCATGCCCCATGAGCAACAGAGCGAGTGTCCCGATAAACTAGGGCAATGTCGGTCGCACTGTAAGGTATTTGACCCCAAAGCATCGCAAAAACCACATTTGTTCAACTCAAGAAAAATGCAGACTTTAAATAAAATACCGTAGTTACAAGAGAATGAAACACCAAGTCAATGACAATGCAAAGCTGTGTGCTTTTCCTGGACCATGTGTGTGGCTTGAAACTCTTGAAAACTCAGCTTGTTTTTTGGAAAGCTGATTGGACAGGGTTTAAAAGGGGATGGGTTTCTGAAGGTTTGCTATGAATATAGTGCAATACTGGACGGTGTGCTTTATTGTATTTTCACTAACAGATGTCATGGCACCTCCCCAGTAGCTGTTTTTCCCCTAAAACTCAAAGAAATGGAATACTTGCTTATGTTCTCGAGCAGTGGATTGCACTGCTGTAGCACTGTACTTGCACATAGACTGGGCAAATTAAACGCTCTTAGGCGAATGATCAAACTGTCCTGGTGCGTCGATGTTGATTATCAAATTGTTTTGCCGAGAAAAATCTCCAAAGGCATGTTTAAATATCATTTTTATTTATTCGACGAATTTCCTTCAGGTGGCGACCGTGACGTTGTTGGTTGGTGCGTCGGCCAATACGGTACGAGCAAAAGAATTTGCATTGCCCTACCTCTTTCGAGTCACTGACAATTCCGTTCGGAGCCGGCATAGAACCGTAGTTCCTTCCCACTCGTGAAGGAATAATAGCACGCACAGCCCGACTGGTTGCTGAGATGGTATGCCCTTACCCTCTAAGGGCTGAAGCGCCACCCGATTATTATTATTTCCTTCAGGAATTGAGAAATTGAAAACGCGCCCCACAACTGACGTTTGGTCAGCACAAACTCATGAATTACAAATCTGCGACATGGCAATCAAAGACATTCCCTTGCGAATATAGCGTCAGAGTGTGCGAACTTGACAGTTTACTTTTACTTTAGTTTACAAGAAAATATGTAACCACAAGTGCTATAATCCCAAATTCCATAGCACACCTCTTGATGGGGGATTCACTGCACAATGAAGCTCAAATTGTGTGTCGATAACCTGTACGGGGATTGATTGAAATTACTTTACTTTTGTAAATTTGTTCTGCAGACACGTATCTTTCAGAACAGTCTGATGAACTAAGTCGACCACTTGTTAATATGCAACATACTCATTCCTTTCGAAGAACTTCAAAAGATCTTCGAGTCCTTAAAGCAGATGAAATCAGAAGGAATCGTTGGAATATCAAGCATTGTTCATCGGCACTTGCCCCCAGTAGGGGTGGAAATTTACGCCATACTATTTAAGGGGAATCCCCATTCACCGTTTCAAAAAATTCCAATCAAATTTTTTTTTAATGTTTTTATTGGGTATATAACTTAATTCCTGCGATTTGCTAAGAGATGGCGTAACTTGTATTATTCCACTGGAACATGGGCTGGAAAGCTACAGTCATTGTACATCATTTCAGTATATGTCATTCATTTGAAGCGTAGACAACAATCTTTTTTTTTCACTCAAATCTGTCGAACTTTGTGCCTGAACAACTGGTTTTGCGGGGAGTTCTTCTTCATTACTTTAATATGAAGAAAACTGCTGCCGATTTGGTGGAAGTTTATGGTGAACATGCGCTAGCTGAGCGAACGTACCAAAAGTGATTTGCATGATTTAAAAGTGGTGATTTTGGTTTGGCCAACCAGCCAAATCAACGGCAAAGCAGAATATCCATGGCGCGAAGGTAATGCCCTGTATTTGGTGGGATCAGAAGGGTGTGCTGTATTATGAGCTGCTAAAACCGGGTGAAACCATCAATGGACAACGCTACCGAACACAATTAATCCGTTTGCAGAGAGCAGCAGAGCAACGCTCGGCTCCACGTTGCTATTCCGGTTAGGAACTATCTGGAAAACAGTGGTTGGGAAGTTTTACCCCTTATAGCCTTATAGCCCAGACCTTGCCCCTTCTGCCTGCCAATTTTTCTGGTCGATTCAGAAGGCCATCATTGAAATACGGTTTACATCAGAGCAGAATATCAAAAATTGGCTTGATTCATACATGGCTGCCAATCCGGCGCAGTTCTTTTGGGATGGGATCCACAAATTGCCAGAAAGATGGGAAAAATGTCATAGCTTCAGATGGGCAATACTTTGAATGATGCAATTGTACATGCTTTTCTTAAGTAAACGTTAAAATTTTATAGACCCATTATTTTCCAACCAGCGGGTGATTTTTCAAGTAGTACATGCTCAAGTAGTAAGTAATACCCTTCGAACGGGACTCTCTTAAAATGATTTCTGTAGAAGTAACAGTGACGAGGAGGAGTAGCCCATCCTTCCTGCCCATGTAGTGTCCTTCGGATTTAAAAGAAGCCCACGTGGCAGAATATTTTGGACAATTTTATAAGTAACCGGTTTTTAATAAGAACAACCTGCTTACCTGGGGTAGGAGGTATCCGATTCGTGTGATATCACAACCGACCTATTCCGGCCTAAATCTTTATCCCATATGAAAACGAAGATTTTTCAACTCAAACTTCAAATTAGAAGGCTTGGTATATCCGCTGAATCTGAATTCGGAAATTGTGCCCGTTAGTAGAAATCTTTGATTCATTTTCATCGCCCTTTTAAATGACCTCTACGACTTCTGCAGGAACTACTTTCCCCCCCCAGTCCTTTCGAGGCGCTGACAGTTCTCAAGAAACAGTTCAGAGTTGACATAAAACTGTCCCCCCCCCCCCCATTCCATGCTGAGCCCAGATCCCAGATCCCAGTGTTGCCAAGATTGAGATAATTAGGACTAGGTCGATATAGGATCACTCCTTGTCGCAAGAAATATTCTGTTCGCCTGATAAAGATAACCTGCATCGTGACCCAATTGCGAACACTGATTACCGATTCTAACGAATACTGCTATCACATCCAGCTCACTCCAATTGAATCCAACTACCCACACGCCTTCCACAGGCCATCGTTTCAACCGGAAACACAAGTCATTGAAACTGAAATACATCAGAAGGGGCCTCAGCCCGACCAAGAGATATCCTAAAATTGATTTATATGAACAGCCACCACTCAGAGCAGACCGATAATTCTCATTATACATGCAAATTGAACGACTAATTGGAAAGCCAAGGCACCGAGCCGCAATTCTGTACTAAGCCAAATCCACACTCTCTGTTCGCACTGCCAATTAACCAGCTCCTCTCTGTATAGCATATTTGTTTGGTTCATACATTATCTCGATCGTGAACAGCAGCATTCAGCATTCAGCGCTCAGTGCAAACCCACACACCTGCCACGCTGGTGATTCTAATCGAATCGAGGTAATCAGCAGCCGGCCGAATCAGGGCCAAGAGGGGATGCGGCCCGTGACGGAACTGGTGTGCCGGAGCATTCCGCACTATCAGCTCATCGTATATCACTTATTGTTAACAAAATCAATGTTGAGTTGGTCTAATCACTGGGAAAGGTTCGCGTGCGTCCGCGGCGAGGTAATTAAGGGCCACCGGACTCACGGATAAGGCGGGAATAAATAGAAATGAATGGTGTCACCGAAGTCATTGTTTACAGTTTGCGTTCAGGTTGCAAATGGTGGGTGAGAGATCATCGCTCTGCCGCAGAGCATGCAATGGCGTTGCCCCACACTCAAGAGGAATTTATTGCCAGGTTGTGCGAACCTGATTTCGGCTATTAAAGTTAACTTCATATTGGCATGAATTATGTGCATATGATATTTATTTATACTTTGAGCCCGGTTAGCTGGCTTGACCGGGCGACGAACCGAGCAGGTTTGCGGTTGCAAACTGCTTTCGCGATAACCCTGCATCCAGCTGGATTTCGGGCGAAAATTATTTCAAATTGGACAAATGTTGTGGAAATAATGGCACTTGGTGGTTCTGATGATTTCGTTTGTTTAACTGGTCGCGGGTGGATAATGGACTTAACAGAATTTCATTATACCACTCAGCATTGCGGGCTAAGCTTAGTTCAGCGTTCATGGTTGAGGTGAGGAGAGAGGGTATTCATTTGAAGCACTCAAAAACAAGGCAGAGACAGAAGCGCATCTTTCGTTGCGAATTGATTAGGAGCCGCATTCATTATCATTCATTCATTAGAATGACCAACTAATTTATGGAAACGTCCATGAAATAATAATTAGCGAGCAGTTATACGGAATTTTGAAATTTTGAAATACACATCCACGTGTGGTAATTGAAACTGAATGACTGAATGCTAAGCTAAATTCGGAAAAGCCGCCTGTTGACCAAGTGACAGTTGAAAGCTTAGCGCGCAGATGACATGATCGCATACCAGATTAAAATTTTAGTGAATTCAATCAGAATTCGTAAACTGTTGCAAACTTTGTGGAATTATAGCGATTTTTTGAGATGGGGTTTGTAGTCTGGCGTCACCGTTCGTTGTGCCGGCAAATCAAGAGGTAAACTGGTTGTTGGAATTGTTTGTCACTTTCAGCTACCAGATTTTGTTTAATTACCTCCGGTCTTAGTACTTTTGTACTAAGCGATGTTTTGAGCTGAGATTTGCAGTTTGGCAGCACTGTTCGTTGTGTCGATCAATCAAGAGGTGACTGGTTGCTGGCATTTTTTGTCACTTTCAGCTTCCAGATTTTGTTTAATTACCACCGGTCTTAGTACTTTTGTACTAAGCGATGTTTCGAGCTGGGATCTATGGTTTGGCAGCACCGTTCGTTGTTCCGTCTAATCAAGAGGTGACTGGTTGTTGGAATTGTTTGTCACTTTTAGCTTCCAGATTGTAATTAAATTCCTCCGGTCTTAGTAATCAGGGGGTAGGTGCGTCGACACCCGGCCGGGTTCAAATCTCGACATGAACAACTTTCATAATTCCGGGACCTCCTTCGTATTGCTGACAATCCTCCAGGAGCCGTTCGGAATAGATATAAAATTGTGGAGGCACCCAATCGAGAGAATTGTGTGAACTCACTTCGAAAATTAAGGTTCGTTCAGTACGCAAAACTTGTTGTGTGTCATTTGCTCAGCGACAAAGTTAATGTCTCGTAGGATAGCCAACAAACAAAAATACTGGATCTATAAAAAGTCCAGAATTGATCCAGTAATCCAGTATATACTCCGTGTTGGCGTCGTTCACCATTTTATGGAACTTTTATTGTCGTACCGTGGGTAAGACAATATTGCTGCCAAAAAATAACAAGTGTATTTTGTAGAGTCAAAAACAAGGGGGCTATAATAAGGGAGCTCTATCTCGTCCCGTTTCGGACGAAGGCGGACTTTAAAAAAAACAAAAAAAATGACTTAAAATGGAAAACAAACAACACTTTGAAGTATTATACCGAATTTGAAAGCCAGAAATCTATCCTGGTCCTTTTTTTGAAATCACACGTGCCTACGTGCTTCCATATCGACGGTAGCAAAAAAGTCATTCCAGCCGCGCGGTGTTCGACCAATCAATGCGAAGACACATCAATGTATGCCAACAGCTGAAATGATATCTTTAAGACCGTACTTCGTTGCCATGGCTAAGAGGTTGCCGTCGACTATCATTTGTCGGGTCTATTCCAGGGCCTACCACAGCGGGAAAATCTAATCTATTGTGAACGTCCCTGGCCTGGTCTGATTCATAAAGATTGTTGATGACTAGCATCAGGCGTTCAAACTTAAGGCAAAAGAAGATATTATACTCATGAGATGTTTCGTGGGTAGAGGGACTAAGAGGAACTTTGCACTTTGACCACACTCCGTTGTCACTATCCAGGGAAAAGACTCGTAAATTCTATTTCCTAGTCAGGTTTTACGGTAATTCTAGTGATTGGGGATATCTCTTATCGTGATATTTGTCATTTATAAATAGATAGCTTTCCTAAGCACTGCAAGAGCGGGGTAGTGCAATATCATCTCCCCTTGCTGAAGTGAGATCACCTACTAAAGTCATTACAGTTCCTCCACTAGTTTCTTTATCAAGCGGGCTAAGGGATGCGGAGCCTCAGCTACATCTATAATGCGTCGATGAATGGTATGCTTTACAGACTGGCTGAACTATTAATTCGTTTAAAGCACAAAAATGAAAACGGATTAGTCATCACTGATTTTCTTCTCGTTCCCCGGCCGAAGTTCTGGTTCCAGACAATACAACGAATCATAACTGATGACCGACACCAATAATGAAGGGGTCCTTCGATAGGGCCCGATGATGTCACCTCACCACAGCAAGATTCAAAATCAAAGACAAAGCACCAAGTTCTTATGGAAAGCGAACTACACATGCCAGGTAAACATGTTCAAATCCACAATTTTGTACATGAGTGATCACATCAAATTCAGAGTCATGCATAACTAAATGTCGCTAAAACCATACCGCCGTTATAAACCGAATTACCCCACAATTTACAAACGTTCTTGAATGTTATCAATTGTCAGCAGGAGATAGTCAATGAAAAACCGCCTTCTTCCATAACTAAACGCACACAGATGAGAAACGGAACAAATGAAACTCGCTCGAGATTTTAATTAAAATACCCAAGTTTGTAGTTATTGAGACAACAACAAACTTACTTACGTACTCACTAGACCTTGAGTTACTTTAAATGCGAACTGCTTTCAAACTATTTGCCTCCACTCGTTACCTTATCGGAAAAGATAACTAAAATAGCAGCCAGCCGGCACGTGGCGTGCATATATTCAGATTCTCAACGAACAATTGTACTGCGTGTCGAATTTGTTGACTTACCTGAAAACGGAATAGAAAAAAATAATGTTTAAATGAATGTATCAACAAATGTCGCAGGGACTAATAAATGTTAGATTTAAAAGAAAGAAAAGCAAAGACAGAGTCCTTAAGATAACTTTGAGACCGGTCAAGTGCCTTCAGTCAAGGTGATTCAGTTGAAACTAAAAACAAAAACTTCCGTCGTATAAAAATGGTACCGCCAATCGAATGGTTAAGACGCGATGGACTTCGGTGTAATCCGCGTTACTCTTATCATTTTACCCCACGATTATCGTTCACTAATCGTATTTCAGTGGGTTGGGAGTTATGACTCAGCTAGTGCTTCAGCAAATCGTATGTAGTCGGAACTGAGACTATAATAAGACTACCAAGAAGTGCGACAAACTAATTCAGAGAAGCATTATATTTGTTCAAGGAGAGCACACGAAATCGTACTCTCTGAATACAGGAGAAGTAAGAATGTGTATTGATGATCACTGACTTGATGTCTGGCTCGACAAACATGCCCACCCTCATCCATTAGCTTCCAAACTGCAGTCTATGTCCACATGTTTAGGCTATACTTGTAACAATATGGGTGGCGCTACAGCCTGTAGAGGGACAGAGCCTAGTTTCTCAGCAACCATTCGTGTTGTGCGTGCTATTGTTTTCTCACGAGTGGAAGGGACCTACAGTTGTATGCCGACTCCGAAGGGTCAAGTTCGAGAAGGCAGCGAGCTTCAGTCGCGTAGGGAACGACGCACATACCCACTACGCCAGGGCCGTCACTATAAATTGTAGTGTACTACAAGAAATTTGCTCTGGTAGCCTTATGCAACTTTGGTCTGTCATCATTGCTCTGGAAAAGTCTGAATACTCTAGCCCCATGACGCCATGTGGACCTCTCTTGTTAGAGCTTATTTATAGCGTCGCATGGATATCTGCCTATAGATTTTGTCCTTCTGTTATTGGGTCTATAAATCATTCGTGCGTTTTTTTTTTTTTTTTTCAAAATTTTAACGATTGTTTAAGAAAAACAACAAACAAAGTATTGCCCATCTGAAGCTATGACATTTTTCCCATCTTTATGGCAATTTGTGGATCCCATCCCAAAAGAACTGCGCCGGCTTGGCAGCCATGAATGAATCAAGCCAATTTTTGATATTCTGCTCTGATGTAAACCGTATTTCAATGATGGTCTTCTGAATCGACCGGAACAAATGGCAGGCAGAAGGGGCATGGTCTGGGCTATAAGGCTATAAGGGGTAAAACTTCCCAACCACTGTTTTCCAGATAGTTCCTAACCGGAATAGCAACGTGCGGCCGAGCGTTGCCATGATGGAAAATTATTGCCCGTGTCTGGTCGCATATTCCGAGCGTGTTTCGGCTACTGCTCTCTTCAAACGGATTAATTGTGTTCGGTAGCGTTGTCCATTGATGGTTTCACCCGGTTTTAGCAGCTCATAATACAGCACACCCTTCTGATCCCACCAAATACAGGGCATTACCTTCGCGCCATGGATATTCGGCTTTGGCTGGTTGGCCAAACCAAAATCACCACTTTTAAATCGTGCAAATCACTTTTGGTACGTTCGCTCAGCTAGCGCATGTTCACCATAAACTTCCACCAAATCGGCAGCAGTTTTCTTCATATTAAAGTAATGGAGAAGAACTCCCCGCAAAACCAGTTGTTCAGGCACAAAGTTCGACATATTTGAGTGGAAAAAAATTATTGTTGTTAGGCTCTATTGAATGACATATACTGAAATGACGTACAATGACATTTCCAACGCACATTCCAATGGAATAATACAAGTAACGCCATCTCTTAGCAAACCGCGAGAATTGTGGTATAGACCGATTTACAAAAATTCCGTTATTCAGACGCTTCTTTCTAAAATCAATTTCAACAAGAGCATTTTACCGGACCTTTCATCGCTTAAAACTACGGTCATTGCAATCATTTTCTTGCTAACATCACTCTCCGTTGTAGGAAAGGCAAAAGGTTCCCATAGTCCCCTCCCAGTATTGATGGCTTCTTCATAATTCTGGCACACGTGCATGAACAAATATCACACTCAGAATGATTCGAGAGACAAGAATACACATTGGCCACCCCACTCAATTAACGACGACACCACCAGCACAGGGACCGTTGGAAAATCATTCAATATTAGATAATTTCCCAGAACAATCAGACGTAGGGAGCAGTGACAGGAATCGTGATAGTGTCAAACCACTCATCTGTGCTCCCAGCAATCGACGTTCCTCGCAATGCAATCACACGGCAAGGGCAATCGACTAATCAATTGGAAGGCATTCCGAGAAATGAATTCGCAAATACAGACGCGACAGACAAAGTAGCTAGCGATGTTGTATACGGAACTCTGACAATGTCAAAGTGTGTTTTTTTTTTTTTTTTGCTTTAAGGGTAGTTGGGCAAGTGTCAATCAAAATTTTCGCTGACTTTTAGAGAGGAGAGGAGCATTAAATTTGTTCAAGAAGAGCACACCAAATCGTACAGGAGGTGATCAAGTCACCGAATCAGCAACACTGCAAGTAGTGCTGGTCTTCTTCAAATATGGTACATCTTCTTAACTTCGCTTCGAAAAATTGTTAACTTCTCTAGGTGAGTGGCAGGATTTGGGTTGTGTCGAGGGAATGGAAGATGGATGCAAGAACATCCTTAGAATCCATGCATTCGAAGATGAGCTGTCAAGGAAGATGGAAGGTAAACAGACAGAGACAGGAAAAAATACAGTTCCAGTTCCAGTTCCATCACAGACAATATTGCGCCATCCAAAAAAGTAGACGCAGGAAACAATGACCGAGAACTTACTAACAAAATCATATGAATTAAATTAAGGGCACATCACACAGCCAGTGTGTGCTTCCACATGACGAGTATGTTGCTTTAACTGAACCGACTCCATCCTTGAACAAGGATGCTTACATATACGACAGCAATTTGCTAAGGATGTGAAGAAGTGCAGTCAACCAATAAATAGGACAACATAATTCGCGTGTTCGAATGTGAGGGCAGACGAGCGCGTAATCCCGGAACTGGGGGAGCTGTTCCATAAGTGCGGGGCGGGGATTAGGTCGCGAAAATTAAGGTATGTCGTACACGTCGCGAGAACGAATAATGGTGGAGCAATACGAATAATTTTAGCCGGCAAGCTAGGACTGCGTTGACGGGGATATCATCGAGGGAGCGGAGGAGGGCCAAAAAAAAAGAAACATTATGAACCAAGAGTGTTAAAGGAACTTAACAAAACGACAAGACATGGCCTCCATTTCGTTGCGTCTCCACTGACAACACACGGTGGGACTAACAATCCGCAGAAGCTTCTCAAATTCAATACTCCGTACATTCAGCACGTGAATTGTGTTGTTATTTTCTATGGCACACACAACAGAAGTCGTTGCCATAGAAGCTCAACCGCAACCCGATCTAATTGACAATAAAAAATTAATTTCCGTTCCATCTGCAAGCCCACAAAATTCACCGGCTCAACCCTGCAGCATGTTCGAATTGAGATGTAAACCAAAGTCATCCAAATGACCGGCAGATTGGTTCACATTTTCCGATGCCATGGATGGACACACATCGGGAGGCAGGAGCTCTGAGCCTCCGGTCCATTCCACGCCACATATCCAAATATCGCAAATCTCTTACTCAACAGTCTTCCAACGGCCAATTGAGCTTCGCAGAGGCCAATATTTATCCATTCCGCTCGAAACACATCATTTGCCAAAATCATCAGCCTCTTATCCCAGCACTCAATCACATGCCAGCTTCTTCGTTCCTGTTATCAAATCTCCTGCAAATTTGCCAACATCTCTCGAGCAAATAAACCACACCACAAACTGTGTGTCCTGCTGACAGACAAATTGCCTCCATATTTCCAGGGCCCGACCTGCTGCGGCACCCTCCCCGTCGGCAAGCCAAAGACTTACGATGTTCACTTCTGTCGCTTCCTAGTCGATTCATCAGTGGTGGCGTCATCAACGTCGTGTCTAGCATACTCCCTCCACTGGCAGCACCTTTCTTGACTCATCGCCGCCGCCTTGCCAGCTACACTCCACGCCACTCACAAGGAGCGAGCTGCCGAACGTCTCGCTGCCAAAGCAAAGTGCAACGCCAAAGTATTCCCTGCAATTTGTGAGATCATAAACCAACAGATGCATCCAGAGTGCTGCAACTGCTGCCTCGTTCGACTGCCGTGCTCCCGTGATTCTGTGCCCCTTCTGCTGAATTAGCTGCGGTTGTGGGCGGACGACTAATGGGGTGACCACCATTCCATCCGTGGATCGTTTTGAGTAAACACTTTCCGGGAGGGGCTACATAAATTTAGCATAATTAGAAAACCACCAGAGTGAGCGAATTGCTTGAGGTATGCACTAGTGGCATCATCGTCGCCGGAGACGCTGTATATGTCCCGGGGATTTCCTCTGCAGCTTTGCACAGATAAATTCAGAGTTTGATTGTCACATCTTGTCGCCCGGCACATACTCACACACGCGACATGCACATCACGTTGGCGACAGCGTATATTCCATAAATCGTTCGTTTTACTGTGATTCGCGATTCGCTCCGGTAGCTGGGAGTCGGGAGTCGGCGATGAGGCACGTTCTCGGCGGTGAACAACTGGCGGCGCACATCACTATTTCGCAACCAATTGACTTTGGCAATTGATTCGAATTGACAGGCAATTAACCATGGCTTGGGGAGGCATTTTGATTAAGTGGAATCATAAATATTGGTTTGCGTAGAGATACTCTGACGTCTGTCTGGGCAGATTGGTCCACATTGCCGGATTTGTTTCGCATGCAAACGCACTGTTGTTTGTGCACAGCTGCAGTGGTCCTTGGCGCCGTCATGGTGTACAATTCGATTTCAGAATCGTGTCATGTAATGCGAACCTGTGACGTTGACTAGGTGGAGCAAGGGGGGAGAGAGTCTACTTGATCTGTGGTCTCCGGCAATTGAGTGCTTAATGGAGTGCAAAAAGGTTACTTCGTGACAGAAGCGCCGACTCTACTGATGTGGAATTTTTCGTGTGCCGAGCGGGACCTCGAAATGATTTGAATGAAGACGTTTATATGTTTGAAGGGGTGATTGTGTCAGGGCGATAGTTCAGAGGACTTCCGGGAATAGACAAGGCAATGTACGGGGATCCTTTATTTCACTTCCAAATCAGCAACTAATCCTCGGCTACCCAGTTGAAGATGAACTTAGAACTGAACTGAACCACATGCAATCTGGTAGAGACTGTGAGTCTCGCAAGACTTTAACGAACGATGACGCACCTCAAGAACGACATTCAAAATTAAAAGCAAACTTTCGTTTTCCTCAGAATTCCTCGGGTGCTTGAAAATTGCTAAAAGACGTCTCTCACGTCGCTGTCAACACAGCAGCCACGTGCTGTACCTTCGTTCCCTTTCAAAAAATAACGTCACAGTATCTGTGTATGTCACGAGTCTTCAAAAGAAACTTGTCTCGCTCACGGATGTCGAAATTAATAGAAAATCTTCCTGAATCCTTAAAAAAAGGACAAAACTGCATCCAATTGAACTTGCACAGAAGTTTATCCTTGTTAATTTATTTTCTGTTTTTTGCTTTTCTGCATCCTTTAAATCCTCGGTGACGACAAGGACATCCTTCGTGTTGATCCCAGGCAAGCATTCTTGACATTCAACTTTCGCGTAATACCGAATCCAACGAATTCATGTAACAGAAAATCTGACTTGGCAACATAACGATCGTGTGTATAGAATTCAGCAGAAAGCAAAAAAAAAATCTGTCCTCAACAAGGCAGAGGCAAGCAATCAACGTGAACCACTCTCCGAACCGCAACCGGAGTGCCAAGGCCACTCGTCTCTCATGCACCCACACCCACCATCGACTTATCCGGTCCTCCTCATTTATTTACATTCACTCGTATATTTTCCGCCTTGGTCTTGAGATAAGTTGAGGTTTCTCATTTAGGTGTGCTTAGTGCCGTTTAAGTGAGTTTTTTGTTCCGTGAAATACTCTGCGGTATCGTGAAATGCCGGGAAGCACATATGTATATCCACAGATGGAAGTGAACAGACGCATGATTACGGTTTAAAAAGGAAAAAATACGCGGAGGACAGAAGTTTAGTTCGTCCACTCCAAAGGACGGTTCAATCGCAATGCGAACTATGCTACACAGTTTTGACATCAGTGAAGTACTTTATTGAAAAATGGCAGATGCACTGAAAAGGACGAAGCTAGGGATTTGACTTCCAGAGGTTTCTGAAGTGACATGCAACACGCTGACACGTGCTTGGCATTGGCAAAGAGAGGTGTCATCTGTTCCCAACCACACGTTATTTCGCTGCCGTTTGGTGGGTTTATAAAGCCGTTGCAGAGAGACGGGTTAGAGTTAGTTGTTGTCTTAATTGTTGAGAATACATGACTGCATGAGAAAAATGCTAGTGACTTCCTCCCCAAGTCTGTTGAGCAGGTTTATAGTCTAAAGTCTACTATTCCACGTCCGTGATATACGTGCAATTAGCATGTCCGTAAGATACTATGTGGCACGTAATTAACGATGATTTAATTTCACGCGAATCCAATTACACGTGAATTTATAATTTTTACCTGGTATCATACTCTTCTTAAGAGTTCATATCTCCATATATGCCACTTCATAACACAAGCAGAAAAATTGGTTTTGCTCATTGCCAGCACGTGTCTGCTCGCATTTAGGACCTTCACGAGATCACGTGAATTAATTTCACGTTTATTTGGGAAGAACACGTGATCATGTGAGCTTCGGCATGGTAGGACCCCCAACAATTCAAAAGGCAACTGAAGTCGTAGTCGTTTTGTCTTTATACAAATGACTTCTGATGTTTGACACTATGCGGCGGCCGTGGCATTGTGGGTTGGTGCATCGACCCAGGCACACTTGAGACTACGCAGCCCAGGTTCAATGCCCGGTGCGAGCTAAATACTTTTCACGGCTCCACCTCTTTCGAGTCACTGACAAATGCGCAGAGAGTTGCCTAAACTGTCTAGAAAAAGCTTCTCAGGTTGGCCATTCGGGGTCGGCATAAAACTGTGGGTCCCTTCCACTTGCAAAAAGAACAATATCACCCACAGCACGGGTGATTGCTGAGAAGGCCCTCTACGGGCTGTAGCGCCACCCATATTATTATATCTATTATATGAGCTAAATACACGTGCTCACGTGACGTGTTATTACACGTCTGCTCTGAATCTGAGACTCTATTTATACCACAGCCACCCACCTCTTTCGAGTCACGCAAAGAGTTTGCTCTCTAGACAAGGCTTCCCAGATTGGCTGTTCGGAGTCGGCGTCGGCTTTAAACTAGATGTCTGCTCTGAATCTGAGCCTCTACTTATACAGAGTTTCAATCGTTTGCTGCCATTTATATAAGGACAGTCGACTACGACTCTAAAATTGATGGCCAGACCTTTTTCTAGGCACCACTCATGGCGAATTGATTAATTCAACCAAGGGAGCGTCAAAATAGAGCAATAAGAGCATGTTCTGGCAAATCTGTCAAATTCGTCGCCGGCCATTATCCGCTGGGGAGTTGACTTTTTCTCTTTTATGTATGTTCAAAACCAATTTTTGTGTTGGGCGCCATTCAGGCTCGAAACAACGCTTCCCTTCAACTTCTTAGACCCGCGATGGTCTGAGCCGGAGCTAATAATAACACACATTCTTGACGATCACCGTCATATATGGCTTTTAGACATAAGACCAGGTTGTGTTAGGTCATCGTTTACTTGGTATTTATGTAGGAAATTTGGTCGTCCTCTTCGGCAAGAAGCAAGATGCTTGGAGAATCCAAACATCCTTACCTAGAGCATGGTATTGTTTCGCCCGATATGAACTAGTCGGTTTAGTACACCTCATAGGGCGTGTGGTTACATTTCCCCCCATTTCCCTGGGTCTTACATTAAACTTAATATTTGACGCAGAATTTTTATTTTCGAAACCAGCAACAATCTGATCTTTATCGTCTATCACTTGGCTTCATAACAGTCTAACAAGTCTGACGGAATGTTTGATTTTTTGACTTTCGAGATAGGAGGCAAGAGTTTTATATAAACTGGAGTAGAAAGGGTAGCCGATCTCCACAATTATTTTATTACTTCCCATTTGATTAATTAGTTGAGTTCAGTAGTACATGTACTTGCAGATTGTGAAGAATTGTCCTTGATGGTTTATCAGGAATCCTAATTAATTCCCTTAGTTCAGAAGCTCATGCCACTTTAAGAACATTACAGTTTCTTCTCCTCTTTACGTTACTTCCTGATAATGAGCTGAAAGAGCTGAAAAGTTGCGAATGACAAGATGTAAGGGTAACAGTGTCACTTGACTTGTGATTGGATGAAAAGAAGCAGGGGGAAGCCATTCTTTTTTCACACATTTCATTCGGCCGAAGATTGGATGCCCCTTCACCCTCGCACTACTTCATCCATGGTGACTTGGAAGTCATTTAAAAGAAACTCCTTGCGCAGATCTAGGACAAAATTGAGACCTTGTGTTGCTGCCCACCGTCACGGTGTGATGACACGAACACTCTAATGGGTGTTGAATCATTGCTTTCGATAAACGAAAAGTCAACGGGATACCCTCAAGAAAGCGACAAACATCTCCCGGCACAACCATGAAAATTCCAGATAAATCGAGGGAGTCCCTAGATAACTCTCCCCAAACAATGCTCGATCAGAAGCATGTCTTCACGCATATCCATCTCTCGTTCGCATGCAGCACTTAAGCACTTAAAAACCTGTCCACTAACTACCAGTCCCCCCACCACATCAAACTGCCCCTTCAGCCGCACTCTAATTGGTCGACCAATTTAATGAATTTCCATTCCATTTCCCTCGCCCTGAGTTGCTCTGCAGAGTGCTCGACTTCATGCAACCGCAATTTCACAGTTGAAATCACTATCCGCCGCACAGCTCTGACTCACTGAGAAAAACTCTAGTTTTCATTATTCCCATTTGAAAGTTTGGCGCTCCGCCCACGCCTGGCCCGGCTCTCTCGCCGCCACAGCACAGCAGACAATTACCAACCAATACACATAGAAATTAAGCGAAACTTTAGCAATCAACCATGACCTTCCTCCGTTCCCGAGCGGTGCCAGTCAAAGTCAAGAGGAGCACTTACTGCACACGGCATGCAGCGGTGGCAGGAAGTGTACCGCCTTGTCCGTGACTGACTGCTGGCCCATCGTTCCAAAACAACCACTCAACCATCCACAAGGCGGTCAACTACCCTACGATGGATTGACGGGTGAGAGGGAGATGGGGAAATTGCAATTACTGCACACTAAGCCAGTCGTTCCAGTTCACATTTGTAGCGCCACTGTAATGGTCTCATTGTCTGCGGCAGTGCTTGCATCTACAATCGCGGTTCGGGTGACAATTAAGCTCCCACCGCCTCTCCCAACTCACTGCGCGCACCTTCGTTAGGTGGCATAATTAAATTAAAATTTTATTACAGAGAAAGGACTCGGGTTAGTCGGCGAGGCAGGGGGAGCGAGAGTTGTGGAAGCAGGATGCTAACGACCGACAAAGGTGGTGTCAAAGTGAATGACTTTGTCTGTGTTTTCTAAGACGTTTGCTGTTGTTTAACACCGACAGCTCCAGCCTCAAAGGCGCCTTGGTGTGGCGTTGAATCTTGTGTCATTCACGAGCATCAACTAGCGACTCACGACATCCGTTTGGTAGAGCACCACTGAGGCGGGCTTTGCATGATCCACCCGCGTGCAGACTTCTGACGAAATTTAAAACCCAAAGCATACGTGTGTGTGAGATTGTTTCCGCTTTCAAACGCACCACATCCCGGTTGTAGCGCAGTCGGATGGAAAGTAAAAATGCGCTCTGAAAAGTTGTAAAGTTTCAAAGAGGCCCTGCAGATGGGCGAAGACAAACGGACTGCTGGGTGGGCTTGAAACAACAAGGAAGCCAACGTCACAGGCAGCAGCTGTTTTGTGTGAGTAACCATGGACGCCGTCATCGCCTTCCTCGTCATGTCTGGCAGAAGCAGGCCGGGCCGCTGCACTCGGCTACTGTTTATTACGTCTCGTTAACGACGGCAAATTGAAACTGCTGCATGCGCATGCAACAGTCGACCAATTAAGATAAATGACAAAGTATCTCACAATGGCTGGGTGTGCGGAAAATCGCAGACGATTGTTGACGAGTTCATGGCTCGTGATTGGGAGTTGTTGGTGTGCCTTATGGAAGGCTGATGCTTTGTTGTATGCACTCGATGATGTACCGCGACCGTATCGGATTGCCGTTAGTGTGTCTACGGTGAAGTCAGAGGCAATAATCGGCTCAGATGGGTCAGCCAAGGCCAGTCATGCATCCGGTAGCTGATGGCCATCTGGAGGTGGAGACAAACATCCGCATTTGGCTGCCTATTGACTTAGATCACGTGTGCTGGGAATGACTGAAACCTGTTGCCAAGGCATTTGGAAGCGGGGAGATAAGTTCCTTTGCAAGGTGCTTGCCGGAATGTCACGATCGATGAAACTGTTTATCTAGGCCATCAAATCGTCAATCTTTTTCGACGACGGATGTGAAGTCTTGAGAGCCTGCTCAGGAAGTGCCAAATGAAAAAAGGTTGCCAACTTCACTCATCTTCGGCACTTTAATGATAGCTCCTAGGGCCTCGAAAAAAAGAACAAAACAAGACAATCCAATAATATCCCCAGCCCAGCAAACAGATGAAAGGGGACCCTTACAAGAGCCTTTGAATATTTCCCATCTGCGACTGGGTAGTGGCCGCGAAGGCTTAGCCAAACTAGGCCATTAGACACAAAGACAGAGATGAATGAACGAGTAAAGAAACACAATTTACGCTCGGGCCCACGGCGAAACATGGCACAAGGAGACCACCCGAAAGCGAGTGGAATGAAAGAAACCTTTTTTTTTCGTTAAGTGACTCCCACCCAGCCATCAGCAAAGGCAGCAGCAGCATCGCCGAGCCAAGAGAGTCCACAATTAGACGTGTAATTATTTCAGGATAATGCCATCCACGGTGTATTTCTTCGTGTAATTTTTTCTGAACTGCGCCTACCTCCCGCCCGCCAGCACACACCATCCACTTGCAACTAATTGCTTTACCAGTGTTCTTTCATTACGTTCTCTGCTTCTTGCTCGCAAGATGCTCATCTGTAGTTGGGTTATTGAACCCAACTACTGCCGAGTTCGGTGGTTGCGACTAACTCCACCGTCATTAACCACCTGAAGGCTTCCCCTAGATCCCCCTTCTGCCTCACTGCCGTGACCCGTGAGAAAGGGGGCCGCAGTCACTTTTCCGCCCCGGGATCTCATCGCACATTCGGGCTGTGTGACCTGATTTAATTTTAAATGAAGAGTAATCGCTTCTTTACACACAGGTCCTCGCTCGGCTCGGCGGGCTGATGATGACACGAAGGGATGTTCAATTTTATGTGCAAAGGTACCTCCACTGAAAGGTAAGCCCGCTTCGGCGCCTCTCCCTCGGAGGGTACACCGCCGGGCTGCAGCTGGGTAATTAACATTTTCTTGCTGGAAATGGGAGCAACCGAAATAAAAGAGGAGAACGAAGAAGATTGGACCAATTTGCGGATGGCAAATGTTTGGGCGGAATGAAGCCCGAAAGAAAAGTCAAGGTTGCGCGAGGGAATGTGCTCCAACCAAGCAACGGGGTCGTTGGGGCTGCGAATGTGGGACGAAACGAAATTTATGATGCTTTTTAATATTTTTTGCGGATGTAAATCACATTTTAACGAGGCCACGGGCTGTGAGGCTGGAGGTGTTGATCCCGCACTTTCGGGGGAGTTTTATTAAATTAGCAGCACTTTGCCGAGGTGATATAGGGCAGATAAACCCCAAATAGATGACTGGTACCATGTCGACGTTATGACGTCCACGCCGTCTGAGAGTGACTAACCGAGTGATGCTGTGGCCAGTGTGTACAGCGGGTCTACGTTATAACCAGAAGCACTCAAAATGTGGAACGAGTTCTCTTTGTGAAATGGGATCACATTTGTTGGAGGGAAATTTATTGACGCCGGGGTGTAAAGATGCGCCATGAAAATGTTTGAGAGTTGTTACACCGTTACAAGGTTAACGGGATGATGGCCTAGATACTGGCGAATTTAAATTGCTCCTGAGGCGGATGTGAGCGGGTGCTCTCAAGCACACAACCTTTTTTCGGAAATCGACACTAAATTAGCGAACTTTGCGTCGAATCAATTTGAATTGCTTTGGAGGGGGTGGGCTCTCGTCGAAGTTGGCAGAGTCGAATTTAAGTAAACGATTAGGATATAATTTCACTAACGCGCTCATCGTTCGATACCAGGGCTGTCAATATCTCTGCAAACAACGGAGAGGGGCTGCGATTCACGGGACAGAACTTGATGGACCACAATTTAAACAACAAATTGATCACCATAATGTCGAGTAGCCAAGCGACAATAGAAGACATAGCATCGGGCATCGAATAAAGCGCCAGTCAGCTACCCATGCTGAACATAGGAAGTGGGTACTGATTTACGCTGCCATTCAATGCAACGAAAAAGCAAACAGACTTGCGAAAGAGGGATCTGGACTGGAATGAGGCTGTGGCAATCCAGTATGCATTCACATCGAAGTTCTGGATAGTGCCAGAAATCGATGGCTGCGTCTGAACATTGGATCCACAGCGAGGTCTCCAATCCCGACGTTGAGCAAGAAGAGATCGTCAGTCATCACCATTGGTCAGCCTTGGTCGCAATGAAGGGCGCATGCTATGCGCACGGAATGCGACTGATTTTACCGCATTACGAAGTCTGCGCAAGCTGCGAAGACGAAGCTATGCCTATTGGGGATGAAAAGAAGGAAATACTCATTTTTCTGAGCCGGAGGATTGTACTGGACAACCTCGTGATATCAATGCGACATATCACCTGGGTGGTTTGAGGAATAAGGAAGGTCGCACGGTAGAAACTTTTACAGCTTGTTCGTATGCAAGTCTCAATTTCTGACCATGCAATGGCAGTGTTCTCCATTGATTGAAAGTACTTCATTCATTGCCATAATGAAAGTCAAGATCCTGCCCGCAAATAACCACACTAAACATTCACAAGTACAGGATTCGTTGCGGTCTCAGTACTCAGTATCGTAGCCGTCGACATGGGAAGGCGCTGTTGCTAGATACCCGTACTTTGGTTTGTATAAAAAAAAGATTTTGACAAGTGAAATATCCACAGCTCCAGCTCCAGCTAAATCTCAGAGTCCTGGCTCAAGGAGAGGAAGACCGAACCGACAACTTGGCCTTGATGGCAGAATGCTTCTCGGGACCATCGGGTCAGGAATGGAAGAGAGCTTGAGAACATGCTCAGACCCCCCTAAGCGTCGCACTGTGGAGCAGAATGCACCAAAAGCTGGCATTAATTCGAAAATTGTAATGTGACGTGAGGGTCCGTTGGTATTACTTTTGTGTTCATAACTGTCCATTCTATCGTAAGCCGAAAAACTGTTTCCCTTATCTGCAATGCATCACGAGAAACCCGTATCACTTGGAGTCATTTGCTAAAAGTGATAGGAAATGTGTTTTTTTCAAGATGGTTGTGTTGCCAATTTTTCCGCAGTTTACTAAGTAGCAATTTAATTTTTTGGTATGGAGCCTTCAAGTCCAGGTTTTTCATCAGATTTAAGTAATTTTCTTTTTTCAAAGTAGTGCTACATTTTGAGATTCCGTAGCATTATTCTCATGGCACCGTGAAGTGGCAATTCTTTTTCAATGGAATTTTATTGGTGAATCGAATTTATAATGTTGGCGGTTAGATCGGACACTTTTTTTTTTATCATATGGAGGAACTTCATAGAACCGTTCAAAAATCTTCTCCAAAAAAGAGATTTTTTAAAATTCCAAAGTTTTAAAAATCTTGCCCGACGCGTTTTTTTTTTTTTTTTTTTTTGTCTTAGGTGATTCTTAATTTAACGAGTTGAATCAGTTGAAAAATATAACGAAACATTTCGATAACCAAGACTTGATTAAGCGTGTAACACACTTTTAGTCAGACTTTAAAATGCGATGGAGCAACGCTAAACGGACAAGTGATAGGTTTTCAAGCCTAAGCAAAGGTCGACTGGACACGTCCCTTTTATTTTGAAGTGAATCTGAGAAAAACGCGTTGCATGGATGGATCCGCTTAATGCATCCTGAAAAAACAAAGGTTGATGTAAGCACGATAAAAAAAAAATGCACTTCATAATGATAGTAGTATCATGTGGTCACGAGGTGTTGATAGTGTAAAATTTCAAGAATTTGCATATGAGTCTGCAAAATATTTTGCTATCAAGCGTCGCATAAGAATGAGCACATATCAAAGCCTCAGTTTCTGCCGAACATTTTGGACTTCTTTCCACTTATTCTGAAATTCTTTGTATTTAGTCAAATGTCGCATAGAGTTAGCCTGTTGTAAACTGAAAAGCTCACTCAACTACGTGTCAACCGCTCGGTCCATCCGGTGTTGTACATCAAATTTAACGATTATTTCAAATTAATGTTAACTATGACCACGTTTTAATTGGTCCATACGGAAAAAATTATACAAACAGCAGAAAAAGCATCGAAATAAATCGAATATGCACCCTTATTCTCTGAGTCGTGCCACATGTCAGTGTGACAAAATTGTATTCCATTAGTCACTTTCAAATGTCAAATAAGGTGACTAAGACGATGACGGTGATGATTTTATACTGGTGACCACGGATCGTATATATCGACAGCTTGTCATAATATCACCATTTATCTATCAAAACACACCATTTAAGTAAGTAGTTCTCATGCTACTTCAGTTAGCACAGTTTTCGTCGTGGCAACCAACGCTGAAGGGAAAACGATGACGACTCGCAGTAACCTCAATTCACATGCGTCACCTGGCACTTAGGGCACTTTTTTAAGTTTCACTACCCGTCATCTTGTCATCCTTGGTGAAAGGAAACTTATTGGTTATAATTAGTTCCCGACAACTACTTCATTGTCGCGCCGATATACCACCCCTCACCCATCCATTGGCCGCTCTTAAGTCACAATTCGACGGCTGTCCAAGTCGAAGTGCACCCACCGCCGGTGCTCCTGTGTTAATTCCTTTAAAACTGTCAAACCCGCAAATGGGAAAATGAAAGTTTTTAATTCAATTCCTTGTCGTCCAACACATTACCCTCGCTTCGTCAGCACACACAACTCCAAGCGCAGCAACCACACCCGCACCCATCCCAGCCATCTCGACACATCCAATTGAAAATTTTCCCATCGAGACTGTCATTCCAACGACCAATATCCTTAATAATTTCATTATACTCTAGTGAAAGGATGTACGTATAAAACGATGAGATTTAAGGTTTCCATATCCACTCCACACCACCGCCCGGCCCCAATACCCAACAACTGACGACATTGTCGTCTATGTAGATGGTGTGGTAGCACTTGCAATCCATTTGAAAATAAGGTTGTTTCCCCAGTCACACACGCGGTGTGTGCACACGTGTGTTTGTGTGGGCACATCTCTCTCGCTCTCGCTCTCTCTCTCTCTCTCTCTCTCTCTCTCAGTGGAATCCTTATGGTAACCCAATTAGAGACGTTCTCAAGATGAGTTTCTGTGATGCTTCCTCGTGAAGTGTGACGACAACGAGGACGCTGAGAACGATGACGACAACGATAAGGACAGGTTTGTTGTTGTCTTTTTTTTCGTTGCTTTTGTTTTTCGTTTCCACCTCACGTAACCCACTGTAGTGGCACCAGAATATCCTGGTAAGTAAGCAGTTTTGCTTTTAGTCGCATTGTGGAGCATCTGCGAGGAGGTGTAGCGCCCCCTATGGCTCCACCGAGCTTGCCAACTCTTTCGCACACACACACATACGTGTGAGTGTGTTTTTTTTTTTTTTTCTTAATTTTCTACTTTCACCTGTCAATGCCGAGTGCGATCTCGTTTTCGTTAAAGAATCTTTTTTTTTTTTCAATTTTTTCCTAACCCAGAGAGAAACATTCTTTCCCACCAGACCTCGGCAGCCGAGTGCAAGGGGAGGACAAGGAGGCACACAGCGCATCCTTGAATATATAAGCAAATAGTAGCTCAATGCTTAATGCGCACATAGAGCAGAGATTAAGCCTGGACTTGTGCATTAATTTACATACCTTGATCTCTGAAGGACACGCTTGCAGTAGCGGAACGGCGAAACACGCCAGCACATTCGAGAGTGTACCGCATTAGCGAGAAACGATTCAAACAAGAAATAAAACTGCTGAAAAAACGAAAAACACGGCTCAACCTGGTTTTGCAGTTTCCCTCTGAAGAGCAATTCAGTCGTGCGCTTTGTTTGCATTTACTATGTTTATCCTTTTGCCCGTGGATCTAGCCTTGGGTGGTTAGTTGTGCAGAACGACACGTGGGACTGTGCGGAGTGCATAAATCAAATATTGAGGTCACATACTTTATAGGCCGGGGGAACACAGAACTTCGATGGGATGCCAATGGGCGGTGGCATTCAATGGACGTGCGATATTGTGTTTGGATTGCCATTGGGAAAATTCATAGTTTTAAAAAAACAAGTTGAGGGAGATGGCTGATCAACAAAACATTAACGATCCCGTGTTGGGCGCCAATTGAATTTTTTAATTCTGACGCTATTAAATGGAATATTTTAGTATTTTTTTAAATATTGCTAGCAGTTGGACTGGTTAGGGGGAAGCGATAGCTAATAGTGTGGCCCAATCATTTGACTATCCCGTGTTGGGTACCAGCGCTAAGAAATCGCGGAGATGTACATCGGTAGGAATATGTTAATCCATGGTTCAAAATTTTCGATCGGAGGAATAGCTGCGACGTCAGAACAGTAAAGGAACTCTGCATGGCGGAGTTCGTTCTCCACTTGTTTGGAATATTGCAACGAAGGACTTGAAGATATTATTTGGCCGATGTTTCTACAACAGTATCCGGAAAATTTGGTTCCACATTCAGGTATTCATGTCTTATCCAATTTTAAAGCATGGACAAAAACATGCCGTCATGGTGTTATTGGGAAGTACACTTCCCCAGATCCCTCACTTTGTCATCTCGTGTGGCAAAACAATGCCTCTGACCCCACATGGCACAAAGGACACCGAATATTATTAATTGTCAGCTGTCCCTTGATGAGGCTTCTGATTATCTCAACATCGTCCTTGCGTATACCGGTGTTGACACACTCGGTAATTTGAAAAGCCCACGAACTCGTCGACCTGATACGACTTCTTCCTTAGACAGAGGGGTAGTTCTGGACGGCACCAGGTACATATGTACCTCATTACAAAACAAATTTAGACGACACAACATTACAGATTCCTGTTTCTGTTGCAGTATCATCAGCAAAAGTATGTGCAGACATGACTTCAGATCGGGGGACATCCTTAGAGTACAACAGAAGTAGAGTTGGACTAAGAACACTCTCTTGAGGGACTTCAGCGACAAGTCCTTAAGTGGAAATTTTACATTTTCATGTTTAACACAACTAGTCTGTTGTAAAGGTGAAATTTTAAGATTTTTATAAGCTTTATGAAGAAGCCTGACCTTCAAGCCATCGTCACACCTTGTCGAAGTTCTGAGAACCGGTTGCTGCCGGCATTTCTTCCTCTAACGGTTGAATGCGATTCAAGTAGGTAACTGCAGGGCAGATCCAGAGCAAGGTAATTGGTCACGTTCCAAAACTCGCCTAGTTGCGTTTGAGCATTACACTGATGAGTTAAAGTCGATAGCGGAGAATCGAGCTGCTTGAAGACATACCGCGCGTGTGTGCCGTTCAGTGGATCAAGCGAAGGTGAGATGAGGTTATACGGATTCAAAACGTGTTATTTGCAGACTATCCCCTTGTCTGCTGAGTACTGAACATGAAGCAGAAAAAAAGACACTCGGTGGATAACACTCTGTGGTGACCGTGCTACAATTGATCGAGGTAATAAGCAGCGCAAAACATACATTTCATTACAAAATGCACAATTCTTTCTCGATGTTTACTTGAGCATGGAATTTAAACTACACAGTTGGAGTAAATGGCGCCCAACACTGACGTCGGGTACGTTACCATCTAGTGCGATGGATTGAATGATAGCTGGGACGGTAGCGCTACCGTCCGTGGTGGAACTATGAATAGCTTCCACAGCAGCCACTCGTATTTTTCTCAGGATGTCGAAGAGCCGTGAATTTATGCTGGATAGAGGCCGAGCCGTGAAGTTGCCAAATTCATGGATTTAACCTGGCACCTCCGGCGTAAGAGTCTACTAAGCATTGTCTGTGGCTGAAAAGAGATAGAGCCGTGAATTTATGCTGGATAGAGGCCAAGCCGTGAAGTTGCCTAATTCATGGATTTAACCTGGCAGCTCCAGCGTAGGAGTTTACTAAGCCACGACGGACACATGTTAACTCACACGACGTTTACTTTTTAGGATTACATTCTGTAAGTAGGGCCTACCCCTCCCTAAAGTACGGAAGATAGACACCAGACGAACTAAATGGGTACTCCAAAAAATGAACTAGATGGGACAACTAAATACAATGTTTTGGTAAGTATCCAAGAACACGAGAACACGTTAAAAGAATATCAACAACAGCAGCTCCAAACCACTCAACAAACATTGTAACCACCACCAGCGGCAAGCTAAATCCGTCCATCATCCATCCCCCTTCTCCACCATGCCCATGCAACATTCGGTTTCCCTGCACGACATACGAAACGCCATAGCCAAAGACAAGAAAAGTAGTTTAACCACCACAGGATCATGAAAAAGATACATTACCCCACTCGAAAAGAATTAGTATCGCCTCTGTTGCATGTCCGCCGCCAGCCAAGGATGCATGAGTTGTAGCCTCAGCTCATTCGAACGGCTGCAAGATGGATTTATTGGAATTTTCCCAAAGTTTCACGCAACCACGTCCTCCGACGACCCCCGGGAAGTGGACGATGAAGAAAGAGACTGCAGGTAAATAAAAACATCTTCACTTACACGCGCCCACCCTACCCCGCCTAAGGGATGAAAATGAGAAGATGAAGAAATTCAAAAAAAATCACATAAACCGCAAAATCTTGGAGTAGAGTACAGAGAGCAGCGCGGGTCTGAGTGTGTGTGCTATGCACGTGGTTTTTTCGGAATTCAGTTGTCGTCGTGTGTATATTCGCCCCACGTTTTTTAGATTCTCTGCTGCCCTGACGAACCCTCTTCCGCATCAGCTGAAACGGAAGTACCACTTCGATGGTAATGCCTCGTCGTTCCTTGTTCACGTACGAATCAGAAGGCCCCTCCCGCTGCCGCCTCGTCACGACCACACACGAGCGCAGAGACACATGATGAACCAAACGGAAATAAATTTTTCACTTCAGCTGGGGCGGGGTGGTGGAGGGTTGTTTTCTCTCCACAAAGCAAGGATATTCCTCCCCCATGCGCTGTGATGCTGCTGGCCTGTGCTTCTTGCCAAACCATTAGATCAGTGGTTGGCACTAAGTGCGGTGCGGGTGAGGGCGAAGCGGCGGGGGGCGTGTGCTTAGTTTGGTTCGTAGTGGTGCCTGCCCCGATGCCTTTTTATCTTAAATAATGACTCTTAGTTCGCAGTAAACCCTTGCTCCATGGCCTGCGCTTTTGCCGGAGTGCTTTGGACGAGTGCAAATGTCGGAGCGAAGCGTCCGGGATGAGTAAATTCTGCGGTGTGGCATTGTGGTACGTGTGTCCGTGGGTGTGGGGCGAGCAAAACGCTTGCCCCGAGGAGAGATGCTTTCAGTAAGCGAATGTAAACTTTAACTTGAGGAGTTCTTCTCCAGCACGGGCCGTATCTGCTTGTCGAATCAGCAGGTATTCTCAGGCAAAAGGGCAAAGTGCAAGGACCTCAGTATCGCCCTCACGTCCCCCACCGACTGACCACAGTCTTTGTCGCATGTATGACAATTGATTTCCAAGCACCGCAGGGGCGTGAAACCTTGAACAGCAGAAGCAACAGCGCGGGTAGACTTTCCCGTCACAGGGCTGGGGAACGCTGGCGAGAAGGTCCTTCCCTCTTGGGGTGTGATTTATGACGAATGCAGACGGAAAAGTGATTTTATTTTATTTTTATTTGGTTTGTTTTTTTCTGCTCGATTCCCTGTCGTTACAGCGTTGGTCACCGTGCAGACAAGTATTTGGTTAAGGATTACGCTTTTGACGGTTGGATGCAGAAGGCAAAAGGGAAACGGGATATTTATTATCCTTACAATGCCAGTCACCGTGAGTCGGAGAGAACCAGGGATGAATGGAGAAAGAAAGTTCGCCATGATATGGATTTCTGTATTTCGTTGACTAGTCTTATGGAAAATTTACATGAAAAGGGTTTGGCACGGACCGGGCAGGGGACTTGTAATGTTCCCGAAAGGGACGGAACAGTCATCGTGCTGGGCCATGCTGAAAGGGATGACTTGTCGATGAATGTGGGTTAAGTTATTCGGTGGAATAATTTCAAAAAAAAAAACGGCTTTAATATTTTCTTTGCTTTCATTCTGACGTCGCAACCGGCAAAAAATGATAGAATTCGTCGTGAGCAGATAATCGATTTGATTCCTTTTCTGTAGACTATGGCTTTTGTTGCGTTTTAAATCAATCGTGAGAAACTGTAAGTTTTGATGGGCGGCAGTAAGAAGATGGCCTACCTCAGGGTTGTCTACATTCCACTCTTAGTATATTTAATGGAAAAAAATCTGAAGACATTATACCGTGAAAATGTCAATCCATGGTCGATTGAAAGGAAAATGTTAAGTTTGACTGAAGTCTCAGCGAACTTTTGTTGTGACTGTAAACGAACCAACTAGAGTATTTGAACCTTCAAGTACGCCGTGAGAACAGACACATCTGTCAAATGTATGCTCCGCCATGTCTTGTTCCCTGCTTATGCAGGAAGGTCCTTTCCGGCTCTTAAGAATCACCAATCTGCCATGACGACATACAGTCAAACCTTACTTAAGGATGTTCGACTTACAGAGGTTTGACTGTATTTATTCCCGTGACCATTCGCCTTATGCAGTTTCGACTGCATTTCCCAAAAAGTCACAGCGATTAAGCCACATTCAATTTACAAAGCCGTCTCCGTGTTCGTCCGAAATCAGTCACCGCAAGAGCAAGTTAGCCACCACTCTGAAACCACAGCATTCTCCCAACTGTCCGCAAAAAATAAATAAAATCACTTCCTCCGTCAGACTGACTATGGTGACAGAAAAAAAGAGATTCCCGTCACCCATGTACATGACCACCATGTTTCCAGTTACCACCAATCCGACGCTGCTCGCCAAATTGTCTGAGAGGAGAGAGAGAAGCATGCCCCGGTGCAGAAGCATGTAACTATCCGACCAAAAAACCACTTGCTACCGTCGAAAAATGATTTCATTTACCGCTTACCGCCGCGCACCCTTGTCAGCCACGTCCGGGGCTTCCACGGGTAGCAGCTGCCGCCACCTCAGCTACTGCTACATTATTACACCATCATACATGAGCCCGACCATGTTGCGCACAGAAGCACCACTCCAACCCGACTATTTCCGTGTAGGCAAAATCGTGCTCCGTTTTTCTGACAAATGTCCCCACTTTGCTCTTTGTCAGCCGCGCCCACATCGACCTCCTTGTCGTTCGCCTCACAATGCTTTCATTCGACGTTGCACTTGCACATGCATACATTGCAAGACCATTCCACAGCTCCATTCCTTCCTGAATGCCGCGACAAGCACCAATCCACACATGTGCTCCTCTCGCCCGGGCACCAATTTTCTCTGATGCCGCAATTACCACTTGCCAGCGGGACAAAGTGACGTGTGCACACAGAAATATGGCTGAGTGCTTGAGTGAATATTGTCGCTGGGGCTCAGACTAATGTGTGTGGGTACTACAAAGATGCATGATTCCTCTGGCTCCCGCCCAAAAATGCCATAACCTGAGCCCTATTCACTGCGAAACACATCCCTCTGACAGCCTCCGTACCACCAACGAGGGTTCGCAGAGTTTTGAGGAATCCGCTTCGTGCGTCGTCTCCATCGCGTATCACTGTGGCATTTCTTTTCGGTTCGGGTCTTTGTTCATAAATCAATTTCAGGTATTCTTCAAGTCTTCAACCCCCCCACTAGCCGGGGAGGGATCGGACTTAAAAAAAAAACTCAATTTCCGGACACTTCCAGACGTTCGAATTCAATAAAACCGACTGACATTGATCGCCCTCGCAGGCATGGATGGTGGGTGGGGTCGAGACGCATTCAATCTGAAAATCTGGATTTATTAAGTTATTGGAAAATGGTCGCACTCCGCAGGGAATTGATGTGGGGTAGGGGGATTGAGCTGTGTAAATGCGGTTGACATTCAATCTTCTTAAGTGCACCACTGTCACGGTGAATTGACAAGAAACTGAACATCTATCGGTTTGCCCGATAATACAACTTGACAGGTCCTCGCACCAGTATCCGTCCTCGAGGTGCGTACGTGGAGATGCGATGGTTCGATTTGCAGCTATTAAAATATATAAGTTCCGTTCGATGGGAATGATTTTGATTTCGGTCAAATTGGATGGTTCCGGTTGGACGTGGACTGCACGAGGGTTGGGTGGAAGTTGGGTGATGTAAATTTCAACGCACACACAGGAAGCCGAAGCATAAATGTCGTACTCATGGAAATGAGTTTTAGGGACAGGATATCCGAAATGACAGCTACACACTGACTGGGATAGTGTGCGCATCGCTGACCCTCAGAGATTGCATGCCGCAAATACACACCATTGTTCCTGTCATAAGGACGACATGCAGTGCGATGGTCGAGTGAGTTTATGAATCGCAGCCGGGGATGGACGCGTAACGAGGGATGTTTTCAAAACCGCTTGACATGTGCCTCGCTTACGAAATTGACATGCAATTGTTGGATGTATGTGAATGGACGAGAGTATTACGTGGAACCTATTTACCTTTCCGTTTGTGATTTTGGCTAGCCTTTAACGGAAATTCAAGCCATCTGCTGTCGATGAAGTGTCAGAAGGAGGAGAACTTCGCGGAAAATCCTATGTTTTTGAACAAGCGCGAGAGTGAGAGCGTGATGGATGAACAAGCACCAAACAATCGATGAAGTTCCCGTCCAATTCATCAGTGATTCACGCATAAACTATTTATAAATGAAATTAATTGAAGTAAATATACGTAGCGTCCATTCCCCATCCCCGGCAGTGCCAATTTTATTGTGTTCGTGTCGAAATAAATATTTAAGGCCAAACACGGAACACGGAAAATTGTCAACCCTCCCGGCCATCCAGACAGCCACAGGGTGTTGGCATTCTCACGCATGTTGCACGGCAAATCGAAACTAGCGGGATACCTTTTTAAAAAAAATTTAAAAAACCAATATGATCCACCTCGACGGCTGGAAGTCCTAAGCACTCTAACTCACACATTGCACGGCCATAAAACATTCTGCAGTTTACATGAAATTTTACGTTTCGCCTGACATCACCACATTCGGTTGGAAAAAACTGAAACGTCGCGGTCGACAGTGTTGTGACGGCAGTGACGGCACTGATGGTGGCAATACAAAGGAACAAGATGAAGAAGAAAAGTAGAAGTATCTGGAATGGGAATCGTATCTCGTAAAAGCGAAATATGTGAATGGTCCTGATGTGCATGGTTCCAGGTCTGCCACATGAACTTTTATTGGTAAATTTCCATCTTTTCCTGCACGCGTGCGACCATGGAACGGGCCGATTCGGTTCCTTTTTTTGAACCAGCTTCTCTCATTTTCTTGCTCTGCGGAGCATCGGAATGGAATGAAGGAGTTTACCATGCCATTTCAATTTCAAACAAAAATGGTAATTTGAATCCTCTTCGACGTCTTCCTCTTCCTCCCCCTCCTCCACCTTCCACGTCGTCATTCTCTTGCATATGTGAAGAAACTTAAACTTCAACTCGTGTGCAATCGATTGGCCGAACTTGAGTACTCCCCTCGCATGGCACGGAATTGAAGTTTTTATGGGTTTTTATCAGAAGAACATTCAGTGTGTACACCGCTCCAGCATGACAAGTACTGCCAAACGAGATTAGATTGAAGCGCTTGACGTACAACTCTGATAAAAGGCATACGTCAAACGTTCAATTTGTCATTAGACTCGACTTGACACAAAGAACACTTGACATTCGCAGATTCTTATCATCAAAGATACGAAAGATGACAGCGAGAACAAGCGAGAAATTTCAACAAACAAATGGAGAAAAAAAGTGCTTGCTCAAGGACATGCTTCAATGAAAATGTATGCATTTCAAAGTAAGTGTGATGCTAATTAGATTTGCCAGCAATTAGCATTTCAATTATGTATCCTGTCGTGATGTCTTGTGTCACAACAGCTAGTTTATTCTCATTTGAGTTGTCATTGACCCAGTTCCTCCACGAAATGTGTGTTGCACGCTAAGAGTTTGGAATTGATTAAATTATTAAATTCACAACCGTAACAGCAGTTGAGTGTAGAGTTGAGTGGATAATACCGTTATGTTTTGTTTGGATTGAGCATCAGATGATTGACACTAGAAACTGTTTTTACGTCCCCTTGTGGGGCTTAGCAATCAATACGTTGCAGTGTGTTTCAGTACTCTTCAACTTGCCTGTTTGACTGTGTTTACAAGAAAAGAAGTATAATAGAGATGACCAACTTGACATCGACGAATTTTGGAGACAGTTGTTCATGCAATTTTGACCGTTATTCACGAAATAACGTAAATGCCGTTCTCTGATTGGTCATTTTGGCTTTGGAAAACGATGTACAAAATGGTTGTCAAAAATTTTAAGCGGAAAGAAGTGGGCCGCCTCTATAATACTTCATTTCTGTTGTTCACTCTCTCTTTCTTTCTCACTTTCTCTTTCTCAATATATATATTATCCCGAAACAGCTTTAATTTCATGCTCATTATTGCACAAAATGATTGAAAACATCATGCAGGACGCCGATTGCAGCAATGTCGTATTCCGCACATTTTTACACTGGGGATGCTTTTACAATTTATCACCACCAATTTCGAGTCACTGACAACCAAGTGTCTAGAAGAAATTCATAAATCGAGTCACTAACAATGCCCACACAACCAAAAGTTTAGAAGCTCCCAAACCGCGCCGCGAGTCGATGTAAAACTATAGACTCCCTCCAATCATGAGATAACGAACCCATACGAGGGTTCGCTTTTGTAGCTAGGCTACGGACCACCTGAGACTGCTATCCCATTCACAGAGGAAACAACAACACATATTATTTCGTGTAGTTGGTATGCAACCCACATACATGTCATTTGTGCCTCCACAATTGATCCTTTCCAGAATTTGTCTCTTTTAAGTGAGCATCATACGCTACATATGCAATGATGGAAGTACACACATTATTGCCTTTTTCCACGTAATTTTTATGTTGTTTGCTAAGTACACCTAATACTCGGAATATTGGTTATTTTTTGTTTTGGTTTTGCACAGTCTAATTTTTGCTGTCGATGTGCGCCTCCCTCTCCACTTTAGATGCAACTTTGTGAAGGGCCGTTATTCTATACGAAAATAAGCACATATCGACTGAGTAATCGTAATTGCACTAGTTTAGTCGTAAGGGCCCATTTTCCTCCGTTCCTTTTGACAGCTCTGTACAAGGCACACCGCTCATCAGCAAGCGAAACACAACTGGTGATAAAATGCAACCCTGCCCAACTCCACTTAGAATATAGAATAGTGATGGGCAAAGCTTTTATTTTAATAATCGAATGATCACTCAACATGGGCGCATTCGAATGATTATTCGAGTGAAAATCGATTCGTTCATCATCTCGATTGTCAAAATACTAACTCATTCGAATGGCTACTAGCTACTAACTCAAGATAACTCGACAAATGGCTCACTTCAGTGCGAAAACAAGAAACAAATTTATAAAAATGTTCATTTATAAAGAAATCGAATTCAATCGAATAATTTTGGAGAGATACATTTATCGAGACTCTTGTGTTGGTAGTTAGTAATTAGTTAGTAGTCATTAGAATGAGTCAGAAGTTAGTAATCATTCGAAGATCGAGATTTTGTTTTAATCGATTATCATTCGAATGCGCCCATCACTAATATAGAACTCATTTCTGCTCTCACTGTTGTATGCCCTTTCGATATCATGGACCGAAATGCCAGGTTTCACAGCGAGACATCAATCAGAGGAGACAATTTGTAAACAATTTCGATAGGTTTTAATGGCAAAACTTCACTTACACCGAAAATATTTTGTATATAAACTGGCCACTTACCTGAAAAGTAAAAAGAAACCTAGTTAGTCACAGCGTCATTTTTTAAATTTTATTTGAGAACAATCTAAATATCTTGCAGGGGGACTTCCACAAACAAAATTATACAACGTAGCAGATGAAACTATTGTTTTGCGGAAACCCCTCATTACTTTGACAGATTTTCTAAGCTGAAAAATGATAAGCCATAAACAATTCTCTTCCATTGGCGGGATCCAAAATCCAACTGAAGCCCGTTTCCAAACAGCAAGGTTTGATAAAACTTTCTTGTTTGTTATCTCTCTGTAATGACCGGCTATGACAATAGTTAATGAAACGAAGTCGTTGCCTTGAATTAAACTTATTATTCAAAAGCTTCAATTTTATAAGTCCAAACTGACAAGCCTCACTTCGAGAGGATTGGTATGGTCAAAATGAAAGTTGTTTCCAAGATCGAACCATGCACTTATAGCGTTGGATGGACTCAGTTGATGTGTTTGGATCAAATATTCAAATTTGATAATGTATAACAAACGTCAAATTGAGTACCAGATTTTCTCTCTATTCCAATTACTCTGTATTTTCTTTCCAATCCACTTACTTTCCAGCACATTTTCAAATGTTCAAAACAGACTGAATCCTTAAAAGCTAAATTGACTTTCTTAATTTTTTAACTGATGCACCAGCCCATGTAGTTTTCGAGACACCCGTACGCCTCCTACTCTTAATTTACTTGGAACCAAGATGATTATTTATGCGATTGGTATTGCAATCTCTCTCGGGTAATTAATTAACCCTATACACAGTTTTCCAAATCAGTGTTCCGCAAGTCAGCAACCTACCTCACCAACACTAGATTAGAACAAAAAAAATGCTCCAAGGGTTGCTATCCCGTAACAAGTTAAACACTGGTCATGATGAATGACGACGCACGCCCAGAGATGGTATACACCCGGATCGTAGTCAGCGAGTGGAGTAGGAGCAGGCATTGTGGGAACCAGACGCAACTTACACATGCCTCTCCCATTTTTCCACATTAATGAAGCAGCGCATTGTATCAACAATAGGAATCCATTCAATTCGAAAACAGTCGGTGTCCTCAAACAGCCAGGCAGTAGTTGGGGCTCTCAACAGCTCTACATTAAACTCAACGGCTGTGTGAGAAAATAAAATACTCAAAACGCTGGCAAAGATAAAAACGGGTTAAAACTGAGGAGGTCCTACATCTGAAGAAACCTGACATTAGGATACGATGTGGCGCACTCACTGTCAGCTTTTCATGCAACTATCACCTGAACAAAAATTGGCACAGGAGCTCAGAAAACTTTGGACGCTGTGGACAATCAAGGAATGCCATGGAGCGCCTACGCATAAAACACCCGGGTACCCGCATTCCCGGGTATTACACGGGTAACCGTAAGTTTAGGAGAAAATTGATCTGCTTCTTACAACGAATTCAAGTCCAATTCGAACTCAATGCATGTAAAAAAAACATTACACTATTATTCTTGATTAGTATTCTATTTTATCTATTACTTTTGATTAGTACTCCACCAATGCATTATGCTTTCATCGATGTTTTTTTCTTTCTTCGCTGTGGTGTAATATTCAAATAATTTTTGTATGAATTAGAGTATTTGGTGCTGATTGCCCGTTACCCGACGATGACCGGTAGCTGAACAATGCCGAGTACCCACCAACTTGAATATTACCCGGGTACCCGGGTATTCGGGTAATTGTCGAAACGGGTAGTACAGAGGTAAGAGTACTAGTCAACACCAGACATAAAACAGTTATAAAATAACGAAAAAATTACCTTCCCTCCCAAGTCTACAGTACGAATACCACAAGTACCGAGATAACTCTTTGGGCTCTAGGACGGCAGGACCAATCTAACATTAAATGACACCTTGATAGTTCCTGTCCTGCTCTATGGGGCGGTAGCCTGGGCAGTCTCAAAAGCAAGAGAGAAAAGTTTTGCGTTCAATCTTTGGTCCTGTTTGCGTTGAGGGTTTTGGGGGGAAGAAGATTCAACCATGAACCGTACAAGCTGTACAACGCCATGAGTCTAGCTAGGCGTCTACGGATTGCAAGCCTAATATGGTTAGGCCTACGCACCCCGAAACCGGTGGCGCACACAAGTGGGGAACGACCCGAACCAGCTTGGCGTTCCAAACTGAAGGCAGCTGGTTAAAGATCGTGTCATATGGAGAGGCTTGTTGGGTATTAGGCCCATGCCCGGACTATAGTGCCACTAGAAAAAGAACAGAATCATCTTAACAGAATCAGATTGTAAGGACTAAATTCGTAGATCAAGAAAGGGGAGCACTAGAGCCGTCATGATCGCAGTGTCCTGTGATTGTCAGAGTTAATCCCAATTTTCTCCAATTCAACTGAAGCATACACTGATCAGGTTATAAGGGTTTTAGGACTTCGACATTTGAAAGAACGTCCAAGATTGGACCCTCGATCTCTTTAAAGGTTGCATATACGACAAGAAGATAGAACCGTCCAAGCTCACCGGGTGAATGCTGCACATTGACAACTGTTTGGAGACTGTTGAACCACCATCAACAATTCTGAACAATTCTCATCATTCCCATAAATTCTTTTGAAATAAACGTGTGCTGGACTTTTTGGAGAACGAAGTTTGTGAATGAGTCTCGAGGAATATATCTTGCTTCGACGACACGAAATAGCGAGAATATGGGCTTGAGAACTTGAAGTAGAATAGCTGGCAACTCAAACTGACAACCGGCCAGCCCCTGTACGTCATCTTCCCGAACAAACTCCGCCATGTGCTTGAAGTATGCAGAAAGTTTTTATTCACCACAAAGGTACGTGCAGGAATCTATTCCCTGATCCACGGTGACAGATCCCAGGTCGCTACTATTTAAATGTTATTTTCTCGTTGCATATGAAAATAATTCTCCCCCATAAGCGGCATTAACTCGTTCCGTTTAAGGCGCTTGCAACTTTAATAAGTCGCCTCTTGGAGCCGGTTTTCATATGCAGTCGGTGTCGCCAGTTCCTAGTTGCGAACCCACCCCGCAGCAGAACCTTCTCAGACCGGAATGCAATCGTTGACACCGCCAATGCCTTTGTTTTCTCGCAAAGAACAGTCTCCGCACATAGTCCCAGTCCCGTTTCCAGTTCCAGACACAGAAATCGATTAGCATAGAGACGACCACGTAATGTGCGGTTATGGAAATGCTGCCAAATTTGGTGAACGTGAAGTGACAGCTTTTTGGGGACTCTCCCACTTTTCACTTTGAAGTGTAATCCAAGCATTAGAAAATTTTGAAGGGTCCTCGCCTGGAAGTTGATATCGGTGCTTTTCAAGTGCCTCGAAGGCAGTCGACAACCGCCGCGCCGTGAAAGCCACCTCCACCTCGTGGTGACTCAAATTCCATTTTGTCATAGACGAGCAATCAGCGGAAGCACTTGTTATCGACATGCTGTCCAACAGCTGATAAGTGTCTCCGAAAATAGATTCACTTAGTGAATTCGTTGTCGTTGAATTTCACTTCAGCTGTTCAGCTAGATGTGTTGACTCACTCCTAGTCAATCTAGGTGGGCACACCACGTTCCTGTGGAGGCTCGCAGCTAATTGCGGGAGAAGGAAGGCAAAAAACAACACAAATAATGGCCCCGACCCTGCAATGAGAACACGTTTTTAACCTCTCCGGACAGCAACAAAGTTGCCGATATGCGATCGCAGTGCAGCTCGAAATGGTATCAATTAAAAATGTCACCGCGTCGTGCACAGAGCACCACTGAATGGTGCATGACGAATCGGTCCTAAATTTTAATGGTCATGGAATTAGTGTCTGTCTTGTTGGAAGAGGGCGAGACATTTTCACAGAGAGTGCCCGTGCTCCTGAACGCTGTACTTACATGACATTAATGGCTGAAGCACTCGGGCGGGCGCCGGGAGCTGCCGGGAATGGTGCTGGTGCTACCAAACTGTTAAATTATACAATACTTTGTCGGCGGAGCTGTCAGGGACACATTTGTTCGGTGTTTGAGAGCCAAGAATGTCGTTAGCTTGGTGTTTTCTGGTTCCGAAGGAGACGCTAAGTGTAATGTGATTGTTCGGAACAAAATTCCACTTGTCATAGAAGTGTAAACATTTTGATAATTAATTGATGGAGCCGAAGTGAATTCGGTGAATTCGGTCGGATCCTCATCATCGCATCGGGATGATGAAAGTTTACGACTTGACAGCTGAAAGTAATTGACGCGTAACGCAGTCAGTTCGGATCGATTAGGCTGCATGTGATTCATTGAGTCGGCGAGCGTAGGAGGCCAAGCGAAAGATCGATGTAACGAATATTTGTGTTGGATACAGACGAAAATGGAAGAAATTTTATTTGTTCGGAATTTACAAACTGGAAAAGTAGTTCATTTAAAAAGGAATGCCTCGCGTCTGTGTACGGTTTTGTGTGCTGTGGAATGGTTTTAATTGATTGGGTGGCTCTTTATGTATCGTTACACGTTGGTTTACGGACCATGCAATAACAAAGTGGAATTTTGGGTTTGAAGCATTGAATGCCACGCGCCGTGAAAGCTAATCGAATGAACAAAAATGGATTTGACGAGAGTTTTCGAATAGGCAGTAAAGTTGAATCGGTTACAGCCAGATTGACAGAGGGATGCATTCAAATTCACGAAATAAGAGGTCAACTTTGTTCGGGCGCCATTTCTTTGTGGATGACATTTGAGAGTCGTAGGGAGGTGTCCATAACAATTGATTATGTGGCACAAGCAACCTATGTGCTATTCGCGAACCAAAGACAATCCTAGCCCACTTCAGTCGTAGGACTATAAAACAGCCCGCTATAAGGGATCATTGGACACATTTTGAAAAAATCTGTAAATTCTGAAGGCCCTTAGTCGTGATGGCTACCGGCGCATGTCGGAACATCATTGCATTCGATTTTTGTATTCACATGTGCGTACACATTTTAAGAGAAGTTCTGTTGATGCTGATTGCGGGTGGATTAATAGACTCACAGAAGATGTGATTCAAGCAAGAGTCCAAATCGCACAAAGTCCTTCTTACAATGGTCAATTTGTTCCTCATAGACCTTCAACCAACACACTGTTGGGTGAAGACAATATCCTTCCTAAGGTCATCGGTACCACAGCCGATAACGAGCTCAGACTGGATATCGGAGCAGAACCTCTCTGCAGCGAGTTTTCACACCCGAACATTCATGAAGCGACCTGGTGTTCCCCAGAGCAATCAACCGCGCAAGGTTGACCACACTGCCAACATCTACTCGTACCATTTCCTTGTTGTAACTAAGGTAAGAACTCGGCTATCAGGGGAACGGCGGAGTCGAGAAAGAACACAACAACGGTTTGACAACGAGTGCACGGAGGCACAAAGCAACGCTCCCACGAACAACAAGAGCTGTTCGTGAGATCTACGAACAGAAAAGGAGGGAAGAGACCCAGCTTCCCGGGACGAAAAAGAAGGAGCATGAGAAGCGTGAAATCGACTAGATTGAGAATTGCTACGTCAGGAATGATGTCGTCCTGGCGGGACGAAAATGGACAACTTGTAGTGAAGTCGATATTAAGAATCTGGAAAGATCATTTCAGTAGACTTTTAAATGGCGATGAGGAGACCGCTGTCCGGCATAACGTTCAACTCAATCTGGACGATGAACGATGAGAATTCCGACCCCTGACCTAGACGAGGTGCAAATACCAATATCAAGACTGAAGTCTCACAAAACTCGCAGTGCGGACCGTCCGTTAAAATCTTTGCGCAAGAACGCAAGAACCAGGTCATCTGTGGGATATGGTCGGAGGAAAGCATGCCCGACGAGTGAAATCTCAGTATCGTTTGCACATCTACAAAAAAAAGGGAGACCCCTCCAACTGCGCCGACTACTGAGGGTTAAGTCTCCTAAACCTGGCTTACAAGACAATCTCTGTCGGTTTGTGTGAGCAACTGAAACCACTCATGTATCACCTTATAGGTCCTTACAAGAACGATGACAGGCCGGGGAAGTCCACCATCGATCAAATCCTCACACTACGGCATATCCTGGAAAAACCCCAGGAAATGAACCGCATATGAAAGCATGCACAGAGACGAGCTATACAACGCCACGTCTAGTTTGGACATTCCTGCCAGACTCGTCAGATTGTGGGGGGAAGCCGATGGAGAATTCACGCTTCTCCATCACTGTCAACAAATGGACTTAGACAAGGCAACGCGCTGTCATATGATTACTTCAACAGAATTCTTAAGACTCACTCGTCAACACAAGAGGCACGATCTTCCAAAAGTCCGTGCAATTGCTATCATACGTGGACGACATTGATGTGATTGGTCGAACACAGCCAGTCAATGATTGTCAGTAAAGGCATTGAATCGGAGGCGGTTAAAATGGGTTTAGCGGTAAATGCCGGTAGACGATGTATTCAACGAAGGACACACAACGTCGACGACTTGATCCGAACGTCACCCTAGGCACGTTTCATTATTTGCCATAAGAAAGCTCCCGCTAAAGAGGCTGATGCCCTGGACTGTAGAGCAAGAAAAATAAGGCTTTTTGAAAAGACACACATAAGGTCCTTTGCAAGAGTACAGTAGAACCCATTCATCCGGGCGTAGCCTGGTACTAATACGATTGCTCTACAGACCGAGCTGGCCTTTGGCCTAACTTCTGCAGCAGCCACACACTCTTCCACGAGTGTAAAGAATCGATGTTAGATAACGATGATCTGCGCAAGAATTGTTGACCTCAGATGTAGTTCACTGAGAATCACTGAGCCAAAAGAGAGCCTTCAAGACATTGGACAAGTCCAGTCTATAAATCTCTGTCTGGAAGATGTACAAAGATCGGGATCTTCGCAGAACATGACCCGCGGGACGCTTCACACTCCTGCAAACAGAACACTTAACAGCAACTGAACGCGAACACAAAAGCGAATCGTCGATCATTTCGGTTACTGGGAAAAAGGAGAAGTACACTCGAGACACTTCAGAATAACTTTATTGCCACTACGGCACTCCACGATTCTTGTTTGGATCACCCACACACGCGCAAACGTCCAGGCCATTGTTATGTACTCCCAAGCAATTAGATTCCGTTTGTTTATTTGTTTTTTATTGAAGTGATAACTAGTTCAAATGAATGCGAGCACACACATGGAATCCACACTCTCCCCCAGTCTCCCCCTGCCACCCACATACACACACGCATCCGATTGCAACTGGGGCTAAACTGTAATTAACTGTCGATAAATTCTATTTAATACCGCGTATTCTAATCTTATCTCGGCAGAGTATGTTCCAAGATTTCGCAAACACAGCGTCGACGAGGAGACGAGTGGGGTTCTTGGCAAATGGGAACGAGATTTGTTTAGCTGAAGATTCTGGTGATCTTTGTGCGGAGCCTCCTCTCTCGCTCTCTCTCGAGTGCGCACTCTGCTGTGCACATTCCAACAGATGGGCGATAATGTTTCAGTGAACTTTCTTTTCGTTCTTCGGGACGATAAACTGGTTTTTCGCAAATTTCTTGTTGCCATCTTGTCCATCGGTGGCTGTGTTTGTTTGTTCCTCTTCGTCTTGCGAATTTTTTTCTTGTGTCATTCACCAAATGGAACTGTGAGCAGCTAATGAAGAGATTTAATTTATCGCGCGAAGATTTGTAAATAATTTACTGCTTGTGAATTTATTTATTCGGCGTCAAGTCTGACGAACAACTTCGACGAGGCCTTACATAATTTTTAATTGCAGATTTCATCAGTCTCGGCACTGAGACGAGGATGAGTATCTCAAAGCTTGTGCGACTCTCACGTAGTGACTAATTAGGGAGAGAAACAGATGGATGTGTAACGGAAATTAGGGTATACCCTAATTTCGAAAGACGACTGTCCAGACACGATATTGTCCCATTTTCTGATTGATGGTGTGATTGTCCATCGAAATGCAGCTGTCGGTCTGTGGAATTAACTAACGGTGTTGTGTTGTTAGTCGTCATTAGTGTAAGACAACGTCCGTATGATGGGTCACAATCGGGCTCCGACTTCCAGAAGTGGAAGTCGTTTTATGACTCATTGTGGCAGCGTTGAGGCTTGGTGCTCTCGACTCCATTGCTGAGGAAACAGACTCAATTTAGCTATAAAGGTACTAGCAATTATCCGAGAGTTATCATTGTTCGAATATGTGGCCTATGTTCGATTCCGGATTCCGGAGCGGCTTTGGTACTCAGTGTCTCCCTATACTGACAAGCCCACAGTACGGCAGTCAAGAAAAGCTTGTCAAACTTCGTGCCAAGGCGGGACCAGGCCCCTCCGCCATCTCGCTCCTCCTGAATAAGCCTGTCGCATGAGTCAATTCACGATTCGGTCTGAATTACAATGTAATCACCGAAATGTTTCGTGCTCTAGAGATAGAGAGAGAAAGAGAAAACTAACCATGACCATTAACGACATCTCTCACGCAAATTACCCAATCCCACTGATGACTATTGCGTTGACATGCCTTAACAACCAGGCGGCATATACCTACTTCCCCATTCAGCCCAAGACAACTTCGTCACATTTTCTTTGTGAGGGCAAACAACACAACAGTGATAAGATAAAGTGCGAAAGTAGATCTTTTATGAACTGAAAGCAGTTCACTAGCGCGCCACACACAGCCACAAATGTCATATTTCTGCGTCACGTCTAGCGTGCTGTGTGCCATTGTGCGATGGCTTTGTTCCCCGACGTCTCTGCCATTCGCACCGCTTTCATAGAATTCTTCAATTTCGTTAATTGTTCCAAAATAGTGAATAGCACAACCCTGCTCTCCTCATCTTCGTTTATCGTTGTCATGGAGCCCTGCTCCTTCCTCAGTCTCATCATCATCGTCGCCTCGGACGTCGTCATCAATAACGACATCAATTCGATCGCATCAACTACAACGACTTATCGATTGTGAGTGATTGCGTCTCTTTGTCAATCGATAGCTGAAAACTTCGTCCATCGTCGAGGGACTTACCAATAGTTTAGAGTTTAGTTTAGAGTTTAGTTTCTTTTTGCTTCGGTGATTGATTGGCGGTGTTAATGGAAGCATGACTGTTTGGTAATTAGACGGATTGTTTGGGAGGAAGTCAGTGTGTCTTTGGGTAAATTTAGAAAATGATTTTATTTACAGAGGCGCTGTGCCCATATCTGTCTACGAGTGGAGGGTTCTTTATTCTTCAAAAGTGACTTGTCAAGTAGACTTCACAATTGGATATGGAATTCAAAAGGAAAAGAACCATTTGCTTGACGTGTGGCATTCGCAGTCTCAACTGTGTCAAGTCAAGTTTCGAATAACAATGCACCAGCACAGTGCGCACAAAACGAGCGACCACTGCGAACAGCAGCAAAAACCACCACCCCTCAAGATGCGGGAAGCAATTATTTCAAACACTGCTGATGTCACAACCCCGAAAGTCTGCTCTGTGGCGAACCTTGCCACCAACGGGCGCTCTGGCAATTGGAGAACTTTCAAATCTCCCTCCACGGACCAACTTCGCTGCCAAAGAGCAGGAGATAAGATTATACATCGCCGCAATGGCTGACAAGACTATTCGAAAGAAGGACGTACATAATTTAAATGAGCACATCACAACATCACTTTATATCTTCCGACTTTTGATTTCACTTGCTTCCTAGATCTACACGAACATTGCTGTTGGAAGAGCAAAAACAAAAGCTAGTGAGGTTAAACATGTAGACCGCATTATATTCGGAAGCAGACCATGCAAAGAACTAGAATATATGTACTAGCCTAAGATTAACCTGCTGAACATCCCACAAGCACCTGTGAGAAGCTTCGCGCCCACTCGTTCCAGATCGGATATTCGTCAACCTGGCTTCGACATGAACCATTCAGTGCTCAATCCCAGCCCAGTCACAACGCCAATTAATAGCAACCACACTCGCTGAGACCTCCTCCAACCACTGACATCACCAGTACCCTGAAAGCAAATCCAACTCGAAGATCTAAGGCATTCTGCCGGCAAAATGCTCACTACCATACTCCTCCACTAAGTTGTCCATCTTGGTCAACAAGAAAGCCTTCCCTTGCACAATTACAAGCTCACACAAAACTTTCCACTCACTCAAAGGTATTTATAGACTTCCCACTGGCAACTGCAGCGAACCCGTAGTCATTCCCGTAACCGAACCCACGTGGCATAATATATGCTGACAGTAGTGATGATAGGAACGCCAACAAGCACGAATCAACAACGAACAGTATTTTCATTTATTTCGCAGGCTTTTTCTTGTGTTCCCTCCTGGCTGGAAAATATGAATAACTTCACTTTGCGTGTTAGTGAGTGTATGGATGTGTGTAAGTAGCAAAGCCCCTGTGAACAGATGAAACTAGAATCCCATCTGAAATGCATAAAACCCAGTCAGCCGACTTGTGTTCTTGGTGGGCACCCCATTCCACTGGCACGACAACGCCACGACCGTTCCATGTCAAGTCATGCTTTGCCGTGCAGTGCAATGCCGTGCCGCCTAGCGAAACGAGTTTTTCCAACACAAAAGTGCAATCGAAGGCAGAAAATGTTGTTCAATCAGAAAAATCAAGAATTGTCAAGAAAACTCCATCCCCGTCCACAGAGCGCCCGCCGAAGACAAGAGGTAAACGCTGTGCTCAACATGCATACACTTTGACGGGAGTGTTTTGCATTTCATGCGACTCCAATAGGGTTGCCATCAGTCGTATGCTCTCAGATTGTCTCTTGGCATCTTACCTTACAACTTTTGGTTTATGTGGTACGGACTTACAAAATGCGATGACTGTGCTAAGCAGAGAGATATGAGTAGTTTTTTTCACGAACAAAGAAACAGCTTGTAGCTACATTGGAAAAGAATGAGTGGATTCAAGGCCTACGCAGGGAACAACAGCCTCCGACGAGCTGCTAACCACTCGCCCATAAAACGAAACTGTATACTCAGTCGCAGCCTCCCGGCTTTACAGGTTCCGTCAGATGTAAGGCAGAACGTTGATCCAACGAGTGGGCGAGTACAGCCTTGGTGTCTAGAATATCACCTCACAACAATCGCTGTGCTCCGATGACGCATGACAGCATTTTGTTTTCAAACCTGTTCAGAACAGAACCATCGCCAAGACACGTCCGAACAGAAACACCTGATGGCTGATTAACGACAGCAAACCGGTAATTCTTCACTCAAGATAAGTAAAATCGTTTAACGCATGCAAATGGACTGCGACGGGTGCTAGCTGGCAACATGCCTCGGCAACCCTGTTTCTCCAAACACAATAATGCAGGAATGGATAGTTTTCCAAGCAAAACCCCCTAAAGGAAATTCCATCAATCTAAATACGGCTCTTTCGGCAGAGCACAGCTGCAGCTGGTACTCACCATCTTTGGAGTTTTTTGTTTGACTCGAACTGTCACCTCCACCAGCTGATAGGCTCCTCTCCATTGAGCAGTGCATTCACTTGACTCGATCTGCCGCAGCTACTAACCAAATACTCCACTGATTTTAACTTCACTGGCTCCCGTCGCAACTGCTGCTACCACCCCTCACGTGGCTGCTTATTATTTACAAAATAAGACTCTTTTTTATTTACTTTAATTCGCACGCACTCACAACACACTTGAGCCGGAGCTTCGGAAATGAACACGGTGCAACACTGAAAGCGAAAAGCGGACGGGGAACACTAAAATGAATACAAACCAACAAAAAAAAGTTAAAATAAAACGAAGAAAACAGAAAAAAAGCAAAGGAAAGGAACACCGACCAGAATACTCTTCTTGTGTCACTCGGCGATGGATTGGTGTGTTCAGGAGGAGGAACACGCACTCGAGTGGGACAACTGTGGGTCGCGGAGAACGCACGGAAGGGCACTGCTTTCGTTCAACTAATTCACTGCTTTGTAGGGAAATAATTTCATTAATATTTCGGCGAGTGTTGATTGATTTTATTATTTATTTGTTACAACAATCGGTTGTCGTCGTAGCTGTCGTCTTCGTCGTGTCGTGTGGCAATCCGCAATCGTAGAAGATTGTTGGTTTTGTTGTTGTTTGCGGCGATGGTGTTACTGGTGGCGATGGTGGTGCTGCGGCTGGAATGCGATTACATGGAATTCGCATTGAGTGCTGAGAGCTGAGACCTCGGGTGCAGTACGAGTTGAGAGTTGCGATGATGATACTATTTGTGGAACGCGTAATATCACTGCATTAGTGTGACAAATGAATACGAATTCATTGATAATCGATACGCATTGCGTGTAGTCGATATTAGTGAAATTTTAAACGAGATTTTCCACAGAAATTGAGATCAAATCTCAGCGCACGAAATAACCAGTAAACGCGGCCATTAAGAGCAACCCGGAACTAAGTGCGAAGTAGGCTGCAATTGGTATATGTCAAATTTTTCACGTCGACGACAGAGTGGGGGACTTTGACAACTGGAAATGACACGGCGAAATGAGTGATGCATTGGAATGTCAGATGTCATAAAATTGGAACTAGATTTTCTCATGTGAATATAAATTAATTCGTTATCACAGATAGTGTTGAACATTTTATTCAGTCGAGATCGGATCAAATAAAAAAAAAACCACGTTCGCCGTAATTTTTCGAGCAATAGACAGCTTGTATGCCTTGTTGGTGGATTTCGCGTGTAGATGGCGCTGGGATCGTTCGACTAAAACATGAACAGAAACGTTATTGAGGCACGTATTTATAAAATAGTGTACTGTTCAACGTATAAAAACTGACCAGAGTCTTGTTGTCTTTAAAACGTACATTTACATTAGTACATTTTAATATAAATTGCGCATAATATTCTTCTACGGAATTTAATCCGGTTCAGGTTAGCGGACTGCTAGATGGTAGTGTCCGTTCGTTTTGCTAATTCTTCTCAAGAACGACGTTGAAATACTCGCTCTGTGTTAAACATTTGAAGGCCTCGACCTTGATGCGCAATTTCCATTGTCATGCCGCACTAGCTTATTTGGCAGGCATTTCAAAACTATACAAAGTGGTGTAACTTCTCTCAACGGTGCATACTCTCTCTCTCTCTCTCTCGGTGGACTTCAAATCGACGAATACTTGGTGAGTGTCACTACACTTCTTGGTTCCTTCCAGGAATGTGACCTGGAGGCACACTGATGACATATCTTAAAAAAAACTTCCCGACGACCACACAAGGCTCAGCGAAGATCTTATACGCACTGTTATGGTGGCGTATTCATCGAAAGATAGGATGGCCGAATTGAGCCTCATTTGCTGGGAAGTAAGCAGTCACTCGGCTTCCACTTGCCGTTTATGCCAGCCATCCACTCAGCTAGATCTTCTTCAACTGCTTTACACATGTCAGAGGATAGTATGTCCTCAAGTGGTATCGATCTCGATTCTCAAAATCATCCGATTTTGAACATCACAAGACCCCAGCAACAGCTGTGTTAAATTTGTTCATCCATATTGCTCGTCTCAGTCAGTGCGACTGACATTCCATTTACCACCGTTTAGAATGTGTGGAGCTGGTATTTGGATCCTCATCGCCATCAGTGTACGGAAGAAATTCGCCGAATCTACTAGCAATTTTCAATTTGGCAAACTACTTCCCCTAAAATTCTCTGATATCATCCTGTCACAATATCTCTCCATTTAGCCGATCCCATGGTTCTCATACTTTTTCTTTTTCCGCGGAGAGTTTGTTACAGCGTGGCGTTACGTTGTAGCGTTGACTGCCTGCAGAGATTATAGAAACTCGATCCTAGAAGTTCATGATTGCAGCCTTCAACATCAAACAGTCGTGTTCTCCCTCTACTCGATAGTTCTGCCGATATCTTTGTCCATACATTGGGTACATCGAGGAAAACATCCCAATTTATTTTCCCCTCTAATGCTTGTCTACTAACTGCAATGGACCTATGTAGACTTAAGTCAAAACAGATAAACGAATACATTTAAATTATAAGTTTCGTTAAGTTTCGTTCAGTTTAGCTTATTGTGAGACTGAAAGAGTCGGCACATTACGTACGTAAATGACAGTTGTTGCTGGAATTGTACGTATGTTCCCTGATATAATTATGGTCACTTTGAAGTTTAACCACTGTTTTGACTACTTTTCGTTCGCGTTTTTTGACATAAGCCTGCACATAAGCAGAAATGAAGCAAAATGAGCCAAATTGACCAATCAGAGAAAGGCATTTACGTTACTTCGTGAATAACTGTTAGAAATTCATGAATAACTGTCAAAAAGTCTCTGAATTTCGTCGATGGGCTAGGGGTCAATCAGCTGTGAAGTTGGGCATCCGTATAATACTTCATTTCTGCACATAACCATGAATCAAGCGTCAAACTTGAACCTTTTTGCTCCCTTAAAACTGCATGACACCTTTTTTGTATCGTTTTCTCACACCAAGCAGACCAATCAGAGAATACCATTTACATTATTTCGTGCATAACCGTCAACAATTCGTCAACTGTCAAAAAGTCTGCAATTCGGCACATGTTTCATTACGAGGAAATAGACACATACAAATACAATGAAGATCTGTTCGATTGCAAGTCCGAAACACATTTGATGCGGCGAACATGACAACAATAGTGAAGAGGTTAGTTAAACAGCTGTGAAGTCGACTAACTATCTCTATTTCATTTCCGAGCTTAGGTTGGTCATTCAGAATCAGCCAGGAATTTTTCGCCGAACCTTGATAACCTTGCCATTCCTCTTGGATTTAGTAGTTTTCTCAATATTCATGAACTTATCCTTGCCCTGTTCGCCCTCCTGACATCCTGTCATACTCGGGATTCTGATAATGTGGGTCATCTTAAGGACGACCAGAGAATGAAATGGAAGTACGTAAAAATAAGTGAACTCAAGCAAATAAGGGAGTACAGCGAAATTATCCACTGCGACCGTAATAATCATCAATTTTGTTAAGTTTCGTTCACTTCTGCTTCCGAAATCAGAGCAAATTATTGCATCCTACGCAAGTAAATGATATCTGCTACTGGGATTTTGCGTAGGTTTCCTGAAGAAACTGGAGGCCACATTTGGCGGTGTTTATCGTTAGTTTTTCTTCGGTTTTGACAAGGTTATTGAGAATACGTTCATAGCAAGGCAAAAACTAAGTACCTATATAATAACACCCTGGTGTGAATTACTCCCGAAAATACAAATGCTCCATTTTTGTTGACGTTAGCTTAATTAAACGTCAAATCGCCATAATGACTACAAATCGACTAAAACGTCGGCACTAGTTGAACACCTCCGAGTTGTTCGCCGAAGATAGTGGCCTTAACGTTACCGAGATAACAAATGACCAAAAGGTCATGTGTCTTGGCGTTAACTTCACGGAAAGGTTGAAGTTCAACAGCCATTCGAAACTGACTCTCTAGACGGCCAACCTAGACTTTTATCGCTTCTATTCCTTGATGCGAAAGCAAAATGGGTTAAGCCATGGGATTAAGCTGCTGTTCTACTAGGAGCTTATACGGCCGATTTTAGCGTACGGCTTCTTAATATGGCACACCAGGAGCAGCACTATCTAGAGCAGCATGAAGACGGAAAATACTGCGAGTAAGTACCGGACTCAACTGCCATAGAGACCGTCGAAGACGTCACAGCAACAAAAGGCCTTACAACCAAGCACGAACATTTTCAGAAAGCAGCTATTAGACATCATCAAGGATGGTTGATGAGGCAATCAGGAACCTGAGAAACACAATCCCCGGACAACGCAACCTTAACGCGCTAAATCTGCTGAACGAGCAGAACTATCCAACGAGCTGCATGGATTTTACCAGACCTGCGATTACAGTCATCATGGAGGCTAAATCGGCTACCACACAACCACCCCATCCCAAAAGGACCACCATGGACACACAGGCTTCAGCCAGTGTCAACCATTGTAGGATATAAAAAATACACAAAAAACCGGCAATAATAAAAACCTTTAAATTAAACAATGCGATTCCATCAGGTAGGCGACCGCTTGGCAGAACCAGGACGAGGTGGTTGGACCAACTCTAAAAACTCGCCTAGTTAAGCTTGGGCTTAACTCCTGATGAGTTACAGTCGATGGCGGAGGATCGAGTTGTCTGGAGATCTCTCGTGCGTGGTGTAGACCAGAGATGATAGAGGAAGAGATATTCCTCTTTCCAGTGGAAAACCCCATCGCAATTGTGCTCTCAACTCACGCATACTACTTTATTTTCACGCACACTTGTTAGAAGTATAGATCAACGAAATGGGGTTAGGCGGGAGTAATCAGCTTCGTTTAGCTCACACGTATTCACAGACGCCTGGCTGTGAAAAGTTTATAAAAAACGCTGTCAGATGAATCTGAAGGGCAAGAAACGTAGAAGTGGCTTATCTCTTCCTCCATCATCTCTGGTGTAGACCCGCGACCCCTTTAGACAATATGATGATCGGTGATAATGGAGGGATAGAGATATCCATCTTCGGCCATTTTTTCCCCTAGTCAACACCGGAGATGTAGTGGTGTTCCTTGTATTTTACACATACTTTTACACAAAACATGAATCCACCACGCAATGGCGGCCGATTCGTGGATTTTAGTGGGAATATCGTAGATTCATGGATTTTAGTGGGAAAAAATGGCGACAGATTGCCGAATTTGCCCATGATCCATGTATTGTTGTGCGGAGGGTGTTCAAAAGTTAACTCGCATTTTTAAGAGCATAAAAAGGGTGATTTTTTAGCTATTATCTTTCTTCCAACACTGGTTTAAACAGCTGACGCACGTTTCGTGTTTTGTTTCACTGTCAAACATCTTCAGTTTGGTCTATAATTTAACCAGGAATCGTCTTACAAACGAACAACGCTTGCAAATTATTGAATTTTTTATCAAAATGCGTGCTCTGTTAAGAAAGTTCATCGCGCACTTCTTCCGAAAAATTGTGTTCAGCGACGAAGCTAATTTTTGGCTCAATGGGTACGTAAATAAGCAGAATTGTCGATTTTGGAGTGAATATCAGAAAAAGTCCATCCAGAAAAAGTCACAGTTTGGTGCGGTTTATGGGCTGGTGGCCTCATTGGACCGTACTTCTTCAAAGATGATGCGAATCGTAACGTAACTGTGAATGGTGAACGCTACCGTGAGATGATATCCAACTTTTTTTTGACCAAAATGCAAGAGTTTGACTTGCATGACATGTGGTTTCAACAAGACGGTGCCCCATGCCACACAGCACGCGCAACAATGGACTTATTGAGGGCGAGTTCGGTGGACATTTTATTTCACGTTCGGGACCGGTCAATTGGCAGCCTAGATCGTGCGATTTAACGCCTTTAGACCGCTTCAGTTGACGCATTGGAAGACAACATTGAAGCATTTATTCGTGAGATACCGGCCGAAATGTTGGAAAGAGTATGCCAAAATTGGAATAAGCACCGGACTCAAGATCAACATTTGCATGAAATAATCTTCAAACAATAAATTATGTGGACCGTAAAATTTCGTGCATTTTTCTGAATTTTATGTGTTTTTTCATGAAAAACTTTCCTATAGCTTTTAAAAAATCACCCTTTACTTATATGTACTGTTGTATGGAATTTCGTGAATAAAAATGTAATGCACTGCCCACTTTTTGACCTCAATTTAATTCTTAGATTATACACCTACAGCCTCAAATCTGACAAACTGTCCCAAAAGTTAGTTCCACTGTATACTCTTAATTAATGAATTCTGAAAACTCATACATTCTATCAATAGTTTTGCAAAAAGCGAAATGAGCAAGGAACTTTTTCTCAAGTGATTCATGCAAACGTTTCAATAATATTGTTATTATCAGTAATCTGTACGCATGATTCGTGTGAATTTATGTGCATTCATTTTATCCAAATTTTGTTCATTAAATTTGCTCAAATGGGAGCTTAAGGAATCGACTTCATGAACATAAGCTTTGTTCGTTCGTTTACCCCTCCATATTGAGTTGAACTTTAAGACCAACATTAGAAATAACGTCCAACTAACGAGCGGCTTTTCAAATGAGAACTCTAATTAACCCCTCTACTAGGTTGGGGAAGGGTATCAGCTGTACGCCAGCTGATCTCAAGAGCTCACACGTATTCACAACCAAGGGACAAAAAGCGCATAAAAGCTGTCAAATGAAATCAAGGAGCAAGTAAAGGGTTTTTAAATGGTTTTTAAGGGCTGATGTTGAATGTGAACCACACCTAAACGTCACGTTTTTTTCTGCATTTCATTTGACATTTCTCAATTTCAGACTAACTCAATTTGAACCATGGGAAGATATACAATCGAGCAACGCGTTAAAGTTATTCAGGCTTATTATGAAAATGGGCGTTCAAATCAAAATGCATATCGTGCACTTCGTGATTTTTCCGGTCAATTTAATCAAATGTGCGTACAATCGGCAAAATCGTGCAAAAATTTGAGCAACCCGGGTCTGTGGGAGATGTGAAAACACCAGTACATGCTCGTACAGCTCGTACTGCAGACAATATTGCTGCTGTTCGCGATAGTGTGGCTGAAGAGCCGTCCACCGCAACTCGTCGTCGTGCCCAACAATTGCACCTCTCACGCTCGTCGTTGATGAACATTATGCATAAAGACTTGTATTTACACGCTTACAAGGTGTAACTGACTCAAGAACTACAGCCTCTTGACCATTTCAAGCGTCGCCAATGGTCAGATTGGTGGCAAGAAATGGCAACAGTGGATGATCGATTTTCGAAGAAAATCATCTTTAGTGATGAGGCACATTTTCACCTCAGTGGATACGTCAATAAGCAGAATTGCCGCATTTGGGCGAATGATAATCCAAGCGTGATTGTCGAAAAACCACTGCCCCCACAAAGAGTGACTGTTTGGTGCGGTTTATGGGCAGGCGGCATCATCGGGCCGTATTTTTTCCAAAATGAGGCCGGTCAGGCAGTTACTGTGAATGGTGTTCGCTATCGTGAAATGATAACGAACTTTTTATGGACCGAATTGGAAGATATGAATGTGGACGATATGTGGTTTCAACAGGACGGTGCCACTTGCCACACAGCTAGCGAAACAATGGCGCGACAAAATCAATGGCTTATCTCACGTGGTGGCGATGTCAATTGGCCGGTTATTTGAAAGAAAAGGTGTACGTCGATAAGCCAGCAACAATTGAAGAGCTAAAGGATGAGATAATTCGGCACATTAACGGCATAGAACCTCAATTATGCTTCAGCGTCATCGACAATTTGGACCATCGGATGGAGGTGTGCCGCCGAGGTCGCGGCGGCCATTTGGCCGATATTTTGTTCCATACATAATTGAACCATACCAATATTATCATAATAAAAGGAAATGACAGTAATTTCCTTTAGAAGATGGATATGGATAGATGGATATCTCCATCCCTCCATTATCTCTGATGAAGATGACTAAGCAATGTACATCAGTTGGGCCCCTATTGTTGAGCCAACACGCTAACCTTTAGTTTGTATGTCCAGTTTTCCACTTTCTTGTAAAACTTATTTCTCTGTTCAAAACAAAAAAAAACACTGTTAGCCAAACCATGAGATTACCACAAAACCGAGACGATGTCCTTCCAAAATAAGCGATGGCCCACATCTCGATCGAAACAAAGGCGATGTTTTCATTTTTAAACGTTTTATTTATTTATTCGTTATGTTAAATCATTTTATTACAATCGCAGCAATGTCACAAAAACAGACAAAGATTTATTAGAGCTTAAGAATTTATGCATAAACGCTAGATGAACTCCGTGCGGATGGATGCGAATCGAGAGTCGCGGATCCGGTTGCCTTTTCTCTTGTGGATTTAATAATTTAGTTATACAAAATAAATACATAAATTAAAAAAAAATTAAAAATATAAAAGGAAATTCCTAACCTCAAAATTTCTGGAGGAAAATTGCGCAAAAAAAAAAATCATAAAAGTAAAATGGCTTTTCCGCTGAATACGCTCAGCACAATCAGTCAAAGTGCGCCACTGTGTGTGAAGGTCTAGATACTAATACTTATGTCCTACTCGTGGGAGTCGTCGTCGCTGACGATGATATCGTCGGGCTTGGAGTCCTCCTGACTGTCGGCGGATGATTCGATGCTGTCGCGAGAGATTTCGGGGCTGGACTCCTCGGCGCCGGCTGCTTCGGATGAAGCTGGCTCGATCTCCTCTGGCTGGGGCTCTGGGGCAGGGGCTGGGGATGCGGCGGCAGCGGCGGCGGGTGCGGCTGCGGGGGCTGGGTTGCGGTTACCACTGAAGAGATTCAGGATTCCCTGGAGCGGGCCGGCTGGTTGGGGCTGGGCTGCTGCTGGGGAGTCCTGCGGTTGAGCACCGTTTCCAAGAAAGGATGTGACAATCGACTGGATTGGACCTTGGGGGCGGGCAGCACCGGTGGCGTCAACCTGCTGAACGGGTTGACCGAATGTAGTCTGAAGGGACTGCAACTGCTGCTGGAAGCCCTGCTGGATGCTGTTTGTGATCTGGGATGTTGTGTTCTGCAGAGCTTGGATGAAACTGGCGGCTGTGGCTACTGGGGAGTTCTCCTCGGGAGCGGCCTGATTGTTGCCGTTGAAAGTGTTGATCAATTGAGCGAGGGGCGAATTCTGGACGATCGACTGGATGAATCCTGGCTGCGATGGGCGGGCAGTGGTGGCGGCTGGTTCGGCGGCGTCAGCTTGCTTGGCACTTGGACCGATGTCTTCAGCTTCTTTTGGCTCCTCCTTGATCTCGGCTTTGATTTGTTCTTGGAGTTGCTCCTGGAGCTCTTCCTTTTCGGCCTTGAGTTCTTCCAGCTTCTCCTCCTTCAGTTCCTTGAGTTCCTTGAGTGCCTCTTTCTTCTCTTCGAGTGGCTCTTCTTTGAGTTCCTCGAGCGCTTCCTCGGCCTTGGCTGGGGCTTCAGCGAGTGGCTCGTCTTCCTTGAGGGCCTTGACAGATGGCTGTACTTCAGCGGGAATTGGCTCTTCATCGAGGGACTTGACTTGCAATTGGGGTTCGGGGGCCACAACGGGTGCGGTTTCCTCGGCAGCTTCTACAATTGGCGCTTCCTCGACGATGGGAGCATCTTCCTCGAGGGTCTTGAATGCTGGGAGCTCTGCTTCGATGGGCTTGGCTTCTTCGGCTATCTTCTCCTCAACGATGGCATCGGCTAGGGGTTCTTGCGCTTGGATTTCTGGCAGTGGTTCGGGGAGGGCCTCTGGCAAGAGTTTCTTCTCGGCAGGCTGGGCGAGGGGAAGGTCTTCTGGCTGTTGTGGCTCAGCAGCTTCCTCCAAGGCGATTTCAATAGCTGGGGCGGCAGCTGGAGCTTCAGCTTCCAGGTTGCGCAACTGTTGCTCTTCCTTTTGAACAAGGACCTCGACGATTGGTTCAGCAGCCGGCAGTGGGAGTTCTTGCTCCTCGGCCACGGCCTGCTCAACAGCGCGTACAGCATCGATCTCCTCCTCCAGCTTAGTCAGTGATTCGGGAATGATTTCGTTGGAGATCAGCGCCGCTGGCTCGGCTTCGGCAACGGCAATTTCTGGCTCCACGCTACGCAAGTTCTCTAGGGGCTTCGCCACTATGACTGGATCTACCACCTCAACAACTTGCACTGGGATCTGGTCGTTTCGCAGTTCGGAGACATAGCTTTCGGCCGGCAACGCCTCGGCATCAGCGGCTCCAGCTGGGAGCTCCAGCTCACGGAAACGTCGGTAAATAGCTCCGGAATGCACCGTGTTCACCGCCACCAGCAGGACCAGTCCTAAAGCGAGTAATTCGCGCATCTTGCTTCTGTTTATAATCTGAGATTCCTAGTTAATCCACACGCACAACACCACACTCCACACCGAATGACAACAGCTTTGAAATTTGAAATTCCCACCTTCAGCTCACGGCCGAAACTGATTGAACTTGTAATGGATGAGGCGCATTTATACCTTAACTTACGGCCCGAGAAGAAGAAGAAGTAGTCAGCGACAGCGATGATGAAGACGATGAAGCAGAAGAAGAGTGTGCCTATCGCACGCGCTCGCGCACACATGCGTCGACCAATCGAGAGGCGGCGGCGCGACGGTCGCAACGTGCAGCCCCAGATTTGCGCTTATGCCAATGACCCGTTATTTACTGTGTATATGTGAGCCAGCAGAAGACACCACCTGAAGTGGAAGCGCAGCGGAAGCGACGACGAAAAAGAAGACCAACTAACGAACGTACGAACGAACAGACCTCAGTCGCCTCATCAGAGGCCACAGCACATGACCGAGGAGTGCAGAGCGAAACAGAAACAATCCCCGGGCCGGTGGACATGCACCCGGGCGGGGGGAGGCCTCCGCTGGGATGTGGAATCAATTGCACGCAGGTTCTATAATTTTGTTTTCTTTCCCTTTTTTGTATTCTCCTCCGTAATAAGTTCTGATAATGACCACTGCATTGGACAGCGATGACGACGAAGACGACGACGGCGATGATGATGACGGGGATGAGTTGAAGGGCAGGACGAAGACATGCGGCGGACAGTAGACGGACGGACAAGCAGTCGTCTCCAGGAGGGGTGGCAGAGCTGGGACCGGCGGATGGATATCCATTTTTTTTCGGAGGTAATCTGCGGCGATCGGGAACGATGCATCTATCCGAATGTCTGTGTCAATTGATTGTGCATTAATGTGCATACATACGTACACACGTGCATAGGTGCGTGTATCTAGCGAACAGCGCTTGGATGGCTGCATGCATGTGGCCGGAGTAGAATGGAATGCACTGCCCCTGGGGGTTCTGTGCTGAGTCTTGCTGTGCCTAGGCGCGTATCTGGTTCTGTTCTAATGGAATAAGCTCTCGTTGCAGGTGAGGTGAAGCACATTTTAAGGGAAGATCAGTGCTGCGAAACCTTTGACTGGATGTGAAATGTTTAGTAGAATGTGCAATCGGAGCATGCACATGGGTGTGAAGACGAGGGTTTGAGGTCAAAGTGAGCCCCGGAATTTTATTGTTTTGTTTGCGTCTAAAAAGTGACTCAACAGGCTCTGGTGAGTGTCAATACGCGACAGTGTTTTTGAGTGGCTTGTGTTCACCATGGATGACCGGATGAGGTTGATGAGGATTATGACACGAGGAAGAATTGTGAATTGTCTCAAAATAGTCCATTGGTGGCATACTCGATTAATTTTTAGACAAAGCTGTTAGACGCTACATTCGAAGCGAGGAGATGGCGTTCTTATCGCTCAAGATTATGTTTGCTATTTATTAGTCCCCGTCAGGAGCACAGTTCCAAAAATCTCGCCTTGCAAGAAAAAACTTGATGAACACGGACATTCAACCATTCTGGGATAACCACATTCTCCATTCTTAATCATTGCTGTACTTTTGAGGCAGAAGTAAAAGCGATCAACAACATCACCTCAAGGCGGGAAGTCTCAGGCAACATTGTCAGTCCTTAGAGTATTCCTCAAGTTAATGAGGAGTATTTCAACAGTCCATGCCGCTGGTGGCCAGGCCAGCAGTCTTCAGCGGGAAGTATTTGCAGTAAGGACTGATTATACCGATCGATCGCTGGAAGTAGAAAGCTATTGAATCACTGGTCAAACAAAGCCACTCAAGAGCTTGCACCCAAGCAGAGGTGTCAAAATAAAAAGCCTCAGTGACGAGACTGCAACATTGAATATTGGGCGGGTTCATAGCGTGTCGTAAATTGTTTCTCCTCCAGACCTACCATTTCGTGGTAAACTTGCCTCTTGACGTGTATTTTGTGTCTTATTTTGTGGATTTTGTAAAAAAAAAACGACGAAATGTCGTTTCTTTTACTATCGTTGGGCCGTCTGTCTATTCTGTCGTTCGGTAAATATTACTTCGAAATACTGGAATAACTGATCCAAAGAAAATTTGGATTAAAATGGTGACAAGAAGAAATGTAGCTTCACTTTTACTTTTCAAAGGAAGCCGTGTCTGCACAGAGCAGAGATACCAGTCATCAATTAGGACTGTAGACCTGCAAGCTGTACTTCTATCTTCCCTTCCAGAAATGCACATCAATACTAGGTGGCTAGAATTTTTGCAATCTTTCGATGTTAACACTTCAGTCAAAATGTGAAATTCACGAACCAGTGTCATTATGAATTCCAGAATTAATGGACACATCCTGAGGAGCGCTCAATCTTCCTGAATTTTCGGACTTAATCTTCCCACTGGAGAAGTTGAAACAACATTTATTGTTCAACGTTCCGGTGCCAATGAAACAAACACACTTCAGTTCATAATGAGTCTACTCCACGCATCATTTTGGCAATGAAATGTCAAATAGCGGCGAACTTCGTATGAAAATCTTGACCTACAGTCGTACAAGATTAAATTGACTCAAAAACTGAAGCATATTGGTCATTTGATGCGCCGAAATATTTCCGTTTGAGTTCTGAACACATTTCATGTTATGTGCTCGCTGGAAAGCATTGCAAAAACTTAAGATTTTTGAGGCTACCAATTCTTCCGTTTGACTCTGACCATGGATTCACACTATTTTCTCTTGCTTTCATTGGACACAATAAAAATAATGCGTAGTATGCCGACAGCATGCACGCATCCAATCATCTAATTTTTGGCAGCAATCTCACGGTTTGGTATGCAAATGAATGAAAGATAGACCGCACGGATTTAGGGTTTTGCGACAATAGCAAGGAAACAGAGGCAGCTTCTGAGAAATCTTCTTTGTGTGGACGAAGTATTGAACTGAAAAGTCTCCTGAGATATATTCCGTTTGATGGGTGAGGTCGCACGGTAGTAACTTAAAATATCCCTCATCAAGGTATACCGGCGAGCACAAGGCCAAAAATCGTGGACATTCAAATCCAAAGCTTTGATCCAAGGCTTTGATTGAGATGGCATAAGCTACAGTATAACATAGTTATTATTAAGAGGTAACCCCCATTCTACAGGCCAAAAAATACGACAAAACAAACCGAGATTCCAATAAAAAGTATGTACAGTGGCGGACCCCTACGCACTTGAGCCTATGCAGTCCATTTACGAGCAAAATACTTTTCACGGACCCACCTCTTTCGGGTCACCGACACTGCTCAACGCAGAAATGAAGTACTTTAGAGATGCCCAACTTCACAGTTGATTGGCCCCTAGTACGTCAACGAATTTGATAGGCTTTTTGACAGTTATTCATGAATTTTTGACAGTTATTCACGAAATAACGTAAATGCCGCTCAATTGATTGGTCAATTGGGCTTTAGAAAACGGTGTAAAAAATGGTTGGCAAAAATTTTAAGGAACAAGAGAGGTAGCAGTTGGGCGTCTCTATCATACTTCATTTCTGGCTCAAAGAGTGCAACTGTCTAGAAAAAGCTTCCCAAATTGTGCGTTTGGAGTGAGAGAGAAGCTAGGCCCTGCTGAGAAGATAGTTCCTGGCTCTCTACGGGCTGTAGCGTCACCCATGGTTATGAGTGACCATATACAAACATTTTTTTGGTTTGCTCTTATTTTTTCGATGAAGTCTCCGTTTTTAAGGGCCAACGGCCTGACAAACAGCTCCTGTAATTTTTTTAATTGTGACAAGCCATTTTTTGATTGTTATATGTTTTTTTCACTTTATTAATTTTCGGCCGAACAAGAAAAACTTCCAAAGTGGAAAGTCAAAAGTGTGCCTAAAAATCATCAGATAATTCTTAATAACAAATGAACTATGCAAAATAAAAAAAAAGTCCTGCGTACTTCCATAGACCTCCGTCGTTGCCGTAATCGTCTTGATCGTCGTTCTTCTTCTTTTAGACTAATGTGTGTCTTCTTTCTTGCGGATGCGTTCACTAAGTGTGTGGTTGCTTAATACCTCATTCACATGTATTTTTTCAAGATATATTCAATATTTCATGTAAATCTGTTGTATGAGTTATGTTTCTGGCAAATTTAAAAAATGCAGTTTTGAGAAGTTTTGAGCGCTCACAAGACTAGGGGGCATTGAAAACTCGAAAACTAAGTACTTGCCACGACCATGATCTTTTGGGATATCATTTCTGGGGTCTTAGAGGACAATTAAGAAACAAAACGAAACTTTTTGAAAATTCTAGAATGACCTAACCCCATAAAGAAACTCACAGTGTAAGCTTGTGCGAGTGTCGTCTGATAAGTTCGTTCGTTTGATTTCGTTTACATGTGCACACACATGTACATGTACACCACAGCTCCCGTCAAGTGTCGTATTTTAATAGACTTCGAAGTATTATAGAGATAGCCACCTCTCTTGCCTCTTAACATTTTTGACAACCATTTTGATATCGTTTTCTAAATCCAAATTGACCAATCAGACAACGGCATTCGAGTTATTTCTTGAATAACTGTCAAAAAGCCTGTTGACGGGCTAGGAGTCTGTGCAGTTGGCCATCTCTATAATACTTCATTTCTGGTTTGGGCTACGAAACGTATTTAGTTCTTTTTTGACAGCCATTGACAAGCGGTTATTTTAAGCAATCATATTCTGGCAACAGATGTGCAGAATTTCTGATGCAGCAAATTAGAATATACAAGCCTACATATATGAAACTGAATACACGTAAATTCTGAATGCAGTGCGGCTCTGTCTCTATTTCTAATTGTCTGCTCAAAGACAATTCTACCACAACACCAAAAGATATATTTGAAGTTTAGAGATGGCACCCCCGCCATCATCATTTGTTTATTTTTCCTTTTCCAAGCAGTGACAATGGATGAAAAACTAAAAGAATTTGTGCCAAACAACAAATTTGAACAAACGATTTATTATATTTCACGAGATTCATTGCAAAACTAACTTCTATTATCCTGCTTTTGACAGCAACTGATGTTCAGAAATGACATTAAATTCTGCACGTAAATATGCAGATTTGCCTGCAGCGCTGTCTACAGAATATTTCCACATCTGTGTCCAGCAATAGGATTACTGTCACAAATTGGAAAAACGCTGGAGTAAATGAATCGAGGTTAAAGGAGAAACAAATGTTGGTTATTCAAAAAGCCCCTGACTTATCAAACGACTTATCCCTGACTATCAATAGACAGAGGTAGGTAGGAGGGGCTGCTAGTGGATTTACCAAGGCACTTAGCCCATGTTGGTCCATTGTAATACCCTCAGTCAGACTACTGCAACTGATTGACCACTCCAGAGATAGTCTGTTTAATTGGCCCCAACGGCAAAGATGACTGGACCAGATTTGAAAACCAGATAAAAGCGTATTAGACATACTTTATCTTCGATTGTTCTTATAGGTCTTTCTCTAGCAAATTCTCTTTTTGTACGAGAGTTGGTTTATAGCAGACTATGACTTAATTTTCAACGTACTGGGTGATGTACTTTATTAGAGTTCACTCAAGATGTGCTTCCCTCAGTAAATCCCAATCTCTGAATTGAAGAAGATTTTGGTGAACGTCTAAAAACAGGCCTTGTAGAAAGTATTACCTTTTGGACTAGATACACCTGATATATTTTTTAGTTTGTATCGGAAAACTGTAGTAAATTGCTAACTATAATTAGTTTTAGCGGCGGCGCGTGGTACCATCATACTCAAAAGATCCACGGTTCGATCCCGGACACAACAACTTTCACTTTCATGGCCCCGATTCGATATTCGAGTCACTAACAATTCTATGAGAGTGTGACTGTCAAAACCAAAAACCTTGGAGTCGGTATGAAGCCATAGTTGTCATTCACTCATAAGAGAACAACAGCACCTGAGCAGTTAGATGCTAAGTCATGCATTTACTTAAGTTATATAATATTTATATTATATCAAATTAATTGACGTTTATATTCAGAGGGCCAATGTCGTATAAACCGTGAATTAAGTGGTATGCATGCTCGTAAATGGAATGGAACTAAATTTCGAAGTTGAACCTGTGCCTACAGCAACCACTCGAGTTGTTGGTGCTCCTGTTGTGTCACCAGCGGAGAAGACTTGCAGGCGTATGCTGACTCCAAACAGGAACGCTTAAGTGGATTTCTTCTAGGCAGGCATACTCACTTAGCATTGTCTGTGACTTCAGAGCGTTGGAAGCGAGGATCAAGCCACCAAGCCACGGCTGCCAATCTCTCGAGGCTTTATCTCTGTTAATGGCCATAATTGGAGTCATATTCCATTAACGTCGCTCATGTGATTATTTTTCTGTTGGTGGCGCTGCCCTTAGAGGACCAGGGCTTAGTATCTCAGCACCCATTTGCGTAGTGCGTGTACATCTATTCATCAATCCACGGCCGCCAATCTCTGGAGGCTTTATCTCTGTTAATCGCCATCATTGGAGTCATATTCCACTAATGGACTGATTTTTTTTACATGACTCGTCTTGTTGCAAACCGTAGAGGACCAGGGCTTAGTTTCTCAGCACTGACTTGTGTAGTGAGTGTAATTGTTCTTTCACGAGTAACCAATGGGAATATGCTGGCCTAAGTGTAACTGTTGTCTTTCTATACAACAGTCAGCCACTTCAACCTAACCTTCAGGAGAGGACAGTTTTATACCGTTTCCGAGCGGTCAATTTAAAAGGCATTTTCTGGACAGTTATACTTTTTCAGCATTGTCAGTGACTCAAAAAAGGGGGGCCGTTAAAATTATTTTGCTCGTACCGGGAATCGAACGTGGCTCAAATATAGTGTCAGAGAGGATTGAAGATTTTCTGAACGGACCTTCAACCACCTTCTCTCGCGATTAGGTCCCTCCGCAATTTTATATCTACTCCGAAAGACTTTTTGAGAATTGTCAGTCAACTCGAAGGAGGTGGGCCCCGGAATAATGTTGTTCTTGTCGAGATTTGAACCCGGCCGGGGTTGACGCACGCACTGGTTACTAAGACCGGAGGAAATCAACCAGAATCTGGAAGCTGAAAGTTACAAACAATGTCAACAACCTCTTGATTGGCCTGCACAACGAATGCCAAACTACAAATCCCAGCTCAGTACATGGCTTAGTACATGAGTGCTAAGACCGGAGGAATTTAATCAGAATCTGGTGAAACATTAGTGGTCGACGCACCAACCTACAACGGCACGTCCGCCTGTGCTCAAAGTCTTCTTCTCAGCACAGTCTCTGATGGCCAGCTTAATACCTCATTATTCTTCTCAAAATGCAGTTGAACTGCAAGTTTGTTGATATCGGTGGTAGACATTGTCTAGAATGTGACAAGATTTCCTAAAGATCTCCTCTGATTTTCCCAGATCCTTTTACAAGTAAGAGATTGGTTTTCGAGTGAGAAAGGACTCTCCTGACAAGAATGCAAGACTTAAGTGTAATCACTGCAAATAAAGCCTGAAGCCGAGAGCCCAGATCTTGGTCTTCTCTTTCATAGTCCGTGGTGGACCTGAACTACTACCAACGAGTCTCTCTAGCTAGTGCGATCTCTGGCCAACCTTTGAATTTCCTGCCTTTTTGAGTACAGTACCTTTGATTAAAATTACCTCCTAATTGTTGTTGTTGACCAACTGACTTCACAGACTTCGCCGGTTTTCCGGAATGAATCCGTTCGCCTCTGCTTCAATTACAACCAACCGACAATCAATCGATGTCACCAGGATCGTTGAACTTTTCAGTTCGTACTCGTATGTAACCCGAGTGGGCATCGCCAAGATTCAGTTCACTCATAAATCATCGCTTTCAACTTAAATCACTGTCGTACAAGAACGATGCACACTTCATTACAAATGTGCTTCCAGATCGTCAAAAGCACCACCACCAGCAGCAGAGCATCAGCAGAGCGGCAGTATTTCGATATCACATCCATTCAACCGTTCACTCCTTCACCCTTTATCCCTCAGCCTGCCACCCACCCTTCTCCCTTTTCCATTCCATAGCAATGGCAATGATTAAATCTTATTTATTACCATTCGGTGTATGTGCGCAAAAATTTACTTTTATTGCCATCTCTCGGTAACCAGAATCCTTCTAGTACCAACCACTTCTCCACACACCACTTACACCATCTGCAACAGGCTGCAAGAGGCAAACAAACAAAATAAGAAAAAAGAAACATTATCAAGCCGATGGTAACCAAGGCGACCACAACGATGAAGACGACGACGACGGCGACAACGATGAAGACGAACAAGAAAACGACAAAAATAAAGAAGTATGAAGTTGCTGACCAAGAATCCATACGAACTCTTTGATGCGTTGCGCGCTTTAGACCATTACGGCCCGGCCGGCCTGGCCCGCCCTGTCCTATGCCCATATCCAGAGAGGGGTGGCAGGCACCAGCCATCAGCCAGCAGGCAACAGCCGACAGCCCGGCCGTCTTGCCTTAGAAAGATATGCCCAACAGATAAACATCTTGAATTTATTCAATCGCCTCATACAAAAGAACAAGTTCTTAATGCGATGCTTGTATTTTTATCAGCATGAAGTTAAACATAGTCGAGTGCATTTTTATATTCGTACGCGTGTGTGGATGGATGTGCTCGTAGGCTCGTAGGCTCGTAGGCTCGTAGGCTCCCTTGCTGTTCTTGCCGATGCCATCTATACGTAGTTCGAATGGATCATCGTAGTGGGCAAAGGATCACTGCAGCAGAAGCACTGATTGCCTCTATAGATGAGATTGCACTTTCTTATGGTCTTTGGCATTTGCTTTATTAGCCGAACCGCGACGATGATTGTGGCGACGGTGATGGTGGCGGTGGCGGTGAGGGTGACGGTGATGGTGACGGTGACGGTGTCGATAGCAGTGGCAGCGGCAGTGGTGGTGGCAATGGCTGCACCAACAACGCCAACGGCGACGCTGAAGACCGAACAAGTCTAAAGACTGCGGCGACCACGGCTATGACCGGCGCGATGGGTCTAAGAATAGAACAAAGCAACTTGTTTGTTTGTGGCTATAAAAGTGGTTTGTCTAGTCGTCCACCTCAGTGGCGGCGGCTGCTGATGCGGCTGCGGCAGCGGCGGTAAATCGTCCTCGATGGCCACATTATCGTTGACTTGATATCATCGCTGTCTTGCCATCAGCAACGCCATGAAATGAAAATCAACTCAATTGAATTTATTCACTTTCGTTCGACGAGTAAACTTTCTTCCGACAGCTTCTGCTCGCACAGAACAGCTAGGTAAGTGTGCTCTTTTTTTTGTTTTCCTTCCTTTGTCGCATTTGTTTTGTCGATTAAATATTAAAAGTAAAAGTGTAAATGCACCGCGACATGACCAGCACACAAAACGCTCCCGGGACGGGAGTGAAAATCCCACTGAACGTCGAACGTGTCCCGCTTCGGTTTACAACGCCCAAAATAAACTCTTTAACAGCTCCAGTCGTGTAACGCCGCCGAAAAACATTGTATAATTAGTCGCGCGGTTTGCAGCTCGAACCGAGACTGCTATCCAGCGGTATCAGCGGTCACGGTCGCATTGGTATTCCGATCGTGCGAGGCACTCTGTTTGAAATTTATGAGATCCACAGACAGGTGGAAGAGGTCTATTAAACTCATTTACTTCGATCTGGAGTTTTCTTCTAATTTGTCGTGAATGCGAACACTATTTGAATAAAATTTCCAAGTGTGTAAATTAACCCAGCCAGCACCAGATGGGTGCTAGTCGCTCGCTTCAGTGCGGCTTCATCGGCTGGCTTCACTGGCTGACTGACTTTTGCCGATAGCCCAATGTGGGGCACTTAAAATTCCATAAGCGGAAGAAGAAGAAACGGCCCGTAGAGAGATACAGACGTGTTAAGTCAACTAAGCTTAGCAGGAAAGGTGTGAAGCTGCTGCTGCTGCTGGTGGTGGTTTGGCTTTAAATGCAAATCGTCGTCTTCACTCACGTGATTGAAATATGAAGTGCTTGACAGCGTCTGAAGTGAGGACACACGCATTTGGGCGTCTGCTACGTTCAATTCAGATTTCAGAGAACAAACGAACAAAATAGATCGGAAGCAGCGACGTTGATTCCGACGAATGCGACGACGACGACGACAACGACGACGGCATATTCGTAGAAAGAAAGGTGGGCGTTCTTTGGTCTCGGTTTTGGTTTTGTTTCTTGGATTCATCTGCATAATGCACTTTCTGTCGATCTTATCACGATGAGACCGTTCCGTTTCTTTTGTCGTTGCTCTTTGTCACCGAGAAGAGGGTCATTATGTGTGAGATACGAGGCGAGTGCTGTTGCTGTGCTCTCTGGCTGGTGGCGCTTTCTTTTCATGATAGACCATTAAGGTAATTTAGAAAATAATTCAAAGACAACTTCTCCAGCAAGAGTGCTTCGATTCTACGTCAGCCGCCAGCACAAGAAGAAAATATTTATTTATAACTTTTCAACACACACACACACACGCGTGCATTGCGGCCACATCCGCGGACGAGGCGTCGGCGCAGTGGACACATTCAATTAGCGCGCACACATAAGAGTGGTGTACTTTCTAATTTGCATTTTAAGTCGGAACTGATCGCGGAAAGTTGATTCATTTCTGCCTAACCTACATACACGTGATCGCAATTGGTACATGCACAGGCACGGCGGAGGCGAAAATGTGTGCCAAAAATTAAGCCTCAGTCTCCACATATGGACGGATCAGGCAGAAATCGGAACTGCGACACGAACAGTGCCGTAGAGTTGCATAATTCGCGGTTAAGATTACAGTGCTGGTCCGCAGCAAGTCCGGTTTTCACCTCGGCACCGAGAGTGGGTGCAGCTGTTGTAAAACTTATGCAAATTTCCAGACACTTAAGGTCAGTTCATGTCCCCAATAATGTGTAAATCGGATTCATTGTTCATGCGGGATTAGCAGAAGCGAGCCGATTGCTCACATTTGGGTGGACAACAAAGCCGTGTCTTGAAGCCGACGAGATGATGGTCAAACAAAAGAGTTGATGTGCAAACACCGTTTTTCGATTTTTCATCTTCATCTCCTGCGCGCTACTTATCCGCATCACACACCTCGCGTGTGTCCTTTTTTCGGAAAGAGAAATGATACAACACGTAAGGCTTCGGGTTTTTTTTTTCTTTCTTAAATTCTTCGCTTTTATGCACGTCCATTGACCCATTTTGCTGGTTTCTTGGCTTCATTCGTGCGGTGCAAGATGTTTTGCGGCGTCTTGCTGGCCTTTTTTTGCCGCTCATTTTTTCGTAAATTATTTTCAACGAGAACGAGGTGAGCAAAAATGCATGCTGGACAGGAAAAAGAAAACACTGATTTATCCAATAAACCTGAATCTGAGATTATGCAACACGGAAATATGCAACATAAGATGGCAACGCGGGTTCAATGACTCTCCCGTCCGTGTGGTTAGACGACTTATGTGTCTGTCTTGTCGTCGTTGTGGTTGTTGTTGTCGTTTTGATTTCATATACATCTCTGTCTGCTTGAATGGGGTTTTGACTCAATGTCAAGTTCAGATTGTTGTAATAAATTGATTTCCTATGACAAATGTGTTCTGATTGGATGTGCATTCACACTGTGGGCTCACATGGCACACTGTGGGGAAGACCTATGGCGGTGATTTGAAGTGACATTTGCATTCCAGTGCATGCTGGAAGAGGGAACCTCTGGTCGTATGGGATACGTATTCAGTTGTGGAGCAGAGGCAGTAAATCAACACTTGGAGGGCCTCTGTTCCCTTCGAGTCTAACGGTTCTATTATGATTACATGGCAAAGCGAAAGAATTTTGAAGAATTGGGTCTCTGGCATCGTGTGGGACTTTGCAGTAAATTCATTATTTGCCCACAAACTGGTTTATTTAGACTGTTTTTTGACAGATCGCTCATAGCTTACTATCCGTACTGTTTGACAACTCTGTGACAAGTCATCTGGGAAAGACATAAACTCGAACAACGTCTTCTAATTATACAGGGGGATGACGGAAAGCAGCGTTCTTTAAAAAATGTTTTTCGTGCAAGTTCCAAGTCCATTATTGGAATTCCGATCCGGCTTTGTGTTATACCTAATTTCCCGTTCCCTTCTTCGTCGATTCAGGAATTAGAAGCCCACATATATCGCATAAATGGGCAAATACCGGTCACAATGCTCGATGGAGTGATCCAAAACTGGACCGTGTACGGCGTATTCGCGGTCAGAATTTGTACCAAATTATATTCAAAAAGTATTGGTCGGACACTGTTCGTTCAAGCTACAATAAAGATTCCACCATCCAAATTAATTTACTGTGTTTTATTTAAGATTTAACAAAACTCGTCATAACGCACTTCAAGTTTATTAAGGTCACTTAAGGTTGCATTAACTGGGAAACAATGGATCCAAGTGATCAACGAATGATCCACAACTTAGGATCTAAGTGGGCCACGCTTGTTACAGATGTGGCAATCACCTAACTGGGAAACTAATACGTATCACCTTAATTATTGTCGTAAAACGACTGGATGGCGTACTTGGTTAAGTGCCTGTCCTTGGTTAGTGGGGTCCCCGGTTCGAATTCCAGTGCAAAGTTAATACGCTTTTCTTTGGGTTTCAAATCTGGTCCAGTTACCATTTGCCGTTGGGATCAAATTAACGGCACTATCACTGGAGTGGTCGATCAGTGATAGTAGTTGGACTGTGGGTCAGTGTTGCCGCTGAAAAATTTGAGAAAGTCGCATAAAAAAGTGTCTCGGTACAAAAAAGTCGCAGTTGTCCGAAATCGCTACTAAATTTAAGGTTTTATCATGCTTAGGAGTGGTGCAGTCATTTAGTTGCGTCTTCTTACAATTATTGTTGAGTTTATTGCTTATGAGAAACATAACGTGTTTCGTGAAAGACATATGTTTGATATAAACTAGTCGCTGAAGTCATTTTATGGTCTCTCCGGAAAGCGACTGAAGTCGCATAGCGGCAACCCTGCTGTGGGTATCACAATTGACCAATATGGTATAAGTGAGCTGGTGAATTCACAAGCAGCCCCCTTCCCTACCCTACCTACCCTAATAATGACCGTCCTTTATGGCCCGGTGAAAGAAAGAAATGGACCCGACCGTACAAGTCTCCTCTCCTGATTGACATCAATGTTAACTGGATCAAGGTTGTCAAGTTTATGTAAAAGTGTATTCAAGTACATGTGAATCTTAAACTGTACACGCATTCATTTCTGACTGTATTTAGAAATACTGTCCCAAGCCATCTTCGAGAAAAACATTTCCACTAGCACTCCTTCCAGATCGGATTGGATCGCTGCCAAACATAGTCTGTAATTGAACACAGACTTTGTCTTTCCTTATAACACCCTAACCAAAAGTTTGCGTTTAAGGGACATTGTCCTAGCTCAAGAAGCAAGGAGATGTCTTCAGTCAGCCAGGCCACTGTTAAGTCTCTAGATGTCCAAGAATGCCTTTTTCAACTAAAAAACATGAATTGATTGTCAAGATGGCTGAGCATTTCAAAGTACACCTCATCTGTGTCGAGACACTGTGACATACCGGGCAATTGCAAAGCCAATGAACTCGCTGGGTGCGTTACAACTTGTTATCTCACACCAAGAGGAGATCCACTCTGACACCCTAACATCTTCTTAAAATTTAAACAAGAGTTTAAATCATTTGTCTTCAAACAAAAGAAATATGGCCGGCATTTATCGTCAAACAATCAGTCCGTCTACTCGTTACACTCACCCAACACTGCGTTATTGTACAATTATTTATGAAGAAGCTGTTTGGATGAATAGCAGTTAAAAGCTACATGCCACCTCCTCTGCTCGTGTAGTAATTAGCCGTTGGTACCCACACCTAGGGCCCGAATTTTTGAACAACCTTAACCAATTGAATAGCGCCAGCTAAACCGATTTGTCAAACAAACCAACTGATTACATGTTCGGGAGTCAAATTGCCTACACTGACCTTAGTGTGACTCGTATCTACAGCCAGTCACTCTTACCTAACCTTATCTAAGAGATAACACGTTAATGGATATGAGGTCCTGGCCACCGTGGCATAGTGCGTACGCCTGTCGACTCCTACGCTGTGGCTGCCAGATTGAATCCCCAAATTTAGCAACTTTCATAATTCTTGGTTCCACCTCTTTTGAGTCCCTGCCAATGCTCAAATAATATGTCTGTCCAAACGAAGCTTCTCAAACTTCGTGGTTAGTAGTCGACATAGAACTCTAGATCCCATCCACTCGTGACAAAGCCATACAAAGAACGCACAACTCGAGTGGTTCCTGTGGAAGCTAGGTCCAGCTCCACCTCGGACTGTCGTCTGGAGGGACTGGATCCGTGTAAATCTACGTATAAATTCGTGAATTCACGTGAAATGCAGGCTAAGTGCGGAGCGATAAGAAGATGGGGCCTATAAGAACAATGAAAACAACAATGAACACTCAATTAATTTTGTGTATGTTTTAAATTTACATTGGTGCCATTATTCATTCAAATGTCCGCCTCGGCTTCGATTACACGGCTTCAAGCGGTCGGTCCAATTTTTGATGACTCGGTCCAGTATGTGCAGCGTTCTTCCGGCGTGGCTTCTCGAATGTTGCCTTCGAGCTTTCAGCGATTCTCAAACTATTCATATTTTACAACGCAAGCATTTAACTAAACGTAAGCAGTATCGGGAGCCAGTTCGGTTTCACGTTTTCAACTGAAACAAGACCACTACCGCAAGCTTTCTTCAACATCTGCAATCGTTCTCCGTCCCACTTCACACATTTACTAGTCTTCTCAAAATAAACAAACCATTTTTCATGCGAGCACGCCTTTCGAACGAATTCATTCACAAGCTTCGCAGATCCAGTTCTCTATAAATCAAAGAGCACGACTTAATGAATTGGAATCAACCTAAAATGATTATAAAAATCAAGAAGCTCATGTTAAGCATTAATATTGACTGTCGATTTGCATTTTGTACGCATCGGCATTTGAAAGTCATTAATAGAACACGTTGCATAGGCTGCATGGGACCGTGCATAATGGGGGCTCTTCCTTCGGTCGTCCGTCTGCTAATTATTTAATGGCAGCCGTCTTGGAATATGTGGCCAATAGATGCTGGGGATAAACCAATCTGTTCACTTTAAGCTACTGGTGGAACGAGCATACGGTCGTCGACAGATTCCCAGGGCGTGTTATGTTGTGTGTTTTATGTTTTCATTTAATTAATATCTTTATGCACTCTGAAATGACTGTAGGTTGGATGACCGGATAGGGCTGGCGAAGAGGAGTCGACTATAATTACTATGCGCTGCAGACAGGTAATGCCGTTGAATCATTATCATTTCTTCTTCGTGGAGTGATAAAGGAGACATCTTAATGGAAATAGATATGAACATGGATTCAGAACCGCATAAGATATTCAAATGAGTAGTTTACGTCGAAATAAATACAAATGTTTTGTTTCTTGTAATATTAAGAAATAATTTAAATATGAGCCCAGGTTTATTGTGTCTAATGTTCGTCTTCACAGTGCGAGCTTAAGTGTCGATCTATGGACAAACTCCGAGTCAACACAAATTCAGTTCTTCGGTGGCTTATGTTATGGCTTAAGTGTCTGAGATTCAGGGTCCAGGGATTGGCAGTTTCATTTCATTTACTGATATTTATCTCTGTACATTAAGAACGTTATGTTCTTTTACTAGTACAGGAGCAATATAAAATAATAAACAATTTTAAGTGACATGCTTTTAAGAGATATCGATTTATTTCAATTTCGATTCAAATTCAATTCAGTTTAGAGCGTAGATTTGCAATTTTAAAATTCAATACGATTAATTATACAAATGCATGGAAAAAAGGTAAAAATAAGAAAAAAAAAATAAAAATATTGTAAGACTTATTTCAGTTCGATGAGAAAAAGGAGCAGCAAGTGGTACAAAATTCTCTGTACTCGGTCTTAGACCGTGCCTGTGAAGGTAGGTGATTGCAGAGATAAACAGCATGAATGAAGAAGTGCCTGCGTGACATGAAACACGTATGAATTGAGGTAATTAAGGGTGGTTACATTTTAAGGCCCGATGTTGATTTTGAATAAAACACAAATTAATAGGAAATTATTGTCATTTCTTTTTATTATGATAATATTGCTATGGTTCAATTATGTATGAAACTAAATATCGGCCAAATGGCCGCCGCGACCTCGGCAGCACACCTCCATCCGATGGTCCAAATTGTCGATGACGCTGAAGCATAATTGAGGTTCTATGCCGTTAATGCACGATAATTCGGCACATCATCATTTAGCTCTTCAATTTTTCCTGGCTTATCGACGTCCACCTTTTCTTTCAAATAACCGGCCAATTGACATCGCCACCACGTGAGATAACACGGCCATTGAATTTATCGCGCAAAAGAGCCATTGTTTCGTTAGCTGTGTGGCAAGTGGCACCGTCCTGTTGAAACCACATATCGTCGACATTCATATCTTCCAATTCGGGCCATAAAAAGTTCGTTATCATTTAACAATAGCGAACACCATTCACAGTAACTGCCTGACCGGCCTCATTTTGGAAAAAATACGGCCCGATGATGCCGCCTGCCCATAAACCGCACCAAACAGTCACTCTTTGTGGGTGCCTTTTCGACAATCACTCTTGGATTATCATTCGCCCAAATGCGGCAATTCTGCTTATTGACGAATCCACTGAGGTGAAAATGTTCCTCATCACTGAAGATGATTTTCTTCGAAAATTGATTATTTGCTTTTTGATTTGAAAGCCCATTTTCAAAATAAGCCTGAATAACTTTAACGCGTTGCTAGATTGTGTATCTTTCCATGGTTTGAATTGAGTTAGTCTGAAATTGAGATATGTCAAATGAAATGCAGAAAAAAACTTGACGTTTAGGTGTGGCTCACATTCAACATCGGCCCCTAAAATTATAATATATAACCACCCTTTATTACGCCGTTGTTCCGAGACATGGTCAAATATATCTTGGACGCTACGCTATCAATGTGGTCAGTCAATGTCAGTTCACTATTGCACATTATTCTAAGGGTTTTTCACATGTTACGTATTCAATTGCGGTCGAGTAAAATTCAATTGGCGGGAAATTGATTGTTTCGAGAACTGGATGTATTTGGTTTTGTCAGGATTGAGCATTGGACCATTTTTTGTAGCCCAATTGGCAATGGAGCCTAAATCCTTGTTAATTTGAGCAACTGAGTCTTCAACCATACCAAGAGGGAAACTTAAGTAGATTTGAACATCGTCTGCATAGATATGGAATGTACAGTAGGACGAAACCATTGGAAGGTCATTGATAAACATTGAAAATAATAACGGACCGAAAATTGAACCTTGAGGAACACCACAGCTTACTTCACAAAAAGATTCGTGTATTAAAAAAATATTAACCCCAAAATTCATTGGAGAAAACATACATAAGCAACCAACAGAAGGCATCCAAATTTATCGATGCATCACATCTTCTTGAGTGAAGCTTCAATCCTCCACAACCTAATCCAGCAATTAAGCTTGTTCTGTAAAAACGGACATAAAAGTCCTGTTCAATCCACAAATAGAGGGAATTTCCTGACGGCAACATCAATCGAGTCGTTTGTCGTAACGTTCAAGATCATCTCTGTCGTCTTATATGGAGGCCTGAAAGCGTAATATCTGTCATCATACTCATATGTCCTTTCAGGCCAATACCCTACTATTTTTTGTGTGTGTTTTTGCATTTGACAGCGTACAGCGATGTGATTAGCTTTATGACTCCCATGCATCCCGCCAGATTGATCGCCGAGGTCTTCAAAGTCGGAGAAATTGTAACCAAGGGACATGCTGTTGTTCCATCCACAATCCATCCAATGTAGGGTTGCGTCCTACTTTTAACCACGGCGCAGAACGTCCTACAACGTTTTAACAGATCCATAGGGTCCCTGTCAGCTAAATTTACAATGGACCTGCGTAAATGACGGCAATTACGTAATGAGAAGTGCTACTTTGGCTAAGCTCAAGGAGGAACTAAAACAGCTCCTGGTTACTATTTAATTACAGGAGAGTTACGTAAGAAGGCCGTTCTTAAGTTACTCTACTTAATTAATGCCGCGCTTAGGCTATACCGTGTCCTTAGTCAATGGAAAGTGGCGGAAGTTACTATGTTACCAAAACCCGGGAACCCACCAACGGAAAAAAAAGTCTGATACACTAATTTCACTGCTCCCGATAACGTCCAAAGTATTGGAAAAAAATCTGCTTAGACGTTTAAGTTCGGTTGTGGAAGAAAAACAGCTTATTCTCAACCATCAATTTGGTTCTAGAAGTAAAAGAACTCAACTATTGACCAAGTACACCGTATAACTGATGTAGTAGAAAAGTCGTTTGAGCAAAAGCTCATTTGTTCAGCCGCATTTATTGATGCTTCCCAAGGCTTTCACAAAGTTTGGCATGAAGGACTGAAATATAAACATTGCCGGTCTCTACCGGGGAAACTTTATAGTATTTTAGCGAACTATCTGTTTGATCTGAATCATCCCTGAAAAGCCTGGAAATTAATATCCTGAGTTTAAAAAGATAAATCCTGGTGTTCCGCAAGGGAGTGTTCTTGGCCCTCTGATCTACGTATTGTTACTAGTGATTTATCAGAAGTGAAACACACTGTTCTATTCACATTCTGGTAACAGCCAAATGGTTGAAGAGTCTACAGAAAATTTACAACGTTCACTAGATCAGATACACGAATGGATGAACTCCTGGCAAAGTGTCCCTAATGAAGGCAAATCAGTTCAGTCTTCCTAAATCGTGTTCAAATACCTCGGGATGACTCTTGACGTAAAACTCAAGTGGAATGAGCACGTTAAAAAGAAACATGCACAACTTGACATGAAATACGAAGATATGTACTGGCTTATTGGTAAACATTCCAAGCTGAGTATTGACAACAAATTATTCAAGCAAATCCTAAAACTTGTTTGGACGCACGTCGTACAACTTTGGGGTTGTACCAAAGCAAGGAATATACACATTATGCGTGAGTAATAGTCTCACACTTCTATGTGCAAAATACAGTCAGCGTCAAAAGTGAAGGTACATCATAAAGATGCTTGTGTTCTCAACGAAAAATAATGTCAAACGGGACTCCAAATAAAAACTTAGTAATGTTTAGTAACATTTGTTCTAAGTACATAACTTTAGGTCCCGTTTGATTAATTTTTTTTTTAAATTTTTAAATTAAATATAAATAAAAACATTTATGGCGTACACTCAATTTTGATGCTGACTGTATATCTACCATTAGTACAGAGCTTGTTCTGGAAAATATTGAAAGTGACTGTCAGGGTGCCATGACGAGTGATGACTTCTGGAGAAGTTGTATGGATGAGGTAGGGATAGAGAACACTCCCCGTCTTCCTGCTGTGGCATCCCTTAGACATGAATTCCTAGGAAACCTATTCTTCAACGATCCCAGCGAGCACCAGCATTTGATGAGCTCCTAATAGTTCCCTATCTGCTACCCGTGGATAAAGGCTCGTTCCAAATTTCATCGTTGCTGTACAACGAATTGTTAGTTTGCATTCCACAAGGTTAATTGCATTCCGCAAAGCCTTGATCATTCCAGTTCTTTTCTGAGTCACAAAGGTAGTTGGTAGTAGGCACAATATTAAAAGCGAAAGTGTTTTTCGCTCTTAGTCTTCTCGAGAGAAGAGGTTTGCGTGCGATCTTTGCTTCAGCTATTCTGATGTCGATCGAAGGAGAAAAACCATGAACTGGGGCATTAATCCAGTCTTTGATGGCTAGTTAGTTGCCTTTGAGGGCTAGGCCAGGAGTGACTAGATAGCTTGGGTCCCGTCCCCGACTCCGAATCAGGGGAGCAGCACAAAAGACGCCCACTTCTAAAATCACGCACGAGAGTTGAGGAAGGCCTCAAAGAAATTGGAAGCATCTAGCCAAATACCGTTGTTGGTTGAGGCTCCAGTCTGGACCCTGAACCGTAGCGCCATACAAAAGGGAAGGAACTCATAAATATAACTCATAACAGAACCTATTATTTTGGGGGAATACAAGTCAAGCAATAATCAAAGCTCACTGAATTTATGAACACGAAACCACATTGACGCGAACCGTTGCAATTACCACCTCACCACCGGCCGAAGTGAATTGCAAACAGTTATTCGACATCAACCGTTGTATTGTGCACGAAGTGTGTACAAATCATGTTGTTCTTACACCAAGCCTTCCCAAATTCAAACCGCATTATGCATGCAGCCCATCCAAGAAAACATCTCAGCAGTAAAACAAAATGTTCTCGGCGAAACCAAACCACTCTTTCTCATTCTGCGACGAATTAGATGCAGGGACAGATATCTACACGCGTCCTCAACTCAACTCAACTCTTGAATGCAATAATTGTTGGACGGGGGGAGGTCTCATTTCAATCGACGCGTGTTGCCCTCAGTGTTTGCAGTCACATCTTTGCAACCACACTTTCACGGAACCAACCTCAGAAGTCACTGACATTCGGCCGACAGTGAAGTCTGACACGTGAAAGTTGCTCATTTAGCCTTTCGAATGAAGCAAGAGAAATTGATTATTCCACCTTTCATTGAAGAACAAACACTGGATCTAAATGAGATGCACACAAGTGCTAAATTAGAATTTCAACAAGAAAGAAATTCGTTTTACTGTGTTTCATTTCAGCAATGACTTCTCTCGGGGTTCATCTTAGGAAAAGTCCTCGAACTTGTGCACTATACTGGGATTTCGATACAATTTAGAGTTGTAATGAACCAGTATCTAGCGTGGATATCTAGCGTCTTGACACCATAGCACATACACTGTCGAGCGCTGTGTCCTTCCCAAGATACAAAAGCGCCGACGCGATGCTAGCAAAATGCCTGTCCCGAATCAGGCACAGCAACTTTTCAAAAGAGTGACAGTGTAACACATTCAAGTTCAAAGCAATTCACTCCGCCAGCCACATGGAAAAAAATGTACGTTCCCAAGTTGAAAGCGAATTCATTTCATAAAATTGCTTGTCCAGCCGCCGAAGTGACAACTTACTTGCGATTCTCCGAGCTTCGCACTCCTTTTACGAGCATATTCGTAAAGTCTTCCCAACTCCCACTCCGGCGCCCAGAGAATGGATGGCCATTTGTATTCCAGTGACACCTTGACATTGCCAAAAAATTTGTGACGCAAATTTCACGTTTAAAATTCCCCATGAATCTTGGATTCTGCGCCGTAAAAGCATTTTATTTCTGGAGTAATTGAAAGCAATTGATCTAGAATGGTTTATAAAACGAACACCGAAACTAGGACGATAGCTAGCCGAGCATACGAAATCTGACTAAGCCATCTAAACCGACTCACTTAGCAGCAACATGAGGAAAACAAAAAAAAACCCACAGCTTTCAAAGATTGTTTTTGGCGGAATCGAGAGGTATTTTCACTTCGTCTCACTATAGTCTAACCCAAATTTTGCGATTCTCACAAGGCAAGCAACTCGCCCATGAGTCAGAGCCTGACAGACAAGGCGGGCATCTGCGACCAGTTCTATAAAGCCTAAATTTTCGTCTTAGATTGGTAGGTATCGCATGATCTCTTTTTATGGGAAAACACTTAATGGTTAATAGCAGAGGAGTAGCAATAAAATAATCGCGCCCCGCACTGGTACAGTGCTGTGGAATAAGAATGTGGACTCGTAAAGTGTAATTCGCATGAATTCCTCGGTGTTTTTGTGCGAATTAAAATGCCATTTCATTTGCCGTTCGCTGGAACTGATTGCCTTGCTAGACGGCGCCTATGATCAATGACCTGCGCATAATCAAAACATAAACACGCTGTGGCCTTGACAGCGGTTGCGTGCTGGCCGGCTTCCACTTACAGATGTTACGACGCCGTGAACACTCCTAGAACCTCTTAAACAACCGGCTGTAGACAACCGGTTGTCGCCGATGGAAACTCGTGATATGATGAGCGCTCATGCAGATCTATCACCACATCCGATGTGTCAGCATTACAAAGCAAAAGTTGAACGCATGAAGGGACGTCTGCGAGCTGCTGCTATTGGAAAGGAGGAAACGGAAATCTCACAATCGTTCAAAATTGTTATGCGACAGCCGCAGTAAGTGTGGTTTCTCCACTCCAACACTTGCTGCTTACAAATCCCAGGCACGAGCCAGTCCAAATGGATGATTTAACCTCGTAATTGATGTAAACGGAGTTGTACAAACTTTCGGTATTTCAGAAGCTCATAAATGGACACGATAAATGTCGTACGCACGCATAGCGCATGCGTATCAATGCGTAAGGTAAGCCTTGCTATTAAGTCGGTGTCCTGTTGGGGGAAAAAATGATGAGAGATTTGACATAAAATAAAATAACACACGTTACCGTTTACTATGATGATCCTGGTGGTGGGAGCATTCAGTTTTAGTTGACAGTCAAAACTGTTGGTGGATCCCACAGCAGTCTGCATAACCTATTAGCAGCTGCGACCTTCAGTGTGGTCAAATTCGGTGTATGACACTTTTAAAGCAGTCGTCCCTCGGGCTTGAGGTACTAGCTACGTCCCTAGGTACTGTCACGCTTTTAGCATTTTTGTGTTTATCAGTCCTCTTGTGCCTATCAAAAAGGGTGCTTCTGTAAAGGGTGTAAAGTTAAGACAGTTATAGGTACGCAAGTTAAGGCGGTTCACCTGAAGTACTGGATGGCGCAGTTGGTTAAGTGCCTGCCCTTCATTCCAGAGGTAAAAGCAAAGTCAAAATGCATTTATCGGGTTTTCAAATCTAATCCAGTCACCATCTGTGGATCAAAGTAACGGCACTATCACTTGAGTGGTCGATCCGTGGTAGTAGTCTGACCGGGGATTGCTGCCTGGCAGTATAATGGACACGAATCGTTGTCTGAGTGTTTCAGTATGGTGCCCTCTGACAAAAAAAGTGGGGTACACCTAGTTGGACCGACAATAAATAGCGCGGTCACCTACTTCAAAGGCATGGTTTCGAGAAACACGTTTTTCAAGGTTTGAATACAAAATTGAGTTAACATTTTCAATTTTCTCAAAATCCCATCTGGGTCTACAACCTCGAGAAGCCTACCTACTAAATCTCAAACTTTTAAGAAGTTAGAAATTCGTTTCATTTTTTGAAAAACGTCAAACATAACCTGGAATTCTATTTGGGGTACATTCGTACCCCTGCCCTTCAGGAGCACGACGAAAATAAAATATGCCCAACTTGTGCAAACTATTTATATTTTATTTAATTGTTGTGACAAATACTATTCAGATAATAATATGAGTGGTGCTACAGCCCATTGGAGCCCAGTGCTCAGCTTCTCAGCAACCACTCATGTTATGCGAAACCTGCCCAAATTGGCCGTTCTGAGTCGGCCTTTTTTTTTTAGAAAGTTCTCCTCTTTGAGCATTGTCAGTGACTCGAAAGAGGTTGGACCGTGCAAATTATTTTGGTCGTACCGCGAATCGAACCCAGGCCTCGAGGTTTGCTCGTGTTGGGGTCGACGCATTACCCACAACGCGCCGCTGCCACGACAAAAAAAAACTATTATTGAATTATAATTAGAACTTATATTGGAACTTACTTCACTTGGTGCTGTACAGTAACACGCAGTAAGGGCTGTAGGTTGATTTCAGACAAAGTTTCTGTTGTCGTGATTCATGTGCTAGGTGGATAACTCCTTTTTTTGCTTCCAGTATAGACTCATAACTAGGGTATATTTTCGCATTTCTTTCTTTGGAATTTTGTTGAAGATGTTTCTACTGATGCTTCTTAATTTTAATTCTGTCACTAGAGCTAAGGCTTCATCAGGTGTATACGGTATTGCTGACTTCGTTATTTCAGGTACCTTAAGTTTCTCTAAACTTTCGTGAAATATTTTCTATAGTCTTCCAACTGAGATTGACATTTGAAATTCTTCGGATATCCAACTGTCTGTCTTCTGAATTTTAGAACAAACGATTACTTGCAGACCACTTTTTAAAAATTAGTGACACAAGCGTTTTGGTGTGACTTAAGCATTTTGTATGCTGGTCCTCATTTATCTCCAATATGTAAAGCTTTGCTGAAACAAACTTTATTACTTCACCCGCACAGTCAGAAACAGAAGATTTCAAAAGTCCGTTCTAGCGCATAATTAAGAATACTTCTTTTCTTGTTACTGATGGGCTTTCTGTTGGAAGAGCAATGTTACCTTAAAAAGGAAAAAAACATATTTTATGACGGGTCATGGCATCTAACTTTTACTTTTAATTAAAGTGAAAGATTCAAAATTAATACTAAATAATAAATAGTAAATAATAAAAAAAATGTATAATATAAATAAATAATATTAAATATTAAATAATAAAATAACTTCCGTGATCAGACTATGTCGGACTTTTTTGTATTGTTCTTTATATAAACAAAATTGATTAATGTAGATAGCATTAAATTACTGGATAGAGACACCACTTTCACTGCTTGACAAAATTCATTTTTCTGAAAGTACTTACAATGAGGATCTTGCAACATATTAGCTTTTTTTTTTTTTGGATATTCCTTTTTAGTCGGTAAAAACAAAAACACACAATGACAAAGTGTTCTTAATCCGCATCGTTGCGGTATTAGTACAGATGCAAATTTGAGTGCTGGCCTTTTTTTGTTGTTTTGAACTAGTTCTTTGGATATTTCTCTCTACGGTATATGAGCTAAAAAAAATATGTTCATTTTTGACTTATGACCGGCTACTGATGTACAAAATCGACCATTGTGCGCACAATACACATCGCACAGACGGTCTGCGCAGACAGGTGCACAACAACAAAATGTACTGACCAGCAGCCTCGTGCCTGTCACCGTGTATCCGGGCCCTATAAGAAAAGAGAGATATTCACTTCATTATGAAAATAAACCACATGCAATTATTCGCATTCTGTTAAACACATTTATTTCTTTATTTTCTTTGGTTGGAGTTTTGCTCTTGGTTTCTTGCTTTTCTCTTATTTATTACTTTTGTTTCGTGTTATCTTCCATCTTTGATTCTACGCGTTTCATAAAGATTTCATAGCTTTTGATACACAAAAATTCAAATCATATACAAACTTTGGGTTAAAAAAAAACGAACATATTCAAACTTAATGATATACATACAGTATTTTATAAAGTACATAGTTATAGATTATATAGTATTTCCCTTATAATGAAAAAGCATAAGACTCCTATCAACTAAATGTTTCAAATAAGCGCTTTTGAGTACTGTAGTGTAGACAGAGGAAACTATTGTTTTTTTTTTGTGTATGTGTGTATGTGTGTGTGTTCTTAAAACATCCTTTAGAGCGGAGTTCATAACAATATTCGACTCGACTACATTTGTTTTCAGCTCTGATCCATTTCGTTTCATGTACATTTATAAAAAATATATTCTTATTACTTTTTCTTCTTCACAATTTTCTCTTTGATTTTCCGATTTTCTTTTATGTTCTTATTTCTCGATTTTGTTTTCCTTAGGCGTTAACATTTCAAAACTATTGTATTGGTTTTTCATTTGTATTTTGTTCGGTTGATGGACCAACTTTTCCCATTCTTTTCACTTAGACCTTAGACTAACGTGCGACAAAGAAGAGGCAAAATAAATAATTGGAAACTACTCGTAGATTCTGATGTGATCATGAATTCAATTTTACACTGAGTGAGATGAGAAATGTCTTAGATTCAAAACAAATACACTTTTACTCGTTAGACTACGTTTCGGTTTGGTTTCTAATGAGAAGACGCGACATTCGCGTCCGCGTCTTTCGCTATTCAACTAGGTGGTTCGATACAGGTATTGGGTTATGCGATTGCTTTTGATGGGTTTCAAAAAATATATTTATATTTACTTTATCTATAGAAATAATATTTGAGAGGCGTTGTGGCAAATAATATGAATACGATTATTTATGTTAAATTCTTTTCATTTTATTTAGGCAATAGTGAATGGATAAATTCACACTTTCTGAAGCTCAGCGATCGATAGATTATGTTTTATCTTTTTTCTTTTCTTTGTTTAAATTTGTGTTTAGTATTTTTGTTTTATTTTGTTAGCTTTGCAAAGTACGTGATTATCGACAAACGGCGGAGAGGCGTGAGTCTTATTTGCTTGTAGTAAAATAGATTTTGTTTGTTGTATAGATAGGCGATAGGTGTCAGTAGTTGGTCTTGCAAAGTATAATTGACATCAAGCGTTTAGACGGTTGTATAAGGTTAAAGTTTTTTAATATGATATATTGCGGTGCAGGTTTAGTTTTTGTGGGCATTTGGATATGGGTTATAGTCTGGGTTAACTTGGTTTCAGTATTTTTTTTCTTTTTTTTTTTTTATAAAATAGTCGTTATGGGGGACTGTGGACTACTGCAGACATACACAGGCAGGATTTCGGTTCCCAAGTACACAGTACGATTGCGCCATCAGTGTCGCGATAAAAAGCAGAATAACACTTGGCAATCGCTGTTTCTGTGGACTCTAGAGGCGATTGAGTAGTAAAGCTCTTCCTCGAAGGACAGGTCAGACACAATATTACACCTTGATCTGCTGATGATATCTGTTCTGGTTTATGTCGAGGAAATAATGGCAATCTCAAGAGCAGATGAAGAAGTCCTTGTTTCCTTCGAGGGAATAGATCCGCGTAGATAATTGGTCCGGTTGGGTTGATTCACCCACTCTGCATGGGCTATACAGAGAGTCTTGCTAGGCGTCTACCGATTCAATTATTAGGACGACAACACAGAGTCTTCGACCACACAAGTGTAGAAGGAGATGATTGCTGCTATATAAGCCCAGAGTGTGGCGCCAGCGAAAGAAGAAGTAAAGAAAACTCCGCTTAACGTGCTATTGGCTATAGCTTGGGAATGTTAGGTGTGAATCTACCCTCTCTTGTTTTTGAATTACTCCATGAACGTTTTCAGAGAAACGTCACACCATCCTGGTCTCTACTCCCAATTGAAATAAGTGAGTAAATAATAACTCTTGGATGGCGTTCATAGGCCATTCTTCTTTTCATCAAAGTTTCAAGCGTAAACAACATTTATGCAGCGTTTGAATGGCCAATTTTATTGCTATCACCAATGCGTTATGCATTAGCGATGACACCATCGAGAAAATGCACTCGAAGTTCCAGCTCCCCCATAGACGACCATTTACCAAAAAAAACCTTGTTATAAGGTGTAAATTTACAATAATAATGTTAATAATAATAATAATAAAGGTATGAAAATATTTGTACATTTTACAAAAAACTCCTGGTATATTTATGATAATCGTAAACCAAAATCGCTTAAGACAACTGAAATCAAGGTAAATTTAAGAACACATTAACTTGTTCGTTCATCAAAATTTGATAAGAAATTTGTTGCGCGCTTTCTTTTTAACTTCGTTTTATTTTATAAATTTCCTGTTAATTGTAACACAAAGCTTTTTAGAATTTCTTTATTCATTTATTTTATTTGATTTTTTTTTTTTATTCTTAATTTTGCTTGTATATAAAAATTAGTTTATACATTTTTTTAAATCTTTTCTCTAAATTTCATACTTATGTCACGTTATACCTTATACATTAGATACATACAATTTAAGTCTCATTCCCATTGATTTATTGGTTCAATTGGTACATTTTCTTTCCTTAAGTCCTTTTCAATTAATTTATTTATTTTCATTTCTCTTTGAATAAATGTTTAATTTGTTGTTAAGATACAAATAAAAAAAACGTTGAAATCGATTTAAGTTTTAAAGTAGTGGCGGATGATTTCGTTTAATATTTAGTAAAGCCGTTTTTTTTGGAATATATTTTTTGTTTTCTGTTTAGTTAAATGTTTTTTTAGTTTTGTTTACGTTTAGGATATTCAAGCGTTGAGGATATATTTATAGGGCCGATTAAGTGTTTTTTTATAACGAGGTTTTTTTTTTTTACTAAGCCAGTAATTTGTCGTGGAGTGGAATTGTAGCGATGGACTTGGTAGATGGGTACGAAATGCATTTTTGATTGATATTTTGTGAGAGTATGTCAAATTGCTTGAACCTCTCCTAAATTTTGTAGAAATATGGTTCTATTTATTTTTTAATTCCTATCTCCAATACACAATTTGTGTAAAATGGAAGAAGTTTTTAACTTGAAGCCTATAATTATTTTGAAAATTTCATTTAAGTCTTCTTATGTCGCATATACGGGGAATCAGGTTTAGATTAGATCATAAGTTCATATGGAAATCGTTAGCCATCGAATGGTTACCAAAGAATGTGGAAGATGTGTCAAGCCTTGGCGCAAGGTGGACTTCGACAGAGTTGCACGCTATCAACGCTTCTTTTAGTTAAAGCAGTGAGGTAGAGAAATTCACTGAAGGATATTGTAGTAAATTGTACATATGTAAGTTTGCTGCCGTATTGTGATACGGCAGCAAACTTGGCAGCACCGACCCACATCGAGCGCAACTGTCTGTTCCGATTCAAATGAACGTTTCGGCTGTTAAGTTTCTCTGTCAAGCTTGGTCTCGTTCTATTCGAAATCTGAGTGTCAAAATTTGTATCACGCAATCAAATAAAATTCAATTCTAATTATTAATCTGGCTGATATTATGAATAAATACGGTTGGCCATACAATCCGAGGTAAGCTTAACCCTAGCTTTTACAGTAAGCACCCGTGTTGCGCGTGCTGTTATTCTCTCACCAATTGCGGTTACCTTCTATTGTATGTCGTCTCCCAGTCGACAGCGGATGTCTTGGTGTATTGGTCAAGTATTCAATGAGACTTTTGCCAGGGAATGGGGGAAGAACATATATGCACTCTTCAGGATACTGAATACAGCATTGTAGTCTAGGACAGGGCGTCACAATGTAACCGCGAGGCGGTTATAGAACGGCTCCGCGATGAGTAGTACACACTATATTAGTACCGACATCAAACGCAGAATAAATCTTGCAACCTCTGCTCCGTTGGACTTAAGAGGCACTTCAGTAATATAGCTCAAGGATCAAATTTACCTTTGCCAACTAGACGCGAGCTAGTCAGAAATGCTTGAGATTTGTTGATGTTTTCGGTTGAGGCTAGGCTCAAATCAGACGTGTAGACTCAGATACCAGTATCTGCTATCAGAATCTTACAAAGCGGGAGGACTGAAAATGGATCGGGAAGTTTAAGGCTTTCTTTGTTTGAGAACAATAATCTCGCTTCTGTGTTTGGAACAATGTGTATCGTGTTCGTCGAGGTACTAGTGCTGGACGAGTGCAGTCACTCGAATGGTGCCGGTGGTCGCAATTCAGGTGACCACTGCGCTGCATTCTAAGAGCATTTTGGAACAACGCATAAGAAAGCGAGCCCTTCGATTGTTCGCACGAAGGCCCGATTAAAATATTGTATTTCTTCCGGTTGTGGGTATAAACGTTTAAAATCGATCGTATATTTATGAAACACGGGTTCTGCGTCCCTTAAACTTCCCGCTGTCGCCTTCACGTTTCTGTCCCGATTGAGCTCCTCCTCGACACACTGTCGCTTCTAACGGAGTACTGTTCTGAGGTTACCAACGAAAATTAACTTAAGCATGATACTGACCAAGTTGGAAGATTTTTATCAAAACTAACTTTAATCCGATGAACGATTCACGAGATTTGATACACATCACAGACAATCTGTTAAGCTCTAACGTCAGCAAAATTCCAGTCGGGCTCGGTGTTGGGCGCGACAATTTTTTGCAAACACAACAAACGAATGTCAAGGACAATGAAAGACAATTTTTTTTTAAATCATATTCGTATTTATCAGCTTTTCGAAATCTAAATCTTTGCATGTCAAGATTTAAGTTTGAATCGCCGGAGTTGGACGGAGTACGACGCTACCAATTAACGTTTGGTAAATTTAAAGATAAAGGACCACACTTCACAATTACATCGCAATCAAACTCCACTCCACTAGACATCCAGGCCTGCGAATGGATTTGAAAAAAATATGTTAACACTCCCTCATAACAGCTTAAGCTTTCATTCGTAGTTCATTCGTCCGACAGGTGGTCAGACTCTGCTTGTAGCAAGGCTTGATTAACCGAGTAATGTTATGAATAAAAAGGAAAAATATTTAAAAAATAAGACTACAATGTCGCCACCACTCTACAGATTTGTTTCAGTCCTGTGCGGCGCTATACGCAGTTGCTGGTGCTGCCTGTGCTTGGTCAGATCGCCGTTCGCCAGCTTGCCAGTGCTGACGGCCATTTTGGGCGTTTGCGCTGGGGTGCTGCTGAAATTCGAGGATGTCGCCGTCGAGTAGTTCTTTGTGCTTCGCATCGACCACTCGTTCTGTTTCAACAGAAACTGCTTGACATTGTATTCCATTTGAGCAATATCTACTGGTTTGTTTGAGTTGGCGTCGGCAGCATCCTTGCAGTACTTGTAGCTGCGCGCAACTTCTTGCGGCGACGGGTTACCGTTTAGGTACTGCGCCTTGGACTCGTCCTCGTAATTGTCCAGTTCACGGCAATCGTGCTTTGGCGTCCCCTCGTACTGGTAGGTACTTGTGGCACTTGATGGCATCGTACTGGACAGCTCGCCATTCAGGAGTTCTTGTTTTTGTTGCTGCGTCTGCTGATTGTTCGTCTTGTAGCCGGAGTCCATGGAGAGTTTCTCCATGGAGGCGTAGGCCTCGGTGTGCTCGTGCATTTGCTGCTGCTGCTGCTCCAGCTGGGAGTTGTTCTGCACCCATTCGGCCACTCGATTTAATTGCTGACGCCGTAGGAGGATGCTCTCTTGGAGGTCTATTGTATCGCTAATGGAACTGGACTGAGTGCACGACTTCGAATTAACTGAGTTCTTGCAACTAGCCTCGTTTGTGTGCAGCATGTCGTAGTTGAGCGACGCCTTGAGCAATTGCTGGTGCTGTTCCGAGGTAACGAGATTCTTAAACTGCTGCTCCAGGTAACTGTTGGTCAGCTGTCGGTCAATGCTTATGTCTGATGGCTGCAACTGCTGCGTTTGCGATTGCGATTGTGGTTGTTTATTATTATGCGTTATGCTTAAGAGCGGCGTGGTATCGTTAACTAGGTCTATGCTTAGGTTATTGTTGCTACTGCTAAGGTTCATCTTACAATTGGCGGAAGGGGTGGTGGCATCGCAGCTTGGCTGCAGTTTATCAGTGCTCGTCCGCTTGGCGATCGTGGTGGAGGGCTCCGTGGACGGATTGCCGCTGCTGCTGACCACTACGTCTACTTGTGTTTGATTTGTCATCACCATCGATATTTTGGAAGTGATTATGTCTTTTGTGTCGTCGAGTTCTTCGTCGAGGAACCGCTGCCGGCGAGTGTAGATTATCGGCGTGGCCTCTGTGGGCGATTCCATGTTGTCGAGAAGAATATTGCTTTGTCCGTTCTGTTGGATGCGCATGGCGCAGAGGCGCGGTCCCCGGTACTTTGGATTTTCAGCCTGCAAAGAGCGAGATGTAAGCACTGTCTGGACAGTTGGGCAATCAACTACTTACCTTAATGGTTTTTATTAGATTCCTGTTGAAGTTCTCGAATATCTTGGCTCCCTCGCAGCTGCTGGTCTTGCTCCACAAGCTGTTCATGCTTCCCGATATGGCAGACCTGAGATTGCTCTTCTCGGTCTCGTCGGGTTTATTCTCGACCTCACTGCTGACGTCCGACGCCTTCGCTGCCGTCTTGGCACTGTTCTCATTGGACTTCGACTCATCCACAGACTCAGTCTTGCCATTTGACGCCGCAGACTGCCCGTTCGCTGTATCGCCCGGTGCCGATTTTCTACTATCACAACTGACCGTCGTGGTCACTAGCTTGCCGGGCGACTTATCACTGTACTTCCGCAGATCGATGAGGTCGCATGCGTCTGCGAACTTCCGGCTATTCTCGAGCACATACTTGGCAGTGTCACTGTACGCATTCTGTTGCTGCTGCTGCTGCAGGAGACTCGCAAACTTACTCGCCGTCCTATCACACAAGCGATGGTGGCCCAAAATCGGATTGACCATCAGGTCATCCCGCTTTGCCGGTGTGAAGAGCTTGTCACAGTCGTTCAGATCGGAGACGCTGCTCTTTGTTTCGGATATCACAGAATCGCTGGACTTGACTAGTTTCATGATGTACGGACTGTTTGTCCGCGAGGGTGAGTTCAGATTGCTGTTGCAACGCAGACACAGTGAGGAGTTAGTTTCGCCCTGCAGAGGCGTCTGTGTGGCCACCGAATACGACCGTTGCACATCGGCCAACACGGTTAGATCTTTGGTTGAACACTGGCATGTATCACAATGTTTGACTTCGTTGGCCTTCAGCTCGTCCTCGAGGAACTTGGCCATGATTGAGGGGGAAATCATTTGATCTCCATTGCTGTTGTTGTTCTCATTGCTGTTGCAGTTGGAGTTTGCAGTGGCGGTGGACAGGTTTGCATCTGTTAGAGAAATTAAAACTATTAGCTATTTGTTCTTGAGGCTCAGTCGATGGTTAGTTGTTAGTGTGTTAGTTTGCGTAATTATTTGCTTTGCATTTTTACTCTCCGTGAGGGCGACTTGTTTTCTTATCGAAATGATAACTGATCAAGTGTCAAGTGTCATGTACTAGGGCGTAGTCATACACTGCTCCGTTTGCATGCGAAGATTGATGCGAACGTATTGTCTTGGCTTAAATGGACTGATGTTAGCATTTACAGGCAGCATCAAGGCTCTGGAAATAGTCTCCCTTAGCTCTAAATTGGTATCGTGCTGAGCAGTATATGCTCAGTGCTAGGACACAGAGACACACCAGAGACTGGTCCGTGGACAAGTTAGTCGACCACGCAACAAATGAGTGCTTACCTGAGACCAGCACAAAATTGTCATGAGAAAGGAGTGTCAAAATGATCAGTAGTCGCAAATAGTTCTTCATGTGAAACCGACTGACACAAACAAACGGAGGGTTATCAGTATTTTGTGGCAGATGGTGTATGGACTTGATGAGAAGGATCTGGATCAGGCAGTTTTATTCGAAAGAGAGAGTCGGTCGGTGGTTCAACATAAGTCATTTTCAGTAGCCATCAATTAGTCTTTCCTTAGTTAGATTTTAACTCAAAGCAAGTGCGTTGACATCGACTCCGTAGATCCAAGACGCTTATCACACAAAATTTTCCTTTTACAGAGCCACCTATCAAGAGACATTGACAATGCTCATGCTTCGGAAAATTCCACTGCTATTATAAAGATTAGAAAGGAATATGGTAAGTGTCACGTCATAAATAGTGGTAAGTTGTCAGAGGTCCAAAGTTGAGTTCACCAAGGGTGCGTACGGTACGGTCACCACAAGGGTTTTTGTCGGATATAAGCGATGCAATCCGTGCAGCATTGACCGATGGAAATTCAGACATTCGATGGACCATGACCAGATATCAGATAATGACCCTTCATTTGATGGCCAACAATCTAGAAGCTGCGGCAAGCAAAGTGGAATTCAAGGTAAACCCTACAAAATCTAAAGCCCTTAGCATTTAAAAGAACTGCCTCCAAACAGAACATGGAAGTTAAGAAGTTGACAGATTTCAATATTAAGGAAGTGTGTTCTCGGCTAACCGCGATGACACTGAACTGGATGTGTGCAGCAGAATCAAGACGCCTGAAGTTGCAAAAAAAAGCAATATGATTACTTTGATAACCAAGCTGTGACTGTTCCGCTCTAACGTGAAATCGGTGCTGCTGGATGCTTATGCCTGAGAAGTGGACACCATTACCGCACTAAGGGATGTTTATGAAACATCCTTATTATGCTTTGGCCGAACCGTATCTCCAACGAGTAATTAACGTATAAACAACGTATAAACATCATTATTTGACGGACTATACGAAGGAGAAGGTGGCCGTGGATTAGGACACACTCTATGGCGCGAAAACAACTCCATTGCTAAGGACGCCATGCAATGAAATGCAGAATAGCGGGACTCCTAAGCCAAGCGTGGAGCAGAACAGTTGAAGAGAAATCGAGTTCTCTACACGTCGTCTCCACTGGTTATGAACCATGCCCTGTTCTTGAACATGATGTGAACAAATCTAGTGGAGGTTCAAAAATCCATGTCCAAACCTACATCATGGCGGAGAATCTTGATTGTACGAGACGCCATGAGCTCTGTTCAAAAGTTGGACATGAGATTTGACGTGTTGTCTATGTGCACAATTTTGAGAGTAAGAAAGTAGAAGTGTTAGTGAATATCATTTTTTGGCATTATTTTTGGTGAGATCTACTTTGTTGATTGGTGGTTGGTTGCTCGCTTCTTGGTGTTGACGCTCTCGCAGCCCACGTTGAAGTGAAGCGCATTGACATATCTTGGCTACAAAAGAACAGATCGCGGATGGCTGTTCAGATTGTGGTTGAAATGTTGAAGACGGTATGTTAGGAGAGCGTTGCAGAACGACGCGCATTCCTTATGCCCCCCGGAGGGGTTAAAAAACATATGTAATTAGTTTGTATTTTCACATTTTTGACAATAGCCATCTTTAGCTTGTTTTGCTTTCTAAGCAGGATTTTTTTTGTTTATAATGAGTGGTAATGCCTTACATCATAAAAGTGGAATTATTTACGACTTTATACGTTTTTCGTCGAGGGGTTTACATGAGAGTTCAGCTATGTAAGCCTGACAGTAGGTTATTTTAGGTTAGAGTGGCTGACTACCTTCAGGGTAGCCACGAACCATCTAGAGGTCTTAATAAAGCGACCGATCTGCCTGACGTTAATACTACTTAGTTTTGTCAAGTCATAGAAGTATGGGGAAGCCTTACAGTAAGTTCCAACCAATTTGCAACTGAACGCGAGTAATAATCGGACCTCGTGTTTCGAGAAGAAGACTGGGACCGAACCGGACGTGTAAAGACCATGTCATCGCCAATTTAGGACAACTTGGTGACCAGGGTACCTCGGACCGTTAACAATGGAAAGCAAGATTAGTTCAGGATCAGAGGCATGGATTGCTGGTCCATGGTAACTTGTAAGTTTCCGAATTCAACATCTCTAACATAATACTACCGGTTGTAAATTTTTGTAAAATTTCAAGTCCAGATCAAGGAAGAGAAAAGAAGACGAGTGGATCTCCGTGCTGTTAGGACTTTTTCAAAAAAAATTTCACTGTGTTCAAGAGGTTTACATACATCCAGGCATCAGTTTAAGTCATGGAGCTTCAAAAACATCCCAACATTCAGACCTTCTACTTCAAGCCATTAATTTAGGTAAATTAGGAATAGGCAGCAAAAAAAGTGTTTTACTGCAGAACCACGAAAAGGGCCACTACGGTCCGCAGTAGACCTGTGCCTCAAGCAACAAGCCTCTAAGTTGGCGTGATTTATGGCTAGCTACCACCAGTTACACCCACCATATTGGTTGAGGACCTTCTCCACTTGGGTGCTCTACAAAAGACGCGGGCTCCCTTGCGTTGTCTCTTAGGTTCATTGTGCGCTACAAAAGACGCGGTCTCTGCTGTGTTGTCTCACAGGTTCGGAGTCGAAGATCATTCAGGCCAGAGCTATGTTGTCCTTGTGATCTACATGGTCTACCCACCTTAGTGGTTGGGTCTGTTGACGCCTGGCTACGCTCGTTTTTTCGTGGTTGAACGTTCCCCTGCAGATGTCATCAACACAAACAGGACCAAAAAACTCACTTTCTCTCGAAGAGAACAAGGACTTTTCGTATGTTAAAGTTGCTGTCATCAAAGTTACGTCACCGGATCTTTTACCGGGCCAGAAACTCTTCTGTGGACAACTTAACTTAAGTTTGAAATTATTTCACAGAAATAAAAAAAAAAAACGTGATTTGTGTCTACCCAGCTCTGGCGTCGGCTAGACGATATTGTTAATCTGACATCTTTGGTGACCTTGGGCCTTGGAGAGACCACCATTAGCATTTTCCCTTGTTTACGGCACCCACCTGCCTCCCAAATGTCCTACGCTCAGTTCATGTGGCAGAACATCGCCTAACCTTGTCTCCACTGAAATGTGACACTGAAACATGATGTCGATTTGTATAAAGGCATGCATTCATCGCAATTGTCTTTAAATGGAGAGAAACTGCATGCTTTTCCGACCATGCTTGCGTACTCCTTCTGGTGGATGCCATGAAACGAGTGTGTTTCATCTAACGGTCGTAAACTTGAATCAGACTCTCTGTCAGTCGCATCTTAATGCTGGTTCACATTTCACTTTTTCCATTGCCCATCAACGGGTGTAAAAAGCGCGGCATTGAAGGTCACAAGTCCATAAATTCGTTCATTTTCAGGACAACAGAATTAAAAAAATATACACAGTGTCAGTCGGGCAAGTCATTCAACCGATGTTCACGCACGAAGTCATTTAATTAGCGTCATAAGCGCCTCTGAACAATGTGACGCCTCGAATTGAAGCCGATTTACATCGTGTTTATGATTGACAATGAGTGGAAATTGCAAAACGATTGCAATCAAAATACTGAACGAAAATTAACAATAACTGCAAGTCAATGACACGGAATTTCAGATTAATTTGATTACCTCCTCCTATCTGTCCGAAGCACGTACTTATTTGCATCCACGAACAATTTATTTCAATTGAAATAGCTGCACTTGCACCATTCATCTGACCGCACACACGAACGGATCAAAGTGATTTCCCCATATCCTTACCCTCTCCCCTCCTCCGCCACACAAAACAAACACACATTCAGTGATTAGTAAGCTGTGAATGCGCCCCCACGTCCCCACACTCGTGGAGGCTTCCAAAAATTCAAAGCAAATAATTACGAAATTTAATTATCTAGTGGATTCTATTAGTGCGGGAGTGTGTGTTAGCTGTTAGCACACTCCAACTGTCATTAATTAAAACGAAAAATGCAGTAACAAAAACACAGACACAGAGAAGACAAGCACACAAAGCACACAGCCACAGCAGGAGCAGCAGGCTGCCCTCAAATAAAATGCTCACCTGATTAAAAATAAACCCGACCATGCAAGTGCGCAATTAAAAGAGTGTATTTTTAAAATGCAATTTAAAAATAAAATAAGGCGTTACAAGCCCCACAGACAAGAGGGCAAAAGTGGCAACAGAGGAAAAAATGGCACATACATAGGTGCTGCTGCTGGAAGATGTCCACGACCACAGACACCACATAGATCCACGACCGAGGAGCGCGTTCGGAATAAAAAGACAAACAGAGACAGAAGAGTCTGCCGTAAATGCATCTAGGCACTGAAGCGTGCCGCGGGACCTCGGAACGAGCGTGAGAGCCTTTTCGGAATCTGTGCAGATCTGTGAATCCGTGGATCGGTGGGTCTGCAAATCTGCGAAAATGCCAACCCGCAGCTTTATTAGGGACCTGAAAAGGATGACCTATCCCCAGTTCCCCCGACCACTTGCCCGCCGACAACAGCTACGGTCATCCGACAACCACTAACGATGCACACGCAATTAAATATAAAAAACAGGTCTCCACAAAGTGCATTGGCGCAAAGACACGACCGGCGGCTGGACGGGGGCAGGAAGCGGCGGCGGCAGCGGGTGGAAAACAGAAGAAAGAAAGAAAATAAAAGATCAACAACATCTCTGCGCCTATTTAAAAGCAAATGCAACAACGCGCCTCTAGGCGATATATCTAGCAAGTACTCCATGCAACTACATATGCTCTCCGGGAGGAGGCCTCTGCTACTCCTCCCAACACCAATTCACTAGCTAAAGGCTAAAAATAAACACAGGAGACAGGAGAAAAATAATAATAAACAGAAGAAAAAAAAATAAAGAAGGAGAGAAAAAAAGAAGCGAAGCACGCTCATTCTACTAACACTTACCGAGACCCCTCATTGAGTATACCATTGCGGTTGGTGGGAAGGGGCATGCCGGAGGTGGTGAATCCGATGCTGGAAGTACTTTGTAAGAACCCGATGTGGCCACACCGACACCGCTGGTGCTACCCTCTGAATCGGAATGTGAGTTCGTCTCCAGTCTCATGTACGATGAAACCTTCGACTGGATATCGATTGGAAGCTATCGTTGTGGACGAGATACACACATTTTGGATTTAGAATCTTTACTCTCCTCAAGGCAGTCTCACTAACAAAAAAATAAATCCACAAACACACACGCATGCACTCACAAACTTACCGAGGACACCTTCTGAGGGACGAAACTGTCCGGCTTACACTGCAGCAGTTGGATGGCCAAATTTATGTCCGCCTTGTAACGTTCCTGAAAAGGCACAAACAAAAAACGCTTAATCGGATGAAAACACAGAATGTAGGAAAAAAAATTGGGATCAAACGGTGGTTGTAAACTACAATTGGAGTGGCAGCTGTTGCAACAGTGAACCATGAACCACTGTACCAGGAGCAAGAACCACGAATGGTGCATCAAATAAATCGTTCAACGGTGTGGCCTGAAGTGGGTCAGACGAAGAAGACGGCGCGGCGTGGGGTCGGGATGAGGCAAAATTGAACGGATTAACTCTTAAGTGAGGAGAAGTTGTGCACTGGATTAAGGACTTTTTTGTGTGGTTCTTTGGCTTCGCTGTGAAAGTTTTTTTTTTCTGCGCTTTTTTTGCGGAGATTTTATCGATGGATAGTGTGTGTTGTGTGCAGAGTGAAGTGGTTGCAACAAAGCCGTCGTAGCACCTTGGCTCCGAGTTGGGAATGCATTAAGTGTCCTCGCCCAGTGGATAGACTCCTGACTTTGGTACATTTTCCATCGCCTCCCTGACCTTTCCCAACCACCATCGCATTCCGGCCAGATGGCTTGATGCATTCGATGGCTGATGCGTATTCCTTCTGGATCAATGATTTTCACTTAATGGAAAAGGGCTTTGAAGGAAGGCGCATTGAAAGGGCCGCAGCGATGTTTTCTATCCGTTCAGCTTTACGGCAGTGGAAAGTGGTTGGTGGACATCTAAACGGATGAAATTTAGTGACGTCAAACGAAATTCCAAGGAAAAGGGCGAATAAACAATTGAAATGAAGTTCGGCACGTTTTTGCTCGTTCCACAGAAGAGGGAGATGTGCGACCAGACTGGATTTATATTCTGTGCTGCTGAACATGCGAAAGGTTCGATGGGTTTGTGGGTGTCGTTTTGAAGAACATCATCTGCAGGAAGGGGATACAGTGATGAAGCACACTCATGTGACATTCATACAGCAAATAGAAGAGTGGTTAGGTTAGCTGCACTCATAAGCAGATTTTCTACAGGAAGCTGGATTTGGCTGGATTTGGATTGGAAGACAGCTTTGAGCACTTTTGATGATCAAACTTCTCGAAGAACTTTACACAAAACATGGGATGGTCTGTGCTGCACTTGCACCCATATAGATCTCTTTTCGATTTGAAGAGCGGATCTATGGCGAGTGTGAGACTGTCTTTCATCTCAGATTTTGCCAGGAAAGACTCTTCCCTACTGCCCTCTAGATCACGTTGTTATGCTTTTTTTTCGAGGCGGGGAAATTTAAGTTGGCAGCATTGTTTACTGTGACAGTTGGTTTGACAGTTCGCAGTTATTTTCAGGTTAGTTTGATTTGCCAATTCTTCATGAATATGATTACGCCGGAAGAATCTTCACAAATTAGTTAAATTTACTTTGTAAAGGATGGTTCAATTCGAAGAAAACGTTGCAATTAGAAGACATCTTTTTTTGCCGTTTAAATCGGATCATTCCGCATGTCTTCGGTGATGGCCAAAACGATACAGTCAACGGTGAGCAGAACAGAGACATTTCGCGTTTGAACTTGGACCTGAAAGCCATCATTCGACGGATCATTGCCGAAATACAGCCGGATGTACAAATTGGGTCTAGAGATTACGCTAGTTACTCCCGACGTCCCACCCGGCGATCACATGCCCAAATTAATGCCACAAAATTATCTAACAAATAAATTAATCGGTGTGTATAATAATAATAGAATATGGATGGCTTCTACAGCCCGTAGAAGGCCAGGGCCTAGCTTCTCAGCAACCACTCGTGTTGTGAGTACTGTTGTTCTCTCACGAGTGGAAGGGACCTGCAATTTTACGCCGACTCCAAACGCATAAGTTTGAGAAGCTTTTTCTAGACAGTTTATACTCTTTCAGCATTTTCAGTGACTCCAAAGACGTGGAGCCGTGAAAATTGTTTTTGACCAGGAATCGAACCCAGTATCTGTCGCAGGGGTCGACGCACATAACCAAAACGCCACCGCCGCCACGAACGTCATGTATATTAACATCATTTTTCTGTGTTTCATTTCAAGTTAACGTTCCCGCCTCAAAAATATAATCCTTTTCGATCGCTAATTCCAGGTCCACATCTAAGAGTTCGCTTCAGTCCGCTTCCTTATCCAGGACCAGATATGCGACAGATACTTTTTCTTTCGAAAATATCAAGAATTGCCTTTGTTTTTCATTCCATTATATGTAGTTTTTTCCATTTTTCTATTCTTCTGTCCATGAAGTTGTGTAGGATTTTTCACCCAATTGGTTTACGCAAACAGTAACGTCATCCTACGGCGGATTTCAACTGTTATTTCGTTTGTGCATTCTGCTTTCGCTCAGAGGTAGATAAACTCCTAAGCTACTTAAAAGTTTTAGCTTGCTATTGCCACATTTCGTTTCAGGTGCTGAATGACGCATCGCTTTATATACGTTCCCGTCTGGTTCTATCCTCATTTAACATGAGTTGCGTTGACCTCGAGTTTGGAAGCTAATTGAAACCAATGAATGACGCCACAAGAAGAATGCTCAGATCTGCTTAGGAGTTGTTGAACTAAAATAATCTGTTTGCGTTCACTATACCAGCGTTTGTCCTTCCGAGACAAATGGTATGGGAACCTCCCGCTCTCAAGTTTCTTATAAAGAGCAACGTAAACGTTGCTTTGAATGAGACCGGCATCTACATTAACCCACTGCAACTGACATGCTACGACATGGAAGACACCACAAACATGAAAAATTATGTTTAACTTTATATGTCTGTTTAATTTTATATATAAGTAATTTAAAATAATAATGCACTCTCTTAACTTTAAAATATAATAGTCAAAATTAATAATATGAAGTATTTTGAAAACACTAGCCGAAATTTAGGGCACGTCAGCCGCAGAGGGTCTGTATCGTATGCCATGCACACGAGTTGCACCTGTTGCCATGAACACGAGTTTATTTCATGCATAATATTGTGACGTGAATAGTATAACGTGTATAAGATGAGATAATTAGGACATGAACCACCACTAGAACGCCATCTATACGCAAGGGGAAGAACGATCAACTATGAAGAGTATTCCTGGAATTCTTGTACATACTGCTAGAAAGAATGTTGCCACCTATCCACGGATATATTACATAGAATCATCTATATAAGCGTCAGCTGAGAAATTCAATAGACTCGTGCCTACAGTAGGATCTAGAACCAATACGGCACGGTGGTCGATGCGAGTCATTTCAGTTGGAAAATTGTTACAGTGAAGAGTTCAGTATCGTGATTAGTAAAGTTCTGTTTGGAATTTTTTTAGTGTTAACTTGAAAGGCAGCAAAGGGTTTTGTAGTAAAGTAACAGTCGATTTTTAAAGTGTAATAAAGCATAAGAGTAAACCAGTGCTTGTAAATAAATGCGTGTATACCGTGAGTAGTGAACTTTTGTGTTTCATTCATTTTAAAAATGTTAACAGGACAATTTTGAAATATCCGTATGCAGTATCAGTTATAATAAGTATTATGTAATGAAGAGGAAGTATTGGGTCCATATCTTAATTCGTGCGATTTGCTAAGAGATGGCGTAACTTGTACTATTCCATTGTTATTATTCCATTGGCACATGCGTTGGAAAACGACTGTCATTGTACGTCGTATCAGTATATGGCATTCATTTGAAGCGTAGCCAACAATATTTTTGTTCACTCGAACTTTGTACCTGAAGAAGTGTTTTTCGGGGAGTTCTTCTTCATTACTTTAATATGAAAAAAACTGCTGCCGAAAGTCATCGTATTTTGTTGGAAGTTTATGATGGACATGCGCTAGCTGAGCGAATGTGTCAAAAGTGGTTTGCTCGATTTAAAAGTGGTGATTTTAGCTTGGAAGTCCTGTACTACCATCAATGGACAACGCTACCGAACACAATTAATCCGTTCGATGAGAGCGCAGTAGCCGAAAAACGCCCGGAATATGCGACCAGACACGAGGCAATAATTTTCCATTATGACAACGCTCTGCCCCACGTTGCTATTCCGGTTAAAAACTATTTGGAAAACAGCGGATGAGAAGTTTTACCCCACCCGCCTTATAGCCCGGACCTTACCCCGTCAGAAGGCCCTCACTGAAATACGGATCACATCATTCATTCTTGGCTGCCAAGCCGACGCAGTTCTTTTGGGAGGGGATCCACAAAGATGGGAAAAAGTCTTAGCTTCAGGGGCAATACTTTGAATAATAATACTGTAGATGCTCCTCCTAAATAAACGTTTAAATTTTGAAAAAAAAAACCGCACGAATTAAGTTATGTAATATAAAAAACATTTAATATCAAACATGCGCATTTAAAATAATTTATAAGTTTATTATTCTAATTCCATTGTAAAACTTTGTAGGTCATTTTAATGATACCGTCACGACGGATTAATTCTTGTCAGAATATTAATTCCTTTCAAATCAGAGCTCTTGAATCGTTTTCTAGTCACATAAGGCGTAAGACCAGCTCCTTTTTCTTTTTTCCATGAATTTACCGAAATGTTCATGAAATACTTCCAAATCTCATTGTATGCTGAAGATACTAGGTTTTTAGAGGCCACTTAACACCAAAAATGGGCCGCAATCCGGGGCTGACCATAGCCTAGCTTTAACAACAACTACTGGTGGTGTGGGACCTACAGTTTAACGCTGGCTCCAAAGGGCTGATAAGCTGTTTTTACACAGGAAACTCGAAAGTGTAGATATGGCCGTGAAAATTATTTTTGTCATACATGATCGTCTAAATAGCCTGTGCCCGGCCACTCTAAGATTAAGTTTCTTGTGAGGCAAGGCATCAAAAGGGAGCATTCCACTAATGTAGTCTCCTTCCATTTAGTTCGGTCAACTCTATCCTGGATCGATCCATTAACGCGTGCCTTCATTTAATAAACTCGTCAACTTCGGTATTATTCTCTTTATTCTTCGACTCCACTTCTATTCATCGACTCATCAGAGGTCATGTTTGCTGGCCTCCTTACAGGGAAAGGACCGTGTTGGCAAATTCATCTCAAAGCACAACAGCACACCGTTAGCCCAGGTATTACTTTTCAAACCTTGCTGCTACAGCAGTCGACCGAATGACACAGAAGAACCCGCTCCAATCGTAGCTAGATGATATATGCAGCACCTATGGATACAATGGTTAAAACACACAAGAAGATATTACACTCACAATGTAAACTCCCTCAGCGTCCTCGGTCGAGGCACCCAAATTAGTCCCATAAAAACCGGGCATAAACCCAAAGTTACGTCTTAATTAGCAAAGGTAACACAAAGTGCTCACACCACAGCGAATCGGGATAATCTGTGTCACAGCATGTAACCACATGTTTGTGTCATACACGCAGCCCTATTTGCCGTCCTAGGCAAACAGTCCAGAGCGCCCGCCATTCGAACCAGTCTCCGATGAGAGCACATACGTGACCCAAACTTAACCGACAAACTGCCGCCCAAGAAGGCGGTCAAGATAATTTAAAACTAAGCAAATAACACCCTAAACTGTGTTGTCGCCATCACCCCCTTCGGAGGGAGGAGGGCCGAGTAAACATGGCATAATGCCTTAATCGCACAACAACCTCATCATTATCAAAAAATCATTAACCCAGATTTGTGCAGCGCTGTCCATGAAGGTTAACCGCAAAATGATTATCCATAAACTTTCTTAACAATTTAATCATCGTAGTCCCTTAGGGTCCTCCCCCATTGGCCACCATCCTCTGCCGCCCTGCCACAGCCTGCATGCGGCGATGATCGACATGGTCGACTGCGCTCATTTGAGTTTTTAATTAACCCCCCACAACGAAATCGGCTTCACACCACACCAACGCCGGGCGTTCGCTGTTGCCCCAATTACGTGGGGGTGAAACACTTGCCGACCGCCGCCTCACGCCTACCCCACGGCCCTGACGTGACAATCTATCACAGTTCACTGATAGTTCGTACGATTTAACACCTAATTAAGCCAGCGTTTCAGTTGTGTCAACAACTTGATGTGCCGGACTAATTCATCAAACTCGGCTCCTTGGCTCAGAGGCGCCAGCACAAGGCTTGGCCCTTGTCAATCGAGTCAATTAAATCGATTAAAAAGTACAAATGCCCGGACTAAGGGGGGATACTATGAACGAATGCCCTGAGTGGCTTATGGGGCTTTCAGTTGTCTGCGAGATGTCAGCGCTTCTAATCGCCCTGACGAAGGTGCTCTTCGTTGTGGCCAAGGTCCTGGGGATTCTGCCCTTCAGCTACAGCTTTGAGCGGGGAGTTGCAACGACCTCGCTCCTCTGGCTCGGCTACACTGCGGCAATAACAATCAGCATCGCCGCACTTTCAACGCCAATCGTTGCAGTCCTCCAGACCTGCGTGGTCTTCCTGCAGAAGCAATCGCTCCTGTTCTTCGTTGGGACCAATCGATATGTCATTATTCTGGTGTGTTGCGCCTCAAATCTGGTCGTCCAGCTGCTGAAGCACAGAAATGCAGTTTACTGCTGCAACGAGGCGAATCGCATTTTCCATTGGCTTCGCTCGCTGCCGACTGGCGGAGACAAGTTGACGTTCGACTGGAATTTTCTGCTTCAAATGCTCGCAAAGGCCCTCACCATGTGGCCCGTGACTCAGATGACTGTGTTCTCCATCACGCACGACAACGCTGTGGAACACAACGAATTCCTGTTTGCCTTTTTGGGAGTCTACGTCTGCCAGCTGATGCTGGTTATGACCCTGAATGTGTTCTTCGGCGCCACTTTGCTGCTGCTCACCTACACACGCCATTTGAACAAATGCCTAGAGGGAACTTTCCGAGACATCAGGGCACTGAGGCGGCAGCCGGGTCGCTTTAACTCGCTGAAGATGCAGAGGTACTGCGAATCCGCCGATGCGTTGGACAAGGTGATGGAGCTGCGACGACAAGTGGGCGCTCTCGGTTTGGTGATCAATCAGCAGTTCCAGCTGCAGGTGCCGATTTTTCTCATGTCCCTCATCATGGAGATAACCACACACTGCTACATGATGTACTTTGTGGCCACCGATGAGAGCGCTGGGCAGAGAGCAATGGTAAATCCTGTGGCGCTGTGCTACGTTTTCGGGTTGTTGTTGGATCTGGCGCTGATTATGGGTGCAACGGAGCGGCTGACTCGCAGCTCTGCGGAGACAAGGTGGATTGTGAGGGTTAATACGGAAGTGGGGAGTGTTGATGTGCGCCTGGAGAGGATGGTAGGTTTTGATTGCACGTGAGTTCCATAGTTGCTATGTTGTCTATTTTGTGATTAGCTCGAGACGTTTTCACTTTACCTGCACAAGGAGAGTGCAGCACAGACGTCCGGCCGGCTCTTCGACTCGGGCAATCGGTGCTTCTTTATTTTGTGCGAACGGATTCTGACATTGACGCTGATTCTGATGCAATTCGATGCAGTGCTGAAGCAACAAAGTGAGTGAGTGTTTGTGATTGGATGGATCCAGGTCGTGAAACTGTAACGTTGTCCTTTAAATTTAAAATCTAATGGAAGTTTTGGTCCTTCAGAATAAACTACTAAACGATTAAAAACAGTCATGTTGTCCTTCTGGCATTTCCAACTACGTAAACTTGCCGAGGTGTTTCTATTGGATGCACGTGGAATAGAATAACCGTCAACGCGGTAAGTCTAAGTGATCATGTCATATTCCTAGACAGTACGACCGATGAATCTTCGTAAGGTGTGAGAGAATGAAAGGCACGCCTTCACGTGTATGCAGTTATCGCTGTATTATTGTCAGTTAAGTTTGCACTCCAGATGGCTGGTCTGAACTCAGCGATGGCTGGGCCCATAATTGATGCTTGGAGTCTTAAGTCAACTTAAGGAATCGAGTGAGTGTATAGAAACAATATTTGACCAGAATAAACATTTCGGTAAGTTCGTTAAGTTTCGTTAAGTTTCGTTAAGTTTCGTTTACTTTGCACGAAAATGACATTCGGTGGTAGACATTTTGAAATTTGACAATGAGACGATGAGATTGACTATTCTTCGTTGGGTTATTAAATCGATGATGGTTGTGACTTAACGGTGTTTAAGGGCAACTCAGCTTCCTTTACCTTCGTGGGTACACTTGTCTACCGAATGAAGACACTCAGGACAGGTTGACACTCCGGATCCTAGTCTGTGGCCAGTTGCTATCGAGCATCAAGCTCGCTTGGCGTTGCGGGAAATGATTGGCGAATTTTTACGGCGTCAATGTGCATCAAAATGCGAGGCGATTTAACTACTTGAAGACACTGTTTGGCAGATATTTTCAGCATTAATTTCAAAGAGGATTGGTCGGAGAACTATGCAATGCTGTCCTTCTCTGATTGTTTGACTTATGCTTCAGCACTTAAGAGTCCCTGCAAGGCCTTGTACATGTCATTGTTTGACTCGAGACTCATAGCCGATCAGTCGTTACACAGCCCGTATAAATCGTCTTTAAATCTTGGCTGTCAAAGCAGAAACCAAATACCAAGTTTTTATTTTGTTGTTCTCAGCGCAAACCGACTAAAATGACGCCTCCTTGAAGAATCATTCTGTGTTCTATATCTTGGCACACACACGGCAGCACTCATTTGAAGATATCATCAATCCTCCCGTCTTTCATCAAATTCTAAGAAGGAGCCACAGAATTGCCTTCCTTAAAACCCATCCTCATCGTCAGGATACGAATTGAAGAACAAGGGACTACGCATCACAGACGAACGTGTTCTGGCATTGATTATCTTCTTTAAAATGTTGAAGCAGTAAAAATGTTGCCGCTCTGCGGGATTCGCAGAGTTTCAATGAATCCGAACTTTACAGTCGCCATTTGTATCGACCGTAAAACCCGTCCTTAGACAAACGACAGGCTCTTCATTAAGTCAACTCATCAATTTCGATGAAAAACGACTGCTCCAACTGTGAATACCACCGCCGCCCGCCGTTCGGTGGCCTTATCGGGTGAACGTGCGCATCGCACAATATGCGTACGTGTGTGAGTGTACATCCGACACGAACTTTAAACTGACATGGCTGGCTGGCGGGCTTACCAAATGAGGGAAAGTCATATGTTTCCCTAATCACACACCCATCAACTCTGCCCTTAAGCACTGCTCGTCACCTTATGCCCGCATGATATCCCTTATTCCTGGCAGACAATAGTCATAGGCCTCCGTTTGACATACTTTCTGATTTAAATCATGCAAACTACCGCCTCTGTGACGGCCTTAGTCGAGGGATTGTGGTCCATATTAATGAGATAGCGTAGCTGGCACGTACACATCCACACAATTACTTCCATTCAGTGTGACGTAAGCGCTGTAGCTGGAGCTCTGGTAACCCAAATTCTCATTCGCAAACATCTCCATCTCTCTGGAGAGGAATTCTGCAAAAATTTCTTCGCATTTCTCTCTAGTGGATCTATGGATTCATGGAACCAATTTATCTCATAAATAAGCTTCACCGTCCCTAAGTGCACCCAGTAGACGAGTTGAGGTTTGCAGCTGAACAAAAGTGTTTTAAAACTGATTTCGGTTAATCACTGACTCGCAACACTAAGCACTGAAAGTCCCGTCCTCAACCACATCCACCTCTTCAGGACGAGAGAGAGGAGAGAGAGGAAAAAAACGCAAGGGATTGCTTTAAGGAGCAGTGGCATGCTGGCTTTATTGTTGTCCTCAACTACCATCTCTCCCTCTCTCTTAAAGCTTAGCACACAATTTAAATGGGTTTCCCACAGGACAAGTCTGTGGGTTTTTGACGAGAACGCCTCCAATCAACTTGTTGGCGTACATCACTGACAAATGGGAAAATTGCCAACTAGGATAAAGCCATAAGCCTACTTCATCTATCACGCTCTATTCTCTCCCGCTCTCTTTCTCTCTCTCTCTGGGTTTTAGTTGTTTGCTGCTGCTTCCTCAATTATCCTCATCGTACTTCATCCATGTTCAAAGTTTGCTTGGCATTCCATCGCCGCCCTCAGCCCACATCCGACAACCCACAACCCCCACTCCATCATCGTCATCATCATCATCTGCATCGTCGTTCCACTGAAGACGATGAGGACTTTATCGGGGAATTCCCTTTTTGTGTTCGAATTTTTCACAGTGCTGGTGTTCAGTGATTTTCAAAAAACAATATTTAAATCGGAAACGGTTTCTCAACTGGTTGCTGGTACGGTGTGAGGGTGGGGTATTCCCTCTCGTTGGAGATAAGGATAAGATGAATAGTTTGTTTATGATTGAAGTTTTCATACGAAACTACAGTCTGCCTTATCAATTGCTTCTGTAGATGACGGATGTCATTTGTGGGCGCCTTGTCATTTGACACATGCCCAGGGGAACCTGTGTGGGGCCTTATGGAAAAGTCGCACTCTTTGGACGAAGAACGGATACCATCTCAACTGTGCAAACTACTGAGAAATATTTGAGTCTTTCTGTGACCTGGGTCTCACTCAACATGTCTCTCCCACCGGCCCGGTCTCTCGCCAGCTGTCTCCTGTTTCGCACACCAAGTCGTCTGGGGTCCTCCTCGACTTGTGTGCGCCACCTTGGTCGTGGGCGTCCTCTGCTTCGTTGTCCAACAGGACGACGAAAACCGCGAGGTTTCATACATTTTCCCAGAACCTAGCAGGTTCCGCCATACATATACGGGGCCTGGAAACCTCGCGGTTTTAGATGAACCTAGTCTCAGCCCACTTGAATCCATCCGTCCATGAGAGGTTGTCAAACCGAACATGGCTACTGCGTGAGTTTCTGTTTATTTTGGCAAGGGCTTCCAAAACGGATATATCCGTATTAGGTAACCGCGGTTATTTGTGCTCTTAAAGGTATCCGATATCCGCAAGAAATTGCACGGTTCTCAACTTATTAACAAAAAAGCATTATTTTTAAAAGCATGAGTCTGCTCACCCTTTGCATGAAGAAGATATTTTTAAACAAAGTAGTCTAGTCGTTTTAACAATGCTTTAAACATTTTAACGGAAGTCGGAGCGATATCCGACTAAAGTTCAAAAGGTTTCAACATCAATGGTGAATTTGATTAAAGCAGACAGTGTGGAAGAAAAGTGTCAAAGTTTCCGCAATTTATAATAATAGCAGTTTAACGAATTCATCATTTATTCGTAAATCAATTTCTAGTCGGGAATATTCTTGACCAAACTGGTACAATGAAATGGATACAACATAATTTTGAAGTAAGTATTAGAAAGCGGAGATGATCAAAATGAAATGAAAATCGTAGAATCGTAGCTGGACATAAATTCAGCATCTCCTCTGATGAAGTGTTTGAGAAGATGTATACTCTGACAAGTTTGAGAAGATGTATTTACTTGTCCATGGAGAAAACGACGAACTCATGAATCTCAGGCTAATTCCAGTCCTGGGATATTGTAACGCAGATGAAAGCATTCCTTCGAAGGTGATACCGTGTGTACAAACTCTCACCTATTAATGTGATGATGATGTACGATAGAACTAATTTATGTCACAGTTAATGTTTAAGTCACAGTACGCACTTAGGGTTTGTGATTATTTTAAAAAAAAAAAGCATGAGTCTGCCCAACCATTGCATGAAGAAGATATTGACGATGATTATGACGGTCCTTTTTGCTACCGCTCTTATGAACAGACTCTTTGAATGATACCATGCAACAATCGGACCGTCAACTGTAGTTGATCAGAATTCATTGAAGAATTCAATTCAAAAGCGCCAACAGGTAGGAATATCAACAAGCAGTAATTGAAAACCAGAATTCAGCATTTTCAAAAAAATAAACTCATTAAAGATTATAAATTCTATCTATAAAAAATTAAAGTATTCAAATCAATTTCGGTTATCCGGTATCCGAAGGATGATTCTGAAATTACTGTCCGATAACCTCGTTTACAGAAAACCCGCATATTTGGAAACCCTAATACTGGCCAGTTTTTGTTCATTTTCTCATTTCATCTCTTTATATTTTCTGATGTTCTCTCACAATTGATTCCTAGTAGACAGCTGTCCCGTTCTCTCGGTAGGGTTTTGATAGGCTTCCGTACGCGTTTTATCGAGCTTACGAGAATGTTTTGTCAAAGCACGGCGCCCTCACTTTCCCAAATCACAATGAAAGGCTCGCGTTTCACAAGAAAAATGGTCTAACATTCATTTGACCAAAAACCATTTCAATTATTTCACATAAAATCTCTACGAAATATTAATCATACTTAATTCGTGCGGTTTGCTAATAGATGGCGTAACTTGTATTATTCCATTGGAACATGCGTTGGAAAGCTACTGTCATTGTACGTCATTCATTTGAAGCGTAAACAACAATAAATTTTGTTCACTCAAATATGTCGAATTTTTGCCTCAAAAAGTGTTTTTGCGGAGACACGACACACACGATACACGACGCCACAAAAGGAAGTCATTTCTGCATCGGATTGTTACTGGTGATGAACGCCTACTCAACTTGTTGCAATCCGGGAGATGATGGTTGTGCAAAGGAGAAAATGCGTGTCATATCCAACAGACAATAGTGTGACATAACTGACAAACGAACGAATAAGAAAAGTGTCATTTTAAGCGATTGATGAGTCACAGTTTGTTATTCCGGAACGACTAAATTGGATTGTCAGCTACCAACTCCACCTCCTTCAAGGGTTACTTTTTGAATTATGAAACAGCCAACTGTTAAATCGATAACTTGTCTCGAAGCTGGTACTGGTGAAGGCTACGAATTCGACGGAACTGTAAGTGGGATGGGATGAATTTTCGGTGCGTAGCAAAGTGGTCACATTAACCCAAAGTATGAGTGTAGTCAGAACACTGTCAACAGCACAAAAAAACAATTGACATTGTGGCAACAAAGAAAAAATTTGAAACTCAAATTTGGTGCTCGAAAATTTGGCTTACCAACTGCAAGCGGAAGAGGTGTATTATGTATCCTCCCACCCAGAGCGTGTCCCCAATCTATCCGATCAAATGCAAAACCATTCTTGGGAGCATCCTTTTTTGTCATCGAACCAAGGAACATATCCATGTCGGACAGAGTTCACCCCCAGCACAAGGATGACTCAATCCGCCCTCACAATGAAGGCAAACCGAGCATTCACCCACGCACACATATGAAAATCCCTAGGAATATCCACAAAATTGTGCAGAATCGAAGAAAGAAACCTATCACACATCCCACCGATTGGCCTTTGCTGATGTCATCACCAATCCAACCCCGACCACCGAAAAACCCATATCGCCCGGTTCATCTCTCTCACTGGGCACACATCCCTGTCATCTGCCATTGCCCCCGCTCTCAACTGAATCGGATCTAATCTTAATCGAAATCTATTTTAAACCACACTACATAATAATAAATCAATAAATTCATCCACGTCCGTCCTCTGTAGCTGGCTAATGCCGTAGACGTGCCGTGTACATAAACAAGTGGTAGGTGATGGCGGCGACGTCAATCCAAGAATCGAGTCGAACTCCCAAACTCCGAACTCTTGGTCGCTGGGTGGAGGCCCCAGACGAGGCGCCGGCCCTTATGGATGGAGGCTTCTCGGAAAACAATCTACCTTAATTAACTCAATCGAACTGTTAACGGTGTACATGTGAGTGCGTGCTAAATTGCAGTTATAATTTATTGATTAAGTCGTAAATACCTCGCAGTTTGGCATATCTGCTGCTGCGAGGCTCAAAGTCCCGCTGGAAGAAGCTCCAACGTAAACACAAGCAGGCACGACATCAACAGCACACAATGGCTGATGGGCACTGAGGCATGGGCGACGACCGGCGGGTGGTTGCTCCTTGGAGAAGCAGGCCCTGACAATGGTATTACGCCCCGGCAATTCATTCAATACTCTCCAGCTATTGCCTGCGATATTCATAATCGAGAACGGCAATGATGGTTGCGGAGGAGTGGGTGCCTGCCGTGGCTGTGGATAAGTGTGTTTTGCGCTGGGATGGCACGACCGGTGGCATGGGAAATATTATCTTATTGCATATGCGAGGGGGGCGTGAATTCCATTGCTTAACCCGTCTACTGCACGGTTCTGCTGTGCTCCTAAAAATATGCAAATATTATCGAGGCATAAATATTTGAACAAGATAAGGCGGGCGATGAGAAGCCTTTCGTTCATCCTGGCCGATTGTGCATTATCGGAGCGTCCTTGTTGTCAGTTCCTATCGACACAGACAAGCACCAGATGATTGATCAATTGTTGATGAGAACCATCGTTTCGAGGACTACCTCTCTTGGCTGGGGGTTGTTTTAAAGTCCACACTCGATTTCAATTGAATCTCAAGTGAATGTTGACTTATCTTGAGGCAATGGTGCTCTACGTTGTTTACAATCGGCCGTCGAGATTCACTGTATTGTGTTTGGCTTAAGGCTGTGAACGCATGCCGGTTCAATTGATTAGGCATCTGTGCCGCTCGCGGGCGATGTTGCGTACAAAATATTTTATGATCCAATTCAAGAAATTGTCATCAACTTGACGTTACTTTTCTAGTTTAGTTATCGACTGCGACAGCGCTTGTTGACGAAGACCATTTATTTTAACTCGGATGCATTTAATTGCCTGAAGGCAATGCCCTGTGCACGCACGCTATTCGGCTGAAGTAGGTGAGTCGCGTGACGACCACAATTCACGAGGGGAAGCGTCTAATATGGCGGTAGTGTGGAGTGCGGAAATATGTATGCCAGGTGCATAGAATGTGTTGTTTTGATCCCAATCCAGGAGGATATTTAGGCATTTCGTGGCTGATTAGATATTCGTCGAAAACAGGACATCTTCTGATTGGCTGTGACAATTTGCGCCCGATCTATCCGTGCTTGTACAAATGGGAGACACTTACTTATAAAATCATTAACTGACAGAAGACATAACTAACCCCTACGAGGAAACAGAAGATTCTAAGTTAAGCAGCTAACAGCTGCTGAACAAGCTAATTTATTGCGTATAAATTTCGACGGAAAACGCTACTGGAAACCAGACATCAAGTATATCCGAGCTTTACCTTTCTTGCTGTTTAAGAGGCCCATGCACAGCACACTTCGGTGTCGCTTTCCGACACACCCGTCACACAAACTCGTACACATTAGTTCTTTCATTGGACGAAGAGGGAACGACACGGTGAGTAAAGGGGTGATAATGCCATTGCGCTATAAGCATCAATAATAATCTATTTAGGGTCCCTCATGCATGTGTCCTGAATTAATTATAAACCTGTCCAGAACCATGAAAATCACCCAGACAGTGAGAAAATTCAAAAGACATATCCTTATAAAATGAGAGCTCGCCACTCTAAAACGATCGGAATGCGACTGATGTTTTGTATGAAAGTATGCGTACTAACCCACACACATCACACTTTTAGGAACAGCGACACAAAAAGTGAAAACTTTTTCATTTTGTTCACACAGGGTGTCACACCGAAAAATCGGTGCGTAGACTGGTCCACACATTAGACACACTTCAACACATCGATGCAAGTGTGCTGTGTATGGGCCGCTTTACACTTTTTGACAGCTTTTTTTTTTTTTTTTATTTTGCATGAAAGAATGTTCTTCAGTTCGTGATTAAGTGGCAACAAATTCGTGAATAACCATACAAAACTTACCATCATCCGTTAAAGGGGTAATCAGTGGTGAAGTCGGTAATCCACAGAAATCCACTGGAAGCCATAAGATCAGAACGCCTTCTGTGCTTGGATCAAAGTGGAACTGCGAACCAATTGAATATATACCTCCATAGTAAGGTCTATCTTACTACATGGAGGTTATACACGAAAACATAGTTAGAAAGACGTCAACGTCTGGTATCGTTGGTGCTCTGAAAACGACTTATTGCAAACCGTTATAGAAACAAAACATCATGACCCACAGCTATTACGTCAACGTAAACTCCACAAATGTGGAAATTCGACATCGAATGGCGGGACGATAAGCAGAACAGCAGAGTTGTGTCTTGGTGCCTTGGAAAGAAAGATTCTGCGGCGGCTATAAAGGGTGCTCCAATAAGGATTTCCGAAATTTGACAGTTTATAGCCAATAGCGGTCAGCAAACCGTGCAAATGATACGACTTTCCTATCAAAATGGGTTTTCTTTTCATCTTTATATCCTTCCAATTTGCGGATGAATGGGTAAGTCCACCAACAAGTTTGTCGAACGACACCAATCCACATAAGACCCAAGAGCGTCCAAGGCATCCCGAAAAATCCACTGTTCTTGGGTTGGCGGCATCATCGGTCCAGACGTTGGCCAGGGCATCACCATCAACGGCGACCGGTCGATGATTACCAACTTCTGTTGGCCTGAATTGGTGACGTAGATTTCCGCGCTACGTGCCACACAGCTCACGCCACATTGGAAATTCTGAACGAGCTATTCGTGGGCATGGTCATCTCATGTGGAGGTGATGTGAACTGGCCTTGTGAAATTATCTGAAGTCGCAGGTTTATGCGAATAAGCCACTTGCCACAACGGCCCTCACATACGTATGCATAGCGTATAAGTGTTCGTTTAAAGAAAACCCTACTTTTTGCTTCGATGCCGAATTCGGCATCCCAGGAAAACTGATCCGGTTGTGTCGTACCATGTTAACGCACACACACGATGTACCGTGTAGTTCGGGGCAAGGGCTTCCAAGCCAACCTGTGTTCCGGCAAGGTGATGTGCTATCGTGTGATTTCTTGCGGCGGGCAGCTGTAAACACCGAAGGCACTATCTTCTACAAGTCATTCCAACTGTTGGGTTACGCAGATGACATCGACATCGTCGCACCTTCCCAACGTGCCTTAGGGGAGGCTTTCACGGCAATTGAAGAATAGGCCAAGCTAGCTGGTCTCAAGGTCAATGAGGATATGATGCAACATGCTTTCCACCAAGATCCGCTTTCCACCAAGATCCGCCGCACACCACCTAAGGCAAAACATCACAATCGGTGGCTACAATTTTGAGGTCGTGAAGGGGTTTGTCTACTCGGGCAAACGTGAACTCCGCGAATGACATTTTAGTGGAGATTCGACGCAGAATCGCCCTAAGCAACCGATGATACCTCGGTTTGTCACAACAACTGTCGTCAAGGCTCCTGACTCTAAGGACCAAGACCATGCTCTGCAAGACTCTTATTTTGCCAGTCCCCCTATATGGAACTGGATGAAGTGGCAAACTGCAGAGCTGATTCTTGGGCCGTCGACTGCACTGGGTTGGCCACATCGAGCGAATGGACTCCAACGTGCCAGCTAAGAGGGTCTTCGAATCCGAGTCCCCTGGTTCGAGAAGGAGGGGAAAACCGAACCTCCTGTATAAAGACCAAGTAATCGCCAGACCAGTAAATCCCGACCAGATGACTGGAAACAACGTGCCCAGGACAGTAAACGATGGAAGGCAGCAATTGCTTAGGCAATCCATGGGTCGCCGGCCTGATAAGTACTAAGTTTCAAACGTACAGTTCTATGAACGCCTTTGAATTTCTGGAGTTTTGCTGCAAACAAATAAAAACGAAGTCCCAAGGCGCCTTAGGCATACAACAACAGCGGAAGTCAACATCGCCTTTGCAGGAATAAACAAATGCAACGAACTGCCACTATGTGCATCTCCAGTGCTACCAGGTTGCTTATCCCAGTCACCTCCAGCTTCACAGAATCGCAGCACATTAATTAAGCGCGTCTATCACACAGGCACACACACATGTGAATGTTCAGTATGTTCATTCAAATCAAGGACCTGAATGGTGGATTGTCAGCACTTCCAAATGCAATAAACGTCACAACATCGGATATCCAACGCCAATACGGACCAGCAAGGGCGAAACGACGAAAGAACGAACAGAATTATAAAACAAAAGCAACTTTTCCGAATGACATCAAAACGAACTTAAGCAATTAAGGACAACATCTGGGTGTAAACACCATCATCAGCATCGGCTCCGCAACTAAAGCGACGGCAACAGAAACAGCAACAACAACAAGGACATCGAAGGAGAAAATGGGAAAAAATCACTCAGGAATCAAAATGCCCTAGAAAAGGAACAACGCACGCTTAACATGCAACGAATGAATGCTCTACATAGCGTGCGGATATGTGCGGACGGATTGTGCTTCCCGATAGCGGAATCGGGCTCCAATTCACTCCCCCTGCAGCATATAGCGCCAGGACAATGAACCTTTCTTTCATACTCATTATCCTGTCGAGGCATTGCATACGAGTGTGGCAAGGATTTTTCTGTTCACTCGTATCCGTTCCCCTTCATTCTTCTTGTTGTTTTCTTTCGTTTTTTTTTCTATTTCAATTTAGCGCTGTTCCAATGGAACGCAATTAGGACGTGCTGCAGCTTCTGCGATGGGTACGCTGGGGACTGCTGGTTTATGAGTTCCATCACCCGCCCACGCGTTCTGGTGCGAGGGAGGGGGGCGGCGGGTACGTACGAACGATAAATGCAGCTCTCAGTTGATTGCTGATTCTGTGTCCTTGAAGACTACACAGAAGAGACGTGTTCCGTCGTCAATTAGACTCTAATTAGATTTATCCATCGCTTCCCCCCACATTCGGTAAATGGAGGCTCTCTCACCCACACACCGACACGCACTCGACTCATTCAGGCAAATGGCACATTTGTTCTCGAATTTCTACAACAGCCGTGCACTGAATTGGATTGTTGACTTGGTGCTGCCTCTGAATGGTGCTTATCTTAATGACGATGATTTTAAGATTCGCCACCAACCATTCCAACCCCTCCCAATCGCCCCACGAGACGAGTGAGTGGTGTAGCATTTGGTTTTGGGTGACTCTTCTGTTGGTGAACAGGTTAGTGCTCCATTTGCCAGCTGCTCTGCATCGTCGACGGGATGGCAGTGTAAAGTGTCAATAAATGTTAATGGACTTTTTATTTCTCGCACACAAGAGACTGGTTTACTTGCCGCTGCAACTATCCCGGAGAGTGCTTGTTCGAATGGAAGATGTAACGACGGCTTTGCATGCAATTTCTCAGACGTCTATCCTAGAGATCATCACACCGAGCGAACTGCTTTGTTATCATTTAATCTTAAACACACAGACAGACAGACTTGGCCTGTTGCAGATCAAAAACACACGCACCCAGCCAGGGTGGCAGTCAGTGTGAAGCAAAGATACTGAAGGCTGTCATTAATTGCTTCGTTCTGTGATATGTGCGGATGGGGTGATGAAACACGCGACGGAGACGTTTGAGTTTTTGTTTATCCGAGCAGTATCTAAGCGATTAGTTTTATTGTCGAACCTCCACGAGCTGGAGCGGGGCGGGGTGGCGATGCATGATACCGACATTAAACGAAACGCTTAAGTCATTTGTGTAAATTGAAAGTTATGACGCCGTCACGATCGCTAGGAAAAACTGCCAAGGAGGAAAAGCAACTAGATAACATTCAAATGAGGAAGTACTCATAAACTATGCGACGAAGGGGGAGGGGGACACTTGAACCAGGCCATATATTCAGACTTGACTTGATTACAAATTTCAGGATCGGGAACCGGTGCAAGTTTGATGGGGATTTCATTTGTTGAAGGAAGGACTCATCGCGACGAGTAACCACGGATTGGTTACCATGGTTGCTGGTGTTTGTTTGTGCGGGTTTCGGAGCAATTTGTTGATAGAGACTTGTTCAAGAAAATAGTAATAGCAATCGAAATGATGGCAGTGTTGTGAAGTACGCCGAATCACTTGAGTGAGTGGCACACGTCAGGGGAATGGGGTTATTCGTTAACTATGAAGAAGACAGAGTCAACGCTTTCAAGGATTACGGGTCTAGTTGTGCTATTTGGACCATCGTTCATTGTAGCAAGGGAATATTAGGTTTTCGTAGAAACATTGATGCAGCTCATGGTATGGAAATGGCTTACAAATTCGGTGTTCCTCAGAAAAACGATTCACATCAACTCGCCAGTTTAAGGGCCACTTGTTGATTCAACACCTGGCTGAATTCAGTCCAGATTGCAGACTGTATCATGATTGGACGCAGTAAAACGTACACAGATGAGGCTAGGTTACAGTGAGCGGGACGATGAGCCCGAAAAGTCTTCTAAGCCATTTCCCACCCATTCTTAGCGTTTCTTTCGTCGCTATTGCCAAAGCTGGTAACGACGGGAAGAGTCATTCTCCTCCTCATCTTTTCGCTTGCTTGATTGCCCATGATGCAGAACCTAGTCAAAATGGCTATGACTTCACTTAGAAGTGATTGGGATCTGCTCCGATTCAAAGCATGCCACATTAGTTCTGTGGTCCCGCCGTCATTCTGTTCATCTACGTTAGCTGCTCTGGAAGTGTCAGTTAGTGAAATTGGTTGGATGTCTCTTAATTTTGTGACAGTGACATGCCTGCTCCCATTTTAGGTAAATGTTTTATTTGCCGGATTTGCCCTTATACTCAGGACTCCAGTAACAGAGATACTCGACAGTATTAGCTTATCAGAACTCAAACTTAATTGACGGCGTGTCCAGAGCCTTTACGGCCGTTTATATACGGTCTATTTGACGGCTATCGAGTTCTGTCAGATCACAAACTAAGTTGACGGCGTGTCCAGAGCCCTTAAGACCGCTTGACTCTCTGGGTCTGCAACGGTCTATTTGACGGCTATCGAGCTCCAGACCCCATACGGCCGTTTGACTCCCTGCGTATATATCTTTTTATTTGACGACTGTCGAGCTCAGTGATATTAAGCGTTAACTATTGAATAGCCACATCGATAGTACAGTGCTTGGACAGCAGACTCTTGTGACTTTATTGAAAGTCTTCGAAAGGGTGTGTACAGTCAATTTTCTTCTGGAGAAAGCTTGTTATTTGAGTAATTAGAATTAAGAAGCAGATACTTGCATTTCCTGGATTTTAATGTGTATTTAAAAGCTCAGGTTTTTCAATGGGGTTTTTCTGACTGATCTCGTGCTACTGGCCTTATGGTGTCGTGTTTTTCTTATTCAGAATTGTAGTATTGTCTGACAAATCATCGTGAAAAGACTTATGCAACCGAAACGAAAGGTATATGCGAAACGGAAACCTCAATAGGCCGTTCCGGTGCAGTGACGATGTGCCAAACGACATTATGCCAAATTGGTACAACGACGCTTTTGGAAGTGTCGTTAGGTCGAATATTAACGTTTGGCATTAAGATTGGAAAAAAGTCCGAATTTGAAATTTAGCCCGTAAGATAGTCTGGTGTGCTTAAATTATGGGGTGGCTGTCTCACTTCGCTCGCTAACACGATTTTAACCCCTTTTTTCCGCACGGTTTCCCCCGCTCAAGCGGCTTCGTCGTTTCGCTAAAGATATGTCAACAACTGTCAGGCAAGCGCCTGGATCTAAGTTAATTATAACTTTAAAGCATGGGGGCCCCATACCTATTTCACTGCTTATTGTCGGTAAATAATATGATGGTCACACAAATTCCAATAGCCCAAGTGACATTGTTCTAAATTGACACAATGACGCTTTACTCAAGAGCGATCGACTTGAAAATTAAGAACGAAACCACTTCAAACTCGGTGGGATTGGCTGAAAATTTGGTACAATGACGCTTTTTAATGTGTCACTAGGCCGAATATTAACATTTAGCTTAATGTCACGGCACCGGCCGTTCCCACCGACTCTGAAGTGGCTTCAATTTTCAATTTTCAAGTCGTTCGCTCTCAATTTATAAGTGCCCGTGCTCGACAAAACAAATGTCACTCGCTCTCAATTTTTAAATGGCCGCCACAACAGCTGTCTGTTGACAGGAGATAATAAAGAGAGAACACCAGAAAACAGACAGAGAGATGAAATGAGAAAATGATCAGAATTAACTGAAATTCACGGTGTAGCTTTTTTCGGTTTGATAACCTCTGGGATGAATTCAAGAGGGCTGCAACTTGGTTTCTCAGAAACCGCGAGTTTTCCAGACCCCGGAAATGTACCGTGAAGCCTGGTAGGTTACGAGAAAATTGATAAAATACCGAGATTTCGTGGAAACGTAGCATAACACTAGAGCAACGTCTCGAAATGATTCAAATATACAGTAAAAGCAATTTAATTCGGAAAACTCGTTTATTCGGAAAAAAAAAATGTTCGAAAAAAGTTTTCAATTTTATGTGTAAATTCAATTAAATTAAATGATAATTAAACACGTATAGGTAGCAAATAGATCTCAAATAAGTAGAAGTGAGAACTAGTCATCAGAATGTCTATCGGGAAGTGTCGACAACTCACATTTAGAAGTCCGGAAAAACTATACGAAACTGTTTATTAGTGGAATCTCAGCGACTGACTCGAGGGGTTGCATTTTTCCATCAATATGACCACGTTTTAGTGCACAAGAAAAATCGGAAAAGAAATTCGGAGAAATCGTTTATTCGGACTGAGCTAACCCCCAACCATTCCGAATTAACGAGCTTTTTCTGTATTACATAAATCAGCCTTCTGTGAACAAATTTTTCCAGCATCGACCCTCGCGAGTTCGTTATTTCCACAAGCTATGTCTGGAAAGTTTAGACATAGATGCCAACATTGCTGACGTAATTCGGCAAACACCGGGCGAATCACTGGAATCGGTGATCCAAAATCAAACCTTCAGAATGGACCTTGTTCAGCGTAGTCGCCGGCAATATTTACACGAAATTATATTCAAAGAGTACATAAAGACAGTGCGGGAAAATAAAGTTCTCACCATCCACATTCCATCCCCAATTTATGTGTTTCACTTAAAATTAAAACAGGAACAAGTCTGAAATACTCTGCACCAGACCAAGACACTGCATGTCTGCATCTGCCTCACGATTGAGGACACATCCAGGATACCATTATCGATTAGAATCTCTACCAAGGTCAGTCGTTGTCTTAAAGAGGCGTGCATTTAGAAATCTTTAGCAATCTTACCAGCTGGCGTTAGCAATTGAATAGTTATATCCATGTATTGGACTCTCATTCCCACGTCTTCGGCCAAGTTCGATCCGTGCCTGAAGATTCGCAAAGGACTGTTCATTGCCCGGTAGGCAGACTTCCAGACATTATTCTCGAAAAGGAGCTTGTTGGGTCAGTCTCTCTAGGTTTGTATGAAGCTAATGCTAAAATGGCAGACCATCCAGAGTGGAGTTCCTTACACATTTGCAATGTCGTCAGTGTGACCACTGTGATGGTCTGTATCTCACTAAACAATGGTTGCTGCAGAAGCTAGGCCAGTGCACCAAGCGAGTCAATTGCATCCTATAAATCTGTTGGATTAATGATGGGGCTCAAGGAATTTGCGGAGGCCATCAGCTGTAGCGTCGTGGCACCTAGAGAGAGTAGGTAGGAATCTCAAACTAATAATTCTAGTTCCGGTTTGCTTTTGTAAATTTTTCTAGTTTAGAGAAGCACGACTGGACAACATTTCATGTTCACTAATTTATATTTTATGTTGCACATCCGCATAACCGTTTACTGCCACATTCAACTAAAGCGGGCAGACACACCTCCCTGCGGTTTTCCCTTTGTTAACTGCCCTCCAGATCCTGGTGTCATCGAACTTAGAGTTTATGGCTCTACTACTGAGTAGCTGGTGACTAAACGCGACCATGGATTTTTCTATCACGAATCGGTTGATTGTTGAAGTGATTGCCTTTTTCAATCAATGCTCCCCCTGCTATCGACAATGCTAAGCGTGTGGTATTGCAAACGATGCAGTTAATATCATCTTTGCCCACCCCATGGTGGCGCTTGTCAACGCATTCATGAATCCACTGTCAATAGCTCCCATGGTCGACAACAGCGAAGTTTGTCTTCACAGACTTTCACTAATTGACCTTTCATAAGCACACAATGAGATTAGTGTCCACAAAACGCGCTTTTCAACTCGCTTTCTCATGACATGCCAAATCAACAGGCTCCACCACAGTCAATCCCTTTTCGGACGGAATTTAAAGCGACTGCAACCCACATCAAAACTTCGCCCCACCGCACGGCACATTCCAGTTCAATGCCACCGTGTTCCACCGCAGAAAGGGTCCTTAATTATCTCCTATCAAATGTAAACTAATCCAGCTCTCATTTTATCGGCTGTCCCATTCGGCGATGTCAAGCCGAGTTCATGACAATGACAGCCACTTCCTTAATGAACTTCCTTCAACCCCAAGAACCAATTAAAATATGTAAATTTAAGTCTGAGCACCAACTTCAAAGGCCCCGGCTTCAGATCTGTGAACAAACATCTTGCAAGTTATTGCCACTTTCTGACACAAAATTACGTCAAAACGGATACATTCCATCAAAGCCCCAGCCCAGATGTTCTGTGCACACAAGATGGAAGCGCAAGTGTGAAGGTATGTGCTCCCGGGAAGGGACACAGAAGAAGCAAACACCCTTTCCTTTGTCCAGACAAAGGAAACCACAACACGACAACCGCATAAGAAACCCCACACATCCATCCACCCCATCCGGCTCTCATTGCCGGAGTGTATCCTGTTTCTGTGGTGCAGACTGAGAATGACTTCTATTCAAGTCAGGCTTCACGTAAGTCACATGAGAATGCAACTGGCAAGTCATCTGGGTCTCGGGTTCATCATCTCCTGTCCTCATTCCTTCACTCTCATTCAGAGTGCGGTGCCAGCATAATGACGAAGGACTCTGTTTCGCTGGGCTTTGTTCGCTTCACTTGGAAGTGCGAACTTCCCGTCCCACGTGTGAATACAAGCGCGGCGCATTCATCCGCCATTGGGAAGTCATTAAACGTGGGGTGGCTCATTCCGTATGCCCCATCGCTTCGCAAGGCGTTCGATGAGATATACCAGAGGTGCACCGCGATCCCGGCCATTCACATGCACAGGCTTAATCCTCGAATTTAAAAAGGGAAGAAAACAAAAGTGGTGTCAGAAGACAAAGACTGGCACAAAGCACTTTCTTGCGTGTCGCAACAGCCAGTCAACCAGTCGGTGATCTGTGAGCAGTAACTCCTCGGCTCCCTTGAAGCAGCCCAAGTCGCGCACCGCTGCCCGCTCACTCATGACAATCCGGCGCGGTTGTATGCAAAACACGAAAGAATAATTGCGCTGCGCTATCGGGCACAGAAAATCTGCTGAAAATAGCCGGGAATAGGGAATTCGTTTCGTCTTACTGACGGGCAACACCGTGCGAGGAGTATATCCTTGCTTCCCGCGTTATTTTTGTTCTGTTTTTATTGCTTTCGCTGTTCTCTGGTTTATGAGTGGGGCGGCAAAGGGCACGCAGAGTGGACATATGGAGAGAAGTTTGTGTTTACCAGTCGGTGCTTGGGACTGCAAGTTTCCCTTTAGTATGCGTCTCCACTGAGAAATGAAGTGAACATGAGCGGAACGAAGCGGTTGGCCAGGACACGGGGAACAGGTTCGAAGAAGAAAATCGATTGGAGAAGAAGTTTGAGGAACCCCTCCCAACACGGACAACTAATGCTTGTGCAAAGTGCACTTCTTATTCTCCAGACAGCCGGAGCGGTTGCCACAGGCCAAGTTGGAGTTTTCATTACTTTGCGAGTCGCCCCTCATGTCAGTGCTTCGCCGCACAGTGGGGCGGCCAGAAGACACCGACGAGGAATACACTCTGTTGCACTGGGCTTGACCTAAGGAAGTTAATATAAAATTACCTCTGGATGTGTGTGTGCTGGCAGGAAATTGTTTTCATAACGATGACGACGACGAGAGGATATCATGCTTGTCCCAGTTTATATTGCAAAGCTGGCGAACGACAAGCGCCAGCTACGACGATGAATTTTAAAATCTCGCTTCCGAAAACTGGAAGAAACCAGAGCTGAATGACAAGGCCGAGAGTGATGGCCGTTCCCTGCTCAGAATACCAGACGCACATCAGCTCGAGGCTGCGTTGCACATTTCGGAAGGAGACAACTTTGGGCGATGCGCTGGGAGGAGCTACGAGTGTGTGTCGCTGGGAATCGTTATGCGAATGTGATAAAAGTTACTCACGAATTGATTTTAAATGTGGAGATAATTCATGCATTCACTGCATGTGTCTCTGCACAGTTTCTTTGAGAGTTATTTCATGAATATTCAGCAAAGTTGAAGTTTGTTGCAAAACAAGCGGGAACACATGACCTCACGATGGTGACGAGCTGGGGCTGTATTTTCTCAAGAGTGTGTGGGAACCAAGCTGATGTCACTGAGGGGTCCCACCTTCGAAAGGGCACTCAAATGCCAAGAGCAAACAACTCCAGAGCGCATATCAATCGCAAACAGAAGTTTGCAATAATGAGGACGTCTGCAGTGTCCAATGGGCGTGCAATTCACCCCCTAGTGCGTGCAAGTGCGTGGCAATCGATCGAAGGGTGGTGCAGGACAGCGGAGCGGAAAAATAAACCTTTGAAGAGGAGATGCGTGTCACAAGTGCACAGTAGCACAAGTGGTGGAATGGGAGACAAATAGTGGACGGAAATAATAATTGAATGTCTTAACCTCTACACTTATGTGAACATTATCTGCCTTTTCAATTGAAACTAGTGGTGACAGCTTGTGACCACTAGTTGTACTTGAAAGACTTTCCAGAAGTGTGTACATATTTTCAAATTCTATCGGGCGTGTGGCTCTGTGTTCTGGGCTAGTGCGTCGACCCTGACTAGGTCTATACTGACTAGGTTCGATTCCCGGTACGTGGCGAGCCGGCATAAAACCGTAGGTCCACTGTCCCACTGATGTCACTGAAGGGGACCACTCGTGCTAGAACAGTAGCCCGCACAACACGAGCGTTGCTGAGGAGCTAGGCCCTGCCTTTCTACAGGCTGTAGCCCCACCCAAATTGGTTGGATGCGAATAGACACAATTAGTGTTATCAGTCTAAGGGAGACCAACTGATCTTAATGGACGGACACAAGAGACGTTCAAATTTATTGACAAGTTCGTGATTCTATTGACGTGTAAAAACCGGTTTTGATGTTCTAGCAGCACTGCCTTGTAGGCTTTCAGCTTTGCTGCATGTGCCTGCCTGCATTCGCTGCTAAACCAGGTGTTGCTCCTTTATAGTGTCGTAAAGGCATATCAATGGAAGCCTTCCGGCAATACCTCCAGTCCTCGTCGTTTGTTTTTAGAGGCATTTTCGAACTTGAAGGCAGTTTCTTACCTTCTTACTTAAGACCCGGGATGGACCTGGGGCTCAACCAACAACCGTCTCCAGCCAGCTCGATATTTAGCTAGCTGCCACTAGTTTAGCACGGATAGTTGGTTGATGTCCATTTCCACTTGCGTGCGCCATCTGCCTCGCGGTCTTTCTCTCCAGCGCCGTCCCTCGGGTGTGGATTCGAAGACTTTCCGGGCGGAGCAGAAGGCATTCTAGGCGACTGGCGAATGTAGTTCACGATGTCTGCGTTCGTCGTGGACTACAATCGTCGATGTCTTCTTGCTCTGTAATCCGAGTTTACGTTGGTTCATCGGAAGTTTCGGACACAAGAGGACAGGACCCCTTATGGATGTTGGCACTTCGTGACAATACCGTGACTAAACTGAGTTCGTGGTGTTGTCCTCTCAAACAGTCTGTTCTACGCAATCGCTTTCAATGCATGAGATCCCAAAGTATGACGTTTCCATTAAGGTTCAAACTTCAGTGGAACTGCTCATAAATATAAGTTGCTCTCCGCACATTCTGTGGGAGCGAAAATGGAAATACATCCACACCTGTTTCAGAGTGCCTCGGAGATAGCCAAGAACGAGGTCACGTCTTAAGGTGCAAAGGGATCCACAACAAACAGCCGAGTAAACACAAAGCGCACACCAGTTAAGGAATGTGCAAAAAGTTGAGCAGCTAGCGAGGTATGTGTAATCGACTAGGGCACCAAAGGCAGCACGACTTAGCACAAGAAGCCATCCTCACAGGATGAAGAAAAGTTAAAACTGTCACAAGTCAATGCTCCTAATTATTTAGCTCTCATTCCGTACCGTACCTGCTGTCCTAATAAATCCACCCTACAGCGCATTTCTCCACGTTCCGGGGTGTCTATTGTTGCTCGAGAATGAATTTTTTCTCAGCTCCCCCACTGGTTGGCTTGAAACTGAAACTGTGGATGGTGTGGGTGGAAAGCACCGTGCTGCCACTGTGCAGCGTTGACTTTAATTTCGGAATATGTTGGGTTCGCGTGTTGAGCACCCTTGCTTCCTCTTCTATCTCCGTTGCAAGTGGATATTCGCAAAAAATAATTGCCTGCTTTTTTTCATTCCTCGTGTCCTGCATCCGTAGACCTTTTCTCGTTTTTTTTTTTTGTTTGTTTTTTCGATATTTTCGGCTGAGTTCAAGCGAATGGAGGGAGGAAATTCCACATCCAACAGGCAGAGGGGGAGACCGCTACGTGACTGTCTCTCGAGCGGGCTGGTGGGCGTGGGGAAGCGAGCGACTTGATGAGGGGTGTAAGTGGGCGATGCGAGGTGCTGGGCGGGTAGTGGATTCCGCAAAGGGTTGTTGACTTTCTCTCTAGTGGATATTTTCAAACTGGGAATTGATGTTTGTCTTTGTGGCACTGAGCGGATGTTTTTTCGATTTATGCTTTTTTCTCATATTTTTACGCCTGACAGGGACTGTCGTTTGATGGACGGGGTGGCGGGTGGCCGGGTTGGTGGTCGGATGCATGCAGAATGAATTGTTGAAATGAAATCGAAGGAATAAGTGGATGGATTGAATATGATGGGGTGGCAATTCCCGTTCGCCGGGGGATGATGATTGTTTGAAGAAATTGGTTTGACGACGAAGGCTGATTGCTTGTCCTGTCTGCTCTGATCGCGCTGAACGCAAGGCAAATAAAACGCGCGAGGCAGGCACAAGGGCAAAAAAGCCAATCCTTCAGAGATTGAAATCACAAATCTAATAACAACCCCATTGGATAGCTCATTTTTTCCACGTATTATTCGGGAGCTGCATGAAAGTTTGCAAACTATTACGAGGGGAAACGAGGTTAAAGGGAAAAGTTCACTGAATCCTGGCGTGACATTAAGGAGGGCGGGAGGAACACGATGATAACACATGCAATCAAATGAAATTGCTTTTCGAGTTCAGTTGTGAGATTAAAGGGAAAGTTTTCAGCGATTGCTGCTGAGGAAGCCCTGGTGCTGGTAATTTCCGAATTGCGTTTAGCCACAGGCCATTCGGAAATAATGCATTACCACGAAATGTTTGGTGTGCGGCTGCGGGGGAGAGCCTCATCGGAAGCGGTAGCTCGAGATGCTTTTAGGGCGACTATGATGCCTGAGTGGAGTATGACTCACTGCTGGTGAATAGAGATCTTTGAGTGGATCATATTCAGTGCTATTAGGTTGCGTCTGGGGTAGGAGCACTTTTCGCAACGCAAACGAGTCGCGTTCGTGGAAGTTCTCCTTTAAAACAAATTCGATGAAATGTCTAAGCGAATCCATCCTCCATGTCTATCGCTACTCTAAAACATCTGCTAAAGCTAGAAACCTTGCGCAAATGACTCGTTGGTGGACTCGTTGGGCACAGGATGCCTCGTTGCCACAAAACTCTGGCCTACGATCGACGATAAGCGATCGCTTAACCTGATTAGATAGAGCAGGCCAATGGCATTGCGCCATTGAAAGTCACGCATCTAGAATAGGCATTCCTTACAACGACTTTTGCAGACTCTGCAGGGACGAGAATGAGGAAGAAACCATTAAATACCTCCTATGCCGCTGCAATGCATTGCCTCATCCCGCAGATTTCGACTTGTGAGAACCTGCTTCTTTGATAACCTGGCTGCACTGAGCAGCATTGCAACCAGCCATCTTCTTCGCTTTATTAAAAGCACTAATTGGTTTGCGGAATTGGTATCTCAGATCTGCGTGGTAGCGCAGTAGGCCTATGTTGGCCTAAGTATGGCCGCTGTCTTTCCTCACAACTGTCAGCCACTTCAACCTAACCTAACTAAGTTAAAAAAAAGAACAATTTTTCATGAGAAGGGACGGGAATACAATCTGATGTGGGATCTCTTATACACACAGAGATTTGCTACTGCCACAAAATAGTTCCTGAGAAAAGGACGCCAAATACCAAAGGACTTGTTATTTCAGAAATCATTGCGTTAAAATCCTAAGTTGCCGCAAAAAAAAAAAAAACAGGAGGAATTGTTTCTAAAGAGGTGAGGAAAAATTGGGGAAGATTGCACTTTTAAAAACTGGGCGACTCGCCATGGGTGATGGTATGTGAAGGTGATGATGCCCGCGATAATAAATCAAGTCGATTGTTTCAGTGAAGCGAGTACAACTATGCCTGTTGAATAAGTACTTACAGTGAAACCAGGGGAATTGGCCACCTGGGGAGTTAGGAAGCAACATTTTGCACCGTGGGTGCCGGGCATAGACAGGGCTCACTGTAAATATGTAGAGTAGAGATGGGGGCTAGTGAATTCACCAGCACACTTAGAACAAGTTGGTCCATTGTGATACAGTCTACTACTACCGATCGACCTCTCCAGAGATAGAGCTGTTAATTTGATTCGAACCATGGACCCCACTAACCAAATGCAGGCGCTTAACCAACTGCGCCATCCAGTCGACATGGTCTCACTGTACTCCTGGACTGTGAATGATTGTGTGAACGGAAATAAATCTCTTGGTATTGATCGACTGTTTGAGGCTGTAAGCTAGGAGAAGCCTAGACAACGCAGAGGTGACCGCTGGAAGCGTGGGTCGTGATCATAGTACACCAGTTTGACATATGTGAATACGTCAATACACAATAGCCAAGTGTATATCTACTTTTGGCATATTCGAAGGTAGTGGTAGCCCCTTCGGCATTTTTTAAGGCAAAGTTCAGGGAGAGGATCAAGGTTAAACGTTTATTTTGGGACTTGGGACATTGAAAAAATAATCCATTTGAAAGTGACCAGTTATTCACTTTCGATTCAAGTTGTTCAAAATACTGTGATGACATGAGCGGCGCCAGAATTCGTAGAGGCCAGGGTAGCATCTACAAAAACCAGTAGAGCTATGCGTGCTGATGTTCTCTCATGCATGCACAGTGGCGTATTTGACCGAAAAACGTGGCATAAGCCCCACTTTTTTTACAACTCCAGGATACTTGTCTCTGTGTACTTGTTATGCAGATCTACGAAAATATCGTAGATACCACAAAAACACAATCAACATGTGAAACCAATTGGCCACAGAGACAGACAGTTTTTTGAAGATCACGTGGACCATTTGAATCTCTTACAAAACAATACAAAACAATTATGTGTGGATTGTGGGATGGGGGACCAACAGTTTCCTGCCGACTCCGAACGGCTAAGTTTGAGGAGGTTTTTCTAAACAGGCATTCTCTTCGAGCATTGTCAGTGAATCGATAGAGGTGACGCAGTGGAAAAAGTTTGTCGTACCTGGACTTGTACCTAGGCACCACAGATTCACGTAGGAGTGGATGCACATACCCACTACAACAAGGCGATATGAGAGAGGTTGGAAAAGAGTTAACCCAGATGTATGGAATAGAACGTCTTCAGTGAACTAAAGCATGCTGGCATACTGATGGTGCTTGAGTCATGAACATGTAGAAGAGAATTGGACCCAATGTCGACTCTTGCGGAACACCCTGTTGTAACTACCATAAGAGATGCACAGTGGTTGCCCTTGCGATCTAAAGGAGAGAAAACTTACCATCAACGCCTACGCAAGTTCATCAAATATTTAATCGTTCCATAGCTTCAAACACAAAACTTTATGATAAACTTCGTCGAAAGTCATGCTGTAACCACAACCGTGGCGCCCAAAACTCAAATCTAGCCTTTTGGCCAATCTCCGCTGATGGTCACTGTCTCACCTTTCCGGTTAACGTCCCGAGTTATGACGGTAACATCTTGTCTGTTTAGGATACAACAGATATCAACACCAAAAGGTGATGTGTCAAAAAAATCAAGCAAAATAAAGCGACCCTTAGTGTCTAATGCCTGATTTCACGGTACACACTTATCTGCTGGTTTAGCTAAATCGGATCGAACATTAACTTCACTAAAGAATATTTCACAGTCAATATTTTTATGTTGTTTAGGTAAGCCTTAGACATTGTGAACCATTTATGGAAAATATAGGGATCGTGATTGAATACGAAGAGTCGGACTGCAGCACCCAACTGAAGAGAGGTAAAGTGAACACACCAACTCAACAAGCGACTGTTCAAGTAGGTAAATATATGTAAATTTGAATGCGTTCTGTTCTCTTCAACAGCCAGACAACAGATTTGGTGGATTTTCTCTTATACATTTTGGGGTTAATATTTCTCAGGATTGACACTTAAACCAGAAATGAAGACAGATAGAGATGCCCTCTTGCCTTGAAATTTTTGACCACAATTTTGTATATCGTTTTCCAAAGCCTAATTGACCAATCAGAGAACGGCATTTAAATTTTTTCGTGAATAACTGTCAAAAATTCGAGAATAACTGTCAAAAAGCCTCTGAAATTTGTCGATGGGCTTGGGGTCAATCAGCTGTGAAGTTGGGCATCTCTATAATGCTTCATTCCTGACTTCAACCATGGCAATCAGTGGTTTGAGTTATAGGGCCCATACACGACACAGACACGTCGCTGCAGACCACTACTTTTTTGTTGTTGTGCACATGTCGGTCCTGTGTAGTGAGTATCATGTCGCATATTTGCAGCGACGGTCTGCGTGAATCCAAATGTTTTTGAATTTTGCATGATCTCCAACCACGTGTCTGTGTCGTGTATGTTGAATTCTGCGCAGACCGGCTGGGAAATTTGTATCGTAAACATGAATAAAACCACGGATAGCTAATTTCGGATCGAGTTTTTGGAAAATTATTAAAATTGTACCACTTAGTCCAAAATTCGCTTATTTCTTTGCTTTTTTTAATTGAAGAACTAATGATTATGGCGGCATAAGCAGTGTAGGCATTTTTCCGCCCCAACGGCAACGACGAAATGATACAAACTAAAGTCTGTGCAGATTGTCTGCATTGCGTGTCGAAGGGGTGTTTGCACAGACCTAAGGTTTGCGGCGACGCGTCTGTGCCGTTTATGGGCCCTATTAAACCACTACTTGAGTGGAATTTATCGTTAAACGTCCACTGTGAAAACGAAAGTTTATCCATGGATCGACACCTAAGCTCGCACTGTTAAAACGGTCATTAAAGATCTATCAGCCAAGCAACATTTGCGGGCAGTCTTATTGCCATTCCTTAAACCTAATCGACTTGCAACCAGTACACAACTTCCATGGAACAGCATTACTCACTATGCTGTGCACTTCGTGGGACACTATGCTCGTCACATTGCTTGTAAGTATAAAACCTTTTTATTAACTGGGTGAGTAACGAATATTCGCACTCGTACTATGGTCCAATCTGTGATTTTATGATATCAGGACAAGAACATAACTCTGAATGGTACTGTACAAAGTCTCAGGGTCTGCAAGTGCGTCTGGTGATAGTAAAAAACGTTACATGCCGTCTACAGCAATGGGATACATCTACATCATCTGCAAGCCAATGTTGAGAATACTACAAATCTCATCTACACACACTAATTACGTTGCAGATGTCTATCCCATATCCTTTCCCTGCCGTCCCCCGTCGGAACTGCATAATTATTGTACCTCTTCACGGTCACTAGTTACTGCATGCAGAAAGTACAAGTGAATAATGAACTCCATCGAAGCGGTTTACCGGCGAGTAAGCAAGAAAATCCTTCTCACACTACATTGCAATGCTTATGCTAAACATCCCACTGAACTAAAAATACTCACTCCTGTCCACTCTCCAGCGTGGCCAATCAATCTTCAACTAGCCCAAGTGGCAAGCAACTGAACCCATCGATCTCTTCAGAATTCTGTACCCACCTACCTCCACGTGCATGCCATTCCAATCAGAAACCTCTTGCAGATCCATTCCCATAGCAATTAATTTCAAACAGTCCACAACGGCTGCGAAGAAATATTCCCACAAGAGAACACATTTCAGTCTCACTGCCCGCCGACCCCGACTGCGTCGCGCCAGTCCGCAGCAAGAACCTGTTGCACGAGTAATTTATCTCCGCACCCCACGCACTCGCCGTCAAATTGGTTACATCAACTAAACGTTATTACCAAAAAATTACAATCCTTCGCAGACGGTCTCTCGCAAGGTGGGTTCTTTTTGTTTCTGCTTGCGTCTTGCGTCCACTGGCGAGGACCTACCCCAATAAATTATGCATGCCCTGGCCGGCCTACGGCCCACGAATCGCAGAGAGACGCACAAACTATGTATTGTGCTACAACACAACGCGAGGTGACCGGATAGGGTATAGATATGTATGTGTTTAGAAGAAATTTATAAATAATCCGTGTACTTACGATTTCCCTTTGGAGCTTCGCAATGTTGTAGTTGGCCTGCGCCAGGCGGACGCTTAACGTTGCCACGTCGCTGGTCAGTTGCGCCCGTTCCCCTGAATTCCGGTCGACCAGCTTGAGCAGTTTATCCTCCAGACTCTGATTTACCTTTTGCACACGTTTGTGTGACTCATACAATCGATCGTACTTATCCTGCCACGCTATGATACTATCTTCCAGTTCGACTTGTCGATCGGACTCCCGCAAGCACGCTGTCTCCATGGCAATTAATTCGGTTTGTTTCTCGACGAGAGCCTGCTTCAGAACTTCAATCTCTGCATGCAAATGCACATCACAGTTGTTCTATAAGTAGAATAGAATAGAATTACACCAACAACACGTCGCAACCCGCCGGAGGACAATAAATAACAGATAATGCAAGTCTTGAATAAAACACACAACAAAGGCACGAAAGGCAGCGGAAAAAAGAATAAAAGAATGGGAATCTAGAAAAGACGACGCAGATGTCTCCCGACCCGAAGCGAAAATTCCAAAAGACTGAGGCTTGCGTGCGACAAAGGCTGTGGCAACGGTGGCGCGGTGCGGCTGTCGATGGAGATGGGTTGGGGCTGGGGTTGCGAGATTGTCTGACGACTCGGCGAGATAAGAGCCTCGCAGATAACAAGTGTGCTTGGAGGAGCCGGATAGAGTGGGTTTAGGTTAGGCTGGGATGTTATTAAAAAGAAATCGCCCTCCATTCATCATCGGCTGTGCTGATGCCGCCCCGCGCTGCTGCTGCTGCTGCTTCAGACGCTCAGCTTCGTTCTGCTCTCGGTAATCATTAAAAAGGTGGATGTCAGCCGAGATTACAGTCGGCGCGCGGCGTTGACTGTGTGCGACAGTGTCTTCGGAGTATGGGATGTGCGCTTGAGGCGCAACACTGTAAGGGATGAAATTTTGTGAAATGAGCACACGCTGCGATGGAAAATCACACGAATTTTGTGATAAGGATGATCTGTGGGTGGAGAGGGGGCCATCTGAACGTGGTAAGAAGCAAATTGAGAGAATTCAATCTTGAAAAATAATCAAAGTTCACAGGTCCTCAACCGGTCTCGGGGGTTCCATCGGAGAAGATTTAGTGATAGCAAATGCTCAAGGCACACAATGTTTTTGTATGCATGTCAGTGTGGGTGTGGGTGTCGGTGTGGGAGTGGGTGTGGGTGGTGGACGTCCCCGTTGGATGTCAGTTGCTGATGGTGGATCGGGGGTGTGGTGAGGAGGAGACAATGTTTTTCATGGCAAAGATGCGCAATTTATGATTTCTCATGATTGTAGAGATGGACAGAGAAGGTTAGAAGAGGCCAAGGACCCGGCTAATGTGTGCAAAGTCTTTTTTTTTTCAGTTTCAAAATGACAATGCGTTCATTTTCCCATATTCACACAGACATGCTGGAAGAGACGAAAACATGGCATGACGGGAAGCAAGGTGGAACAAATGAAAATTATTCTGCGAGAATTTGTGAATAGTCTGAATAGTCGACAAGCGTCATCTGGGCAAAACAAAATCCACTTCGTGATTCTTCCACATTTAATTGAAAAAAAAATGTCTTCCCAGGTGTTCAGGTCTACGTTCCTAGAAGATTTGGATGGAAGATCGTGTGATCCCTGCAATCCAGTCACTGAAACCGTCGAACAGATGTGGACTAATAAGACATTCTTTCCGATTAGGCATGGGACCAGTGAAGCTGCATTCAATAAGGTCCCGGGCACGCTCGCTGCTTCCAGCCTCGTAACGAAGATTCGGTCTTTTGTCTTTCTCGGGTCCGGAGACTCTCTTTCGTGCATAGTCGCCCATGCGCGGAATACATCCACATCTATATACAGCTCGCAGTTGTATTATCTCTGTTCATCTTCCTCGCTGACAAGACCTGTGCCGATAGATTGGTGAGAAGAGCTTGCGGAGGCTGAATTACAGTACAGACGTGATTAGTGCTAGCCAAGCGGCACTAAAGGACGTAGCATGGAGCATTTTGACGGTGACCCTATGCTGGTTACCGGTCCATGCTGGCATCCAAGGAAACGCACAAGCGGATGGTCTAGTCCCCTAAAAAGGGACCATAGCTGGAGAATATATGACGCTTAGCTCCATTAGAAAGAAAATGGGTGACGAGGCTCTGGACAGAGCCAGGAATCGGTGGTTTGGTCAGGTTATTGGAGCAACAGCAAGGTCTCTATGGCTGATGCTGAGCAAAAAGATCTCATGATCATTGATCAGTTTTTGTCGAACGGAATTGTCCATGCTGATTGGAGTCCTTACTGAGCACTATGCCATGGGTACACATTCAATGCCTCTGAACACACCGCATAACGACTCTTGCAGGAGTTGAAGAGACGAGGAAAAAATAGGATCCGTATACCTGAGAATACACAACTCTAGCTAGGAAAAGGCGACAGTTCCTACGAAATAACTTCTTCGTAGAGCTGGAGGATTTAGGCGGCTTGAACTGGAAACTGGTTGGTTTCGGGGAATAAAAGAAGGTCCCAATTAGGGCTCGGTGCACACATGCTTTATTTTGACGCAAAGTCCAGCAGCGATAACGCTGCGGTGGCGCGATGATTCAGTGCACACATGCGGGTTTTTCTTGCTGGACTCAATCTTCAGTTCGCGTTTGACATGCAGCAGCGGACGCTTATAAAAAGAAACGAGTCATTTTCTCGGACCGAGTGCATAAAACCTATGTTCTTAAAAAGAAACGACGATATTGGGTGTCGTTCAACGGCTAACAAAAGGAATATTTTATGAATCAATATTACGAATATGTATTGGTATGCCTTGGATGGAGTACCACTCCATATTTCAGAAAATCTTTTTATCTCATTAATAAATAATTGTATGTGCATGCGTCAGGCGATGCGCGATGCCGCAGCGTCAGCGCACGTGCGTGTGCATCACAATTGTACAAACAATTTATTTGTGAGCACCAAATGCGATGACGCTGCTTACTCTTCTCTCGTTATCAATGAGTTAGAAAACAAAAAACAAAAAAGCGATTTGTACGGATTTCAGTAAAGCCCTTGGTTTCGTCAACCACTCTCATTTGGGTTTCATTCCAATTTCCTAAGTTGGACATTTTCTTTTCTCTTAAATAGAACCAAAAGAGTTAAAATTGGAAACTCTTCAAAACCAATTAAATGTAGCTCAGGGGTACCGCAAGGTAGTCACCTACGTCCACTATTATTTATTATATTCATTAATGATATTATTTTCTCAATTAACTGAATCTTTGCTGTATGCGGATGATATAAATATATTCAAAAGCATTAAAAATATCAATGACTGTCTTCTGCTACAGTCAGATATTTACAGCATCCTAGAGTGGTGCGAAAATAATGATCTTAAACTTTATTTAAATAATTACCATTAAATTTCTTTAGGTTAGGTTAGGTTAGATTGAAGTGGCTGACTGTAGCGCAAAGGACAGCAGACACACATATGCCAAGTATAGGCCCATTGTGTTACCACGCGGACCTTGGGGTACCTATTACGCAAACCAATTAGAGCTTTTAATAAAGCGGAGAAGAAGGCTGATTGTAATATTGCTCAGTTCAGCCAGATTATCGAAAAAGTGGGCCCCCAGAAGTCTGAATCTACGGGACGAGAGAGCACTGCAGGTGCATAGTAAGTGTTCAATGGTTTCTTCTTCGTCCTCGTTCCTGCAATTTCTTTAACGCGACTAGTTTTTCCAACCCAATTTAATTATTCTATTGGAAATTCACATCTTTCGAATACTAATAGTGTCAAAGACTTGGGTATTACATTTAACTCCTCGTTTACATTTCAAACAAACTAACGACTGCAAACCCAGCAGTCGGCATCTTTAAGCGTAACACTAAAGGGTATTAACACTATGCGTGTCCCTCGTGCAAACTTTCCTTGAATGTGCTGTCGTAGTTTGGAACCCAGCTTTCATCAATTTTCCGAAAGGCTTTGAAAACAGCGAGTCACCAAGTACATTTTTTATAAAATGCATTGCAGCTATAAAGCATGGTGTCAACAGCTAGGCTTAAAATCTCTATCAAACTAGATGCACCATTCGCAATGTAATGTTTGTTATAGATATACTTTGCTGCCATATAAAATGTTCTTATCTCTTATACATGATTCAATTTCATATGCCATCTACTTGCTCCCTACTTGGGATATTTTATTTGAAAGGTTCCACAGTAGAAACTAGGGTAAAAATGAACCGCTAACGAGAATAATTCGAGTTTTCAGTGAACATTCACAACATTTGGAAAAGTCTCTTACAAGACCGCTCTTTGAAATTACACCAATACCTCGGTTTGAGTCGTTCCGGTTTGCGTCGTATTTTAAAAATGCTCTGTAACTTTAAAGTTTCTGTTTCGGTTTGCGTCGATGACATGAAAATGTTTGTCCCATCGCGATTTGTTAACTGTATGCTTGCCAATTTGTGAGGAATTCCCTAAACTGCGGGGAACCTCCACTTGGTTGTGAAGGATGTCTTTTGTTTTGTTTTTTCATGAATTATTATATTTTTTTTTTTAAATAAAAACTTGATTCTAAAATTTATTTGCTTTTGATTTATATTTTTTTAGCTTATACAGTGGGCCATGGAACCAAAAATGTATGTATACAAAATCGTGTTTCGCTTTGTGTTATTTCGATTTGCGTCGCAACTTTCCGGTCCCAATTAGCGACGCAAACCGGGGCATTGGTGTACTTTATTAAGCCTTTTTATCTTCCAATTATTTGTTAAACTATAGAAATATTTATTTTATATTGTACACTAAATATGATGACACTAAATAAATAAATAAAAATCACGCATGTGTGCAGGGCACAGTTGACCTAACACGTTGCTCATAGCGAGCCACAGCGGTCAAAGAGGCTGTGAATATTTTCACAGTTTGGCACCCGATTTCAACAAGTTTCACACATTGTGGGAGAGCGTATCGATTCATAGTTATAGTTCACCTATAGCTAAACTTATAAAAAGTAGTTGCAACGATTGTTGAATATTGATGACAGTTGGATGGCTCTGCATAGCTCACTTGTGGGCCTTTGATTCTCTCTCCATAACCTGTCTGTGTGTGACTTTTTTAAGTGCTCCCGAGAAAACATTCTTCTGACATTACGGTTCCTGGTGAAGTTGGGCAGCAGCCAACTACGATCACGCTAATCAAGTTTTCGTTTGTAATTTTTTCTCTCAACAGGGACACTGACGGCGACAACTAGTTGCTTACTCTGTGCAATGGTCCACTATGAACCAAGAATAGTGTACGTGAGCCTCTGTCACCACCCAGTAGTTACCACACATTAAAATATAACATTCCGCTATTTTACACAGAATCCAATTGATTTGTTCAAAAAACAACTGACGAACACGCTCTGCTTTCATTTCTCTCCAACATGTATTCGAAATTAAGGTTTCTGAAGTTGTCCAAGCCTACCCATTCCACCCATGCTGGGAAAGCACAGTCAGATTTTGTCAGAGCTTTTCTCTAAATTTAAGTCACATTAGGCAATCGAGCGGCGCCTACGCTGAACATACATAACAACTTCGCTAGGTTTCGTTAAGTTTCGTCAACTTGTGGTTGCCTTCCATTGCCTCTTCTGGTTCCCAATGAGGTCGCTCTATCTAAACAAAATATTTACAAAAGCTTTGCGGCTTGCTCTTCCCTTTCACGACTTCACCAACATTGTGCGTTGCATCTTCATAAATGATTTAATTACCATCGCGACCTTGTTTGCTGTTATGTCCCGTGCACACACTTATAAGCACAATCACCAGATGAGACCTGCCATCGTGCGAGGAATCTCATGTTAATTCATTTATTTGCGGTCGTAGACACACTCTGCCATCAACATCTCTTACGTACAGGCACAAAAATTGATTTTTGCCATACTGCGTCGCAGCACAGAGGTTCCGTGATTGCTTATTATCTTGGTGCCGCAGTCACGTGAATGCAATATTTTTCGAATTAAAGGAAAACAGCGATGTAATCAGTTACAAAACAGAGAAGCCAAACACGCTGAATCAGCTTTTGATGAAATTAATTGCTTCTTATTCAACAATTTGTCAGGAAATGTTCGCATGGAAGAACGTTAACCGGTAAGTTACGTTGTGTCTCAGAAGCCTTCACAGATATGACCCATTTTTGACTTTATGGAGCAACCGCAACATTCGGCCAAAGCTAATGTTAAATAAAGTTGGACCAAATTACGTCCAGATGGTACCCGAATGAGTCAATCCATTTTTCCACTAACTCCACTGCAGATATGTGGGGTGAGGTAGGCCCCTAGTTAGGTTATGAAGAAGAAAGCGTCTTTGGCCGGAAGTGGGAAAAATTCGATTTATGTACTTCAATGGAGGTTATCTGATATACATTCCCATTTGTTACAGTGGCCTGTAATAAGTTTTTTCTCATCCTGCATACAGAACTAGCCTTGCACAAATTTGTTCTCTAACCTCACTATTCATGTGCGCATTCATGTGATTGTTGTTCCCCATGTCCTTTGTCCTAACTCAGAGAGGAAGAGATATAATTTGTAGACAACGCGGTCTAAATCAGTATTTAGTCTTCCTACACTGTGACCATAATAACCAGTTCGTTAAGTTTCGTTAACTTTTGCTTACTTACGTGGGACCAGTCATTGTCTACGAACGTAAATGACAGCAACAGTGGTGGAATGTTGTGAAAGTTTCTACAACGAATTGTGTTTACGAAACTTGACGAAGCTTCTGGTTGAACTTCGTTCAATTCGGATGTACGCTTAAGATAAGTTCATTCAATAGTAGTTCGCTGGTTCTATAAACAGCTCTATGGCAGAGAGATCCAATGTGCAATAGTCATTGACAACCGATACAACTTCAGTTTTCTCAAAACCAAAATGGAATAAAGGCTTCCGGCTCGAAATACTCAATTTCTTAACCATTTTATTGAGCATGCTGCCGGACCCTGAACATTAAGCAGGGCTGGTTGGTCGGTTGGTTTAGGTGGCTACCAGAATTGGTTTAAACCGGGTACAAGTAGCCACCGTTTTGATACCACGCCTCGGTTGTTAGGGTTTGCTAAACCCAGCCGGTGGAGTTTGATAATTTGGTTATGCTATCTCTGATATTCTTTAATTCCAAACGAAAATGGAACAGCAATGGAACTGAATCATGGAAAGTCCAATGATATACAATCTACGTGGAACTTATTCGAATGCATTTTGAGTTGAATATTCTCGCATAACACCTGTTACGGATTTCAAGTTAAACTGTTTCTCTGATACAGACATTCTCAACGCGGGGCCGTTCTGCAACTATTGGGTCTATAACTTAATTCATGCGGTTTGCTAAGAGATGGCGTAACTTGTGTTATTCCATTGGAGCATGCCTTGGAAAGCTACTGGCAATATTTTTTTTTCACTCAAATATGTCGAACTTTTGCGGGGAGTTCTTCTTCATTACTTTAAAATGAAGAAAACTGCGCTAGCTAAGTGGCTTGGCTTGGCCAACCAGCCAAATCAACGGCAAAGCCGAATATCCATGGTGCGAAGGTAATGCTCTATATTTGGTGGGATCAGAAGGGTGTGCTGTATTATGAGCTGCTAAAACCGGGTGAAACCATCAATGGACAACGCTACCGAACACAATTAATCCCTTTGAAGAGAGTAGTAGCCGAAAAACGCCCGGAATTTGGGACCAGACACGAGGCAATAATTTTCCATCATGACAACGCTCGGCCCCACGTTGCTATTCCGGTTAAGAACTATTTTGAAAACAGCGGATGGGAGTTTTACCCCACCCGCCTTGTAGCCCAGACCTTGCCCCTTCTGACCACCATTTGCTCCGGTCGATGCAGTACGCCCTCACTGTAGTACGGTTCACATCAGAGCAGAATATCAAAAATTGGCTTGATTCATTCTTGGCTGCCAAGACGGCGCAGTTCTTTTGGGATGGGATCCACGAATTGCCAGAAGCCCTCCTTTTCTCAAAGACATTGTTGGTAACCATATTAAATCTGAAGAGCTGCTCGCTGTACCAATCCAATAACTCACGCCTTAATGCTATACAACTCTGTTTGTTATGAAGTCGATCTACAATTGAGCAGGGATCATTTTAGGCATACAATTATGAATTTGTTAAAATCTTCTGGTGTCGCATCATTATCCCATCATTGCTCAGTTTTATACCGAATCCCCTCGGTGAAGCCGCAGAAACTGTTTCCCATCATCTCTGAGCACTGTAAGTCATTCGAGGGTGAAATATGTGTTGTCCGTGTCAGGACCCAGCGTAGAACTTGACGCATCTATCCAACCGTGCGGACACCATGCGGTTTTTACAGAATACTATTGCAGGTCAATATTCCTTTAATGTCATTGCCATGCCTAGTCGATCACATCGAGCTGCCGATGAGACGATGATGTCAGAGTTCCTCCCACGCAGAGTACACCTCTCTCCAGTTGGGTGCGAAAAACACTTCAAATACCGTCGACTACCTTCCTCAAATTAATCTGTACATGCTTGGGAACTCAATCCACCTCTTTGTACAACCAAGACAACACACTAGTCAACAGGTCTGTAGTCAACGTACAATCGGAAAATTATCATATCTCAAAAGAGGATTTAAAATGCAGCTGAGACTGTGAATAGTTTCCTTTCAGGGTGTTGCAACAATTTATCACCGGAAGCATACGTTCTTAGGAAGCATTTGTCTGGCCTTCAGCTCTCTGCGCTGCATGCTAAGATCGTAAGCAGCCATTGATGTAGAATCAACCAGTGTCAGGATTACTTAATGAACCTTGTGCTCACACAGTGCTCAAGATCTCACAATAAACGCTGGCATTCATGTGAGATTAAGGAACTGCACTATGGTGCCCCCTCTTGGAGCGAGTTCAGAGCGTTGGAGTATGCTGTACATGTGCAGCAGGTGTCATACCCAGGATGACATAATGCAATGCATTCATTCCAGACTACCACTCCAGAAATGCCCCCCACTTTGTTGCAATATGCATGAGTCAATGCACTGCAAGAAGATGCATGGCTGCCACAGGAAATACGGTCTGATGGGGTTGAGAAATGGAGAGATGTTATGGCATCCCAGTTGCCCTGAATTGAAGAGTTTAAATTCGGAGGCTGGCAGCTATGATGGGCTTGTACTTACACTGCCTTGTCCAACTCTGCTCTGCGGTGACAGCTGTGAACGTTTTTTCCAAACGCAAAGTTCTATTTTGGTAATCGACGTCATCCTCAAGGCAGAGATTTTCACAACACAGCCGTAACAGTTCGCTTAGCAGAGTATCTTCGATGCCGCGTGTGTAAGCCTTTCCGTATTTATCTCATGAGCCCACACACGTTTAACGTTTCTCCGTTTCAGCGAAAGTCGTACAGTGTTGTGTACTTCATTTTGACATCCATCCAAGTACGTACCAACTCTCACAGAAGAGATTCTCGCCTCTTGATGGATTAAGCAAATTATCCTTACGCTCACGGGCCGCAGGCCAATTATAAGATTTATTCGAAATAAATGGATTTAATGGATACTGTATTATACCCATTAACCTGTCAGGTGAAATGTACAGCACTATTGAGGAAGTGTGGCTAAGATCTCCGTCACAGCCGAGAGTTCTTTATTGGATGGTATAGAAATTAATCTGCCGCCGGAGCATGATGAACGTGCTGTTAACTGAGTTCGGAGATCGAGGAAGTGTATCCGGCGGACACCACGTGGATATTGATGCTTAACTTCTGAATGATTTTATTGCTGCGGGAAATTGAAGCGCTTGCTGATGCCAATGGATGACGCACACACCGCCAGTGTTAGTTTGTTACCAGGACCAGATGACACAGAGGGGACTTTAATTTGAAATCAATTGATTTGTTGAACTTCCTAAATCATTCTGGATTATGGCGGTCGGAGTAGTGGCCATACGGGAGGCTTGTCGTGCATGCAATACCACCCACCTAGCAGATCAGGGCTAAATTAAAATGTTGCAATCATTGCGGACAGCTCAGCTATTGCTAGAGTCACCCCAGCCTCGAAGTAAGATTCATCGCGCGGACGATGACATGGAAATGGAAAATCTGGCAAGGAACGGTTCTTCAATGGTTGTCTGCCACGTTCCCTCTAAGACAGAATCAATCTTACCTTAAACATGACGGTTACTGCTGCCGCTAAGGTGCCAGTTTACACAACAAAATAAAAATAATGGATACTTCAACGAGCTCAATCATATATCGTAAGAATATCTACTAGCCATCAGCAACAATCCTCGGCACTCTTCCACTCTGAAAGATGAAATTTGAGAAGCTTTTTCTAGACTTTGAGCATTTTTAGTGACTCGAAAGAGGTGGAGCCGTGAATTGTGAAAGTTGCTAAATTCGGGGATTGAACCTAGATCCGCCAGCGGGCACACTGGATACGTCCTTTCTAAACGCCCTAGACAAGTTCGTCGGAATGAATAATATGAACGAACCGGCCCTCCTGCTTTTCGGATCTGAGCCACATGCCTAGTGGAAGTAGGACTAGTGTCTCTGTCAATCACTCGTGTTTTGCCTTTTGTCACGAGGGGGAGAGGCTTACAACTGTATGCCGAATCCAAATGATGCAGACTGCATTGTCGTGAATCGAAGGATTTGCCGTCGTGAACTATTAATTTTGTTATGCAGGCAATAGAATTAGAGAACCTTGTTTTTATGTTTTATTAGCTCCTCTTAGAAAATGTACAAGGATGGACTACAAAGCCACATGAAATTGCTTCTTGTGTGGTGCGTTCAAGAATTCAGACGGTTGCGCAAGTATTCAGATTTGAAGCAGAAATCAAGTATTCCTTGGTCCATAATTGTCGTTTCTGCAACATTTCATCGATTAAGGGTGTTGACTCCTTGAATCCCCTTGAATTTATGGCTGAAACACAATATTGCATTGTTACAGCCGACTTCGCGTCGCGGAGGTGCTCCGCCAACGCTGCCTTGAAATGTTAACTCAATTTATCAGCTTTTTCATTTCTCAAGTGTCAGTTGACACAACAAACTCTCTCTGAACTCTGGACGCAGCTCTATCGCAAATTTTTCCAACACGATGGAAAACAATGCGATCCTCTCATGTCTCTCATTTTTAACAAACGTATGACGAAGTAGTATTTTGTGTATAACCTTTCGATTGCTTGTGTTGACAGACGACGGAAGCTCCTCTCAACTCTCTGAAATTGCCGAACGTTCATACGTCGACACGGATTGCTTGTGTTGACAGACGACGGAAGCAGCTCTCAACTCTCTGAAAATGCCGAAAGTTCATACGTCGACAAGGCGAGAATCAGTATTGAAAATACTTGATTTCTGATTTGACGATATCTATCTCCGCGTACAACATTCCGTTCAATTATTCCCGCTGATTATTATCCCCCTATTATGGTTGGCGAGTCGAACGTTCGGTGCGGGTTGTTCTCATTGCCGAACTGACCCTTTCGACCTGCTACGGTTGGCGAACCTTACAATTCGAGAAAACTCTTGCACTTCGAAACATTTTTGACATTTCAGTCGAATCAAATGTTCTCAATTCGCCAACAATTATACCAATTACTATGACTCACACGTTTATATCGTAATAGGAGGTATTTTTTATATGAAGATACGCGCAGAGGGTATTGCTAAGCGTCCGGGGCCATGATCCAGCACAGGCCGAGGTTATAGCCATAGGCCACATTGGTTTTAAATATCTGTGGTCTGTGGGAAATATCAGGCTGGGAAGAGCATTTCATATTCGTGCGGTGCGGCTGAAGAACGAGTCTCTGAATTTAACTGTGCGTTCGAAAGCAGGCTTAAAGGTAAACTGATGATCATTCCTGGCCAGACGGGTATTGCGGGTGAATTGATGGAGAGGAGGAATGCAGTCAGCCAGCTCATTTGGTCATCGTTTGTTAAAATAGCGATAAAATACGGACAAAGAAGCGACAGTATGTCATTGTGAGTCTAATGACTCTGCGATATTATTATCTCCTGTAAGTTTTATCGCTCGCTTTTGAATTAGTGCTCTAGTCTAGTAGGCGCAGTGTGGTCTTGGGGGCACCAGACACCCTGCAGATTTTTTCAAGAAGGGGGACAAAAGATTGCTCCATCTACAGTGGCACATCTCTTTTAAGTCTCTCCGGGAAAGTCTACGCTAAGGTGTTGGAAGCGCATTCTAGAGCTATGGTCGAGCCCAGGATGGGGGATGAACAGTGCGGCTTACGTCCCGGTAGAAGTACAACCGATCAGATTTTCACTTTAAGAATGGTACTTGAGAAGGCTTGGGAGTCTGCCTTTATATAGTCTGCCTTTTATAGTCTTGTTTTATAGATTTGGAAAAGCCATATGACCCAGTCCCTCGAGGTAAACTGTGGACAGTTCTGCAGGAGTATGGGATTGATTGTCCCCTTCTGAGGGCCAGTCAGTCTCTATAAACAAACTGTAGCAGCTGTGTTCGTGTTGCTAAATCAACACCTTTCACCGTGGCGTTGGACTTCGCCAAGGGTGCGTCTTGTCACCTCTCCTGTTCATTGTATATTTGAACTGGATGTTGCAGCGCAGCCGAGGCGAGGAATGTTTCCCATTGGGAGCATTCAGGGTAAGTCATCTTCTTTTTACAGCCGACTTAGTTATCCTTACATTTTTCCAGACTGAACTCCAGCGCGCACTCGATAGGTTTGTGGCCGTATGTGCTGATGTGCTGTCCCGCGTCAAGGCGCCATTGGTCCTCCGCATTAAGCGGCTGCCCTCGATTTGAACAGCTGTCATCAACCCAGGGGACATACGAAAATCACGAATGGCCGATTGAATTATTGCGATAAGAGTCGAAACGACTCGGGTTGCCACGCCGGCGGCGGCTGTCTGTGACTCATGCAGCCCGCGACATCACTCCCCAAACAGCAGTTAAACTTGCGTGCGTGTGTCTGTTCACCAAGACAATTAGCATTTCCGATTATATCACACAAAATTAATTCAACATAAAATCTCCTTATCCCGTCAATATCGGATCTGCTGAAACAATACATTAGCGCCAGGCCATTCGAAGCCGGCTGAAGCGACCAGCCGCCGAAGCCGTTGTAATCAAATGAACGACGATAAAAGTTCACCAACACAAGGACTCGCCAGGCACATGAGGAGCACTAAAATGACGAATTTGGGTCAATTACAGAGCGGATTTTGCACGTTTCCCCCCATAGTCCATCACCGTCAGCGAGCGACTTGTTTATTTATGTTTATCGTCCTTGGGCATTAGCTTCGACACACACGATGCGTGTATGTTTGTAGTCCGCTATTTTTATGGAGATCCTTAATCGGTGTTTGACTTTATTGTTCCGCTTCCGCACACGTGAGAGACCCCACAAATCGATGGAGACTATCGAAAAATTGGAGTATCACCGTCCCCTGCTGCTGGCTCCCATGTGTACCTCTTTTTTTTTTGCGACTTGCTTTATTGACACGCGGATATAGGGTTAAAGCCTTCCAGCCATTTATCATCGTGATAGGCGCCAAGTGCTTATTCCACACGTAAACGTATCCTCACAGTCGTCGGGCACTAGGCGGGATTACGAGCGCACAAAAGTTTCCCGCAAAAACTAAGAGGAGAGCGGCGTTTTATTTATAACTACGTATCGTATTGCAGTTATCCTTGTGGAATATGATTCATGCCGATGTGCATGCGGACTGCTGGCCGACTGTTCACCTGAATGGGGTCCATCAGAATGAGATTGCGATTTGCGAAAAAATGGATATCAAAGGCGGATCAATGGAATGCGATAAGGAGATTATACGTTTGAATTCCTGGATTGGATTGTGTGGAGAACCTTATCGACGTGTCTACGTGTGTTGGAAAGTCCTGCTGACACTGAACGAGAGCAATTCGTTTTCAAACGTGGTTGGAACAATCGCTGTCTGTATGGATGCCTGACTTTTCAAGCATTCATAACGAGCGACTGAAAAGGTCAAACTTCACTGCGATTGCGAAGAAAGGGGACCAATTTATCCCCATTAAATGAGAGGAGAAAGAAGAGAGTTCAAACATTTCGAATGAGGGATTGGCAGCGTCTTGCAAAGAGGACACGGAACTAAACTAAGCTGGATTTGCTTGAAATAATGGGGATGTCAGCCCACGTGAACGGATACGGGGCAAGTCTTTTTCACAATTAAAAATCCTTGTACTGACAGTAGCGGTGAGTGAACAACTTCAACTACGGTCATTGACAATGAAAACGGTCTGCAGACAGTGGGCGGATTTATTGGTGATCTTATTGCTTACAGAATAGGCAATATCTTGTCGACTGGTTGGAGGTGAACTACCAAAAAGGTGAAAGCGACCTTGTCAGAATCCCATCAGATACTGGCTCAATTTTTACATAATTGACCCGCGGGAATGGAAGTTTGCTGTGGAAATGTGGCTGTATCATGGCAGTTGAATCAAGAGCTGTATTTCGGCTGACTGAGACTGCTACGGCGAGTGCTAAGGAGACTTTTGTTGTGGCAAGGGGGTTGTTTAATAGCAGCCTAACTGATACCAAAGTGCTACCATGACACCAGTCATGGAATGCGGCTGTCCGCTGTGATAAAACGTAGTTCTTCCTGGATAGAAATGATGAGGCTATGTTTCGGACTCGAATCTAACAAGAAGCATCTGACAACAAAGTAAGATGTTAGACGTTCTCTCCGAACGTTGCCATGCACAGCATGGGAAACTTGAAGGTGGGAGATCCCCTTGTTATGAAGTTTATTCGAAGGCTCGAACATGAATTGTACTAATTTTTAATAATTTCCATGAGACAGTAGCTCTTAATAGCATAACTCCTACCAAGACATGTACCCTCGCTAGTTATATAGTTAAACGTTATTATATACGATGTCAATGCTTAGAAACGATTGTAAAAGACCTTGCTAACAGGCAAGGTGTTGTAAGTGCTAGAGCGGCTGCCATACTGCGATCCACTGAAGGTCATCCTTCGCTTGAAGATTCATTTTTTTTATTGTTTTATTTTTTGTGCAATGCACAACTTCCTCATTATTTTCAAATTACGTTTATAAACATTTAGAAAATCATTTACAACTTGATGTGTAAAGTACACCGATTTCTCGAAAGCCTTTGATAAAGTACATCACACTTTGCTTTTAAACAAGCCTTTGGGATTCCATTCGTCAATGTAAGAGGGGTTTTTCAATTACTTAAAGGACAGTAACCAATTGGTGAAGATCGGTAGTTTTAGATCTCGAGTAATAAAAGTTGCATCGGGCGACAAGGTAGCCATGTGGGGCCATTACTCTTTCTTTTGTTCATAAACCATGTTCATGAAATTTTCAAATATTATAAAATTTAAACATTCGCAGACGACTTCAAATTATATTTGTCTATAAATAGCTCAACAGATTGTAATAATTTCCAATTTGATATCCGTGTACTAGTGGAATGGTGCAAGCACAATGGAGTAGAGCTGAATATTCAAAAATGTAATCTTTTTACTGCATATCGAATTACATCCCCGATTGTCAATGATTGTTTCATAAATGATAGTAGACTTAATCGCCTAGAAGAGATTAATGATCATGTACAATGGTATTATTCAAGGTATTGCCCATCTGAAGCTATGATTTGTTCCCATCTTTCTGGCAAATTTGTGGATCCCATCCCAAAAGAACTGCGTCGGCTTGGCAGCCAAGAATGAATGTGAGGGCGTTCTGCATCGACCGGAACATATGGTAGTCAGAAGGGGCAAGGTCTGGGCTATAAAGCGGGTTGAGTAAAACTTCCCATACACTGTTTTCCAAATAGTTCTTAACCGGAATAGGAACGTGGGCCGAGCGTTGTCATGATGGAAAGTTATTCCCTCGTGTCTGGTCGCATATTCCGGGCGTTTTTCGGCTACTGCTCTCTTCAAACGGATTAATTGTGTTCGGCAGCGTTGTCCATTGATGGCTCATAATACAGCCCACCCTTCTGATCCCACAGAGCATTACCTTCGCGCCATGGATTTGGCTGGTTGGCCAAGCCAAAATCACCACCTTTTAAATCGAGCAATCTACTTTTGGCACGTTCCCCCAAAATGCGATAACTTTCAGCGGCAGTTTTCTTCATATTAAAGTAATGAAGAAGAACTCCCCCAAAGCAAAAACACTTTTTCATTCACAAAGTTCGACATATTTGAGCGAAAAAAAAATGATTGTTGTTTACGCTTCAAATGAATGACATATCTGAAATGACGTACACTGATAGCAGCTTCAACGCACGTTCCAATGGAATAATACAAGTTACGCCATCAATTTTTCATTACATTATAGTTATAAAATTGTGAAGTCTTTCTGAAAAGTAATCGTAAAGATTTTCGGGATATAACTCGTTAGTCAGACTGTATTTAGAATACTCTCCCATCATTTGGGATTCAGATTTGAAAGAATACAAACAAATTTTACGAGATATGCTGTCCGTAAACTATATTCCTTCGAAAAACTCCCTAAATATGACGATAGATGTAAAATAATAGGCTTGCAAACCTTAAATTGAGGCGTAAGGCGTAAGGCAGCTCCAGCCATGTTCATCCGCGACATTATTAGTTGCCGTGTAAATTTACCAGATTTTAGATCTCTTCGGGTTCGAAAGTTACTATATGACAAGAGGCATAGAACCAACTAAATACTTTAAAGAACTTAGCAAAGAGATTGATTTTAGCTTGTCTCGATTCGAGTTTAACAAATTTTTCCATACACTATTCAGATGCAAAATCGGTAGATGATCCTTAGTCGCGCAGCAAAACGATACTACTTAGAGAACGTAGTGTTTTGTGTGTTCTGTGATGCCAGCAAAAAAAAGGACATTCAACGATGTCGCACGATCTTCCATGTCATATGCCATACAGTGAACATGTGATTCCCTCAAGAAGGGGATGTCGCGCTAAGCCATGCGGATCATCTCCACTTCAGCATGGGATCCAGCTGACCCGCTAAACTAATTTTAAATCAAGAAAGACATATTGCAAAATGTGCACGGCGGCGTGTAAAACAATTTTGTGAAAATGACATGGCGGCTTGACAGACTTCCTGGTTTGTGTTTGACAATTTTAACACATCCCACTGGCGCTTGCCTGTCAACAAAAATATGGTATGATGTGGTTTATGATTGTAACAAGGACGTTTGTTGCTGTTTAATGGCATTATTTGTTTCGAGTGAAACCGCTGCTAAAATTTGTCTATTTCAAATGAAAGTGATGAAAAGGCTCTAGTGGGGAATGAGGGCAAAATGAGGAATATGCTGTCATCGAGAAAGGACGCACAACATCGACTTCTTGGGCAGAGCGTCTCAATGGGCAGCTTTAACTTCGAGGCAGTCAAGGACTTCGTCTACTTGGCTCCAAAGTAAGTGGTACGAACAACATCAGTACCGAGATCAAACGCAGAGTACCTTTTGCCAGCCGCAGTTTCCATGGCCTCAAGAGGCAATTGAGTAATAGAGCCATCTCTCGAAGGCCCAAGACGATTTTATGTAAGTCCTTGATCATCCCAGTTCTGCTATACAGAGCGGAGGCATGGACAATCGCAACAGCGGATGCGGAAGACCATGCTTTCTTAGAGAAAAAAGTTCTTTGTGCGACCGTTTCGTTGACGGTCCCTCGAGGAGAAGATTCCACCACGAACTGTACAGCGACATGAGCCTAGCCACGAATCAACAGATTCAACGCCTAAGATGGCTAGGCCATGTAAAGCGCATTGACAACGCTGCTCCAGCCCGAAGTGTCCTCGAGTCCGAACCTGTGGGACAACGCCACAGAAGACGCCCCCCGTTGTGCACCTAGACGGACCTCAACCAATGTAGAGACTGTTGGCTTAAGATCGATTCCAGCTGGAAAGCCTTGTTGGTTGAGGACCAGGCCCATCCCGGACTGTAGCTCCACAAGAGGGAGAAGGAGGATTGATAAAAACTGCTAAGACCTGATAAAACGAATTAAATCTAGCATTGACCAAAAACTACCACAATCTCCGCAAATCACTAAACAACGCAAACTTGCAAACCAAGTACAAAGCTCTTTGCTAGGCACGGTCCAAGCTCGGACTGTTACGTCACCCATATCAATCAATCAATTTAGGTGAAACAAATTCAACAAAAAATGTGCTTCTGGACTGAAGGTCCATAACCACTTCCACAACAGGAACATACTTGACAGCATAACCGAGAAGTAAACATCTTTAACAGAATGGATAGATGGGCCAATAGGAGTTCTCCTCTACTCTCACAGCAGCAAGCACAGCACGAGTAGGGGTTTTAGGAGATAAATCAAAAAACAAACAAAAAGCCCCCGTGACCCTTTACTGGTTCACAGAAATTCATCACATGTAAATGAGGAGTACTGACATGCATTGCATACTGACTCTTTGTTTCAATAGTTAGCCCAAAACTAATGGACGGAGTCACAGTTTCGTGGACAGCTTAAATGAGGACGTTAACTGCGATTGCTCTTAACCGGAGTGCATTGATTGGTTTTCATAGACACAGGAGTACCCAATCCGCTGCACTTAATATACCTCGTCACATTCCGCCAGTAGGTATATTCGGACGACTGCGTTTAGACTATAGGCCATGATTCTCAACAAATGCCGCCCTTCCCCAACAATCGCCGTTTATCTCAATCTCTCACCAACCACAAGTCCTTCGAGATTCTGTAAATCTTGACAGACAGATCGAATGCGGAAAAGGAGGGAGCATAGGTGTACTCCACGATCATCACATATCTCACTAAATGTTGTTTTTCTGGCAGAGACCGCAGGGATCAAAGATGTGACATCCAAAATGGATTTGGATATTCAGAGCTTGTTAATTCCTACGTAGGCTACTTGGAGGGTCTGAGCCTGAGCTATTGCTGATGGTTTACGATGAAAGACTTCAAAGAGGTCCCTTAACACTATCGTCTGTGTCATGTGGCGGGGCGTTGTGACATGTCGGGTGATTGGGGACTAAGGAAACACACAATCACGACAGCCACTCGAACCTAACCTCACCATCTGCCAAATTCAACCGACAAAGAATCTCCTTCACCTCCGAAAATCAATCAAAAATTGCCGAAAATTCAAGAGCCCTCGAGAACAGACTCGATTTCTTTGAAAAATCACACGAGGACAACTGTTGAGTTCACGCGCATTTCCATTGGCTGCTTGAACATTTTCAGATTCCACTCATTTCCGGCCGAACGTGAAAACAACTATAACAGCATTCCTGGCGCCACAAAGGAGTCACTTACGATGAAAGCATACATTTTACTTCCCTGCAAGCAAATATAAATGCCCTACATACCATTCATCCAGTCCCAGCGGGGGCGAATAAAACTCAAGGACCTCACTTGGCTCCGGCGTAAAACGGGCCGAGCGATTGAAATATAATTCTCACACGCTCCCAAGCGGCGGCGGCGTATTTCCAAATAAAATATAAAAAAAAAAAACAAAACAAAACAAAATACATAACTATTCAAACTATTCAGAGCAACATCTCAGGTTTGATTCGGAAACCACTGGAATTCAAGGCCAGGCCAGTCACACACCATGAACTGTAGTGTTTTATGCTTCCCCGAGTCGTAAAGCCTGCCCCAAATGACCGTTTCAAGCGTCACTGAAAATCCCTCCATTAACCTATTTTTGTAAGCGAAAACGTAAGCCATTTACAAGGATACTAGAGCATGGCAATAAAACAATTTTTTCTTCCATCATTTTCGTTTTTTGTCCACAAAAATAAACACAGCACTGCACCGCACTTGTCCCGCATCACACTTGAGGATAGTTCAAGAGACTCTTCAGTCGGAGGTGTGCAGTATGCGGCTGGGAAATTTACATTTCCCCATGAACGCCCGGGTCCCAAGTACAAAAGCACTTGATTAGCATTTCAAATGCCTTAACAAAGAGTCCTAACACCTTGTCGATTGCACTCGTGGTTCTCGAACGAAAGGGAAACACAGAAGTCCTTTCCTCGTTTACTCGTTCCATTTTTTTGAGTGAAAAGTTAGTTTTTTTCTGTGTTTGTGGCGTATCATACTTTTTCGTTGGCACAAAGGCGGCGACGACGACGACGACGACAGTTTCGTGCCTAACTCGAGCCATGGATGGCCTTTAGAGCGGCGCTAAGGACTCTTACTTTCTCTGCGAGTCGCATACACTTTTTAGAGCAGCCGTCAAAGTGGAAAAACAACCCATTGGCTTTGGCGAACACATGACAAGTCGATTGAAAAAAAAAATGTTATTCCAACTTCCGCTTCCGTCCGACAAAGCCGACCTTCATTCAGCCCTGCTGGCGGTCGGGGAGGGGGGCGGGTTGTTGAAATTTGTTTTTCCATCCCATCCCGCACTTCGAAGTGCGTTTATTCATTCCTCCGCATCTTCCCGAATCAATGGAATGAATGAATCAACAGCAACAGAGGGAAAGAGAGAGCGAGAGAGAGAAAGTGGCAGGCAGAAGAAAAAAAGGGAAAAAGAGTTCAATGACAGCTCAGCAGCTCGTAGTTCTTGCTTCATCTCCGCATCGCGGACAAAGTGCATGCTGTCCGAGGGTCAACCTACCCTCGGGCGGCCAAGAGTTGCCGGGGGCAAGGGCGCGCAGGGATGGGGATGGGGCGAACGAAGGACGAGGAGGCGGGGAGGTGATGGAATGGAATTGCTCGAGAAGTGGCCATCTTTGTGAGAGAAACAAGGAACGATTTGAATATCCTCTTCCTTTGCGTCTTTGTTTATCGATGAATGTTCAGCAGATGACGTTGGCCGCTTTCGCCAACCGAAACGGGGAGCATGGGACAAAGGACCACCTCCCACAGCCTTCGGATGCGGATTTTCGCCGAGCAAACTAAAACGAAGCACTTACCTGCTCACTGTTTGAAGACATTGTATATCCTGGCTATATCCTTGCGGTTTTCTGGTTACTATGGCCACGAAATGTTTAAATCATTTATACTCGAGTTTGTCGCGAACACACCGAGTGCCTTTCGGGGAGGTTTTTCGCTTCACGATTTGAAATAAATATTCTCTCCGTCTCGTCTCAGTGAACAGGGGACAAGAAGGACTCTACGTGTGCTATACTTGAGCGCAATCAAATCGTCTATCTGTCGAGGTTAACTTAGTTTTGTATTATTTTGATTTTGATTTTTATTGAACTGCACACACTGCGAAAAGACAGCGACGTTTCGCTCGGGCGAAACTTTTCTCTCTCTCGTCTCCTTTCGTATTGCGTTTGTGGAATTTTTGCAGTGTGTATTTTCGAAGTGACAGTTGGTGGAGTAATGCGCAGGATCTGGACGAAGTTGCTGGCAGTTGCCCGCGGTGCTGAAGGACTGACAGGACTGCATAATTATTTGGATGTGAAAAATTAAATTCATAAAGCGAGAAGAATGGATTATGCGGTAGCTGGTTATTAATCAAAGGGATTGTTGTGTTGGTTGGTGAGGATCATTTCAGGACCTTCTTCAGAGTACGCTCAAGTGGAGACTTCACGAATGGTGCGATTACACTTAAAACTCTTTTCAAATACGATTGTGAATGGTGCGTTGTTTGGTTGAGTTGAAAGACCGTTGCGTAGTAACGCTGAGCTATGGGAATGTGCGGATTAAGGCCGCACTCCATACAATCCCCTGTGTGCATTGAGGTCTGTCAAAAAACTGTCAGCGAGGGATGCTAGTGGACAATGGTATCCGTCGCAACGGTGCACTCGTTCGATTGGTTAGGTCGACGTCTACGTATGTCCATTATGGCTGGAACTTTGGGGTTAGAGTGCTGGCTCTGCTATAGGTCGTGTAGTGTATTGGGAACACTACGGTAGAGCGTGCGAGAGAGGCGAGCATGGAAGGTACTTTCCATGTGACACAGCACAGCTCTTATATTTGTTGGATTGTGTGCATGTCCACTCTTGCCTCAAGGAAGTTGTGATCTGATCACCGAAAAGTGCGGATTTCGACTCGCGCTACTCGTCCAGTACTCATGTCGGATTGTTAAGTTCCATGTGTCAACGTTTGTCCCCTCTGCATGGAGCGGTGGTGTCTTTGTGCATACACAACTCGTGTTTCTTTGTCGTCGCAAAGGTACCTATTCGCTTAGCGAAATGGGGTCCATGTGCGCGTCTCAAGCTTCTGATTCAGATATCTACTAGCTCTGTCCTGAACATTTTTCTTACACATGAAGGGACATGCGATCAAAGCTAATGTTGGCATTTAGTTTCACCCGTTCAGCGCACCCAAGTGAAGAAGGATCTCAACAAATTTGGTCCGCACAAATAAAGGCAGCTAGCCAGAGATCGCATTAGCCGCAGAGACTTGTTGGTTGAGTCCAAAGTCCATCCAGAAATTGTGGCGCCACACAAAGAATAAGAAGACGATGTTGTTCGGTGCGGTTATTTATTTATACAGCTGCCGGATACACGATCTCACTTTCCTCAAAAAATTGAGAAGCATCCATACACATGCTCACCAGAAGACATTGGTTCGATCTCTTGAAGTCTTGAAGATACTGACAATCAGAATGTGCTGGTCTTTGACAGTCCACAGGCAGAGAGAAAGGAAATGGTGAAGTGGATTAATTGGTTTGCAAGTAATCCCGAGCTTAATCTTTTCAACATTTAGTTCTGACGCCACGTACATATAAATAACCAAACCAAAGCACCTATAAACACATACGCAGCGGCCATCTATGCTGCAGCTACTGGAAATCATAATTTGTGAGACAGCGTCTTTGGATTTTGCTACCGTTGGAATTTCTGGGCGAAAGAAGGACTTAACGACCAAAAAATCACACAGGAAATCATTGATCCATCCACTGACAGGTCTGAAAGGTCTGTTCGCAATAACAGTGAAGAAAAATCAGTTAAGAATCAGACAGTTGGAGACAGCAACAAACAGCTGGAAACATTGTCCGTCGAGTCTTCTCAGAAAGCTTGGTGCTGGCAAAACTACCATTGAGCCTTAACATTTAGCTAGAGAAATACCTAACATACCTACCTGTCTAATCGATTAGTTGAAGCAAATAAATCCACTGCCTCGGAGCACTGCACAATTTTGAAAACTACCTAAAACACTTGCCAATCTCGACCAGGAAGCATATTCTCGTCAAACCGAATAAGTTCTAAATACAAAACCAATTTTGATTTAATACATTTTTAATCAATAACTGTCGGTTATTTTTATTTCATTATTCAACACTGAAACATTTTCAATTTACTCGTTACTAAATCTAACGAATAGTACAACAGAAAACAAAATCCATTTTCTATCAAATACACCAACCACTGTCACCATACGAACACATCCACCGGCAACTGTCATGTCAGATTTGGCATGGAAAAATGTCAACGTCAGCTGAACGACGAAGCAAAACAAATATTTTCCGATTAACCTCGCAGGCGCAGATCGACGATACAACATATTTCTTGTCAGAGAAAAACTATATTCAATCAACGAATCTAAAAACATTCAGCACCTCAGGTACATTTCCCATCGAATCCATATGGAGTGGAATGCTGTGCGACTCAATTAATTCTTCCGAACATTCCCCACAAGATTGAAAGCATTTTGTAGTCGGGCTCCCCAACACTCATCTCAAGTAAGTGTTGTGAAAACAATTTTATTTCGCTCAAACTGTTGCACTGACAAACCATCTGCTCGGACAGGACTATGTCGACGTCGCGCTACGAACGGTTGAGTACAAATCGCAAGAACGAACAATTTCAAAATGACGAAGAGATTGAACTGGATAGTGAACTCAAGTTGGAGGCGGCTGCACACCATCCAGCGCAATCGAAAATCATACAGCTGGCTATTGGACCACTTACCATAATTCTTCTGTATCTCTCACTGTCCATATGCTTGACTTTTTACCAAGGGGCGCTCTTAAAGGTGAGACTTTCGGCTGGAATGTATGTTTCTATGGAGATCTAAACGAAGTACACTTGCAGGTAATGAACTTCCCTCTGACTATTGTTGCCTATCATCTGGTGGTCAAGTTCATCATGTCGGCATGTGTGCGAAGCGCTTTGCGTCTGTTGAATGGGAGGGTGAACGTGCAACTCGACTGGAAGACCTCGGTTCGGAAAATGGCGCCCATCGGTGTGGCCAGCGGCATTGACATCGGTTTCTCCAACTGGGGTTTGGTATTGGTCGAAATATCGCTCTACACAATGACAAAATCGTCCACAATCATCTTCATCCTGATTTTTGCCATTCTCCTGGGTCTGGAGAAGAAGGTTTGTTGATGTTATTTGAATCCGAGCGAGGAGTAAATTCGTGTTCTCCATAGAGCTGGGCGTTGATGGGGATTGTGATAATGATCGCCACTGGACTGTTCATGTTCACGTACAAATCGGCGCATTTCAATGCGCTCGGTTTCACATTTCTGCTTGTTGCATCACTCAGCAGCGGCATCCGGTGGACTTTTGCGCAATTTATTATGCAAAAGTCCAAGCTGGGACTGCACAACCCCGTAGACATGATCTACCACATGCAGCCGTGGATGCTTCTGCCTGTCTTGCCACTCACCATCGGCTGCGAGGGTAAGTGTAGATTCTGCTAGAGTTTCTGATTTCTCCAATTTTTCCGACGTAGGTAACAGTTTGCTGGCTGTTATGGATTCGTGGCACGAGTACACCGCTTCGGATGTCATGTTCGTGGTGCTGAAAATAACTGCAGGTGCTGTACTGGCATTCCTAATGGAAATCAGCGAGTTCTTGGTCTTGTCGAAAACATCCAGTTTGACTTTATCTATTGCTGGCATATTTAAGGTAAGCGTTGTCCAGATAACGGCTGTAAACACACGAGGGGAACGATTGCTCATCGCCTTATGTTTAGTCTCTGTTTGATAAGAATGATTGTGGAAAAGATAAGAACTCCGCGGCACTCTTGTGGGGGTTTTTAAAATCCATTAAGTGATTATATTTCGCTTGATTTGTCTTGGCATGGTGCCTCTTCGGGTTTTTTAAGTGCGCAATCCACCAATCGGTGTAGACGAGAGTAGTTCCATAATCCGAGAAGAGCCTGATTAACATTCACTCGAGGCAAGAAGAATGGTTTAATGACAAAGAGGTTTTTTTCGTGTCAAATGTTATTGAACGCCTTACTGGAGCACACAGACATAACGACTGCGTTCATTGTACTCCCAGGCAACAACCCCCGGGCAGACTCCTACCATTGATCCCAGTGAGAGTGCCGCTAATTTAAGCCAACCGGCAAATGGTGACTGGACCAGATTTGAAAACCTGATTCGGATTCTAACCGGGGCAGTTTGTATTTTTTGTTGCACATGCTTGGTGGATTTATTTTTATAAGGAAGCTATCGCTGTAGTCGTGTAGGCTTATATTGAAAAGTTTCCCTCTTAGATGTTCGAAATACAGCAGTCTCCAGCTGCTTGAATGACAGGATAAAGTTAACGGAAGATGGTCTTCGCTATGCTGGCAGTTTTGCATTTAGCGTGGGCATTTTATACTCACCGGGTTGGTTACTGTGCAAAATTGAATGCAGCTTCTTTCAGTTCTCACTTTCATTCATTTAATTAGCATATGCATGCATGCATTGCGCACGATACATATGGCGTTCTCCGAAGCCAAGGTTTGGCTTAAATACTCAATCTGATAGGAATTTGAGGCCAGAGACGGTGCGGGGTCTTTTCTAATTTGTTCTAAATTTAGATGAACGTGAGCAATGTGCAAATTTACTTCACTTCGAAGCTGTGTGAAGTCAGATAGAAGAGCCCGCTTATTGTTGGAAGTAAATAATAGCAAAATTTGTGAGCTCTCTGAATTATGATAGTTATTCCTGTCGGGAACCAAACTTAGTTACGAAGCGTAGCAATCGAAGCAATCGTGTCCCTTTCTGTTGGAACCAAATCAATGATTCACATGATTTAATATTTTTTTTGTTTTGTTTTTCAGGACATTTGCCAATTGGCACTAGCGGTAGAATTCAACGGAGACCAGTTGTCACTGACGAACGTACTTGGACTGACCATGTGTCTGGGTGGCATTTGTTGCCACGCGGTGCACAAATATTCCACATTTACCCTACCGAAACTCAACGAAACCACTTTCGAGGACGACGCCAATGGAGGCACACGCGACAACACAGCACTATCGTTAACATTCCATAAGCAGTCCGGTCAAAGTATTCCGCTGCTCGACGACTCCGACTCGGATGCGTCCCACGATCCAGACGATCAGAATGCATCCGATGTAATATTCGATGTACTAAAACGCCGAGAAGCCACTCAAAGATAGTTCGGTTGCATTTAAAGGGAAGAAGTACTCTTTAAGGACTTTTTAAGTGTTTCTCTCTCATCCTTAAGCTAATTACGTTAAACAAACAAACAAACAAAACAAAAACAAACGAATTTGTGTCAAAGAATTCCTCGAAAAGCTGTGATTGCATTATAAGCACAAACCCACACTCAAACTCACAAGCCAACACACACGAAAATATGTGTACACCCAGAGAAAATATTTATGTAAGAAGTACATTGTTGTGCCGTTGCGCCTACAATAAGACAAACAGAAAACAAAGAGGCTCAGAATGCATGCCACGGTTATCATCAGCCAACCCCTTGGATCCTCGACGGGGGAACGAAATGAAACTCTTAACACAACACCGGTCCCTAAGTCTTTCTCGACCCTGACTACTGGCCTGACAATGAAATTTCATTGTGCAGCACACTTTTTCGAAGAACTATTCCTCCTTTCTCCTTCATTGTTTGGCGCTGCAAGCTTTATTTACTTCTTGTATAGGTGGTGTGATGGGACGATTGTTTTGTTAATCAACACAGTTCTTGAAATAAGTTGTTTGTGAACACACATACCTAAGTATATGTGACGCAAGTTAGATAATTTAATATCACGTTTTGAACTTACACTTAACATCTACTACTTAATTTTAATCGTATTTTACTGTAAATTAATGCTGTTTGTAAATTTTTTGGGAGTATATTAGAAAATGACAAAAAGTTAAGAAAGCTAAGTGTAATATATATATACATACGTAGGTGTACAACTAAAACGGAGTTATTTATTTGAAGACATTGACGGAGGGCTGTGCAACTGCATCTTGGGATTTCCATGCTGTAGCCGACCGCGTGGAATGGCTGGCATTGCAAGTTCACGTGAGTCGTTGTGAGTATACAATTTGAGGTTATCATTTGCAAGCAGATGGTCTCCGCCGGGATGTAAAGCACGAGAGCGTAAGAGTGACCGCATAACAATAATAATATGGCTACGCTACCCGTAGAGGACCAGGGCGTAGCTTCTCAGCAACGGCTAGTGTTGTGCGTGCTATTGTTCTCTCACGAGTGGAAGGGACCTTGAGTTTTATGCCGACTCCAAACTGGCAAGTTTGAGAAGCTGTATTACTCTTTGAGCTTGGTCGGTGACTCGAAAGAGGTGGGACTGTGAGAATCGTTTCAGTTGCGTAAGAGTTGACGCACGTACCCACAACGCCAGAGCCGCCACTAGAATGCACAGTGATAACTTCATCCAGAAGTAAAATACAGGTGTCCGAAATTGGATGCAAGACATATGATCACATCGGGGAAACAGTTCTGTCTTAGCGTGAGAATAAACCGTGCGTGAGTCCAAACTAGTGATTATCTCAATAGAACCTAGGCACTTCCGGAAGTCGTGAGGGTTTGGGTTATAGGGGAATAGACGTGTACTTAGTTGTGACTGACTATTTTTATAACAAAGTCTCTGCACGGTCGGGGCAAAGGAGTATTGCATAAACACCCCAATCGTTTCCCTTCACCTATCCCTTTCACTTTCTACTGCAATGTCCACTGAACTGGAACTATCATATTTGACCTGAATGTAATTCTTAGATTATATACCTACAGCCTAGCTGACAAACTGTCCCAAAAGTTAGTTCCACTCTATAGCCTTAATTAATGAATTCTGCAACCTCATACGTTCAAATTACATTTTGATAGCAAAAATGACAAGACATTGCAATTATAACCAATGCTGGGAGGTTGTCAAAATGTTAAGTTAATTTCTAGTGAAGTTTAGCGAGGTGAGCAAAGACCTTGTTTTAGTGATTCAAACAAACGTTGCAATAATATTGTTATTAGTTATCTGTACGCATGATTCGTGTGAATGTGTTTTATGTGCATAATTCATATACAGTATAAACTCGGCTTACGCAACTAATAGAAGTTACGACGGTTGCAATAACCGAGGTTGCACTTACTGGGTCACACTTTTTTGTATGAGAAATGGCAGTCAAATGTCTATATTTCAATATAGAAAATGAAATACAAAACACATTTTTGAAACCAAAGGAAATCGTTATTGTTGAACACATTGTTGCAGTTCGTCTCCTTAAGATGACACGGGGCATTGTCCAAAAGCAGCAGTCCTAGTCTAGTCCCTTTGATTCGAGAAAATTTCTTACCCTTAAAGAAAAACTCATTAACGCAAGCACTACAATTTGTGTTCTTTTTCGTACATCGGGTGCAAACACGTTGTGGAACCATTGTTCGAATAAAAGAAATGTCATCCATGCATTTTTATTTGCTTTATGAGTACCAGGCTTGTTCTCAAAATGTTTAAATGCTCTTGGATTGGCTGCTTTACCAATGACAAACAGGTTTACCATGTGCATCCCTGGTGCATTTGTGCACGCAAGGCATTACTCTTTCCTTGCTTACTCTACGACCTGGCGCTGACGGTTCATTAAAAGTTACAAGGGTTTTGTTTGGCAACACCCTGTAGAACCATTCAGATCCGTCCGCATTGTAGATTTTATCAGCGGTTAATTTAAGTTCCTTTATTTTTAGTTGAAATTGCATTACGAACTGTTCAACAAGGCCACATTTATTGGACAACTTTTTGCCACAAAATTTTAACATTCGAATACCATGCCGTTTTTTAAATTTCGCAATCCATCCGTTGCTAGCGTTAAATGACGGTGATTTCCCTTAGTTCGCTGTGCAATTGAATTGATTCTATAATTTCATTAGAAAGCGGAATATTTTGAAACCATCCATATAACGCCTTTTCTATCTGCGGGTATTCAGATACCTTGCGTGTAACGCGTTTTCCTGTTCCAGATTCAGCTCTCGCTACAAATTGTCTAAGACTGCTTCCCTTTGCTTCTATCCGGCTTATTGTTGACTTGTGCACATTATATTTCTCACAAAGTACCTTTACTGAAACACCGTTATCAACTTTGGATAAAATTTCACTTCTTTTTTTAGATGATTTTGTAATATTTCTTGTAACACCCATCTTTAACGATAGATAGAGATAGAGATAGAGATAGATAGATTTATTGTACCTATTCATCATTACAAGTTGTGGTTTTGTTTTTCTTACATAAATCGTACGAGCATGGCTTTTGCCGTCTGCCTGATTGACATTAATATAATAATCAAAAAAGAAATAAGTTTGTTATCGAATAATTATAAGGTACATATAACAAGTTAATATACATGTATACACATATGTAGCTTTCGCTTATGAATTTCAAAACTCTTCGTTTATAATATTTTTTCTATATTTGATTGACTTTTTATAATAGTTTAAAAGTAGTTTTATATCACAATCGCAATTTAAAAGGTCTCTGACCTCAGATACCGATTTAATATCACTGCCTAGATAAAATCTGCGCAATTCCTTAAGGATTGGACATCTACCAATAAAATGCACAATATCTTCTCTCTCTGATAGGTTGCAAAGACTGCTGTATATCGGCAAGTCGGGACGATGTGGGATATAATTTAAATTAACGAGTTCTCCTCTCATCTTGAAAATGGTAGATATGAGTTCTTGACTGTTACTGTTATTGAAATAATTTCGTTCACATAAATTATGGTTGAGGCAACTGTATGTTGATCGATGTACGGAGGATGTAGCCATATTAATACAATCTTTTCTATATTGTTCGTCTACTTTGGAGATAAGTTCGTAGAGCATAACTTTTAATAACCTGGGGTTAGTCGTCGTGAAATGGAATTGCATCCCACAGTAACCTGCAAGCTCTTCCAGTTTCCTAAACCAAAGATTTCTTTTATGTATGGTTTTCATAGCGACAATTTTTGGCAGTCTTTCATCAGGCATCTCAAGAACTTTCAATATATAATCAATATGCAGCTTCAGTGTCTTGACGAATAATGGCGATATTCCTGTTTCTATTATTACCATATAGTTAGGCGTCGTTCTTGGTAAACCAAAGGTTCGTTTGATGTAATATCTTAGAAGTTGTTCTACAGTCTCATATTGCGTATGTCCCCAAGATTGAGCTGCGTACATCAATACCGATTCTGCAACACCAACGAAGACTTTATATTTAACACTATGATCAACCAGATTATTTGAGAAACACCTTTTCCAGGTAGCACATATAGCACTTTTCGCCTTAATAAGTTTGTCCTTCAAGTGAAAATCCATGTTAAGGTTATTAGTGATTGTCACTCCAAGGTATTTGTACTTTTTCACCACTTCAATTGGTTCCCCGCTGTAGTGAAAACTTTCATTTCGACACAGTGTACCACCTCCCTGTTTGAAAATCATTACTTTTGATTTTAATAGGTTAACCGTTAAGTTCCACCTTAGACAATACATATAGAGACGGTTTATCATCAGTTGCAGCATTTCGGCTGAATTCGCTAGTAAAATCACATCATCAGCAAACAGAAGCGTTTTTATTGTCACCTTAGCAAACTCAATTCCGCCTGGTAGAAAGTCCGTTAAGTCATCGATATACAATGAAAACAGTTGAGAGCTTAAAGGGCATCCTTGTCTTACTCCCATATTGGTCTCAAAACATTCTGAAACATCTGACCCACACCAAACTGCAGCGCGGTTACCCTCATACATATTTTCAAGAACTCTTCCCAATTTGAAACTCATTCCAATGGTGTAAAGTTTGTAGAATAGAGCTCTCCGATCGACCGTATCAAAAGCTGCCTTAAAATCCACGAAGAAAGCGAATAATTTCTTTTTTTGTTCTAACAATGGGCCCGCAATGTTCTGCAACACAAAAATATTGTCTACGGTTGAATATCCTGAACGAAAACCAGCTTGATTTTCACGGATAAGTTTTTGACTTTCAATCCATCGAGCTATTCGGTTGCTTAAAAGCTTGGCGAACACTTTGTAAGATGTGTTGAGCAGAGATATCCCTCGGTTATATTTCTCTTTTTATGTATGGGGAATATTATTGTTTCTTTAAGTTGTGGTGGTATAATTCCTGCGTTCAATATTTCATTAAATGTTGATGTCAATTTGTCCTTGAGTTCATCTGTAGCGTATTTAAATAGTTCTATATTAATCCCATCAGGATCTGACGATTTATGATCACTTAGATTACTCAGGACAGAATGAACTTCAACACTGGAGAATGGTGTGTCAAGTAATTCGTTTTGATTTAAAGGAACCGAATAGTAAGTCGGCAACGAGCTGCTCATCGGATTAAGTAAGCTTTGAAAATGGTTCCTGAAAGAGTGTGTATTTAACTCAACACTTATTCATGGAACTTTACCATTGAATTTGTTAATCGCCGCCCAAAATTCTTTTGTATTCCTACAACATGTAAGTGAAAGAGCCTCTTTTTCATAGAATTGTTTCTTTTTCACTTTACACAACCTTTTAAATGCCATGTTGGTTTTATTATAAAGATCTTTAAAAATACTATTACCATATATACGAAACACCTTAAGCCATCCAAATGATTTTTGTCTAGCTATTTCACACTCTTTATCGAACCATTTCTTTTTATACATCAATATCTTTTTAAAACTTTGCCTGTTTGTAGGATAGGATTTTTTTACCCATCTTTAACGAATTTCGCGTAGGGACGAATGAAAGTGGAACCCATCTAAGGAAACACACTAGGATATGTAAATATATTTACAAAGGATTCTGTCTGAAACTAAATTACTGTAAAATAAGGACAGAACATGCAAATAAAAAACAGATGAACAAGTTGCACTGACCGAGGTAACCTTTTTGAAAATTTGCACTTATAGACTTAATTCGTGCTGCGACTTTAGTGTTGCGAAAATCGAGGAGTTGCGCGAATCGAGGGCTGCGCTAATCGAGTTCGTACTGTACAAAAATACATACACTAGTGGTGCATTAATTTTGTCCTTGTACCTCAGACTATAACCTGCTCAGATGGGAGCTTTAGGTATCGACTTCATGGACATTTCGTTCGTTTACCCCTCCATACTGCGTTGAAACTTAACACAAAAATTTGAAATAACGTCCAACTAACGAGCGAATTTTCAAATAAGAACTCTAATTCACCCTTCTACTAGGTTGGGGGAGGGTATCAGCTGTTCGACAGCTGATCCCAAGAGTGATCAGCTGGCGAACGCATTCACAGACAAAAAGCGTATAAGAAACGCTGTCAGATGAAATCAAGGGGCAAGAGAAGAAGTAGATGGACATCTCTATCCCGCCACTATCTCTGACTGCGACAGTGGAATCCGCCGGAAAGGCCTCCTTATCGAAGGGCATTTGGGTAAGGTGGGTTCACTATCAAAGACCTCTCATTCGCAATGCAATTATGAGACCTTTTTAAATGTTTGCTGAGAAATAAAACGATTATTCAAATGAAGTTGAATAGTAATTATTTAAAAAAGAAACAGGTATGTACACCATGGTGATACGCTTTTTGGGGTAAATACCCATCAGAAAAGGAAAAAAGTTACTCAATCTGGTTCTAAACTCTACTGCATCGCCAGGCACCTCCTTTCCAGCATTAACTTACATTTTTGGTTGCCAATAGAAGATCAAATAAACCAGATCGTAAGAAGTCCGCAACAATTTTGATGCGGATCACAAATGCTGCCATTTACAGTGTTTCCCACTCACCTTGCCGACACGGGGAACTATTCACTTTGCGGATTTGACGAGGCTGAAATATTTTTCCGGGGAATAACTCCTCCCGGCGGATACCACGATAAGGGTGAAATTTTTGTGTTGCTAGCAGCATTCAAATATTAAATAATAATTTGAGCATTTGAGGATGATCCTGAAGATTCTGTGTTTGATGCGAACCACACTCTTTCGCCACTCTGAGTGATTCAGTCAGTTTTTGATTGGGTTTCAATTAGTTGTGCGCATAGTCGAATGATTTTAGGAATCGATTTATTTTATTAATCGAATGATCCCTTGAGATGGACGCATTCGAATGATTATTCGAGTGATAATCGGTTAGTAGAATATCTTAAAATCATTCGAACGCCTACTAACTAATTACTAACACGAGATAAATCGATAATTGTCTAACTTCAGAAAAACGCAAAGGAAAAGAACTCAACTTTACTGCACTTCTCGGTTCACTTCGAATGATTTTGATGAGAGACACTTATCGAGTTCTCTTGTGTTATTCGAATGGTTGATTGAGAATCGAGACGTATTAATCGATTGTCACTCGAATTATCATTCCAATGCCCCATCACTAGTTTCAATCTTTCCAATTATTTGTCACTTCTCATGGCATGTCCATTTTCAAGCATCGCCTTTGGTTTATTGGCGTTGGATCCGTAATCGCCAGCCCAGGCACATGACACCCGTAGCTTTCGTGGCTGAATCTTCTTCTCCAGATGCGATCAACACAAAATGACCAAATATAGCAAGCAGAACTCTTCTCTCGAAGAACTTAAGAAAAACAAGAATGTTTTCATTCGATTCTGTTATTGTCCCACTATTGTGACGATATACGCATTCGAATGAAAATTGGTTCATACAACATCAAAATCATTCGAATGGCCATTAACTAATAACACAAGATAACTGCTTGGTACGCTCGTTAATTTAAAGCGATTGGTGAGTCGGTGAGTCAAACATTACAGTAATTTTAAATCAGTAGTCAATCGAATTTTCTTTTTGTCCCTTTTGTTTTTTGTTCTGTTTTGTTGTAATTATTCGTTTGGCGCCACGGTTCGGGGTGGACCTGGGCCGCAACCAACAAGCGTCCCCAGCCAGCACGATCATTAGCTGCCTCCAGTTGCGCACACTAAGTTGGTTGAGGTCCTTCTCCACTTGTGTGCGCCATCTCGTTCGAGGACGTCCTCTGATTCTTTGTTCCAATAGCGAGGAATCGAAGACTCTTCGGGTCATCACTGCAAACAGGACCAAAAATCGCACGTACCACTTTTCTCCCCCTTCTTCATACGCTTTCAATAGCGTCCGGATGAGGGATGAACAGAGTGTTACATAAAGTCAGCTTGGTGTTTCGAGAGATGGCTCTGGGACTCAATTGCCTCTTGAGCCCAAAGAAGCAGCCATTGATAGGAGTTATTCTGCGCTTAATCTCGGTACTGTTGTTATTGTCCCTGTTTACTACAGAGCCGAGGTAAACGAAGTCCTTGACTACCCCAACATTTTTGCTGCCCATTTTGACGCTCTGTCCGAGACGCCGAAGATGTGCGTCCTTCCGTGGTGACAGCATGTACTTTAGTTTGCCCTGATTTACTGCCAGACCCATTTTAGCCGCTTCCGCTTCAATGCCAGCAAACGCCTCATTGACGACTCGCTGTGTTCGTCCAATCACGTCCATGTCGTCCGTGTAAGCAAGCAGTAGAACGGACTTTTTGACGATCGTGTCTCTGCCGTTGACGTTTGAGTTTCGCATGATCTTCTCAAGTATGATAGTGAAGAAATCACATGACAACGTGTCGGCTTGTTTAAATCCTTGACATTGAAGGCCTCGGTGAGTTCGTTACCGACTTTGACGGAGCAGCGAGAATTCTCCGTCGTCTTCCTGCACAACCTCACGCGTTTGGCAGGGATGTCTAAACTGGACATGGCGCTGTGTTTATGCATGCTGTCATATGCTGACGAATAGGTGGTGGGTGTCGATCTGCATCTCTTGAGTCTTTTCCAGGATCTGCCGTAGTGTGAAGATTTGGGCGATGGTGGACTCTAAAAGCTGTATGAATGTTTAAAATGACTTGACAACGAAGAAAGACCTCCCCACGTATTGTTTCTGTCTCGGAAAGACTGGAATGAACAAGATATTTTACGACACCCGTTTGGACTTTCCGAAGAGAGGGGTGTTGCTTAACGACGCTTTGAAAGAAACAACGGCTTTGAATGCTCCTTCTTTGTTAAGTCTTCTTGCTAATGTCAAAGCCAAAGTAGTCGAAATCGTTGGCAACATCGAGGCCCTTCTTCCTCATTTATATCCTTAAGCAATCCTTTCAAACGTTAAGATCTTAAAATTTCGATAGTAGACGACTGTTTCACTCACTTTTCCTCCCATGATCATAGGAACCCACGCTAAGGACACAGGAATAAGACAGATCGAAGAACATATGAAAATGAAGACATAACCCCGTAAGATCTCTGCATCCAGACGACAGGACAGCCCATTGCCTTGACCATCAACTCCATGTCTGGCGGAAGGAGTTCGAAACGTCTTAAAACAACACTTCAAAGATGTGAAAGGTCATGACGCACGCTAGGGTCATAGTCATCGTCATCTTCTGACCCGCATGCCCCACTGAGGGGGTAAACCACGCACTAGAGATCTCGAGGCAACTCGATCCCCGGCCATCGACTATAACTCATCGGGAGTTACGCCCAAGGGTAACCAGGCGAGTTTTCGGACTTGGTCCAACCACCTCGTCCTGGGCGTGCCAAGCAGACGCCAGCCTGATGGAATCGCATTCAACGCCCGCCTCGGAAGTCGTGATGAGGGGGACAATCGTGCCACGCCATGCATTAACCAGTGCGTGCGGGGCTCAAAAGGCAACACGCTAGGGTTATGAGATGAATTTCTCAAAAATGCAAATCAATAAAATGCAATCGTAGTTCATGGAAGTACGCCCATGAAGCTTCATAAGCCAAGCAGTTGGGATCTAACAGCAGACTCTCGTAAGTAGATTTACTTTACCTTCCACATAATCACTACGTCGTGTAAGACTCCATGAATTTGTAAGAAATGCATTTTCTGTTCGTTCATGTGCTGTTCATGCGAAACCCATTATTTTCCTTCGTTTCCTCAACTTTTCTAAGAAAGCTCAACAGCAAAGCAGCCACGTTTACCATTTCAAGTGGCATATCATGTCACAATGTGACTGAAGAAAGATAAAATAAGCCGAATGATAATCTATCGGAACAACATCCATTCCAAAAGCGAACGCCGGAGAACACAAAGTCGAATAACACGAATGGTAATCGTTTCACAAGAATAGAAATTAAATACATAATATCCTTGGATAATCATTTCCTAGGACTCATTTATGCGATGGCGTAAAGATAACTATCTGCGATGAGTATAATGAAGACGGCTGGAACCTTAAAATGGTTCAACTACCCAGCAAGGGATTCTCATTAAGAAGTTTTAAGTGACCGGTTCTTCTCTGCGCTTGACTCGTCTTTTCATTCATTTTCACTCCTTTGATGGCATCTACTTCGGGGTGGGAGACTGCATACTCCTTTTCCTTTAGTTTACACGGACTTTTCAGGGTGGATGCTGCGACTGGGAGACTTGTTACTGGCGACTGATTCGTCATTCTGTAGAAAACGGAGTGAATGCATTCATCACTCGCGAAATTGGAAGAATCGTGTGCACACAATTATCGTGTGGACACAAAACTCGTAATTCTGCCATTGACGTTGAAGCTGAGGCAGTTTTGCAAGTTGTTGCGGAAGCAATTCTTTTCCAAGTAAGTTGCTGTGAGATTACCGCAAATGAGTGATTACGGCCCGGTGCACACATGAGTCATTTTAACGCTCGGTGCCGCAGAGGTGACGTTGCGGTGCCGCAAAACGTCTTTCTCACAGAACCAATCTGCTGTTCGCTTTTAGCTTGGAACAATGAAGGTTTCTCAAGAGAAACGAGTAATTTTCGTGTATCTAGTGCAAACAAACTATGTTCTTAAATAGAAACGAAGTTATTGGATACATCCTTTTGTTGATCATCGGTCGCTCTTTTTTGGTATGCATCGGAAGCAAAACTCCATGCTTCTGAAACCCTCTGACCCTTCTCATCTCATTGATAAATAATTCTTTATCAAATTCTTCCACGTCTGAAATCTTTCTTTCGAATTAAGTTATCGTCAAAATCATACATGTGTGCACAAACAATGTACTCCGCGTTTGCGGTGACGCAGCGGTCTCGAGGAAACCTGCGTGTGTTTTTAACCGCTGGGCGATGCCGCAGAATAATCGCACGTGTGTGTGCACCACTCAATTTAGAGATAATGGCGTGCTTTGCGTAATGTCACAGAATTGACAACTCATAAGCCCTAATCAGAAATGAAGTATGATAGAGATGCCCAACTTCTACTTCTCTTGCCCCTTAACATTTTTGACAACCATTTTTTATATCGTTTTTAAGGTCAAATTGACCAATCACAGAACGGCAATTATGTTATTTCGTGAATAACCGTCGAAAATTCATGAATATCTGTCAAAAAGCCTCTCAAATTCGTCGATGGACTAGGGGTCAAACATCTGTGAATTTGGGAAAAAAAAATTGAAATTGGGAATGATAGAGAACATACTTCATTTCTGGCTCTAATGAGAGGGAGAGAGACTGCAAATGCAGTCCACAAGTGGAATACATCGCGCCGGATGATATTAGTCAACTTTTATCTTTTTGTGCGGTTGGCAGATGTTTCCATGGAAATTCATTCGGGTGCCGATTATATGTTTGTCTTTACGATATTTTACGAAACGAATGAATACGTTTTATTTGTTTAAGAATTTGTTTGAACAAATCCTAATAATTTAGGAAAATTTAGAAATTTTGAATTTCTTGGACTTTCGCAAAAGCGAAGTTGGTCAACTGGTACAGTGACAGTTCCTTCCGATGAATTTCGGACGCAATGTACGTAATTCAGTGGGCACCTCCTTGCTTCGGCAATAACGATTCTTGTGGATTATAAGCGCAACGCACGCAACGTTTTCTATGGGTTTCGACATTATGGGAAACACAATAGTGCGTTGCTGCGTTGCGTCGTCTTTCAACGCACACAATTCAATGACCATGCACAGAATACTGGGGCGTCCTACGGAGTTCAATATATTCTCGGTATCGATATGAAGGAAAATGCTAATTCAATTTAAATTGTTTTTATTTTTCAATATAATCTCTCCTTACATCAATGCATTTGTTACATCTTGAGATAAGCTTTTTTAAACCAGCGCAGCAGCCTTGGAAACTCGCGCCGAGTGAACAGGAGCGTTGTCATGAAGAAGCAACACACCCGCTGCGAGTTTACCCCGTCTTTTCTTTTTAATTTCCTCCCGCAAATTATGCAAAGTGGAAGCGTAGGATGTGGCGTTGATGGTTTCACTTTTTTTTTGTACTCAATGAGCAAGATTCCCTTTGAGTCCAAAACACTGTGGCCATAAGCTTCCCGGCAGACGGAGTGACTTTGAACTTCTTCGGGGGGTCTGTTCCTTTTTTATGCCACTGCATGGACTCTTGTTTGCTTCCAATGTCATAGTGGTGGACCCATGTTTCGTCACCAGTAACATTTCGATCCATAACAATTCTCACTACACATCTCCAAAAGCTCTCTACACATGCGATTCTCACATTCTCTTTTTTCTGGGGCGCTGTTAACATTCGTGGCACCCACCTTGCACTGACCTTTGACAGGTTAAGATGGTCATGAAGAATGGTGTGAATGGTACAAATTGAAAGCTTGATGATCTCTGCCATAATTTTTACCTTTATTCGGGCATTCTCAAGAACAAGTTTTTCGACTTCTTTGATGCTTTCTCTCGTACAAGCAGTAGCCGGGGCGCCGGAGCGGGGGTCGTCTTCAATGCTCTCTCTGCCTCTCTTGAACTCACTTGACCAGTTTTGCACAGTTGATAATGAAGGTGCGGAACCCTGGCAAACAGCCACCATCTCTTCATGAATAGCTTTTTGACTTTTTCATTGCTTAGTGAGAAATTTAATTACAGCGCGATGCTCAACTTTCGCCTACATCGTCTCAGTTGCCATTATGATTCTGTTTAACTAGAGATAAAATGCGAATTAATAATAACATTTATATGAAATTTTACATGAATGCACTAAAATAATAGTATTACTGGATAAATAAGTCAATTTATATATACAACCACAGCTTCACCCCGATACCGAGAATATATTGAACGCCCCTCGTACGTACATAAGTACAAAATGAGAGAGATGAGAGGATCGTAAAATGTAAGACCATCGCATGTCATTATTGAACATGTTGGAACATTTTTGACAGATTGGTGCGATGATAAACAGCTGACTACATTTCAACGACAAAATCAATTTGAATTCGGACCAAGGAGAAAAAATGTACAATTGTTTGAGCAGAATATTTTTTGATTTGACATTTCACAAACGAAAACAGCTGACACAATATTTTTCATTTGGTATTTGAGAGAGATAGAGATATAGAGAGAGAGAGAGAGAGAGAGAGAGAGAGAGAGAGAGAGAGAGAGAGAACAGCTGATTATCGCAGTGCGTCATCGCACCCCTCCGTAACATTGAAGACCGCAGCAACGCACTATTGTGTTTCATGCATTAAGACGCAAAGGCGATGCTGCGCGTTAAAATAACGCATGTGTGCACTGGTCCCAAATCAAAGGCGATATAATTTGTTAAGAAAAACAAATGGATGAGGAAGAGAACGCAATAAAAACATTTTAGACAGTTGACGAGGTCTGCTATCATTTCGTCCTTTTCCTAGATATAGTGCCCTTTAAAATTCTTTTAAATGCTGGATTTGTAGACAGACGACATTTCCTGAAAGGTCAGTAACAGCCATTGTGGATAAACATGGAAAGCAGATTTCGCAACAGAAATGGGTGGACTTCTGGACATGGTCAACTGGATTAAAACCTATCTGAACATTGAGAAATGGATGACTAAACTGTTTTTTGGCCTGTCAACGCTCTGCCAAGTGAGAGAAGATGTTGACAAGAAATAACTGACCTACGTTTGAAGATCCATGTTCTAGAAGTCCAGAAATTACCATACGCGCTTGACATTGAAGCAGTGATCGCTCGAACGCAGTCTGCTATAAGACGTTCATTGGCATTGAGACGGGGACGGCAAAAATCGGTCTGGCGGTAAATGAGGGCAAAAAGTATATCGTTAAGAAAAAACACAACATTCACGGCGTTTCAGGTCCGCCGTGAATAAGGATTAACACTAACTGCTGTGATTAAGTGCTGAGTAACTCGTGTTAACTCGGAAGAGGTGGGGCCATGGAAATTGTTTCGGAATCGAACGCAGGCAGTGAACTTCCATTGTCTTGGAGTCGACGCACAGACCCGCAACGTTACGGCCGCACACCTCTTTCGAGTCGCTGACAATGGTCAAGGAGTAATAACTATCAAGAAAAACTTGGCCGATCGGAATCAGCATAAAAATGTAAGTGCCTTGTGAGAGAACAATAGAACGAACAACTTGAGGGGTGGCTTTAGAAGCTAGGCCCTGACCGTATTCAGGCTGTAGCACCGCCCATATTATTATTATTGACTCTTGCTAACCGCATTTGATTTCGGCAGTGAACCTCTGTGGACCTGACGACTAGATAGCTGGTCAACTTGCTTCTGTCTCGAATGGTCTTCGACTGCGAGTCTGTAGGGCAACCAAGGACGTCCGGATGCATGTTGGTGCACAAAATGTGTCAAGATCCTTTACCAACTTGGAGACGGCTAGCCGAGTCTGTAATATAACGTAAACAAGAACGCCCGTATTTAAATTGATGCACAAACTGTGAGGAGGACCCTTAATCCAGTCGGAGACAACCAGCCTAAAATCACTAGTTGAAGTGACTTATTGGATGGGGCCCAAGTCTGTCCTCGAAAGAGCAATGCAAAGAAGCTACGTTTAAGAAAGTTTAAGAATAGCTCAATGCTCGATTAGCTAGCTGTCTAAATACCAAATCCTTTTGCTTAGTTCAGAGTATTAAGGAATTCTAAGAGCAGCAGTTGTAAGAGCATAGGGCTTGCCAAAGACTTGTTCTTCAAAATTATCGAAATATAGACACGCAGTGCAGTCCTTCAACTTGTTCCCATCTTCATAATCCCCATTATTGATTGCCTTCGCCCCTCTACCGAATGCACACAATTTTATTATCAGAAAACCAAGTATTTTGTTCAAATCAAATTTGAAACAAACGCCACAAAAAAACGGATAAAAGTAGCACTCTCCTCTCAAAAAAGAACAACAAAGTGACACCGTAACTGCCCAATTTGAAGATTTCACTCCACACGACAAACATTTGCCATATCTTTAAGAGCAAGTTGCACACGCCTCTCCAAGAATTAAGAACTCCTTAAAAGTTTGAAAACATGACTTTAAACTTCACAGCCAACGCACAGAAATATAGCAGAAAATCAGAAGAGCAAGTCATTGCTCTTCAGCCACATAAACCCGATGATTGCTTCGAATTGGTGTCCCAACGGCTGTTGGATGAAGTCTTAAAGAAATCTCAGATAGAAAGTTTCTTGTCGCGAGATATACGAGTAAACACAATGTATACTTGGCAGAGTTTGTGTGGCTTAAGAGTTTGACATTTTTATTTGTTCGAGTTGGAAGTGGATGCTGTGTAGGGGCTTTTTTCTCGACGAACAAAAATTAAAACTTTGTGTACTCGAATATGAGGTGTAAAGCGGAATAAGGCTGAATAAATTGAAACGTGTGGCCATGTGCATGCTACTGTCGATCGGGGTTGGAGTTGGACTTCTCAGAAGCAAATAAATTGTTTGATTTTAATTAGTTGTTGTCAAATACAGGATGTGTTTTATGTTCAAGTTAATATTTTTTATTAAATTCATTTTAAATTAGTTATGCAAGTACAATGGTACAGCGGTCGGTCAAGTGGCCCCACTTGCGAGATCCTTAGCGAACTTTGTATATCAATTTAGCAGGCGTAGTATTATTTTTGTAATTGCACTTCAGATAATAATTATGAATGTTATCGGCTTGTTTCTTGCACATTTTGCTTCAACGAATATACCCCCTTATTCTCTTAGTCGTGACACTTTAACAAATTTGTATTCTCTTAGTCACACTATGTGACATATGTCACTCGCACGACCATCGTGTGTATTCCCTTAGTCACGTTTCATGGGACAGTGAGATAGAATGAGAGAGATTTTGTCGCTTGAATTTTTGTGGATGACGCCAAACGGCGTAGGATAAACGTGTAAATTTTGACAGAATTTTTGTATCGATAGGAATGAACGTTAAATAATATGTTCCCGTTTAGTGTTAAAATAGCAACAAACAGCACTTTGAGTGCCTGGTCGCTTTAATGGAAGAGATAATGGAGGAAGAGATGTGCCACTTCTACGTGTCATGCCCTCAGATTCACCAGACAGCGTCTTTTATAACCTTTTCACAGCCAGGCGTCTGTGAATACGTGCGATTTAAAAATATATTTGAACAGAATTATTTTTCACAATTGAACTTACAACTAGACTTACAAACTAAAGGTTAGTGTGTTGGCTCAACAATAGGGGCCCAACTGATGTTCTGTTTAATTTCATGTTTATTATTATTGTCGGTTTATTGTTTATTTTGTATGTCCTACAATGGCTGGTGCTTACATCGGGTTGTTCAAGTTCGTGTGTCCACGGTGGTCCTTTTGGGATGGGGTGGTGATGTGGTAGTCGACTTAACCTCGATGGTGATTGTCTTCGCTACTCTGGTAGAATCCATGCAGCTCGTTGTTCGACTTCGTTGGAAAGTTGTGCTCTTTTTGCAGATTTAATGCGTTGAGGAAACGTTGTCCGGGGATAGTCTTTCTCAAGTTCCTGATTTTCTCGTTAGGATGGTTGTTGATGTTTAGTAGCTGCTTTCTGAACAGTGTCACCATGTACTGTTGCAGGGGGATGATGCGTGCTTTGTCGTAAAGCCTATTGTTGCTGTGGTGCCTTTGACGGTCCCTGTGGAAGTTGAGTCCGGTGCATATTCGCAGTATTTTTCTTTCGAAAATTGCGAGCTTTGTTATGCTGGTCTTATAGATGGTGTGCCATATTGGCAAGCCGTGCGTTAAGATCGGCCGCATAAGCAGCTTGTATAGAAGCAGGTTTGTCCACTGGCTTAGTCCATTTTGCGACACGTTTGCGGAGGTTCACTTATTTGAAAAAGCCGAGTGTTTGCATGATATGCGATTCATTTCCGAGATGCCCCGATTATTGAGCGGCCCAATTTGGAGGTTTGTATGTAACAGTATGTATACTGATACGAATCAGAATGATTGACTTAAAAAAGCGATTTTTGGTGTGGCAATTAGGGCGGGCGAGAATCAGACAACAATCAAATGCACAGAGGACGCCGAGAATAGGCGGAATTTTATTATACAGAAGACCCGCGCACTTCTCCTGAAATGCCCCTGGTAAGATGAAAACTCTTGGCTGTGTTGGCAATCCGCTCAACATGATCTAACCACTTGATGGATTGGATGCCCACGCACCTGGCTACCTCGCTTTACGTCCGGTGTAGTTTGTGTTTGAATTTGTTCAGATATTTCATAGAGCAGGATCAAACGATACGGTTTTTTCACCTTATTCGAGTGTGAAAAATAATTTTTCAAAGAGCAGGTAGTCGCCACTCTGAATGCGTCATCAGCCCAGAATCCAAAGTAACATCCTTGTCACTGCAGCAGGTGATGCATTCACCTTGAAGTCAAGCAAACGGAAGCCAAGAGTTTTTCACGGCAAACTAATCCAAGGTTTCACTTTCAATTTCGACCGACTCGCACACAATCGTATGGTGTCCTGAATCTTGTCCAAACAGTAGCACACTCAATTTTGACAGATAAGCGAAATGATAAATCAATGTCCTTCCTCCCATGCGGCGCTGTCATTCTCATTGACACTTTCACAGAGGTCGTGCAGTGCGTCGCATTATTAATGTGTCTCAGGTATGTATGTAGCGTGTATGCGCACTAATGTCTTGTAATCATTCAATGTCCTTTCGGTTTCATTTGGATTGTCCCTAGATCTGCGTTTGAAATGTCACCTCAAGTCCTGTGCCATGTCAGCTTGTTCTCTGACTGTGTCACACACATAGATCATCCGAATGGTTAATGGCGGGACTATTGCAGGCTAATGATGGCACTTCGTATTCAGGCTTCACGATTTGTCGCAAGCGAACTTCATTTCTTTTCGGCGAAACCTCACCCCACCCTGAAGAGCCACGATACATTTCTTTCAAAATCAATCCACCCAACGACCCTGCGGCGTGGCGGGATACGTATCTAGCGTACCTTTGTGAGGGATGTTCATCGGATTGCCGTAAAATTCAATAAATCAGCCTCCCACAGGACATGAGTGATATGAGCAATTCGCCAGGGCCGGTCCCCTCATTTGGTTCGGCAATAACCGTTTCCATAGATTCGAAAGAAATGAAGTGTAAGCGGGTTACGGGACCCATACCCGCAGTCTTTGCTTGACGTATGAGGACTGTTATGAAAGGGACCTTTTCTGATAATGGCCGATGTGGTGGCTTGCGGTGAGGAGCAGACGGAGTTTAGCAGGACATTATCAATCCCGATTGAGCAAGAGATACTATTAAGGATATTTCGGGTTGAATTGGGATCAATAAATTGCCGCTATAGTTCAGTGTAATGAATTATGATTTGGTTTTGTTTTTTTTTTTGCAGTTCTGGGAGGATATTCAGCCAGTGGAACGGATGTGATAATTTATTAACTCGGGATGTGTGTGCTTATGGGCATAATTTGTTTTCGCTTTGATGTGACCCATTGGGTGGCGATGACGTCTATCCGGACAATACGGTGTACCTAGCGATGAGCAGAGCAGAGAATCATGAATTCGTTACGCCGACATTTGAGCTGCTTTGCAGTTTTCCGTTTAGTCGTTGAAGACCTGGTCATAGGCTGCTTGTGTGTATTGAGTGGCGGGACAACCATGTTTTCGTCAGATGAAACGGTGTGACACCGGCCTTGCATTAGTCACTCTCAAGTGCAATTCATTCTTGACTGTTAACCTGTGCCACCGCTATTTGTATCAACCTCAGTACCCTTGTTACAACTCTTGTCTCGCGACTACTTTGTCACGATTGCGATTTCTAGACCAAATTTGAACCACATCGCTTTCAAAAATTTAAACGTAAACTACCATGTCTACGATGACTACGATAACTTAAAGGGCAACACCTCTCACTTAGATTCTTCTGGGCCCATTGTGATATCCGCTCCAGCGTCGCACTCGTCGTGTAGATGTGTCGCTCAGCCATATTTATATACTTACACATAAATCTGAAAAGAGGTTTCAAGTGGCAAGATACTGGCGGTCTTGAAAGAAATGTCCAACCAGTGTTTTATGTTTCAAACTCAACCGGCAAAGACTGGGATAGTGACAGAAGTAGTGTGGAATGTCCTCTGTTTCCTCGTCATTGCGCAGCCTTTGCACATAAAGTTGTTGGTAAGTCAAATTTTCCTCTCATGGCTTAAGATGGTGATGGTCAGTTAGTAGTCCAACTACCCTCGGAGTCTGTTGGTTCTCGTAAAGAGTTCCACTTTTTGTTAGCTGATGATTGTGTCATCCACTTCCTTCTTGATATCCGACAGAGGTGGGTTGATTCATAGGATTGAGTGAGACGGGCAGTGTTTTGTCCCTTTCCTGGCAAGCTCATTCTTCGCTGCTTCGTTGCCGGTTATGTCCCTATGGCCAGGGAGCATACAGTAATCGAGTACTGCTGATAGCTTTAAGCTAAGATGGAATAAGAAATTACTTGAATGGCCGCTTGACCTTCAATTAGAATGGTCATTGTGGCTACCATAGATGAATAGTTTCTGGAAATGTGTGTTGTTTCCATCGACCCCGGCAGCCATATATTTCTCCAATGTTCTTAGCTCAGCTCACGCTTCAAAATCTTTCGATCCAGAGCATAACTGGAGTGCTCCAAAATTTAAGATGGCTGCAGAAGTGGTAGGAGCACTTTTAGAACAGCTAAGAAATGCTGGAGTTGATGTCAATTTGGTTATGGAAGTAATTCATGCCGAAGAGTTAATGCAGCATCAAAAGCATCCTTAGACGTAACAGTGTATGCTGCTCTGCGAAGGGATCCCAGAGGATTGGAAAATTGTGGTTTGGAAGCTTAATAAAGATGCAAGAAGTCTCTAGAACAAACGGAGAAAATATTGAATCCGAAGTAGAACTTAATTTACGGAGTTCCGACCAACTTCAAAATGTTCTTCGCATGTAGGAGCCAGCACAGTCCTGAGACTTAAAACTAAGAACTCACCATCTTCCTTCCCAACATACCCCTAGACATTTTTCGAGAAGAAATTCTCCATCAGCACTCCCACCACAACGGATTGGATGGCTAAGAACCAGAATCTTCCTTCCCAACATACCCCTAGACATTTTTCGAGAAGAAATTCTCCATCAGCACTCCCTCCACAACGGATTGGATGGCTAAGAACCAGAATCTGGATGATCCCCTGTAAACATGGCACACACGCACAGACGGATAGAAGACGTACGAGGGACTATGTGTAGGTATCTCTTTCAAAGAAATCAATTTTGATCTCTCCTCGAAGCTCTCTGGTCAGTAAAGAGTTTTTGCGAAAATAAGGCATTATACTGGCTCAAGAACAGTATAATATTCAAAAGGGATATCTGGTCAGCCAGACCGCAATTAAGTCCATGAACAATGCCATATTCAGCTCAAAAAACTTCCTTTAATGGCAAGCTGAAGAACATTTCAATATGAAATTGTATGCATTACATTCTGTCAATCGAACGCGCTCTCTTATAGTTCCCAACCAAAATAAGAGCATCATCGCTAAAGTTTGTTTTCTTCAGTCAAACCTCGCACACCCTTGCCCAAATGTTGAACGGTCTGCCGACTCAGCACTCAACAACAGAAATGTTGGCCCTGTGCTTGCATATGTCATGCAATACACACAATCACACTGCTTACTTCCACTTCACTTTGAAGTTGGGATCCGATGTGTGGCGGTTTATCGGAACTCTTCCGTATATTTGGCTGGGCCCTGCCAATATTTATAGTCAAACACAAATATATAGATTGTACGGGGATTTGGTAGCGCATATTTTTGTGGTAAGGATACAGTCAACTTCCACTAAGTCGATACCAAGATTTGTTCGAGTTAGAGAGAGTTTTGGAAAAATTCGAGTTAGAGAGAGCAACATAGATTAAAATGTTAACAGAAAGTAAATAAACAACAGCTTCTTACTTGGCTTGAATTAAATAAAGACAATAAAATAAAATAAATTAAATAAAAACCGTTTTATTGTAAAGGGTGATTTTTTAAAAGCTATAGGAAAGTTTTTCAAAAATAAACACATAAAATTCAGAAAAATGCATGAAATCTTTATTTGAATCGATAGTACGGTCCATATAATTCAATGTTTGAACATTATTTCATGCAAATGTTGACCTTGACTGCGCCTCAAATGGTCCATCCGCAATTTTGGCGAATAAATGCTTCAATGCTGTCTTCCAATGCGTCAATTGAAGCGGGCTTGTCTGTATAGACATGAGCTTTAACATAGCCCCACAAAAAATAGTCTAAAGGCGTTAAATCACACGATCTAGGCGGCCAATTGACCGGTCCCGAACGTGAAATAAAATGTTCACCGAACTCGCCTCGCAATAAGTCCATTCTTGCGCGTGCTGTGTGCAAGTCAAGCTCTTGCATTTTGGGCAAAAAAAAGTTGGATATCATCTCACGGTAGCGCTCACCATTCACAGTTACGTTACGATTAGCATCATCTTTAAAGAAGTACGGTCCAATGATGCCACCAGCCCATAAACCGCACCAAACTGTGACTTTTTCTGGATGCATTGGTAGTTCTTGCAAAGCTTCTGGCTGATATTCACTCCAAAATCGACAATTCTGCTTATTTACGTACTCATTGAGCCAAAAATGAGCTTCGTCGCTGAACACAATTTTTTGGCCATGAAATGGAAGAAGCGCGCGATGAACTTTCTTAACAGAGCACGCATTTTGATAATCAAATTCAATAATTTGCAAGCGTTGTTCGTTTGTAAGACGATTCACGAAACACGAAACGTGGGTCAGCTGTTTAAACCAGTGTTGCCAAAAAGATAATAGCTAAAAAATCACCCTTTACATTCATTGTTATATCGTCGAAATAGGTGTGTAAATAACTTAACATGAACAAATTTGTTATATTTGATTGGCTCATCAGAGGTGGATGGTTTTTTTGTAAATGACTCTAGCTTAAAAAGACAGTTTTGAACTTCACCCGGCACTTTATCAGTCAATTCTATTGCAGATTGCAGAATTTCAATAGCGTTCTCAGTTTCGTTTTTTTCTGGCGTTTCAAGACCAATTAACTCGGGTTCTTCATCATCATCACTATCGTTCGCGTTATTTTCAGCATTTGTTACTTCTTCCAAAAGAGACTGATTTTCAGGTACTTCGGTAGCCACAATAACGTCTCACAATACTTCCATAAAGTCCTTGCAAGTAACATCTGTAACATTCTAACTCGCTTCTGTTAACTTGTTCCACATTTGCTCGATTTCATGGGCGCCCTCGCTCTCAGATCTTAGTAAATTGAGCGGAATGTCATCTCCCTCATTCCACGTCTCGTCTCTAAAACCGGCCACTTTAAAACAATTTTCAATAGTTAATGGCGTCACATCTTCTACCCACGCTCTTAAAATTTCCCGTACTCGGTCTAGAAGCGATATTTTGTACTCTTCTTTTTTGAATTCCCAAATCCTTAAAGTCCATTGGTTGAACAATTGATGTCATATTGGGTGGGAAGTACTCAAGCTTTATGAACATTAATTTATTTTTTATTTTTTTATGGTGAGCTGGGCAGTTATCGATGATAAAGTAGACCTTTCGCTTTGATCAAGCTAGCTCGTTACAAGATCTGCCGTCATCCAAGACCGTTCCCGTTTCATCGACATTCAAAATGTCTTCCGGTTTGAATCCTCTGACAACCTCTGATATCATTTTACATAAACAAGTCTTTTGACCTAAACTAATAACTTACAATGATTTGTATTTGACTGAGCTTCAGCTCTGTTGAACTGCCTGTGATCAACTGATTTTCGAGTTCCAACTGGAGTTTCACTAAAACAAGATCCTTTTCTCTTCATATAGATCGATTTCTGTTGCTTTGAAATGGAAACCGTTTTACATCAAGGAACACAAGCATAACATTGTTTTTGTTTGCGCTGCAATATTTGTACAAATTGGATCTGGAAAAAAGAGACCTAGAATCGAAAGAATTTGTACGAGTTAGAGGATGTTTCGACTTAGGGAGAGTTTTTTTGTATGAAAAATTTAGGGGAATGCTAAAAAAAAAGGCAAACAACTTCGAGTTAGAGAGAGTTTCGAATTAGGGAGAGTCCACTGTAGTCTTAAGGGAGACGTTTGGTATGGGAGTTTTGTGTTGCGAACAAAAATATCACGAAAAGACACATGTAAAGGAACATGCTCTCCTCAAGGTTTGTATGCATGTTATATATATGTTTGTCACAAATATTGCATTAATCTTCGTCATTGCATATTGTATAAAATGTAGTAAGTAACGTTTGGGACTTTTGGGACGGGGAGTCCATTTCAGAAAGCTTTGGTACCACAATGGGAGTCCAGCAGGGTTGTCTCTTGAGTACCCTTTTATTTATTTTATATATGAATGACATTGTTGGCAATCGGAGGTGGGATAAAGGTCGGCAATGTGCAAATAACTGGCGTGTTAGATACTGATGATATGGATTTTCTATCTGATTCTGCCAGTGGAATGCAGCTCATGATAAACAGGCTAGAGAGCTACTGCATGCTTTGGAACCTCACTTTCAACTTAGATCAGTTTAAGGTCATAACATTCAGGAATAGTGACGGTGGATATTCTCGTAATGAAAAATGGACATACAGAGGAGATAATGTTGAAATAGTGCGGGAGTATAAATATCTGGGAGAAGTAATAAAATAAATATCTAGAGAAGTAATAATTTTTAAGGCAAGATAGCCGAAGCGAAGAGACCAATTTCTTTGGTTTGGGGGCGTTGTATTAACAAGAAATATGTGAAACACGATTCAAAGATAAAACGCGTCAAGCTCTAATTAAGGGTTTAATGAACTGGAAAAATTCTTAGGATACTTCTTGAAGCGAATCTTCCGTTAGCCAAACCACACTCCAAATGTGCTCCATTTGGAAACAAAAGTGCCTCTTCTGTATGTAGACACTCTTCAATCACACTTCGAATACATGCTAAAAGCGTTAGGAATGGACGATGAGAGACTGCCCAAGCAAATTTTAAAGCATGATTTAGACGGCAGCTTGTTGAAACCTGGGAAGAGCTGGGAAATGATTTAGGTATTGCTGTGCGTATATCCGAAAATATATGCATAATAGCTCTAAGAAATAATTTTAACACAGTATTGAAAAAATTGAGTCACTCAATCTATGAAAGATAAGGACAATCATCCCAACTGAGAACAGTATACAGGGAGTTACAATTTGATCTGCAAGAAAATACGTACTTCCATAACCGATTTTCTCTTGATATGATAAGTTCAGTTCTTAAAACCAGAGGCGAAATATTGGAATTAAATTTCATCCCGCATCGATCTTACCAATTACCTGTGATCTCTGTAATCTGAACGAGAGAGAGGACGTATACCATTTCATCACAAGGTGCCCCAACTAACAGGAGCTCCGACAAAAGTATTTTGGTATAAGTTCATTAAATATGGCTGAAGGGTTTAACGCTTTAAATGGCAACATTGGCTGGGAAATTTTGCACAGATACTTAGCATCTGCGTTAAGATATAGGACAAGTATAAGAGAGTAAGTAAATAAGTTATACAAATATTTAGTATTATAATAAGTCAATCTGGTAGACGGCTTTTAGCCATCCCTATTAAAGCTAGAAAAAAAAATTAATTGTTAATTGTAAAATAAAAGAATTAAATAAAGTTTCTGTTAGCTAACTAACTAACTATAAAATGTATTTCATAGAATTTGTTCATTGTAAATCTTGCCGCTAAGCGCCGCTAATCTAGCCAACTGAGAGGAATCGCAACTGGCACGCCACTTCAACAGCATTACCAGACAAAATATTTGGTTGCTAATGTGGGTTTTGTCTAATGCATTTTGGGGTCAATATTATTTTAATACACGAATGGCAATTGTTTACTCTCAGGTTTGACTCTTAAGCCATGGCAATGGGTGCTTTGAGATAAACCACTACTTAAGTGGAATTTGTCGTTGAAGCTCCGCTGTGAAAAGGAAATTTGTGTTGATCCTGAGTTTGTCCATGGAAGCGACACTTAAGATCGCACTCCGGCTCGGACAGGCATACATCTTAAACGATCACTCTGTGTACTTAGGCTAAGCAGACCTTCACTCAGGTCGCTTGTCGATGTCATAACCCGCCGCTGTATAAACGCCCGCAAGATGGGCGTCCCATGCAATGAATTTTGCGGAAGATGCATAGCTGAAGAGGTGGGTCATAGAAACCACAAATCACCTTCTCTGCTCGTGTAGCGCTCTGGCAAGTCGAAGGTACTCACATATGAGGCTATTAGTGCAAAAGTAGTGTAACTCTCAAAAAACCGAAAATTACCAAAATCACAATTTTTGAGGCGCTCAGAGTTCTCTAGTGACGATCGGCATAATTTCTGCAAAATTTGCACTGAAAAATTTGCCTCATATACGGCCTACTAGTTCCAGCGTCTACATTAGCCAGCTCAACCGGTTTGTCATAAACACCAACTGGCTCCAAGCTCAGGAGTAGTCATTCCGCGTGGCATCATAGATTGGCCTATGTGTGGCTGCCTACAGTGCCCGGGTGCATCCAGAGTAAGAAAATGAATTCAACTCAAAGTTTAGAATCACCTTAACTGTCCGGAGACTAGTCTCTAGTGCCTTCACCCTATGCACTTAAAGGACAACGGCTCTGTTTACTGCGAGAGAGAAGATGTATCGTTTTCAGGTTAGATTATACAGTCCTCTCCTAAGGATACGATTAGGATTTCCTTCTTTTTATTCGCGGCTCAATTTTACAGTATCACTACATGATCATGAAGTAAGGTGAGCTTAATTGTCGAGACCACAAGATTCGAAAGTTTGGAAGTTTCAAATTTTTACAGACAACTCTTGGCAGTTATTGCCAACGTATAATGCTGAAGAGTTAGAGAAGCCATAGTTTGTTAGTTTCCACGTCAAGTTGTTTTGAGGTTTTTTAAGATAACACTTTGCACTTTGTACGTTGAAGCAAGATTCGTTTTGCCAGAAACACAATACACATGAGACAATATCCCCTACCATGTGACGAAAGAAGGCTTCACCAAGAGATCATAAGCCTCTTTCCCATCAAAACTCAGTGGTGCATTAAACAGAAACCAAGCATAAAGCAGAAACGATTAAGATAATAATCTCCATTTCAACACAATGACTTCCATTCAAAAATCAAATAATTTCCGTCATAAGCATTTCTCCCCTCTGTCGTTTGGGGCCACGAACAATAGGCAGCCCGACTTGGTCTCCTTCAAGATACCCCAAAAAATGTTCACATCGCCACCAACGAAACTTGACACAATTGTGAACTCACGGCGGGTGGAGCGTAATCCTCGCACAACGTCCGGCATTAACTCACAGAAATGCAACGCAAGCAAAAAAATGAAAAAATACAGTCTTCTCATATAACCAGAAGAAAATTAAATGAAATGGCTTTTGAAAGTTGAATCCCTCGTCAGATATGCATTTATACATGTCCGCTTCGGGGGAGGGCTTCGGGAGTTAAATGCTCGAAAGGATTTAATTTATTTGGTTGAAGTGCTGGCGAGCAATGTAAAGGCGTTTCAGCTGAATACGTAAAAAGGCAACTGTTTGCCAAGGCTTAAGGGGTGTCGAGTGACGGATCAGCATTCTGGATGAAAGAGGCGAATATGAGCAAACACGGCCTCATTATACCCAAGCATTCTGTTGCGTGAAATGACTGACAACGATGTGAACTGTGATGTACATGTGCATTTGTGCACGGTTAGCATTGGCTTAAATGAGCCAAATGACTAACTTGTTCGCTTTTAAATTCATCCGGATTCCATTCATCACGTTTCGGTTTGGGCCACCGTGCTCGTTCTCAACCGTGGTAATGAAGATTTCGGGAATACACTTTATAGATTATGCCTTGAAGCCAACAGCTGGGTAAACACGTGGGCTTATGGGCTGCACTTGAGATTGTTCATTGATTCCGTTGCATGTAAAGTGTTTAAAACGAATGTTTTGTGCCTTATCTTTTACCGTGCACAATGAGAGAGCATCCCATCGCCTAAGTGAGGATATTCTACCTTGGTGACCACAAGTGCATTGACCAGTGACCCAATAACCCGTCCATGCCCCATGTTGCGTGCTCTCACATTGTGTTTCTGTAATCACTCTCTCCATGTATTGTGCTTCGATATAGTTATTTTCTATTTATCAATTCTTTTTACGACGACCAGAAATAATTCGGGCTAGAGTTTCGTCGTTCCTGACATGTATAGCTCCAGGAACTAAGTCGGAAATATTTCCTGCCCTTCCGTAAACTGAAACATGTCCACATGTCCATGTCCATACTCCATATAGTTCCGAATTCATTGAGGTGTGAAGAATCGAAGGAAAAGACGATTTGTATACACAAATTCTACACAAGCCACATTTGGCAAACACACGCATGGCTAACACAATAGTAGTAGTTGCGTAGTAGCAATCTTCCACTCAAACAGGATCTTGGTGTCCTGCGTTCAATAACAGCTTATAGTCTTGTCTTTAGTGCCCAATTTATCTATTTTAAGCTCGTTCTTCGACATGGGCGACAATTTGTTCGATAAGAACGTATTCGACCTGGACACAGATCATGACTTCTTTGGATCGCCGTTCGGTGGACTGGGCTCACGGCATGGCCTTGGTGGTGCTTTTAGGTAAGTTGATGTATTCTCGTGTTTTGTCTTTTTTCCAATGAAGGGGAATTTTTTTTCATCGAATCTTTGGATTTCGATGAAGGTGTCTTCGAAGATTGTTTTGAGTCAATTCTTTAAACGGTCCTTGCTGCGGCTTTTGGGTCGTGTTCGTGTGGTTGATTCGCAACTGGGTGTGTTCATTAGGAGGGCGTTGTTCACAGATGACAGGTCGTGTTCGCAGTGTGCACCTGCAAGTGGGATTGTTTAGACCAACACAAAAATGTCTGCAGCGATCAAGGATAAAAGACGCAGCATTAGTCACGGTCCCAAATACTTGAATCAAAGCAGTCGATGGGTGTCACTGCAGTTGTGTGAACCATAAGCCTTGTGGCAGTCTGGGGCTACGGCACGTGGTCTATTAAGTGACCTTACGTTCCACGTACTGATCCGAAGATCGTTTCAATTTGAAATAAGAATTCATTTGTGTTAACAGGCAATGCTAGGCTACACCTTGCATTACTACGAAATGAAATGATTCATGAAGCATTTTCATCAGTTGAACTTTTTCGGTTTTGTTTGTTTATGAATCAACAATGACATTAAGATCAGGATAAACGAAAAAAAAGAGGCTCATAGCAGAATCAAAAAAGTGTAGGAACAAGCATGGAACCTTGAGGGACGCCTATGGAGACTGATCGCCATGAAGTTAAGACATATAACAGAAACAAGTTGTGAATGGCACTAATAAGACAGAGTTCTAAAAGGATCTAAAGGATAAAGGTAGATAGTGAGACCGATGTGTAGCTGAGAAGAAGGCAAATCTAAGGGGAAAGATCAACAAGTGAACAATATCTTCGTATCTTCGCAAGGGAGCAAACTAGCCCTTGTTTAAGTAGACTTTCCGAATAAATGTCTCAAAATTGAAATACATACAAACATTACAGCGCCTTTCACCATAAAGAACCCGATAGGTGGGGAAGTCCACCATCGACCTTCACACTGCGGCAGATCCTGGAAAACCCTAAGAGATGCTGTTCGGCTGCATATGACAGCGTGCTTAGAGACAAGCTATACAACGCCATGTCTAGTTTTGACATTCCTGCCAAACTCGTCAGGATGTGTAGGACGACGATGGGGAGTTTTCGCTGCTCCGAGACCTTCAATGCCAAAAAGGTTATAGACAAGGCGACGCGCTGTCATGTGACTTTTTCAACATCATTCATGTGAAAGTCCTACAAATCTCACTCCCGATCAAGAGACATGATCTTCTAAAAGTCCAAACACAGCGTGCCGTCAATGAAGCCTTTGAAACGAAGGCAGCCATTTCATGTGAAACTAAAAGCCCAGCGAACATGAATCTTTCCGGGGATATATACAACGCAGACACATGAATGGAACTACTTAGTTGCACGGAAATGTTTAACGCGTTTCACGGACATGTCTCTGGGAATCAGTTCCGATTGCGAATAGAATCGTTCGTTGGTCCACTCCGTAGTCGGAACTGTTAAGCGCAACTCGAATGCTCTCTCAGCAGAGAGTGGCAAAAAATAACACCAATGATTATGATTATGTTTCGGGCAGTAGCCAGGGTATCCTGGATTTTTTGCAGGCACTGCAACTCACACGCTCCCAGTCGATAGCGATTTTCGCCGGAGCCGCTGATTTAAGCATTACTGCTGAACTTAAATCAGATCGTTGGACATCCGGTGAACTGCTGACTGGTGTTGATGCGGTTGTTGGAACTGACATAACTCACGCGCTTAGATTAAAGGGTTTGCAAGGGTCTCCGAAAGGGAGTCTAATCCCTAACACATTCCTTTCGTGGAACAGTGTTTTGACTTTAATATTTTGAAAGTGTAAGTATTTTTAAGTTCATCTTATCCAATATATTGAAATACTTATAGAAAGTGGATAATACAATACGAGTTACTGCCGCCCTAATATCCTTGTGGTATTCCCATCAGAGTGATTCTCATCTCACTCGTGTCCTCACCAATGGCAAGTCGACCAAGTTCCAATAAAATTGATGAACGGTGTCTTCTCTCAGATTATCCTCCGCCAAATTCAAATTCAACCTCGTGACAAATTCAATATTTGTGAATAATTCGAAGAAATGTTCTTTGGTAACGTCAAACTCACACTTTCGGGCTTCCGTCATCAGGCAAAGAATGCCAGAAGCTCCTTAAGATCCCCCCTCCCCCACCACAGCAAACTGAACGCTTACTTATGTTTTTTCTTCATTTGGTAAAAAATGCCCTTCATCGCAGGAAAGCACCACAAACAAAGTTGAAGAGGAACAACAAAAAATAAAATAAAAATAACTCACCGACTGTGATTAAGAACTTAATTTATAGCCGGCATAGCAATAAATAAGTACCCATGTCAGAAACTTAACTTACTTCCTTTGGCTTGAGCTGTGCAGCCTCCACATACCCGAACACACAACCACAACCTCCTGCCTGCAAGGAGATACTCTTTATTATCCTCATCCAAATCTGTGCGTCCTCTTAAAATGTCACTCTCAAGATATCGCAGGAAATCCTTTTTATTTCTCCCCCTCCCAAAACAAAAAACACAAAGATGAGCAAAAGAAAAAAAAAACTGTCTCACCAAATAGAGTCCTTATTTTACCTGTGCTGAGGTGGAGCATGCCTAGAGACAAAGTATTCCATATTTCATAAGCAAGCAATGCTACCTTGCATCTATAAATTTAATCCAAGAACACAAGACAGAAAAAAAAGACAAAAAGAAAAGCAAAGCTTGTGCACACACACACACAGGCACACACACGAGGCCAACGAGAATATATAGGTCGTCGCTGCAAAAGGATACGATACTCATGCGTAAATATTTACGACCTTGTCCTTTCTGAAAAATGTGACAAACTACTCTTGGATAGATTCTAAATTGGGTAAGTGTTTCGGTCGAGGGGGTTAACAACGGAAAAGTTGCCCATTCACTTCGAGAGTGGAGTAGTGTGCGAGGTGGGCAGTCCGTGCGGATCGTGTGAACCGTGTGGGTGGACTATAAATCACAAATCGATTTCCCAGATTTAAGTCTTGCCCTTGTTAGACCTCTTTGTTGGGACCATTTTCAATGGGAGACGTATAATAAATAAGCACTCGTATAAGGTTCATCGATAACTGTAGCGAAAGCAATAACCAATACAAACGGTAAGCTGGGAGTAAATGATGGGCCACTGTTCGAGTATACTTGCTGTTTGTTTAAAAGTTACATTTTTGGCCATTGAATTGATACGAGTTTTATTTTTTTTTTATTGTGGCGCACCCTTTTGTGGGTGATCTTTTGAAATGAGCTTATTTCAAACCCAGAATGTGGTGCATTGTCATCGTTAACCATTGTCTGGTCTAGACAATGCGAAGTGTTGGCCGATGTCAGATTTATGTAAGGCCACTGTAGAACACAATCATGTCCAAGAAAAATTACCGGCAAGGGAAGGGATTAACTGGGACCATCAATTCTGTAAGCAGTGGATATTCTTATGAGTGGCGCTACAGTCCCGCACTACTTAACTGATCCCTAGTTTAGTACAATTCCGGAAAAGTGAGTTGTCAGTTCTCAAAATACTCATGTAGTGTCACACATTACACCACAACTTCCAAAAGAGTTGATGGAGAACCCCTTTCCTCCGACAACCTGAATAATGTCAAAAATAAAACACACGCTTTTTCACGTTTCATCCAACTAATTCTGGATAGTGCGCCTTGTTCGGGGAGTTTTAATTCCGCTAAAGTACATCCTTCACTCTCACTTCTGATGCGGTAAAGAGATGCATCTGATGCTTAAGAGCTATTAAAAATAAGTGATTTTTACCAGCACATATTTAACAGAGTCGATGTAAAATTATTACTTTCCCGAAAGGTCTTGGAAACGGGCGATTAATAATTTCTAGTCCTCTTTTTAGGAAATATTCAACGGCAACAAACGATCCGTTACTTTTCAAACCACATAACTCGAATGGGCCATGGGTCGTCGTGATTAACCCCGATTACGAAAGTCGTTTAATTTTATTAAAAGGACGCAATGCCTCTAAGAGTCGAATCACTTCTAAGGCGATGAAGTATAGATATTGCGAGCCTTAACCGACTCGAGCTTATGTTCCACTCACATTCCAAAGCCGCCACTCAAATGCTGACTGTCAATGGGGTAAATTTCATAGTTTCCGCCAGAATAATATGTTTAAATTGTTATTTTGAGTGACATTGGTGTTTGCTTAATAAAATGGACAAGTAAATACGGACAACGTTGTTAAGGCAATAAATTTGAGTACTCATATGGACACGATCGAATAAGAAGCGTTAGATCGAAATACAATTCATTTGATTTACCAGGAGCTAAGTACACATTAAAATCTATTTTCCACTCCTTACAGGCGGCCCTAACTATTTAGAATTACTCCTATACCTCCTTCCAACCATTTTTGCTTGCATATGTTTGATGAACACCTCCATTGAAATTAGTTGCCGAATTCATGTTTTCCTCCATCAGTTCAACCAGCCGGTTTACTTGATTTTGGTAATACTGTTATTTGTGGCTAAACACAAATACGGGTTCGATCACTCGAATGTGACGAATGAAACACTAGAGTTCACTATTAACGTTGTACACGTTTTTACGTTATTTTCAAGCAAACACTGATTTACTTCTTATGCTTTGTTACACTTTAACGACTATTATTACTTTACTACAAAACTCTTTGCGGCCCTCCAGGCTGAACACTTTGAACACTATAAAATCCCAAACTGTGCTGTAATAATTTTCCCATATAATAAGTACCCAACTGAACGGAACTGAACTGACTCGCATCGACTACCGTGCCGATATTTATACTCCCAGTATAGGTTCTAGATTTAACTGTCGCCACGGCATCCAATATGTACAAGAATTTCGGGAACACTCTTCGGAGTTGATCGTTCTTCTAATTTCGTATAGATTTCGCGTTATACTATTCCCGTCACAACACTTAAGAAATAAATAATTAATACAGAATACATTTTTACACCACTCCAGTTAAAACACAAAAAAAACTCATGTTTTTACTTGCTTTCAATTTAACACCACTTTTGGATTTTTCTCTTCAACTTCTCGATTTGCTTTCATTCACTCAAATTGTATGGTTTCAACTTTCAAATTACAACCCATGAGTTTATGAACTCCTAATTCTTTCCACTTATGGAAATTGCAGAAGTCAAGGGATCAAATCGGGGATTTCGCGCTCTATCTCTTTCTCTCTCTCTCTCTCTCTCTCTCTGTCTCTCTCTTTTCTTCCATTTCGTAGTTGCCTGCTCACGTCTATATACATGATGAATTGATTGTTTGTGCCATTTATCGTTTTCGTCTCTCAATCAGACAAAAATGCTCCAACTAATACAGAATCCATTGCCGTGAAACGAGAGAAGATACTGGCCCTTTGATTTGAAATAATGAAGTATTTGATTGGATTATTTTTCATTTGTTCACAGGCCCCATGTATTACGGGCAATTACACACTTTCCAATCGTCAATATTATTCGCTCGGATCAAGTCAATAGGCGAATGCACTTTATTAGTGTAAGCATTACAAATGTGCATAGTCGCTTGTGCTGTTGAGATATGCAATCATTATCTCTGCTGAAAACGTTCGTTCGCAATTCTCCTTATAATAGCCCACACGAACAGCACACACCGTGAATTCAAAGTAGAAAATGTGGGTGGACAACTTCTGGATTTTAAATTTCAGACTGTGAGTTAAAATAGTGAACAAAATCAATTTTCAACTCGCCGATTAAATAACGAGTTGAAACCAACTCCGAAGTTGATCAACTCACAGTTTCCTGGAAGTTGAGCAGTTGTGAACAAAACGACCCTAAACCGGCTTTCAGAATACCGATACCAGAAATGAAGTATTATAGAGATGCACAACTTCACAGCTGATTGACCCCTAGTCCATCGACGAATTTAAGAGGTTTTTTGACAGTAATTCGTGCATTTTTTTCAGTTATTCAATAAATAACGTGAATGCCGTGCTCTGATTGGTCAGTTTGGCTTAAGAAAACGATATAAGAAATGGCTGTCAAACATTTTAAGGGGCAAGAGAAGTAGAAGTTCGGCAGCTCTATCTCACTTCATTTCTGACCGATACACGACAAGTGTCACACAAAAAATTAATTGCACATATAAAGGGTGATTTTTTGAAAGCTATAGGAAAGTTTAAAAAAAAAAACATAAAATTATCTTTATTTGAATCGATAGTACGGTCCATATAATTTAATGTTTGAAGATTATTTGACGCAAATGTTGACTTTGTCCATTCCCTTAGTCCAATTTTAGCATACTCTTGCCAACATTTCGGCCGGTATCTCACGAATAAATGCTTCAATGTTGCCTTCCAATGCGTCAATGGAAGCGGGCTTGTCTGTATAGATATGAGCTTTAACATAGCCCCACAAAAAATAGTCTAAACCGCGATCTAGGACCGGTTCCGAACGTGATATAAAATGTTCACCGAACTCGCCTGCACGTGCTGTGTGGCATGTGGCACTGTCTTGTGGAAACCACATGTCATGCAAGTCAAGCTCTTGCATTTTGGGCAAAAAAAAAGTTGGATATCATCGCACGGTAGCGCTCACCATTCACAGTTACGTTACGATTAGCATCATCTTTGAAGAAGTACGGTCCAATGATGCCACCAGCCCATAAACCGGACCAAACTGTAACTTTTTCTGGATGCATTTGTAGCTCTTGCAATGCTTCTGGCTGATAATCACTCCAAAATCGACAATTCTGCTTATTTACGTACCCATTGAGCCAAAAATGAGCTTCGTCTTAAACTGACCATAAAATGGAAGAAGCGCGCGATGAACTTTCTTAACAGAGCACGCATTTTGATAATAAAATTCAATAATTTCGTTTGTAAAGTCATTCATGGTTAAATTATAGACCAAACTGAAGATGTTCGACAGTGAAACAAAACACGAAACGTGCGTCAGCTGTTTAAACCAGTGTTGCCAAAAAGATATTAGCTAAAAAATCACCCTTTACTTATCGCCAGATGTCATTTTATGGCGTAAGACGACTACTTTCGGGCGTTGATAGGCTTCAGTGCGCGTTTTATTGACCTTACGAGAATGTTATGCCAAAGTGTGGCTCCCTCGCTTATCTAAATGACAATAAAAAGCGAGCGTTTCATAAGTATATAGAAATGGTCTAAAATTCATTTTACCAGAAAAAAAATTAAATTTTTTCACAAAATCTAAATAGTTGCCTCAGCCTGCCATCAATGAAAAATCACGAGTAAATAAAAGAAAATGGTTTCACAACTTTCAAAAGCCTGAGTTTGTAGAAGTGGCTCTACCTAGATATGTGCGCTCCCGCTTACGATCTGTGAACTATCAAAGCGCGACCGCTGCATTGTGACTTGTTTAATGAACACGCATCTACTTAAAATGTCAGAGCAAGTACACGCACACGCTGACGCGACTTTGTGATCTGGGTATAATACTGACATCATGGAGGCATTACGAGACAAGGCGTTAATAGACTTTCGCAATCGGGGTGATTAATTTTAAAATCAATTTTTAATTCGTGTAACTGAAATGTAGATGGTATACCTTAGACAAGTCCTATCTTTCATCATTTGAATCGGAATGTATAACTATGCAATATACAGAAAAACCTGAGCAAACCCTAGGCGGCGCCAAGTTGTATAGGTTTAATTCAAGACCTGATATATTTGTTTTGTTTTTGAAATCCGCTGAAGAAGATCCTTCAATTTTCCTCACTTTCACTTGTGATGAAGAAGACTGCAAACACTACGTTGACGGGAGAAAATCCCTCGAGCAAATTCAGAGAGCCCTTAAACACAAAAGCATTCTTGGCCTTCTATCAACACTCCAGAAGATTCCATAACGTTTATGGAGTCACTGCACTCTTGTACAAGAGAATTCATTAAAAAATAATCCATCTACCTCCCCTCGCACATCGGTTATCCCGAAGAACGATGTCCTTTGTTCACTGCGTCCTACGTAAACAACAAAAGTGAACGAGTTAAAAGGAAACGGAAGGAAAAACTACCCCGCACACAATTGCCTTGCCCTGGCAAAGCGTATGGTGGGCAGCGGCTTACGGAATTCCTAAAATAATTTCACAACACTCATGCTCAGCAATTTTTCTTGGGTGAAAACTGAAAACGATACACACTGGCGAATCTGTTACGCAAAAAAATGAACGAAAAAATTTTAGTCCCGTTCCCATCCTGTGCACACACTCGCCGGGGGCGGGCAGTAAAAACTTTTTTATCGTCTAGTGAAAAACACATAAAACCGCCATCTCATCACGAAGGAAAACAAATTTTCATTCAATCAATTTGCTGTATACGTCGAAAGAGCTCCATTTTTTCCTTCGTTCAATGCCCCCAGGATATTAGTTGTGCGAGGGAGTGTGTATCTAAACCGCTGATACATGTAGGGCAGGTAACAAGTTTAAAAGCCGCCTTTAGAGGTGGCAGTGGGTGCGTGTGCATCCCGTAACTGAGTCATAAAGTGGGCCTTAGGGTAGCCTGGGGGAGGCAGCCAATTGGTTATGGCCGGAGAGTGTGTGTCCTTGTCGAAAGATCAACTAAAAATTTACAACACACAGCGGTGGACATGGTGCAAGTGGATGGGTGATGTATTCTGCCATCTCAATTTGCTTTACGCGATAGGTTTACTGCTCTAATATTAACTGAGATTGAGTTTGGTCGTTAACTGCGAACGCGAAGGTAGGTCGTTTCATCTCAACTCGCTTCGTGGATACGTTTTTAAGATCACTTTGAGGGTCTTAAAGTTTGTAATTAAATCTAAACAGTAGCTGGATGGTCATGAATTGAAGGTAAACTTGGTATCAACATTCAATTTAAGGACTCGTACGTTTAATGGTCCCGTCACTGGGGAAGGGTAGGAATTAATATGACGAATTGCGCTGAATTCCTTATGCCCTGCCGTGGTGGGACATATCAATGAGCAACGTTGTTCGCTCACCCCATACAGTGACAGATTGCAAGCCCCCAAATATTTTAGCACACTCATAAGTCATAACTCGACAAATATGCTCCGAGTTGTGTGTAAGTATTCGCACAGCATTACTTGAGTATTCGTCGTTAAATTTTGCACGCCAGGGAATTCAGGCAAACGTTATTAGGAAATGGATTCAGCACGTCAATGAAATGAAATGTACGACGCGTCGTTCCACACGCGGAAGGGAATTTCAACAATTCTAGCATTCAATGGAATTCGAAGCGAATGCAGTGCTCAGTGCAATGTGTTAATTCATATAATTTCAAAACCCATGCCATTGTATACTTCTAGGAGTGATGCAAATTACAACATTTTAATGAAGGTAGGGTGGTCGATTTTGCTCGGCTGCACTTCTGATTTGAAATACATTTGCGAGTTGTAAGAAATGGCAATTAACAAAAATTGTTATGGAGCGTCTAAGGTTTGCAAATTGTTAAAGAATTTAAGTCACGTTTCGTTTCGTTTTTAACAACGGCAGGAGTAAACAAATCGAATTGCATCTACTAGCGAAACCAATAAACTTCAGTTAATACAGAATAGATGACTGCACCCTCGTAGATTAACTGCATTCTGAAAGAGATGGAAGAGATGGCAGCATTTCTTCGAGAAGGTGCAAATTCGTGAATTTTCTTACAGTGAAATTCTATCACTTAAAATGTACAGTTTCAATAAGACCGAGCTTCAATCATCCCACACAACTGAGACTCTCCACGGGGTGTTACTCAAGCAAAATCAATGTTCAGTATCAATGTAAAATACACTAACAACAAATCGTATCCCCGCTTAAGTTACCCGGGATATTTATCGATTTAAAAAGCGATTTAACAATTTATTTGAACAGAATTATTTTTTGATCAATTGAGTTTACAATTAGACTTACAAACTCAAGGTGTTGGCTCGACAATAGGGGTCCAACTGATGTACTTTGTTTAATTTAATGTTTATTATTATTGTCGGTTTATTGGTTATTTTGTATGTCCTACAATGGCTGGTGCTTACATCGGTTTGTTCAAGTCCGTGTGTCCATGGTGGTCCTTTTGGGATGGGGTGGTGATGTGTTAGCCGACTTAGCCTCGATGGTGATTGCTATCTCTGCTCTGGTAGAATCCATGCAGCGTTGAGGTAACATTGTCCATTGATTGTGTTTCTCAGGTTCCTGATTTCCTGGGTAGAATGGTTGTTGATGTTTAGTAACTGCTTTCTGAACAGTGTCAGCATGTACTGTTGCAGGGGGATGATGCGTGCTTGGTCATAAAGCCTATTGTTGCTGTGGTGCCTTTGGCGGTCACTGTCGGAGGTCAGTCCGGTACATATTCGCAGTATTTGAGTCATGCTGGTCTTAGAGTTGGTGTGCCATATTGGGATGGTACGTTAAGTTCGGCTGTATAAGCTGCTTGTATAACAGCAGTTTAGGGATATTTATCGCCGCCAGTCATTACTTTCTGTGTGTTCATTCCTGATTGTATTGATTCATTCATCAGGTTGGTGTATGTGACTTACGATATTATATATTATATGTTTTTGCATTTAAAGTAATCGGCAAGCTAAACAATCGCAAACCGGAGATTGTGATCAATAACGATCAACCATCACTTTACACGATTCCACCCCTGAGTGCCAAAAATATCATTAATGTCTTCGGTGCGGCCAAGATTTTATGATGAATTATTAAGCGCCGATGATCCTTGTTTTTTGTGCACTTATAATTGAAGCGTATATACGCTAGCAAAAAACACGCTAGGAATTGTTGTCACTGTTTCCCTCATGGACGCATAGATGAAACTGCAATTAGACTACTCAACTTTTGTCCAATACATACAGATATGTGTGAACTTGCTTATACGTCCAACCATAATGAATGTAAAGCGACTTAAGTCAACGAAGACAATCGCATGATAAACATTGATCGTAATTACCACTTCGCTCGTTCGTTTCGTTAAGTTTCGTTGACTTTTGTCTACTTCCAGGTGATTGAGGGCGATATCAATAGTTCTCTTTGGACGTAGTTGGCTGACAGGTGATGTTGGAATATTCCAGAAGGCAATTGTGAGCATATTGAAATGTTACGATTTTTCTGGCTATTATTCGCACGGTCCCGTCATGCGTTTATGTTTAGTTTTAGTGATTTCGACTTAAGTCCGTTCTACTTCCTTTTATTTCAGCAGCAGGTGAGTACGGGCCACGTATGGTGTACATGGAAATGGTCATCGATGCATCCTGCAGTGATTAATGTTTACAAGGATGAACCCGATCGAGAGCTTCTCCATTTGTTTGATCAGCTGACGGATGCTCGGCGGAGAATGTAGAACTAATAGACTGCGAACTGCGCTACGCAACTATTGATATCGGCTGTTGCCGGTTGCATGCTGTATATGAGGGTAGAAAATGTGACGGAAGAAAAAATAATCGCATACTGGGTGCTTAAGGGCATGTTCGATTAACATGCGAAGTATTTGAAATAAGAACAACAGTTGATATTGAAATGTATAAGAAAAGGAAAAAAAGTCACTTTTTTTTTTTTTAAATATTACAAAATTGACAGTACAATCGAACCTGAACATCGCTTAATAGCACACTACGGTTATGGCTTTTTTTTTGTACATGTTGTACTGGTGCAAGACCCTTAAATAACACATCGCTTAATGGCACAACCCGCTTATATCACTTCTAAAATATGACAAAACACACATCCTCGTACAATCGTGCCCGCTTATTAGCACATCCTACTCGGACCCGTAATTTACTTGATTTCCAAGGGAAGATTTTGGTTTTGAAATTGACTTAAAACATCTAAGCATGTGTTGCACTTTACACTGCATTTGACTTAGTACCTATCCTGGAAGTTTGCCACTATTTTTATTTGTGTGCATGTATGCGAGCTGGCTAGAATGTGGGTCAGCCGTTTTTCTTCTTCATAATTAACATGTCGTCTAAGTCTTGAGTGGTGGGTTGTTTGCATATTCACGAATCGTTTCTTCTATTGTTTTAAGATTAATGTCGCGATGAAAGTCGGAGTTTCTAACGTACCATGGGTCATTTACTACGCATCTTCAGATTTTGTCTTGGAAGCGCTAAATTACGTCTTAATTATTTTTAGTTTCACACCCCGAGCTGGATGCCATATGTCCATACAGGTTTTAATTTCTGCTTCTGTATTAGATGTTTATTGCGTATTGAAAAATCAGATCTTCTGCCAATAAGCATGTCTAATTAAGTGCTTCTCTTTTCATATTTTCTTTCCATCGTAGTTTAACGTCCAAGTTCATTCCTAAGTACTTTGTTGTCTTGGAGAAAGGAATTTCTATCCCATTAACAATGATTGGAATGTGTTGAATATTTTTGTTAGTAAAGTTGACATGCATCGATTTTATGATGTTTAGCTTAACCCCGAATTTCTTGGCCTAGTTCTTTACAGTATCCACAGCATCCACTACAATTTGAGTTGATTCTGCTTGAGTATTTTTTTCCGACTGACAGAATGGCTGTGTCATCAGCAAACGTGGTACGCGTGCAGTTCGAAAATGTTGGCATATCATTTATGAATAGAATACACAATGTTGGACCTAGTATACATCCTTGGAGAACACCGGTTTTCATTTTTTTCAAAATAGAGTAGTCATCGTCTTGCTTCACACGGAAATATATATCAGCAGGATAAGATTCTTAAATCGTTGTATATCCTCTAAGAAAAATAATTTTGGCCTTATAAAGGAACATAAAAATCGCAATAAAAATGTTTCACCAATAGACTAACAAATGTAAGGAGCTGAGTGTTTTTGATTCCTTGTCAAAAATGGACCCCTTGAGATGTCAACTGCGTTGCCTTTCAAATGCGTTGTTGATCTTTGACAAGGCATGACCAGTCATTTGGGTCGAACGTTCCTTTCCACCCCTTCCCTTTACCGGGTACTTTTTTCCATCAAACTCTCGAAGAATAGCTACCTTGTTATGCAAATAACTAAATACCCACTATTTTCCAATTTTCATCCACTTCAGAATTCATTGCTTGCCTTCTGAACAATACAGCAATACTTATCCAAGGAATCGTTTCGATTCACCTCCCACCATCGGCCGGCGATCTTCTCTCTTTCAAAAATGTGAAACGTTTCCTCCGCCCGCCCCCTCTCCTTCCATGCAGCACAAAAATAAATTTCAATGTAAAAGAATTTACCAACTAATATATGCACACATCATGATAAACCCCCAATGGAATGCATTAAAGGAAACCCTTATCCATACACATCAACCCCCGTACAACAGGAGGCGAAGGCAGTCGGAAACAAAGACGTTCGCAGCAGTAGCTACGAACTACACCCTGCACTCTGCACCCATCGCCCACAAACACCCACACCCAGCCAATGATTGCCGAGGCTTTCTCGTTTCGCAAACGGCACAATGAATTGCCTGGTAAATATCTTGGCATAAATCAGCCCTAAAAGGGTTAAAGGGACCGAACTTCCTCGTTTGCCGGGGAAGGGTGGCCTCCTATAATTTGGCTGTTCGGCGTTTAAATGAAATAAATTTAAATTTTTATAAATTGTGCAATTTAATAAAAATGTGTTTCTGGATATTAAAAGAAGAAGAACGAAAATATAAGACGAAATTCGGGATTACAAACGGGAGGCGCTAGCTGGTCTCGCTTGAAGATGTTGACGCTGAGATAAGAGAGCAACTGCCATCATTCATCGTCAAAGAGATGAGTTTTAATTTGGCTTCTTTGGGTATCGTGGAACAATAAAATCCTTTAAGGGGGGATAAGCGGCAGAAGACGCAACGCTTCTGGGCGTACACGTCTTAAGTTTTATGTGTGCCAAGGTTGTCCTTGGGGACAGAGGAGCCTTCTGGCTAGATACTGAAGTATTTGATGAACGATGTTGTTTGCTTTTTTCTGCGCACAAGTCCTGCTAGCACGCTGGAGGGGGCGGGAGCTGGCATGGACGCAAAGAGGCCCTGCCACGTTTACTACTTACTACGTTCAATGTGTGTAATGAGTGCAAGGTATGAAGGCATTTAAAATGAGAAGAAGGCGTCTTTCTGCATTTGTCCATTCACGCGATGGTTTTGGGAACGTTGGGTGCGTACGAACAAGGATTGGAAGTGCTTAGAATGAGTGCGCTAAAGGCTGTGAATTAGATAGTCGGTGCTTGTTGAAAGGTCATTGAAGGGATAAGCTACTGAATGGATTGAAATTCGATTCTTCTGTGCACTGAATGCCGAATCGGACCAACGCGTCGAGTAGAATACTACATTTATGACAATCCATGTGAGTAGTCATTTTCTGTGACACAAGACAGATGCCTAAAATTCCTCAAATAATAAACCGAGCTTGTTCGTTTTCTTCTTGGCTATAAAAGTCGTGTTGAACTTCCATCCATCGATAACGCAAGCTGCGACCTACAGCCCTATGCGGATTCCAACGAGCCAAAGTGAAGGAACGTTTTACGTGTCGGTCAATATTTACTGACAAGTTGATTGCAGCTGAGATTTCGAAAGGCAGGTGTGCATGAAGATCAGATCCGACACATGGTGTTCCAACAGACACTTGTATGCAATTAAAGTCGAATTGTTTTTAGGTCCAGATGACATTTTCCCAACAATCAGACAACAGCTGCGGCTCCAATCACTTTTCGCGATGTGACCTTCATCTTCGAGTGGATGTTATATAACTTTGCGATGAAGGGTGGAGTAATAATCCTTCCTCATGATTCTCTTCAATGCATCAATTTGAGATCTTCATCAGACCTTTGCCTTGAACGTGCCAGTTGCTAGCAAGGATGAAGTCAAGTTCAGTTGTATGATGCCGGCAACAAGATGATTTGCGATCTGTCCCCGTTAGACTTTGCGTGTTAGACTCCTTAAAACGAATATTCTGCAGGATATGGCGGATTTATTGGCCGATATGTTTCAAAAAGTTACCGAAAATCATCTTGTCAGAATGAAGCAAGAATTTACGTGGATGCTGTCATATTCTTTTCATAATGAGAAAGATTCAGGCTGTAACAGAATGTTGATCATTTGAATATTGAATGAAAATGTACTGCCGGTGGAGTATGTGAAACATTTTCAGTGCAATATTTTTTTGTTGGTGGTGGCGTATGCGTGACATTTTTTCATCGTTTCATTTCATCGTTTCTCGTTACTTGGTGGCGTATACGTAACATTCTTTCCTGGATTTCATTGTTTCTCGTTACTTGGTGGCGTATACGTAACATTTTTTGCTGGATTTCATCGTTTCTCGTTACTTGGCGGCGTCTACGCAACATTGCTTCCCCCTCTGTGTGGTGCTGGTTGATTGTTAACGTGGATAAATCCGAGGTTATGGTTAATTCCAGAACGCCTGTTCGGTGGACTCCGCATGTCAGTGGGGGGCTGCCAAATCGGGCTCTTTTGCATGAATGATGGGAGAAGTAATGCTGTAGGCCTGGCCATGCCAGGTCAGCTTTAAATTTGCTTGGTTAGTAGTTAGTTCTGTAATCATTAATACCGACCTTGGTTACGAACTTGGTATTTGAGTTAGCGGTTTTTAGCTCAGTATTTATTCCAACTCTCAAGTAGATGATCGCGAATACAAGCTGCTCAGATGAGATTTCTTTGTTCTGTTGTGGGAGTTACTCGGTGAGAAACAGGGCAGTAACGAGGTCCTCAATGTTGACCAGCAGATTCTTCGAACAGAAGGGCTATGTTTCGATGGTCCGGTCGAATGTCCCTATCATTACGCGTCCATCAGCTAGGCGACCACTTGGCAGACCGAGGATCAGGTACCTGGGCTAAGTCCTAAGACTCACCTACTTGCTCTTGGGCTTAAGACCTATATCACAATGGCGCGTTGTAAATCCATTAAACAAGTCATAATGCAGCGGTCGCCCTTTGATAGTTCACAGATCGTAAGCGCGAGCACAAATTTCTATGTAGAGCCACTTCTACAAACTCGGGCTTTTGACAGTTGTGAAACAAATTTTTTGTGATTTTTCATCACTGGCAGCCATCGCTTTGAGTACGTAAATAATTTTTTGGAGAAATTTTATGTGAAAAAATTTATTTTTTTTTTCTGGTAAAAACATTTTACTTATGAAACGGGCGCCTTTCACTGCCATGTGGATAAACGAGGGAGCCGCGCTATGACATAACATTCTCGAAAGCTCGATAAAAAGCCTATCAACGCCCGACTATGCGAACGCGACATTGTGATTTGGAAAAGTGAGGGAGCCACGCTTTCTCATAACATTCTCTTAGACTCGAGAAAAAGCGTACCGATGCTTATAAACGCCCCGTGATTTGGCCTTAACTCCTGATGAGTTGGAGGCGATGGTGGACAATCGAGTGGCCTGCAGATCTCTGGCCTGCGTGCTTTGCCCAAGCGACTTCTTTTGTTCAAATGAAGACGGTAATGTTGACCGAATTTCAACAAAGTATTGCGAATCACTCCCACATTTTATTCATTTATTCCACATTTCTTTCAGAACCATAAATTGATGCCAGTTGTATGTAAGCACCTTTATTTCATTTCACAAATTATTAGATTTTCTGCTTATTCCCCTAAGCATACAACAAAATTTGTGGCGGTGGCGTTGTGGGTATGTGCGTCGACCCCTACACAAACGAACCTCCATCTTAACACTTTTCACGGCCGCACCTCTTTCGAGTAGCTGACAATGCTCTAAGGGTATAACTGTATAGAGGCTTGTCAAATTGGCAGTTCGGAGTCCGCATAAATCTGTAGGTCCCTTCCACTCGTGAAAGAACAATAGTACGCACAACACGAGTGGTTTCTGTGGCCCGTTATTATTCAATTATTCAAAATTGATTTGTTTTCCGAAATCGAATTTGCTCTAATCAATAACATTGATCTTCATCCGAAGTGCACCACTTAAGTGGATTTCATGCAAAAGTTCTTCACAAACGGTATCCTTCCAAACTCACACCCATCCTCCTCATGAAATATAGACCAAATATTTCTTTTACTCTCCATCTCTCTTTGATTCAGTTTAACACATGAGGACATAAATGCGCCACCCTGTAGGTTTACAACCATGGAAATATTCCGTCTCAAGGATCTTCCAATAACTTCATCCTTGGCAAGGAGGGAAGTGCAAAAAAAAGGAACACATTCACAATAACCAGGGAAAATAAATGATAAAATAACAAAAGCGACTGTGGATAGGGATACGAGGTAAACACTTCAAACCGAAGGGGTTGTCAGGTGTGCCATGAATAGCTGCATACGCTGCAGAATCGCATTAAACGTGTGGGCTTAAGCAATTACAGACATTCTGCATATTCGTAAACATCAACTGCTCGGAGTATCTCATGAATTAAAATGTAAATTGTTGTTTTGACCTAATTGCGGAACAAAGGCGCACCGCAAGGATGCGGTCATAGTTGCTTTCTTTTCAACGTTATTACCTGCAATAAAGCAGCTTAAATGAGACGCAAATGCGAATAAAAAACGAGAAGCGAACAATTAACAAGAGGTTATTACATAGGAGATTACTTACCACAAATCGTTGTTTGCTTGTACTTAACCTTTGTTCTTTCGGGAGTTATGAGGGAACCGCTGCTTCATGGGTAGAAGTCGTTGTTTCGTGGATGTCAACAAATGGAGGTGTGGACATCTGTTCGATTGAAAGATGAAAGCAGACGGAAGTGTATGCAATTTTCTGTATATTTGGACATACATCGTGTCGTGGTGAGGAATGACGTCTCCTGGTTACGAAGAAGGACCTAGGCTTGATTGAGTCCAATTGTCGGTTTATTTTGGCAAAAATTTTATAAAGGGTGGTTCAATTTTAAGAGCGATGTTGAATGTGAACCACACCTAAACGTCAAGTTTTTTTCTGCATTTTATTTGACATTTCTCAATTTCAGACTAACTCTATTTGAACCATGGAAAGATACACAATCGAGCAACGCGTTAAAGTTATTCAGGCTTAATATGAAAATGGGCATTCAAATCAAAATGCATAACGCGCACTTGATTTTTTCGCACTCGTGATTTTTTCGGTCAATTTAATCGTCTAAATGTGCGTACAATCGGAAAAATCGTGCAAAAATTTGAGCAAACCGGGTCTGTAGGAGATGTGAAAACACCAGTGCATGCTCGTACAGCTCGTACTGCAGAAAATATTGCTGCTGTTCAACTCTTCGTCATGCCCAACAGTTGCACCTCTCACGCTCGTCGTTGATGAACATTATGCATAAAAACTTGCATTTACACGCTTACAAGGTGTAACTGACTCAAGAACTACAGCCTCTTGACCATTTCAAGCGTCGCCAATGGTCAGAATGGTGGCAAGAAATGGCAACAGTGGATGATACATTTTCGAAGAAAATCATCTTCAGTGATGAGGCACATTGCACAGTGCATTCGTCAATAAGCAGAATTGCCGCATTTGGGCGAATGATAATCCAAGAGTGATTGTCGAAAAACCAATGCACCCACAAAGAGTGACTGGTGCGGTTTATAGGCTGGCGGCATCATCGGACCGTATTTTTTCCAAAATGAGGCCGGTCAGGCAGTTACTGTAAATGGTGTTCGCTATCGGGCAATGATAACGAACTTTTAATGGCCTGAATTGGAAGATATGAATGTGGACAATATGTGGTTTCAACAGGACGGTGCCACTTGCCACACAGCCAACGAAACAACGGCTCTTTTGCGCGACAAATTCAATGGTCGTGTTATCTCCCGTGGTGGCGATGTCAATTGGCCGCCAAGATCATGTGATTTGACACCGTTGGATTTTTTTTCTTTTCGGTTATTAGAAAGAAAAGGTGTACGTCGATAAGCCAGCAACAATTCAAGAGCTAAAGGATGAGATAATTCGGCACATTAACGGCATAGAACCTAAATTATGCTTCAGCGTCATCGAAAATTTGGACCATCGGATGGAGGTGTGCCGCCGAGGTCGCGGCGGCCATTTGGCCGATATTTTGTTCCATACATAATTGAACCATACCAATATTATCATAATAAAAAGAAATTACAGTAATTTCCTTTACTATCGCGAACTACGGACACATCTCGGAGACTATTACTGTCAGGTAAGCTCCTGAAAAAGCACATGCATAATGTTTACCCTTCCTTGTGAGAGAACAGTAATCACTTACAGCGCGAATGTTTCAAATTTTTAACATGAACCTTCCTGAAACTCTTTTCTGTTATAATTTAAGACGGCCAAAATGGTTACCAATGCACTGAAGTCAAGAAGTAGGACGAACCGCAGAGGAGATCACCGATGCAAGCGCAAATGTGTGATGCCCGTGGGTGTGTGTTAAGGCTAAAGAACTTCACTAAAAGAACTCGTACTTGATGAGCATTCCTGTAATGACGAGTATTGCGGGTGGTTGCATAGATAGCGCAAATGCAATTCTCTCGAAACGTTTGTTGAACAGTGACATGAATCTCAATAGTGACAAGGAAGACATATAATGTCGATGCTTAAATAAGTCGATTAACTTCATATTGCTGTCTGCCATTAATTGGATAGGCCTCTTTTGGATTCTATGCAGTGGGTGTAGTGGGGTCAGCATTTTAGTCAAATTGACGCCAAGCCCAGTGGGGTGAAATGTTTATTGCGGCAGCGATATTGGCAACCTCGATTGCGATCATTTCAAGTGCAGCAACGTGCTTAAATTTAATGCCACGGAAGTGCCATTGGAAGGGCGATAGATAGGGGCCGGCCAATAAGTCTCTTCCGCTGGCACGATCTTTAGCTAGCTGCCTCTAGTTGCGTCTAGTTGGCTGTGGTCCTTCGATTTCGTGGGCCCATTGCGTTGTGTCACAGTTTCGGAATCGAAGACACTGCCCGGAGGAAAGTTCTCCACAAGGCCCATCCACCTTAGGCGCCTGACTAGGCTCATGTTGCTGTGCAGCCCATACAGTTCAAGATTGAATATTCTCTCCAAGATCGCATCAAACAGGCCCAAAGATCTCACGCAGAACATTTCTCTCGAATATGCCAAGGACTTTTTCACCCGATTTAGAGATTGTCCATGACTCCTATACAAAGTCAGTGTTTAGGAACGAGGACGACGGGAAATGAACAGTAGAAAAAGAAAACACAAGTAACATCAACTTAACAAAATGAATTAATTTATTGAACCATTGGTTCACAATTAGTAAACAGGGTGAGATGGCCAGCGTGTTCAAATTTCGAGTGTTCGAGATCCATCGTCCATCGTCTATCGTTAACCAACAGCACGCATCAACCGAAGGTTCAACACACATCCCAGTGCGCACATCTGCGAAATCTTATGAGATGACCGCACACGCACACATGTGGAAAGCTTTACCCAAAGCTGTTGAAGGTTTTCTCGTGAGCCCTTCACGCGACTGTACTCTCATGAGCCCATGGAGCGACTTTCAACAAGGCAAATTGTTTTTGCAGATGGATGGTGTGTTCTGCTTGTTGATGGGTGGTGAAATCTGCCGATGGTGCTTGTGTACTGCTGGTGCGATGTGCGGATGGTGCGTGCTGTACAGTGACTCACAAAAAATATGGACGAATACAAAATATTAAATACACAAATTAAAAATCATTATCAAAGAGTCAGAATGCTCTATGGTGGACAAATCGGAGGTTATGATGATCTCCCGAACGCCTGCTTAATGCACTCTACAGGTTAGTGGAGCCCCATGGAAGGATGTGGAGAAGTTTAAGTATCTGGGGGTCTTTTTCACGAGTGATGAGAGGAGTAATGCTGGGCTTTCCTGTAAGATTGGCCAAGCTGGGGCAACTTTAAAACAGCTCGGTAGAACTGTAATCCGAAAGTCCGAGCTTGATGTCAAAGCCATGTTAGGGGTTTTCAACTCAGTATTTATTCCAACTCTCACCTATCGTCCTGAAATTTGGGTATACGAAATTTGGGCGAATACAACCTGCTTAGATGAAATCCCTTCGTGCTGTTGTGGCAATTACTCGCTGGGATAAGGTGTGAAACACGGCAGAGCGCGAGGAACTCAACAGTGAGCAGCTGCTTCTTCGAACGACAAGGGCTTCGGTCCCCTTCATCACGAGGCGGGCGTTGAATGCTATTGCATCAAGAAGGCGATATCTTGGCAGACCCAGGATGAGGTGGTTGGACCAAGTCTATAAACTCGCCTGATTACGCTTGGTCACAACTCCTGATGAGTTAGAGTCGATGGCGGAGAATCGAGTTGCCTGGAGATCTCTCGTGGGTGGTTTCCCTCGCGACCCTTTTCATGTCGCATGCGTGTCAGAAGATGATGATGATGATGCTATGACTCAATTGCCTCTTGAGCCCATGGAAATAGCGGTTGGCGAGAGTAACTCTGCGTTTGATCTCGCTATTGATGATGTTCGTACTGTTTACTGCGGAGCCGAGGTGGAAGTCCTTAACTGCTTACATCGAAGTTATAGCTGCCCATTATGACGCTATGTACAAGTTGTACTATGTCAATGTTGTATGTCATTCCTTGATGATAGTATACATGTATTTCGATTTGCTCTTATTCATCGCCAGACTCATATCCGCTTCCGTCTCAATGCCAAGAAACGAGTCATTGACGGCTCGCTCCGTAATTGCCTATTGTACGGACTTCTGGAAGATCTCTCTTGTGTTGACGAGTGAGTTTTGAACGATCTCCTCCACGTCGTGATACATGACTTGCCTTGTCTTAATTCAATTTTGAAAGTGAATATCTCGGTGAGTTCGTTACCGCCTTGGGGGCAGGGAGAACCCTCCACCACCCCTCCGCCGCAACTTGGCGGGTATGACAGGAATGTCAAAACTAGAAATAAACTGTTGTGAAACTCCTGACTCGAATGCTCAAAATCATGCTCAACAACACTCTTATTTAGCCAGTCCGGCTATATGGAGCCGAAAGCTGGGCGATAAGCAAAACAGCAGAGTGAATTCTTGGTCTCGTCGAAAGGAAAGGTAAATGAAATCAAAAGGTGTATAAATTGAATCGGTATCACATGGCTTCAACAAGATGGAGCCACGTCACGAAAAGGAATTCGACCACATTTAAAATTCGGCCTCATTTGCTTAGGTCGCCAACATTTATCTGATTCATCTGATTTATCTGAATCACTTCTTAATGATAAGGAATGTGGGATCTAAGCCCATATTGATAAATTTTGTATGTAAGGTCAAACTTGTGCTGTCGCCCTTCGTTCGTATACATTTCAGCAAGACGACGAATGGCGGACACACTTTGAGTCCAGGCCCCCATCGAAGTGGGACGTATAATCTCCAATAAATGCCCAAGTATCCTGCACGAATTAGTGCCCCTTTATTTCCATTTTATGTTCCATTGCATCCGTTTTCTTACGAAAATGTCCGCTAATTGTAAAATGAAACTATCTGGGGTTATTTTTCACGAGCGATGAGAGGAGTAATGCTGTACAGTCGTAAAATGAAATTCAAATTTGATTCAAAAAAATAAATCCGAAAAGCACAATTCGGTTTTGTTCCCATTAATCGTCTCCAAATTCCGAAAATGAAACACAAAACCAAGCACAACCTCAACTGTTGAAAAAGAAATCAAAAGTCGTATTCGATGTTTCATGCAGACACAGAAACATGTCATTAAAAAGGCATAGTAATGCATAGCAAGCTTTCCAAATAAAAGCATGTGATTCTGCCGAATGCATGTTCGTTAGGACTTGTTAAATTTTAATTGTTACATGACATAACAGCGAGACCACACAACTCTTTTTGGCGTTTCTGCAGATTTGAACTATTTTTATAACTATCCTCACCCACATCCAATTAAAAACCCTTTCTATGGGACTAACTGCTTCCGTATTTCAATCAAAATATTTTCAAACATCTCTTTATGTATTTAATTATGAACATGCCAGTGTGGCCAGGTACCGACCTGTAGTCTGCAATAGAACCACGACTGAACGCACGTGAGTCATACTTTTTACACCCATTCTATGATTTTTTCTGATCCTCAGTCAATACGTGACCTCGGTCACAGTATTAACAAAATAATGAACCACATGTCACTGTACCTAGACCAAAGACCACCCACTAGCAGACCAAACACGTAGGGCTTGCATTTTAACGAGGGTTTTGCCTTTAAATGCATTAAATAAGTTGCATAGTTACAGGCTCCGGGTTTTAAGCATTTTGTGCGAGGACAAAAATGCTCGTCGAATTCTATTTTCATTCGCTACAGGGTGTGTCGTCAAGGGTGTTGGAGTGTTAAATGTTAATGTTCTCCTTCAGGGCTTTTTCTCACACCGTGCCAGCATGGCGCGTGGGCCATGAACTGCATGCTTGAGGTGCTATGGAAATTGAGTTCGAGAAAATTCGGTGTTCAGATGTTGAGACTTAATGGGCTAAGTGTCTGCTTGGGCTAAGAGTGCAATCGCTTGTGGTCTCCATCGGGTCATAGCTTAGCTAAAGCATGGAAGTGGGAATGGGTTAGGTTATGTGCGAGGACTAATTGAAATGCACATGCTCCGCTTTAGCTAAAATTCTGCATTTTACCGACAGAACTTAAATAATTCCAAACATGTGGGACAACGCATGAAAGGACATTTAAGGTGGCACACAGAAGTGAAGAAGGACCTCAACCAACTTGGTGTCCGAAACTGGGGGCAGCTAGCCCAAGACGGCGGTAGCAGTGGAGGCTTACATTTTGTAGCCCAGGCTTAGTTCATAGGCGACTAAGGGGCGCCGAATTATATTTGCTGAATTCAGAAGCCCATCGTTCATTCTACAGTCTCAGCGACTTTCGTATGCTCTGGTTGACCAATTGATGAAGCAGCCGTAAACTAATCTGCATCAGTCTGCTTACGATCTACGTGACTTCATTTCAGAATTATCCCCAATGAACTTCAACTGTTTATGGTTAATTTCCAACCCCTTTCGACGCGGTTGGTCCTGTCGGCGAGTCTATATACCATAAGAATATTTATAGCTAACTTATTCAGGAAGCGAGCGAAGAGTAGATTAACAGGTGAGCGGCGCTCCTGTTGAGCTGTAAAAAAGTACGACCGGTGAGATATTATCTTTTTTCGCCGTTCAGTTTTTGCTTTGCATTTATCTTCATGAGAATGAGTACCCCGGAGTAATTCCACAAAATGGGGTGGGAGAGCAATTCAGATGTTCTCCTGCTGTCGGTGATGTATGTCAGGTGTGCGAGCCCGTACGTGTCATTCGTATGAATGTGACATTACGTCAGTAATAAGGCGCAAGTAGTGATAAATAAATGTTGCATTAAAATGTTGTTTATGGCTTCTAAGGTTAAGTCGGCGCTTAATGGTGGTGAGCCGGAATTTATTCGCAACTCGGGGAAAGGATGCCGCTTTACGCGTTTGCGTGTGAGTTTGATTTAATGCCACGGAAATTGTAACATACGAAAAGGGGAGGGTAGTTATGCAAGACGGGCATGGCATATTTTCCAGAAGGATTCCTGCGGAATGAAGGGTCTTCGAAGTGAGAATACGAGCGAATACAATTTTAATTGAAACGTATGTTAACCGCCCACCGTGGGGTATGTAACTGATTGTAGTTTTAAAACGGAACGAAAAGGACATTGGTAGGGAGTGACTTGAAAAGTGCGGTCATTATAGCTCAGGGTAGTCTAACTTTGCTAACTTTGCTTCTATCAAGATGATGGGAATCTATACTTATTCACTTATCAGGCCGGTGACCCATGGAGGATCCAAGCATGAGCAATTGCTGCCTTCCATCGTTAATGGTCCTGGGCACGCTGCTTCCTTTTTATACCGGAGATTCGGTCTTGATTTCCATCTCACCATCTCAGTTGGAGTCTTGAAGTCCATTCGCTCGATGTGGTCGAGTCAGTGCAGTCGACGGACTTTTGCGTTCCGGACTGCATCCACATTCTGGGACAGCTCGTAGAGTTCGCGGTTGTGTCTTCCTCTATTCGCTTTTGGAGAAGTTTTTTGGTTGACAGCATATATTTCGTTTGTTCTCGTTGACCTTGAGACCAGTTCGTTTCGTCCGTACTTCAATCACCGTAAATGCTACCACAACGGCACGTTGGGAACCCCAACAGTTTGACCGACTTATAGAAGAGAGCGCTATGAGTGCCTTTCAATCTGCAGTCGAATACTGCACGAGAGAGAATGGTCTATACTTGAAACACTGCACTAATAAATAATGCAGAAGATGCTTTGGTCGTGTCTTTGGCTACTTACTAGTGAAGTGCAAGTTCACGCACGACTCGATTCTGTCAAGGTGTTTTTCGATTAGTCTTCTGGACATATCTGGCAAAAAATTCACCAGAGTTCGATGAATCTTCGTTTTCGAAGAGCCTAGACGTTGTCGAAATCCAAAGAAGAGTGCGCTCGTGTTCATAATCTTGCTGGCCAATTCACATCATCCACGAACTTGTACTGACAAATAAATCCAAAGTGGGTAGCCTAAGTTGTGGCACCGACTGAAACACATGTCGATCAATTTTGAAGCTTCTAGGTTTGGCTATATAATCGAGCGACGTTTACACATTCCCCGTTTTCGAAGATGCTTGGGCACAACCAAACACCACAGTCGAAGCTCCATGTGGGTATTCTTTTTCCCCAGTTTGTGTCTAACGACGCTGAAAACAATTTTGTGTGTGAGTTGAGTCGAACTCTGATGTTCAAGCAACCAATCGTATATGTAATTATTTGACGTAAGTGAACGCCAAATGTTGTGCTTGCCACAAAATCAATCTTCAACTATCACTTCTTCTCATCTTCTTTTTCTTCTTCTTCTACCGCAGTGGAACTGGGCCTCAGTCAACAATCCTCTCCAGTTGGAGCTCATAAATGATATCGTTCCTATCTACTCTGTCATTTCCATCCTCCATTGATTGGCGCATATTAGGCTGATGTTGCCGAATGTAGGCGCTCGCTTATGTATTCGAAGCCTAAGTCTGACTCAAATAATGAACTTAGATCCAAAGAAGCACCGTCTTCGCAGTTTGTAGCAATTGCCAAAGTATTTATCCCTGCTTCTCAACCCCTTCTGCCACACGCCCTGGAAGGCGGTGATGTCTGCCTTGTAGGCTTCTTTGGTCTCCCCAAGGTCATCGACCTCATATTCCGCATGCAGCTCAGAAAATCGTTTTCCTTATTTATTATTTCTTGGCGTTTTGGGTCGGTGCGTCGACACCTAAGCGCTTGAGCCTAAGCCGCCCAGGTTCGACTCCCGCTACTAGCAAAATACTTTTCACTGGCCCACCTGGTACGAGTCACTGACAATATTCAGAGAGTATAACTGTCTAGAAAAAGGTTCTAAAATTGGCCGTTCGGACTGGATGGGGCAGATAGTTAAGTGCCTGCCCTTGGTTAGTTGCGCCCCGGTTCGAACCCCAGCGAAAGCAAAGTTAATACGCTTTCATCTGCTTTCCAACTCTGGTCTAGTCTGGTTATTTGCCATTTGTGGAATACAAGCAACATTTTGATCCATTTTGTTCACCTTCACCTATTTATCAGAAGCACAAAGTGGATGAGTGGTTAGAAATTGCTTCTAAACATCTTCACTCATTAGATGCAACGTTGATACTCTTCACTTTCTGCGGTAAATATGTCATATGGCACAGAGCGGGCCACACTGCCTTACCGTTTGACGGTCCTGCGATTAACAACATTTCCGCCACTCCTACAACCCCAACCATCGCACATTGGCGTCAAGGAGATTATTCCCAAATCATCGTCGACTCCGTCCAAAAATCAATCAACTACACTTTTTGATTTGGCACGCAAATCAAATTGCATAACCCCAGCTACACGAAATGATCAATAATAAAACCGAACACTGACTCAATGGATGTTCGGGAGTTTCGCACGGCAGTCCCGGCCGACACTCTGTTCTCACTCCACACGCATACACAGCTCTGCAAACGATTGCATAAGCGAGTAGCGTGTTGAAATAATATTTTGCATCCGTTGGTTATTATTCCAATTGGTCAAGTGGAACTCGCATAAAATGTACACGGGATCAGCCTGCACCACATTTAATGGTCCACCAAACTTATATTGATTTCGGTAGTGCTATCGGATGTCTGTGGGACCTTAAAGGTGAGTTATGAATATGCTCCGGAGTGGGGTCGCTGTTTGTGCGAAACGTTGGAGCGCTGTGCGCACAGACACCGGGAAAATAAAGTTTCGTGAAATCAGAGCAAATATTTGATTTTTTTTTGGTCGAAAACTTTTGTGCACGCTCAATGCTTGTTCCTGGAAGTAATAACGAACTATTCAGGGGAACTACGGGGAACCCGTGGTTTCCAAGGAAATGTTTTCTCAAGAGGCCAATGAACTTTACCTTAATTTGCTGGATCCATCACGCCGCTGCGGTTGGGTGCTCCATTTGCTTTGAGGTTGGACATTCCTTTCACGAGTCTGGCGGGTAGTCTGGAAAAAATATTCCGGGAGAGCACTTGAAATGAGTTTTATGGATTCTACTTTGACCGCAACTTATGTTAATTAGAAATGCTTAGGCAAATGCACTCGGGGTTGATTAAATCTGCCGAACGAGACGGCTACGTGGAGTGAGATGGATTTTTGTGGTCCTGGTAAACATTTGTCATCATATTCACTCAAACTTCACATCAGCGATTCGTCTTGCCTTGCCACAGAAAGGTTTTCGCGGGCCTGTTGATTGAAGTTCACAGTATAAATTGGAGGGAATTCTTATTCAATCACTCAGTCAAAGCGACTGAAAAAATGGCAATTTTGAATCTGAGCTGTTCTAAGGATAGAGCGAGGTGTTAACTTGTGTCTGGTAACAAGAACTCAGTTCGGTTCGTGATCCATAGTTCGGTTCGAGAACGGACATAATATGATTCTCAGCGCAGGAAAATCATTTTTAACATATGACCGCAGAGAACTTTTGCGAGTCGTGGGAGTCAATGGAAAAATTGGAGCGAAGCCAATGATGACGAACGACAGCGTACGACAGACCCGGATCTAGCTTCTACAGCAAACCAGTCGACACTCGTGCTGTGCTTGTTCTTGTTCTCCCAACAATCGTCTCCGAATGTCTTCAAATTTTAAGAAGCATTTTCTAGCCAGTTATGACTCGTTGAACATTGTCAAGACGTGGGGCCGTGGAAAATTGGTTTGATCGTACCGGGCCGTCGAACAGACCCACAAAGTCACTGTTATTCCATTAAAAGTTTACGGACCAATTACCGAAAATTAACTCTAGTTATTACGTTGCACATGAGAGTTCACGGCGGAGCCAATACTCGTCCGCTTCAGTTACAACAAAGTCCCTAATACGCCTTGCAGTTAAAATCAATTTTTCAGAGCTTATTTTGAATCAGAAATCCAACGCTGAGCCGAAGAGCACTGATCTCTGCCCATTAATCTGGCATTAACTTATTCCGGAATTGGCATATCTGTCCATCTACACTGAACGAGCTGTAGTTGACGACACTTGACTCAGAATTCACTTTACTTGCTTATTATCAAACCTACCGCAGCGATGTCCACTTTACGATGGTCTCAGGAAAATATATGCATCCCCCGCTCAAAAACCTTCTCAGATGGCATCAGGCATTCATTTTTGCATGTGGCCCCTCGCTTGTCACAATTAAAAAAGCAATAACCTGTAGCCCATCAAAACTTCCATCTAATGGCACTCTCTGCACCAAATGAATCGGAGGACTCGCCTTACGTACATATGAATATCGCAATCCGATTCGCTTTTACTTTGATACGCTTCTCTCGTTGGACGAGGGACTGTTTATTTAAATGACATTTCCTTCAAAGTCATCATAAAAAACCCAGTTTACGCCTGAGTTGACGAAATATTAATTTAAAACGCTATAACTTTGTCATTCGAAACGGGAAAGCGACGGGAAATCACATAATAAATATCCAATTTTGGAAAGAAATGAAAGGCAACACCACAGCATGCGCTCGCTCCGAGGATGGGGGCAAGACGTAAATGTGGAAAATGTTTCTCAAGTGACGAACATATACGTATGTCGCGAAGTTGTGAAATTAAATTCATGGATACGAGTACGCGTGCAGCCACCAGTCATGGTGAGATCGTATTTACTGCTAAGTGACAATCTCCATGAGACGCGGTGGCGGACGGCAACTGAAGTGCAAAATTGAGAAATACAAATTCTGGCTTTATGGTCTGGTAAGCATGTGACTGGGGATTAGTGAGTCTACATCAATTTGATGGCTGATCGCTTTGAAAAAAAAAATATAATACATGTAAGATTTAACCTTTAAATGGCTATGGAAACCGATTGTGATGAAAAGATACATCGTAGGTAAACGGACGCAAAAACACCAAATCTGCGGTTAAAAAACAAATGAAAATTGTTTGACGAGTGATTGTCATTTACGATACACTGGGCATCGATACTGGGATACACTGGGCATGGCTAGATGTGAATTAACAGCTGGAGTTCGAGATAATTCCTGAATAGAGTTTGAAACTTCAGCCTCAGCACCTGCATCGCTTATCGTTCGTACTGAACTTATTAGCAAGTAGATTAGATTATCGTTTATTTTCAGCGGTGGATATTGAAGCCTCTTTTTTTTTTAAATAACTTCGAGGTTTTTCAGAAAGGCTTACTTGCTCTGCCAAATGAGGACAGGAGGTCATTCCAATGCTTGTTTGGCAATGCTGTTATTTTATCCTTAACAGTAGCATTTAAGAGTTTTAATTCATTTAAAAAGGAATCGACTCTGTAACTAAGCCACTTCCTTTTTTAGCGTTATGTAATCTTATAAGGTGAAATATATTTTCTGGTAGGCGTGTCCTCTTAGTTGCTGTAACGGATCGCAAGAAATATAATACTTCGGAAAAAAGAATATCAAATGTTTATTCCGTAAAAAGATACGTATTGCTAAAGTATAGCTCCAGCAAGGTTTGAACACAGAACCTGCAGAAACCGTGAGAAACGCACCAACTCACTCGACCAACGATGTAACTTTCAAGGGTTTTTTTTCGTTCACATTCGGTATAAGTGCGACATGTCTAAAGGGTATGGCTTAGAACTTGCCACCTTTGAACGTTCAATGTGTACACGCCCTGGAACCGAAACTACGTTCATTCGGAAAGAGCAACATGGTAAATTTTATGAACGAAGATTGAGTCGGTCTACAAAGAGGGAGGGTTGACGCCAATTTTTTGTCGTAATTCTCGTCGCAGTCGGCAAGCATTCATAATTAAGTCAACAAATGCGAGTCATAGTTTTCGGTGCTGGATCTTCCCGTCCCGCTGTGGCAACGGCTTTGTGGAAGTGTCAAGAATATTGCAGCCATTCAAGTGTCCATGGCAAATGAAATCAAAAAGTAAATTCCAAGGTGTCCTCAAGAATTGACACACTTAACTCAAGAACTAAAGACACTTGGTTATATAAAGCGACCTACGTTCTGGGATTGGGATCTGGACATTTTGGAAGACTATGACCAATTTCATCATCCTCACTGATGAAGCTATTGTGCCTAAACGTTTTTCGTCAACATAATGAATTTGCCTGTCCTGTGGTCATGTGGGTCAAGAAACACCATTCGTTGATTATTATGACCATCACGGTAGAGTCAGTTGCAGCGTCACACAATTGAAAGACTGCATGCTGATCTGCTCTACAAGAGGCCAATAGCTCCGCTTTTGATATGGTCCGTGAGTGTAAGCCGGGAAGACGAACTGAGATGATCAAAAACTTGTACAAAGTCTTGAGTGATCTTCGGGAAAGAGGGAGGTATGTCCGATGTGTCTGCTTTGACCCAAAATACAACGTGCGACAAGAATTATTTTGCATTCGGTCTCGGGGTTTCAGTTTACTGTGAAACTGGTTACCATTACTTCTAGATCACCAGTCTTGGCTGAAACATCATTGCTTTCGTAGCCTATACGACGTTTTGACTTGTGTCTTAGTTCCAACGAATTGCTCGCTGTTGTCGATGTCATTCGGGCTTGGCGCTGTATGCACTTTTGGAAGATTTAGGCCCTAGTGCTATCCAGTGAGTTTCTCCTCAAGTTTTACAGCAAAACAATGCGTAGCCATTTTTTACATTAATATTGTCGATGAGTGGAGTCAAGATAGTTCTCTATCGTCATCCCAAACTATACATGCCATGGCTCCATGAATGGTGGCAAAAAAAATATATGGCGCTTCAGATGTCCCGGGATTCTGAAGCGCCATGTCAGAGTCCGCTCTCAGGGTGGACGGGACCAACAGTTGTATGCCGACTCCGAACGCTGAAGTTCGAGAAGGAGCTTCAACTTAGTATCACTCTGTGAGCACAGTCTTCCTGGAGCGGTGACTTGGAAAAGGACACACGTCCAGCGTAGGAGTCAGCATTCCTACCCACTACAGCACTCAAGTCAAGCTGCTATATTCTACCCTCAAATCGACGAATAGAGTGTGGCTGTTGGCATGCATATCTGAAAATAATCCTTCTTGCCCCGAAATCATAAACATGATGTCGGATAAACGTCTTCTAGAAGTTGGATCAACGGTTAAGGGCAGCTATCCTTCCATAGACGTCCCAGTCAAGTTTAAGTCGATCAGGTGCGGATGCTCAAAGTTTCTTGGTTAATTTCCTATGCCAGTCTTTGCTAGGCCAGCTCCATGGCCATTCGATGATGAGGCCGCCACAGTCTTCCTCCAATGATTTCAAACTGCAGACGACTTCCCCGTTTCACAGCCCATATTGTTTAAGGTTATTAATTTTTATTTGACCATTTTTCCAGCAGATTGCTTCGAATCTGAACTGCCGCATAGTCTTCACACGCTTTGTTGAAGAAAAACAGAAAAAATAAGAAGAACTCTTCAAAATTGCCAACACAGCCGCGCCGCCCCGTTCAAAACATATTTGTTTTTGTATGAAAATTAGCGAATGTTGTGCAAATTTCAAATGGCTTTTGTTTCTGAATTGTTATTGCTTCCGAATCACTTATTTTCGTTCGTTCGGTTGAGACATTTCCGGCATCCTCGACGCCATGGCAGTACAAATTGAATGAAAATCGAGACGAAAATTGAGGCAAATTCGATTTTACTGTTTTCGTATGTCTCAACCACATACGCGCGGCGTGAGTGAAGCTGTATGGGCAATGTTTGTTTTTGGGGCAAGTGAAGTTAAATTAGTTTTGTTTTCCTCTGCAGCGACCGATGGAGCTGTGCTAATTCTCTTTTCCCGTGAATGGAGGGTGAGTCTGTGCTTGTGATGCGAGGTGTTCCTTAATAATGAATGAAACTACACAGTGTAGGGTGTGTACTTTCCACCCTGTTCGGAAGCACTAATGGCGGCTAGGATACATTTTTTGGATCCTATACGTCGAAAGAGATTGTTATTTCCTTTAGAACGTCAATGAGAGGATAGCATTTGGTCGAAATACAACATATTCTTTCCCCTTTAGCGGAGAACTATCAACGATTTATACACAAACGACAAAGTCACTAGCGATCTAGAGAGGCCACTGTCGCAGTTCATACAACGGTAGCCTATTGAAATCGGGCGCAATGTTACGATGATGTCGGTATCTTTAAGTGACTGTAACATGAGAATGAGTGGCGTTGAGGGTTGGTGCGTCTATCCCTCAACGTCCCACTCGAGTCTACTTTACCCAGTAGGAGAAAAGTACTTTTCATGGCCCCACCTCTTTCAAGTCACTGACAATGAGTGTAACTGTCTACATAAGCCGAATAAGGGGCAAACGAGGTAGAAGTTGGGCATCTCTATCGTACTTCATTTCTGGTAGTAACTATGTCCAGAGCTTCCCGAACTTGGCCGTTCGGGGTCGACACACAACACGACATACAACGGTTCCTTCCTCTCGTGAGAGAACAATAGCACGCACTACACGAGAGAGTGGTTGCTGTAGAAGCTAGGCGCCATCCATATTATTATAATAAGTTAGTCTGCATCAACGCTTAAGGCCAAATCACAATGGTGCGTTGGCGCGGTCGGGCGTCGATAGGCATCGGTAGGCGTTTTACAGTTTACGAGCATATTATGTCAAATCGCGACACCCTCACTTTTCCAAATCAGAGTGAAAGGCGCGCGTTTCAGAAGTAAAACTGTCTAAAATCCATTTTACCAGAAAACAAAAATGCAGTTATTTTACACAAAATTTTAATAATTACGCACGCAAACAGTTGCCTCAAAACTGGAAAATCACGAGCAAATAAAAGAAAATTCTTTCACAACTGTCAAAAGCCCGAGTTGTAGAAGTAGCACTACCTGGAAGTTTGTGCTCGCGCCTACGATGTTCCGGTGTGTTAACTACCGCGCGAACGCGGCCTTGTAGTATGTGTATTATACAAAAATCCGTGTGCTTCGTCCGACACGTCTCTATTTCCAATTGGGTTCCGTAAATTGTTGGTGGGCTTGGAGACACACAGACTGACTTTTATGTAAATACCGAGCTTCATATACTTAAGGGATGTTCTTGTGGCTGCTTAGATGGTTGGTTCTTGGTATTCTGATGAAATCGATTGTGATAGTTGGACACTAATTCGTTGGTGTTCATAAGCCGTTTCCAGATTACTCAAGAGGTAGACTTTCAATAAATTTATTTAAAATTTGTTGAAATAAAAAAAGTAGTAAACAATTATATAAAATATGAAGAAAATAAGTAAATATTTCGAGGAACTCAATTTACTTTTTTTGAGGTGAAAAATTAAATCACATAATATCCTCAGTTCTCTCTGCAAATGAAATCATTTGAGCGTAACGCGGAGAATTTGTATGTATACACATGAAGTTTGCTCATCTACAATACAAATACACAACATTTTACTAAAACTGAGCAAGATAATTTCTTACTCAAGCACCCAAAAATGTACATAGGACACAGTAAACTTTTACACACCAAACAATATTTCTCTTCACACAAAATACCATTCACACACTAGCACTTAATTCCGAAAGAGCCAGCCAGAAATAAATCCTGCACGTTTCACTCAAATGATTCCCTATGGATTATTAATTGAGTGCATTATTCCCCCACCCCCGTGGGAACTATTTTCTTGTGTGTGAATGGTTTTTTAGTGTGAACAGATGAAATAATGAAAGCGTACATTCCCTAGGGCTTCAGAATGCGCCCATAGGTAGGATCGGCCCCGACTGTTTAGAAAAGACTTTACAAATTGGCCGTTCGGTGTCGGCAGAGAAATGTAAGCCCCTTTCGCTCCTGAGAGAACAATAGAACGTAAAACGCGAGCACGTCCGTGGCCCTCTATAGGCTGTAACGCCACCAATTTTATTGAGAATTGTTACATACAAATTCGTTTGTCCCACCGTTTCAAGTTCAATGCGACGAGGTTGTGCTTCTGTCACTGCGGCGTCAGATGTCATATTCGTGCGGCCTGCACATAGAACTACGTATGTGGCTTTAAATGACTGTGCCAAGGTGAATGCGAATGCATTTCCTCGCAGGCGATGCGAGCTCGGAATCGGCCCTTATGCCACAGAGTCATATACCCGTCTTGAGGCTGATGTAGAAAACAGCACAGACATAAGTAGGTCTAGGCGTCAAATAACCGTCTGGAGGTGAGTACGGGAGGAATTGCACAGTCTCGTCGTGGAAGCACAGAAAGTATGGATTTTCGACATTGGGCTCAATGAAAAGAAATTCTGCAGAGTCGCTTCTGAGCATTCAACGGCTGAACTTCGCTAGGAACAAGCTAGCAGAAAACTAATATGTCCAGTAGAATAAGCTTTGACGAGTAACAAATAACAAATTTATGAAAAACAACGCGATTGTTAGTGAAGTTTCGAAGTAACGAAAGGAAATAATTAACCTTAAATAGAATGAAAGAAATAACTTTAAGTCCTCCGTACTCTTAACACTCCTAACCGTCATCTGTAAACGGCCTCTAATTATCGCACCCCCAAAACATAAGCCCTCTCCGCGCAGATAAAATCTCGATGAAGACAAATAATGCTATTTGTCCAACACCTTCTCTTTAGGCAATGAAAATATTTACAGCTGTCATGTAAAGAGACACCTTCAATCTATGTCTCATGTCTGTCTATGTCAGAGCCGAGCGAAAAGCAGTCATAAGCATCGTCAAGTTTCATGGTGTCCATAATTGCTTCTGAGAAACCAACACAAAATTCCAACACCGACTTTCATTTCGCTCCCACCTAGGCAAGGACAACTGATCGAAACTTAACGAAGTCGGTAGTTGGCCACGGTTTAGTATCTCTCTTTATAATAGTCGTGTTTTTTTGCAAGCCTATATAGGATCATTGACGATAATTAATTCGTCACACAAACTTGGCACCACCGTTAACATTGATGACATTTGTGACAGTCAGGGGTGGAATCGTGTAAGGTGATGATTGATCGTTAATGGTTACAATCATCGGTTCGCGATTGTGTACCATGACCAGCACTTTTAATGCAAAAATACTTAAATAATAAATAAATTAAACACATTTTTCACCGAATGAAAAATCAATTTAAATTGTTTTTATTATTCAATATAAGCTCCCCATCTCACATCAATGCATTTGATACTTCTTGAGATAAGCTTTTTTAAACCCTCAAAAAAATACATTTTCCTCTTTCTCTGCAAAATACCCATTTATTGCCGACTTGAGTTCTTCATCATCCGAAATCTTTTTTCACGAAGACATTTTTTCAAATCCAGAAACAGGAAATAATAACTAGGGGCAAGGTCTGGACTATAGGGTGGGTGTTGGATTTCTTCGAATCCACAATCTCGCGCAGCAGCCTTGGAAACTCGCGCCGTGTGAACAGGAGCGTTGTCATGAAGAAGCAACACACCCGCTGCGACTCTACCCCGTCTTTTCTTTTTAATTTCCTCCCGCAAATTATGCAAAGTGGAAGCGTAGGATGTGGCGTTGATGGTTTCACCTTCTTTTTTGTACTCAATGAGCAAGATTGCCTTTGAGTCGCAAAAAACTGTGGCCATGAGCTTCCCGGCAGACGGAGTGACTTGGAACTTCTTCGGGGGGTCTGTTCCTTTTTTATGCCACTGCATGGACTCTTGTTTGCTTTTAGGGTCATAGTGGTGGACCCATGTTTCGTCACCAGTAACAATTCGATCCATAACACCGTCCGCGCTCTCACTACACATCTCCAAAGCTCTCTACAGCATGCGATTCTCACTTTTTTCTGAGACGCTGTGAGCATTCGTGGCACCCACCTTGCACTGACCTTTGAAAAGTTAAGATGGTCATGAAGAATGGTGTGAATGGTACTCATTGAAAGCTTGGTGATCTCTGCCATCATTTTCACCTTTATTTGGGCATCCTCAAGAACAAGTTTTTCGACTTCTTTGATGCTTTCTCCCGTACAAGCGGTCGCCGGAGCGCCGGAGCGGAGGTCGTCTTCAATGCTCTCTCTGCCTCTCTTGAACTCACTGGTTCTCTGGTAACCTGGAACCCTGGTAAACAGTCACCATCTCTTCATGAACAGTTTTTTGACTTTTTCCTTGCTTAGTGAGAAATTTAATTACAGCGCGATGCTCAACTTTCGCCATCAGCGTCTCAGTTGCCATTATGATTCTGTTTAACTAGAGATAAAACGCGAATTAATAATCACATTTATATGAAATTTTACATGAATGCACTTAAATAATAGTATTACTTCATAAACAAGTCAATTTATATATACAACCACAGCTTCACCCCGATACTGAGAATATATTGAACGCCCCTCGTATATCCCGGGTAACTTATGCGGGTACATTATTTGTTGTTAGTGTATTCTACATGCAAATGGAGATTTAAGCGTGCATACACTTTGCAAAAAAACAATCCTAATATGCTCGACTTTTAATAATATGCATGCTATTGTGCTTTCACGAGTGGAATATACCTACAGATTTATGCCGACTACGAACGGCCAATTTGAGAAGTTTTTTGTAGATGGTTGTACTCTTTGAACATTGTCAGTGACTCGCAAGAGATGGGGCTTCGCGAAGTATAATCGAACCTTGTTGCATGGGCTCAAGTGCATAGGGATCGACGCTCCAACTCTCAATGTCCGGGCCGCCACTGACTGATGTTTACTTACATTCATTATGGTTGGACCTTAAGATCGAGGAAGATTTAGAAATTTACTCTAGAACCACATTTGCTCGCATGGTTCAAAAATTCCTTGTTATCAGGCAAAACCGAGCATCTAGTGCATTAAGGATGGAAGAAAGGATTGATGGAAGAATAACCGATTTAAAAGCAGACGAAGGCATCGGTCCGCAGTCCCGTCTCCGAGAAGGGAGAGCCTTTTACAAAAGGATAAGGCGAATGGTTTACACAACTTAAACACCATTACTCTTCGGTGCTGGGTTTGCCTCATTAAAATATTCAGTTATGTCTGGCAGAGGGATATACGCACGTCTGACAGAGCCAACGTGAAGGAGGAAAGAAAATTAAATAAATTGAGAAGATGTTCTCATTCAAGTCGAGATGTTGATTGCTGTCAAACTTTAGCTGTGTCAAATCTGGAGAAGGATGTGGTGATTGTTTTCAGACGAATTTGAGAAGCTTTTTCTAGACGCGAATGCTCTCTGAGCATTGTCACTGGACTGCTACTGACAACAACCTCCATGCGGGGTTCCTCAACTAATTTTCACAGACAGCTAGTCCAGGTATTTGCATGGGCTCTTTGAGCGTAGTCTGGACTGCTATCCACAACAACCCACCCCTGCAGGATTTCTGTTTGAGATGAAAATAGGTGGCAGGTCGGGCTACACGGTGCTGCTCTTTTCACACTGTATCGTGACCACCAAATAAAAACTAGCTCATGAATAATTTTGAATGGTGTCTCACACGACAATATAGCAAGGAGCGCTTACATCAACTTCCCTCAATAAAGGCGACTGTTTTCAGTCCACCCTCGTACTCCGCTAGTACCTTAGATCTGAAGTAAATCCGGTGAATAAAAATCACAAGAGGCTCTTCGATCCCATGATGGTTAAGCGAAAGCCTGTCTGTCCAAGGTTCGACGTTGTTCAATGCCCCCTCAATGTCCAAGGATGTGTAAAAAGTCTTTTTTATTGTATTTGAAAGATTAATGTACGGCTGTCGGGGGAGAACCTGGGCCTTATCCAACAGAACTCTCACACTAGCGCGATCTCTCACGCATGCAGTTACATAGACGAAGTTAGTTCCAAAAGGTCCGTGGCAAGTTGAGTGGGCGCGGTCTTCTTCGGCCGGGTTGTTCCACAGTCGAAGTCTCTATGGGCAGGAGCCACGTTGCCCACGCCATCTTTTGGCGGTTACCCCTGTCTAGAGTTGTGGCTCCTATTTCGTGATTAAATCTTAATCTGCACATGCCATCTACGCGTGCACAGAGCATGACCTCCATCAATTCTTATCAAAACGGCATTCGCCTTAGTCTCCATTTATAATTGCCTTGAAAGAGCAGACGATTTGCTGCCCTCAAGAAATAATCCTTCCATTTATCAGAAAGCAGCAGGACTTGTGCCACTGGAGAGCAGTCTAGTTGGAGGATTAACCATCTTACGAGAACGGACATATTTTTTTTGGATTCAAATCTATTTCACTCAGTCATCCAATTCTGATTAAGAAGACTGCTTAACTTCCCCCCTCATCACCCATCCCTCTAGGCTTGACAAAAAAAGTCACAAGATATCTGCAAAAAAAAAAAAAAATCCCATGACATCGCTCATTCCATTGCGAGCACGAACGACTAAGACGACTCTCAACAATTCTGAACTCCATTTTCTGCCACCACGGACACCACAAGCCGTCTGTATTCATTAGGATTAGGGAGCAGGTCAGCAGGATGCGGAGTGAGTGCATGGACATTCATTTTAATGAACATTCCCTCCAGGCGAGATATGTGGATGAGGATTCCATCAGTTACGCGTCTCCTCGAGACGGTGCATGGGTTCTGAAGTGAAACGAGCAAAAGGAAGCGGTTGCCAACATTTTCCATTCGAATTCCCACCTCCAGTGCACGTTCGGTCTACAAAGGTATCTCTCTCTGGGTCTCCTCACATTTCAACTGATTCGTTATGCAATTGCAGCGGCAAATACCACAGCACAGCAATCCACCATCCCAGCCAGCACATCCATCCAACTCAGGGGTTCTGGAATTTTCTTAAATTAATTTCAATATGAGAACGGAAGACTGGAGATCAGGATGAGAGCGGATGGCTTAACGAAACCGAAATGTTCCCAGGTGAAGGTTGAAGTTTTTGTTTTCTTCTATTTTTATTTTTCCATTCCTCCTCCCCATGCATGCTCACTCCACGAGGTGGCTCGAGTCCGGTTTGGGAATTTGAACCACGTCAAGTCGGTTCAATCAACTGAGCAAACGTGAGTGGGAAACTAGCTACCCCGAAAATTGTTTCAAAATTAAGTCACCGACTTAATTTCCATTGACTTTGAACGATAAGGAATTGCACGGGAGGGGACGTGACCTGGGGTAGTTGGACTCCCAGCTGAATTTATTTGAGTCGGAGATTTGTGGTTGGAGTATGCATTCGGCTCTGGTGCACTGACTAAATGATGCACTTCTTTCAAAGACTCCACAGTGGATGCAGGGAATGAGTTAAGGCGATCCTCTTGATGGGGGATTCAGTTTCATTCAAATATTCCTTATCATCAGAGTTTCAGTCGGCGTGAGTGCAAGTGATAACCAGGCAACGGCGCGAGTTCTTAAAAAGAAGGGCAAGTGTATAGAAACTCGTGTCGGTACGGGCCGCAATGACATTCGGGACACCCAAGTGTCCAGAATCTCGTGTCGGTATAGGCCGCAATGACTTTCCGAACACCGAATCGTCCAGAAACTATTCTCGCTATGGGCCGCAATCGCTTTCTGGACACCCAAGACCATGACGAATTGCCCGTAAAGAAAGGTGTCCCTTATAGAGAGGTGTCCTTAAAGAGAAGTTTCACTGTTATTTCCTAAAATTAGGCACTTATGAACCTAAGGTCTTATTTGTTAAAGGGCACACATTTGGCCTGGAATCTGGATAAGCAGTTTTTTTCATGATAATTACAAATTCTTTTGAAGAAAGTCACCTTTTGAAGGGACATTTCAATATTTGCTGTACTGCGTCTGAAATGCTCCAACGGGAGACAAGCTTTTAGTCATTTTTGAACTGTTTGAAGCTGTGTCTTAAAATACATGTCCATTTCACATGTCGCAACGGGCAATAAAGTTGAAAACCCACTCCGATATAGAGGATCGGATAGCTTTTGTTTATTAAGCTATTGAAGGGGTTTGCGATGTATCTTCGGTACAAAACAAAATCCAAACAAAAGTTTTCAAGTGCAGCTTCAGATTTATTCATGACATCGTTCGTTCCGCTGCAGCTGATGTAATCGGATTAACGCAGTAAAGTTTAAATTTTGCGTCATTGACAATGCAAAATAATTATTTTATGCATTTTAACAAAAAATGTTTACCGATGACTGTTATTTATAATAATAGAACTCAAGATGCAATTTCCATTTTATGATTTATTATTTTATACTCCAGAGCATACTACTGCTCACTCTGAACGTTCGACAAGGAGTGCCGCCTTCCTTCCTTCATCTGCCGCACTTTGAGAAACTCCTTTTAGTGCTGCCAAGTGTCACCCGATTTAGGCGTTACAAATGTGATTTTTTATTTTTCACCTTAAGATTACTCCGCTATTTTTTTATCTACATTAATAATGTTTGGACCACGATAAGATCTGGATCGTGGCACTTTTTCATTAATAAATGCATAGAGGCAAGCTACACAACGCCGTGTCTTGTTTTGACATCCCTGCCAAGCTCGTCAGTCTGTGCAGGATGACGCTTCAGTATTTCTCGCTGCTCCATCAAGGTCGGAAGCGAACTCAACGAGCCCTTCACAGACTTTTTCAATATAATTCTTGAGAAGTTCGTGCAAAACTCACTCGCCAGAGTTGCACGATCTTCCAAACGCCTGCACAATTGCTATCATACACAGACGACATTGACGTGATTGGTCGAACGCAGCGAGCCGCCAATGAAGCGTTTGCTGGCATTGAGATGGAAGCGGCTAAAATGGGCTTAGCGTTGAACGAGAGCAGACCGAAGTAAATGCTGTCACCGAGAAAGTACGCAAAACATCGACAACTCGACCAGAACGCCACCGTAGGCAGCTATAACTTCGAGGTAGTGAAGGACTTCGTCTAACTCGGCTGCCGTCAGTACCGTGAATAACTCTTGTCAATCGCTATTTCTTTGGGCTCAAGAGGCAACTGAGTAGTAAAGCCCTCTCTCGAAGGACCAAGCTGACATTATATAAGAACTGGAACATCCTTGTCCTGCTATATGGCACGGAAACCTGGACAGTCGCAAAAGCAAATGTAGAAGCCCTTGGTCTTTCGGAGTTCTGCCTTCAATCTTTGCTCCTGTTTGCGTTTGATTTTGGAGAAGAAGATTCAACCAGGAAGTGTACGGGCTGAAGAGCGACATGAGTCTAGCCAGGCGTCTACGGATTCAACGCTGAAACAGTGGGACAAAGCAATAGAGGACGCCCATGGAACCGATGGCGCAAAATAGTAGAGAACGATCTTGGCGTGAGAACTTGGAGGCAGCTGGAGAGGCTTTTTAGTTGAGGCCCAGGTCCACCCCGCACCGTAGCGCCATTAGAAGGAAAAGAAGAACCACTCATGCTACGTTTCCACCGAACCGAAATTGCGAGGATCGGATGAACTTTTACCGAAAACTGGATAAGATGGTCCCACCAACTTCGACGTGGTTCCGCTCTCTATTTTCATGTCACTCGCTCTCAATTTATAAGTGCTCGACTAAACAAACGTCACTCGCTCTCTTTGCAAAAGTGCCCGACAAAACAAATGTCACTCGCTCTCGATTTTTAAATGACCCACAGATCAGCTGTCTGTTGACAGAAAATAATAGTGTTGAGAATTCCAAAAAAAAAAGAAGAAAATAAACTGACTTTGAGGCTGTACGCTTGTTTGACTTAACAACCTCTTACTTACGGAAGAACTCGAGGGCATTTCACCAAGATTTCACCGAATTGGCGAGGTTTCGAAGTTGCGTGGCGAAACTGCATGGCATGGCCAAACCTCAGATGTTTGCGAAAATTTGATGAAACCTTGCGATCTCGTTTGGTGGGAACATAGCACAAGTGGCATGTAAATTGAACAAATGCTGTTTGATATTAAAATTGAGGAGGTGAGGATCCCTTTAACAATTCGAAAGCCTCAGTTGCGTGCCAACAAACCTGAAGCTCAATCTGATCTATGTGCAATAGTCATCGAAAATTGGACCTCTCAGATGCACGTCACCCAGCGTCGGTCATTTATGCGACGTTATTGTCTACACACAACGTCATTAAAAACCTTTAAACAAATTCGTCCATGGACCATGTCTCACACATATCTACATCCGCCTCTGTTTCATGCAGGGCTTCAGTACAGATCCTCCCTTTCGATCCATCCGAAGTTGTATTTTCAACACGAACATGCTTTGAGTCTCGGAAAAAGTATATGAATGAGAGAAACATCTAATTCCGCCTCAAGCTAATTGTGTTCTGTCGGCACGCATCAAAGGATCTGCCCACATCCACATTTCGCCATAATCGGCAACTAACTCTTATCCTTCATCATCTACACTGTCTGCATATTAATGAGAGGTACACTATCAATTCAAGTCCTTTCCCAAGGATACACCGAGATGTTGTGTGTGAGTGTGTGAACCTCTTCGGCAACCCAGCCTCCATCAATCAATCTAATTGTCAGCAAAATGAGTTGGGGTTCCTTACGGGACGACGTCAAAGACTTTGAGTAAATCTTCCTCTCGACGGAGAAGCGGCATCCTTCAAGTGGGCGTGGGAAAATTCACAAGTGAAAAGAAAATCGATTCTGCCTCGGATTTCGTTTCTGTATCCCGGTGACCTTAATCAGTGTTGCAGTGAATAGAAGAACGAATCTTTGCGGTGTATTATTGAGTGGGCCGTGGATTGGTGGTAAACATTTTTTTTTTTCATTCTCAAGAGGTTATTTCAGTTAGTCAAGAGCGTTATAATGGAACACCTTGAGGCGAGAAGTAACCTTGGCGGGGGACGTAAGGACGGGCGCAAGGTCTCCGGTGCTTGTTTATTGATTTGTGCGACGTGTGGTGATGAAAAGTGATGACTGGTGAGAGTGGAGAATCTACTTCGTTGGCATATGTAATGGGATGTGGTTGGTAGGTTTTTTTTTCTTGTGTGGATTACACTCAACAGCTCTCGCTCTCTCTCTCGGCTCCTTGACGTGAATGTTGCTGAGAGACTTGTTGATGCTTTGCAAGGAATGATTGACTAGTGAAGCGATATTTGAACAAAATTGCACCTTGTCCTTCATTAAGGGGAATTACAGTTGACACGGTCGCGTTGAAGTCATATATGCTGCGCGCTGATTCTGTAAAACAGACTCCACTCTTTGTGCTGAGAAATTCACGGAACCTGAAATATCTAGCTTCGCAATCCAAGGACCGAAGCTGATGGTCAGAGGCGCTACGAGTCTCCCCCTGTCAAGAGCAACCAACGCCTCATCCGAAACTCAATGACCCCCACAAGCCACAAGATGGTGAATAAGATGTAGACAACCCAACGTGCCTGCTGTCTTGTGTGACAGATTTTCATCCTTCATCTCACTGCACGGCCAGAAGCATTTGTGTTCCATTAAGAAGTGTAACTGGGCCGCAAAATAACTCTCACAACATCTGCCGCCTACTGCGATGTGACTGACTACCAGAAATCACCCCGCTAAAGGTCATTAGATTACTGGGCGTACGTGCCGCTCGGCGAAAGTCTAATACATGCGTCTCACATACCGCACCGCACCTCACATGCGAAGCACAGTCGTTTCCGGCCGACCCACGCAGTCGGCGGGAGTACATGACGGAAATCTGTGCTCATTTATTGAGAGATTATTTCTTTTGTTGTAGCGCTGCCAATCGGGCCACATGCCGCACATTATTCTTCATTAGACAATACGGCTTCGAGGACTTAGGGCAATATAGACTTTTGACACTTCACAAGGCAAGTTGGCATGATAACGTGATTTCGGGGATGGAACGTCGAATTGAGAGACTTGTTGGACGGTGGGGGCTGGGTGGTATCACCATGCGGCGCTGAGGAAATTAGCACTTCACGTACGAGTGTAAGAACCCTGTCAAAGGGGAAAGAGAGATTTGCTGGTGTAGGGAGCATATATATTGAGATTTTCTTCTCCAGCCGAAGGGACGTCTTCTGACTGAGTGAAGAGTTGGCAAAATGAAATCCCTGCCTGAGAGAAGAGTCCTTCGGGATGATGCGTAATTTGAAATGAGCATCAGCAGGGGTCACAGTCCTCAACAGAACAGTCTCTGATGCGGGTGGTTCCGAAAGTAAACTAAAATGAGTTCATAATCTATTGTTCACAAGAGACATGATCAAAGTTCTGTCACTTGCAAGGAGTTGGTTTAGTTGAAGATGGTAAAGTGACAAGGAAGGTTCTGAATGAGTGAAAAATAATTTGGGGAAAATAGTGTTGCGTATACGCAACCAACAGGCAGCCAAGGAAACAAAAAATGGTACGTATACGCCACCGCCATCGAAAAGGTTCCACATCGGCCACCGAAAAAAAATTGTCATATCCCACGCGATCTAAATATGATATGTCAAATGTGAAGCACGAATTGGATGACTGAATATCGATCGACCCAAGGTCTTGTTTGAAAATTCCAAAAACAACCTTGTTGAAGGCGTGCTAAATGAACCGGAGGCCGACGAGATTGGATCACAAAATGCCGCGAATTCAGTCGCCCGTGTTGTTTTGCATCAACTCCACGAACACTCGTTGACTTGTTGGCTCCCAATCGACAAAAATTTCGCCCCCCATCTCTCAAATTTATCACGGCGTAATGACGTTCATTATCGATAACTGTTGAGTGTGATCTGATGGCATTCAAGGCCTGCCTGGTCCCATCTGATTTCCTTTTCGTTTCTCATCAAATTTTAATCAAATATTTCTAGTGCACTGCATTCCTCCTCACCCTTGCCCAGGTCACCCCATTTACCCTCGCTCCACCACTCCACTGCCAACACAATCCATGACAAATATCGCAGGAAACCTCCAGCCGTTCGTACATTTCAATTACATTACCATCACCAAAAAGTTTGGGGGCGGGCGCATCGCTCAAGTGTTATCATTTACAATGTTGCGTTAGGGCGCTTCCCACACCACAAGGACTCGGCACACATGCCGACCCTCAGACGAAGAATGGGCCTCCACAACGGAAAGGAATACGAACAGACATGAAAGACAAAATTACTCCGAATACACTCCGAACGTTAATGGGTATTGTGTGTGCGCGCTTGTGTCTGCTGCGAGGATGGCATGATTTCCTATCTTTTATCGTGAACAAAGTTAGAGTTTACTCTCACCACCCCACACACTTGGGCTACAATTTGCGAAATGACTTTAAGGTAAACACAGTCAAATGACTTCCTCTCGCAGATGAACCTGGAGAGGCAGACTGAACTGACGACGACGATGGTTTGCAATCCATTTGAAGACACGACCTTTCTGTATCTGAGTGGAGATAAGTACTGGTATCTGACTTTGTCGTTTGAACTTGTTCGACACACCCAATTTAATTGCACCCACGTGCTGCTACAACGGATTCTATGTACTCGGTGTTCCGTGTTCGGTGTTCGGCGTTCTATGTTCAGTTTCATTTAAATTATAAGAGGCACCTGTCGTTGCCGGAGGATAACGGTGGAGGGAGACCGAGTGATTTTGTTTGCATGCTCTCGGTGGTATGATCGAATGGATTTGAAGGAGTCTCTGAATTACATCAAATTGCTGTGCAAAGCGGAAATCACTTATTCCTAAGCGTTTGAAGTGCCACTAATTGGGGGCAGGAAATGAGGTTGGTATCGTTGTTTAACAGAACCAATCATCACTTCATATTAAGTAGCTAGTCATTCAACAGAGGAATTGTACTTAAATCTGTGTGTTTACCTACACTTGACTGTGATTTCTTGTGTGGATTAGATATTTTATGCACTCGTGATTGTACGGCAAGTCTTGTGGTCACAAAAATGGCTGCTGCAAAGGGAAGTAGCCCAATATGTCTCCAACTGCTGAATTCATAAACCTATTGGAGCCAGTATTTCAACAGCAAGAAGTGGATTATTAGAGTTTCAAGATCAGCATGCGGTGTGAATGATGGAATCGGGCCCTTTGAAGAAAGTGATAACGAGAACGAGTATTGTTCAGTTGAATCACCGATGACGCAACACGGATATAAAGCAAGTCGAATTCACTGCAACACTAAGCCTCTGCAGTAAATGAATGGAAAAATTGAATTAATTCACTCCTATAGAACCCGGCAGACGGACTACATTACCGAACACGATTTCGAGTTCGCTAAGTAGCTGTGTGGCGGCAATTGATGTTGGAAAAAAATTTAAATTTAAACTAAGCAAGAGAAATAAATCAAAAATGGATAGTTTAAGCTTATATTTGAATCTTCAAGACGAATTGAAGAAGTGTACATAGTTAATTTTTCAGATTTGTTAAAGCCTTTCGTTTGAATACGGCAGCAGTAAAGTTCCCCAAGAAAAACGTCAGCTCCTTCCGAGGCATTTTCCTCAAATCTTAGGCATTCTGCTTGATCTGGTGTGAATTTGAATTGATCAGCTCCCTGAACTGATCCCGGTTAGTCGTTTTTTTTGCGGCAATAGGATATATGCATACACCTTCAGCATTATACATTTATAAGACTCACGACAAAAAAACCAAGATACACAATGTATTATCTGCGATTGAGAAATGTCAATGTTTGAATGGGGACTTTTAATTCGATCGTTTTCTACGATGGCCTCAGAACGCACTCACCTGGCCGACAAGTGAAACATTCACTTCGAACGCATTCAACGACCAAGAGTTGTGATTTTGTGTAAATCGTTTCCCCGGTGTATTCTACGATTATAACGCTTTAGTTTCAGAAGAAATTGTAAGTCCTAGTGTAAGCTTAATTTATGAACAAAAATGTAAACAAATCGTGAATAAAACGTCAGTTCTTCTTGCTTCGTTCTTTATGTGCTCCAAGTTCAAGTGTTTGGTTTAGGAAATCGCTCCAGAACCGATTATAAACAGAATTATATAAAAACAGAAGAAAGCGGATGACTAATGAGTTGATTTAAAAAATGCGTGTATTCTGTTGTCGTAGGTCGCACGCATATGAAGTGTCCGATTTGCGCTCAGTTCGCGATAAAGAGCTCTCTAGTCGTCCTTAGCAAAGATCGGATTTTTGATTTGGATTTCTTAAGGTAATTACATAAGTGCGAGATGACGTTGGTCTTTTAGGGTTCACTGGCAGCGAAAAGCATTAAGGATGCTCTCATGGCGACTGTAGAATCGGCAAAATGGTGCGGGGCATTGCCCAGAACATGAAAGTATCTGAGTAAGTCGACACTTACATATTTCTAAAAGAAGAAGTGGTGCCGTCAACAAAGGCCATTTGCACTAAAACCAATAAATGCGTTAATTATTATTTAAGTGAGAATTCACACCATAATCCAATTATGGCTTTATTTCACTTTTAAATAATTAAAAAAAAAAATTCTGTTAATTCTCATTTAAGTGGGAATTTACACCAGTTATGGCTTTATTTCTCTGTTAAATAATTAAGAAAATAATTCTGTTAAATCTCATTTAAGTGAGAACTTACACCATAATGCAATTATGGCTTTATTTGACCTTCAAATGAGAACTAAATTCATAATTTAAATGCGAACTATTGCCATATGGTGTTAGTTCACATTCCACACATTCCCATAGTCCCATAAAATTCATCTAGCTCCAGGCGCCTGCCTGGTAGTTGTTGACATATCCTTAGCGGAGCGACGAAGTCACGTGAGTGGGTTAAACCATGCGAAAGAAAGGGTAAAAATCCTGTCCACCCACCTCATACTTTAAATACACCAGACTTTCTTACAACCAGATCCAGATTTAAGCAGACTTAAAATGACCTGTCTTTTTTTGTCTTTATTTCGTTCGGTCTTATTTCGCACGCAAATTTTGGTAGTCTATTCAAGATAAAAAGAAACTTTGCCCGCACAGAACCTTGCAACTACTAAAAGTCCTATGGTGGCTCAGGCGGGTTGCAGGGTAGGCAACATGCTCCCCTGTGCATACCCAACATGTTTTTGCATTATTTCAGTACTCAGTTGCATTTTTTCCATTTGCATATCGAAGTCAACCCTAATTGGGTTTATTTCTATTGAACATCGAGTTGAGAACTAAGGCCACATTATGAAATGAACTAACGCCACATGGCTTTAGTTCGCATTCGAAAGTGAAGTAAAGCCATAATTGAATTATGGCCTCCTTGTATCTGCAGCTTCTGCCAGATCCATTGCAAGGAAGTCCTTATCTGGGAGCGTGAATTCCAAAGGCACAGTAGCCGGTTATAACGCCGATGCGAGCTATGTGATTCAGTCTACCCATTGTGAGTGACCGTTTTGGAGCGAGTTATTTACTGCATCCTGTGCCAGTAGACTATCTACGATTTATATGAGCAAGTGTTTGAAGCTTTACTAGATTTTTTTGCTGTGGCGATTAGCTGTCAGAACAGATGACGATATCTGTGCTTGATATTAAGTTTTTTTATGTTTAGCAAGGACGGAGTTTTCTTTGTTCCTATAGTTTCTGCCAAAAGGACGATACGGTTAGTTGGTCCACGAAATGCTTGTTGAATGCCTGGATCCTTAGAGTGGATACCTTCATCCATCGTAGAGGATCATCTTCAGATTCCCAGCATGATCTGGTTGAGAAATCCTTCTGTAAGTGGAGATATGAAGTTATGATCTCATCTCTGGTGACTTTGGGCATGGATCTGATCTGTACATCTATGCAACGCATGCCATCCGCAACAGCATATCAAGTGGTTACCGGTTGACCTTCTCGTCGAGCGCACTTCAGTATGGGTTCGACGACTGATGTGAATAGCCACTGGGCCATGGGGACCGTAGTCTCCCTTTCCTCCTTATAAACTCTTTATAGCAATATAGAGAATTGGAGGCCATTTTGACGTGTTCCTGGATGTTGGATTTCCATCTTCGTGGCAAGTTGGCTGTCATTCAGCTTGAAAGGGTCCCATATAGGGTCGAAAGCATACTAACTCCCAGATATCAACATCGTCTGCGTGGGCAATGCAGAAATATGTCAGTAAAATGCAACAATAAATGGTCCTTTTCTCCAAAGCTAAGCTTAGCTAGTTGATAAATAATATCCTTAATTGATGATGCTTAAGCCTAGATATCTTAATACCCACATATCCGGGTATTTACCCGGATATCCGTACACACCAGCTTGGGTACTACTCGCATTACCCAGATACCCTGCTACTTGGGTAGTTGTCGAAACGGGTATTACCCAGGTCTGTTCAAGCTCTACCAGCTATGCCAGGTCTGCCTGATCCGGTACCCGACAATGGCGGTTACCCGTCAACTTGGGTATTAGGTTCTAGAACAATTCGTCATGGCATTCGGGACACGTCAGCAAGTGGAAATGTATTATCAAAAATTAATCGATTTGATTTTGTAGCAAAATGTAGAGGAATACAACATTTTGGCTTCTGAGGAACATTTCAGTGGAAGTGAATAAGTGATCCTTTATAACTCGACAATATATTCAATTAAGCCTTCTTAAGCTCATGTACGTTTTGCTGCTACCAAATTCATTCTTTCAAAACGACTGAACTCACTTTGTAAGAGATACGTTAATCCAATCCCAGCGCAACTCTTTTTTATTCCCCAGCTCCAGTTCTCTTGACTAAACAACAATGTAAAGGGTAAAGTTGTAAAAAAGCATCTCAAATCATTCCACACCCACAACTGGAGCTATAGCAGATAAGCATTAATCCACCTTGAACTATAGAGCCGCTCTTAAGTAAGTGCTTGCGATTCAGTGGTTCTGCCACAACTAAGTCTTCAATTCTAAGTGCTGCCCGAGGATATGTGTTGGTCCTTCTCAAACATTTTCCACTCAAAGCACAAACTTATTCAAGACTCAGCACTCAAGGTCAAACTAAACTACGTCAAACATGCGCCCTTTCCCCGGTCTACCCTTGCAAAATTATAACCGTGAAATTGACCAAACTTTCGCAATTCAACCATACCCATCAACACTTTGCCGTCTTATTGCTCCACATCGAGTAATGTGTTGTGGCACAAATCCCTCCCATGCCCGACCTGCCGCTGACGACGGACCTCAGGCGGTGCTGCTGAAAGTTTTATGTGACATTCACAACAAGTGACAGCGAGTGGTGTCTGCAATCAAGCCCCATGGGCACATACAACGTTTGCAAATCTGAATATATGAATTTAATTGTTAGCTCGCAGTCAGAATAGGACGCCCCGCCGCTCTTCAACGAAACCGTGTCATGGTTGCATATGAAAATTGTGTACACAGTCTGGTGGCAGAATGAGAAGGGATCCATGTTTCCCTTTGATTAGGAGCTAACGAAAACAAAAAACGAAGCAACATGATGAATTGTGAACCAAGTGCGGCTGATGTATGCACAAGCGGATGACGTTAATCTGAGCTGATGCAGGGTGGCTAAGAAAGGACAAGAGCGCTCGCTTTCTCTTCTTTTTTAAGAAGGCAGACGAACTGTTGTGGAGGCTGTCTATGGAGGACACTGCATTTTTGAAATGGGGAAATTATTGCAACTTAGCATGGTCCCCAGCCCATGCTTGACCAACTCGAAAACATTGGACATCCTCGTTTACGTCAACTCAAACTCAACTCAGAATAAAGGCTAGATTCAAACAGATTCTCCCATTCACGTGAAATAAGCAGATATCCACAAGTCGCCCCCCGTCACATCAAGTGTAAGAAGTCGGGATGGATACGGTACCGAAGAGTTGAGTTAATATGCATTTGAATGGTGTTACAACTAAAATACGATTGTTCTCCAGTCGGCGGCATGGTTGTGTTCGCATTTCAATTCAGCATCCATTTTGAGCGTTCCCCACGAACGTTCCAGCAACGCTCAAGGCAAGAAGCAGCCTTTTTGTGTGTCAATGCATTCCGTATTCATGTATTCAAATATGCTCAATCGATGATGGGATGATAGCCGTCTCGCAACTGTTGCTGGCTTCTGTTTTGAATTTCCCGCAAAGTGTACGTCCCTTTTAAAGTGTATTTTACATTCGATTTCATCTGGGTCTGTGGGTGCTCGGGAAATCGTTCACATTGTAAACACACCGAAACCGAAAAGGAAAATATTTGAAGTTGCCTGAATCGAAAACAAACAATAGAGAGCTGCACCACACCACAACGCTCACATGTCATTCCTGTGAAAATATGTAAATTTCCCGAAACAGTTTGCAGTCAGCGAATTATTCATTAACAGCGGGCGCCGCGTGGTCGCGCTTCAAATAATTTCGTGTGAGGATGGATGCGGAACACTAGTTGATGCTCTCAACTGTCACGAGATGGTCCGACTAAATTCACAGTTGCCCTCCCCACAGTGGGAGAAACTCACTGACACGTTGTTGTGAACACAATGTCCCGACATGAAGAACCCCGTACCGGCCATGCTCGCTGTCGAATAACACGCCTGGGAGTAGTAGTAACTTAAAGCCTTTACGTGGAATATTTTATTTTTGCTGATGAGTCATGACGGAAGAGTCAAAAAGTGTGATGTGCACTGTACCTAAGTTCCTAGGCGATTGGCATAGAGTATAAATGTCCACAAAGGGATTCTCAAACTTTGCCCTTCAGAGGCGGCATTATGTTGCAGGTTTCAATAGCTAGGGGGGTTACCCTAGGGCTGTAGCGCTACCACTAGCTGGGGCAGTGGGATGTGCTCAAGAGTACTCAAAAAACTCAAAAACGTGTTTAGGGTTTTTCAACTTGTTCGCTTACGATTCAGTGGTTCTGCCACAACGGAGTTTTCAATTCTTTGTGCAGGCCGAGGATATGTTTTTTTCCACTTCCGACTCAAACCACACACTTATTCAAGACTCAGCACTCAAGGTCAAGCTAAACTATGTCCTTCCCCTGGTCGACCCTTACAAAATTACGATTGTGAAATTGACCAAACTTTCGCAATTCAACCATACCCATCAACACATAGCCGTCTTTCTGCTCCAACCAATATTTATCCTTAGATAGTATAAGCCGGTGGCTGGGGCAGTGGGATGTACGCTTAGATCTTTTAAACTACGCAACGGATTTTAGTGCGGTTTCCATCAATGGATAGAGTGATTCAAGAGGAAGGTTCATACGTATGATTTAATATATTTTCTTGTGACAGTTTATTGAAATATGATCGCTAATGCTTAACATTGAAAGCTACACAATCCCTTAAGTACCAAAACTTCCGCCTTCCCTAGACATTACTGGCGTAGGTGACGCACCGAATGTGTAGTAGCGAAGGTAAATGCGTCCCTTAGAAGTCTATCAGATTTACATTCCTTTCAATGTCAAAGTAAACCTGTCAGATCACTCTTCACCTATGACTGCGAGCTGCAGACAACTAAAGGGAAGACCCCTTGCAAACATTTTCAAAAGTAATCAACGCGACCGTCAGTAGCATCGGCAAAGCAAACTATACCATGAAAAGGTGTTGATTTTTGAATTAATAAAATTATGAATGATGTGGACGTTAGATGATAGAAAAAACAGCTAGTCTCGCCTATTATTACCTACAGAAGGACACGTCCCACGCACAACCACAGCGCTGAAGTCTCAATCAAGACCAAAATGCGTTGGGTCTACGATGACTTCGTCTTACCGGAGATTCAGTCTCCTTCTTGAATTAGGAGGCTCGCATTCGAAGACCCTCTTAGCTGGAACAATGGTGTCCATGGGATCGTGTCACACGATGGCACATCTTCCATGTCCGGTACAATTTGTTTTTATTATCTTACCCAATTATTTTCAAAGACGCTGACACAGCACGGTGGACAGAATCCTATAGGCGCCACTATTATCAACAAACTGAATTTCTGCCGATACCGTTTATTAACTCGTTCTTTTTTCGAGAAAATCGTATTACTCACTATTCCTTGCACACCTCGATGCAACAAGCGATGAAAAGTCTAGACGGTTCCCTACTTGGACGACGACCAGCTCAATCGGTGGAAGGAGACGGCGTGCCCCAAAACTGCGTGAGTTACCCGAAGCAAAACATTTCAGGATACGAACCACAACTCCAAGTAATGATGAAGTCAAGACTGGAAAAAAGGCTGTTCTAAACTACGTGTCCATCGCAAATGCGAAGCGACGTAATTTTTGAACAATTGTAGCCACAGCATTTTTTTCTAAAACCAAAAACCAACCGTGAAACCAAGAACTAAGTTACAAATTTGTAATTGTGAGTCACAAGCACAAGTTTGTGGTGGTAAAATGTAATTTGCTGAAATAGGGCACAGGTGATATTGCAGTCGCTGCTTGTGCTGCACTTCCATTAAAACCTTGAAGGCCTGAATTGTTGACCGCAGCTTGATGGCGTGTCTGAGCATTTCCATTACAAGTCGCTGTGGTGTAATATTGCGATGAACTCACTGGACGCGATAGGACCTCGTCATGATCAACTATAAATTCGGCCAAACAATTAGCTCATGATATGGAAGGCCGACCATTAGCGCGTGCCTTTTGAGAGGAAGTGTGAATGGCGATTATTATGTGTTAGTACACGTAGTGCACATCACTGAGTCCTTGGACAACAACCACCTTCTACATTACAGCTGATTAAACCTCAATTTTGATAGATCGCAGAAACCAGGCTTGGGATAATCGATCCCGCCAAAAATGCGAACTTGGGAATTTTGGGAACTAGTAAACAAGATCAGCAGACATCAAGATAACACATACTTCGTGATAGAAGATGTTTTTGTAAAGAGTCAGTCTAAAACGTACTTCTGAACGATGAAGCTTTAAGATTAAGCCTGTTCAATAAACAATTTCATAATAAAAAGTTCATGTGTTTTCTCTAAATGATAACTCGTTCACACACGCTCGTGTCCACTCCAATCGGTCTTCTTGTTTCATGACGTGCGGATAAATAAATGCTTTTAAATTGACAGTCGTGTGTCATAGCTATAGACTCAAACGCTTATTCTGTTCACTCAGACTGAGCACAAAACACTGGACGATGTTATATTGGGCAATGTACGGCCTTGGGATGAGTGTCCTACGCAATGACTTCGCTTGTTGCTGTAGAGACGAGGGAGAGAAGGAGATTAGTCACCATTTTCCCCGTTTGTGCAGTGCCCTGGCTAATTTTACGAGAACAAAAATCACAAATTAAAGGAATGAGGTCTATACTAAAATGCAGCAGGATGACCCCCAAAATGCAAATGCTGGAGGCGTTGCAGTGGGTAAGCTTTGCTGCTGCAAAAACGGACTTATGCCAACCTATTTGACAAGTAACCTAACAATCGTGGGGGAAGTACAGCCATGTGGACTACGAAACACTATTGGCTATATACTGGAAAGGCCAAGATCATCTACAGCGGACAGCACTAAGCACTAGACTGTTCAAGACGCGCCTGACGATGTAAATTCGAAAACAAACCGTACAATTTTCTAAATAAAATTAAATGAAATTATAAAAGCAAGACACATTTAAAAATTTTAGTAAATTGTAGAATGTAATTTTACTGTAAATTAATGTAAACTTAAAACTATACTAATGCTAATATTTGAGGACTCACAGAGGCGCATTTGACTGCCCCACATTTCATGTTTACGACCGCCGAAGTGATCAGCTAAGTCTCTTCGCAGCAAGCACCGCCTCGCTTTAGAGGTGCGAGGCACTCGATGTGTTAATATGAAGAACTCAAACAACACACCACACGCTCGTCCGCAGTGTCAGCATTGCCTTCAAAAACCATTCCCCAGCACGTTCACTCCACCACGCATTCATTCACACCTCGCCCTATACCGACCTCAGCATTACCTGCACACCACCCTATTGTTGAGATGAATTAAGAAAAATTAAGACAAGTCATCATTAGACTGCAATCGAAGGCACATGTCAGAGAGCAATGCCAGAGTGTTGTTGCCGATAGTCTGTCACTGCCCCTTTACGGTAGGAGTCTAATATCGGGGTACATCCGAGGAAGTGAGATAATAAATAACAAACGACCTCCGAATTGTAAGACCGTCACCTTTTTTGACCTCTGAAAGGACCTTCTTAAAAACACCTAGCTGCACACTTCCTAAAAGTACACCGCCTCTCAAAAATGCGTCCTTTTTTCTAAACTACTTGAGCAGCCCGTGCCCGTAACGAGTTGAATCATCGCCGAAACATAATCGCCTTCTTACGAATGTACACACTTCTCGGTCCAAAGAGATTTTTTCTCAAAGCGTGGACGTTGGCAAATACGAGAAAGGAAGGAGAAAACGACTCGAAAATCACTCGACGAAAGCAGGAAATCCCTCCACCCTGTGTCAAAAATGTGTCTACCCTCTCACGAGCTTGTGTACACCAAATAAATATGCATCCTTTGTCCCGCCCGGTCTCCCTTCCGGTGGAACGACAAACAGCAAAAAGCAAGATAAAACACAATTTACAAAAGGACACAAATCTCAAAATCTAAACAAGATGCCGCCACGCATTGATTGAGATGTGATTAATTATGCGTGAATGCCAATCGAATGGCTGCCCCCATGATTGCCCCAATCAATCACACATCAGTCCAGGCAAGCTGGCAAGGCCGAATGTGAAATTAAATCAAACTGGAGTTGTGCCTTTAAAACAGGCAAATAGCCAAAAAAAGAGCAACAGACAAATTGACATGTTTGCCTTGACGCTGTCGAGCCGTGACAGTGATGTCACGTTTTGTCTCGTTTGATAAATGGCTTTTAACGACATTACAATTTGCCAGCTAGGGAGTCTGACCCAAAGGCGAAATTACTGTCAAATGGACAAACATCAAGAGTAACCTTCGTCAGAAAAATGGACGTCGGAGGCGGGTGTGCCCCCTCTTGGAATCCGGCATCACCCTTCGAGTGAATGTCTTTGTGCGTGTGTTCTAAAGTGTGAAGAGGGGCGACATCTGAATTCGCCTTCGCCTGGATGAGACAATTTCGACTTGAGCTCTGGGAAGTGGGACATTTGTCAAGCAATTGCCATCGACCTCGATCCCCGCCGTACTTTGCATGCATGATTAATGTAAGATTCGAGTGAATGCATGATTGATGGATGCCGCGATATGGCTTGTTTACTTTGCGTTCGCTTGGATTCTGAATGCAGTGGAGGACGAGTGCTCAACTCTGTGAATGCAAATGCATGCAAAGTGAACTCGATCCTGAATATCACATAATCGAGTGAATCAATGATACAATGGAGTGCATGAGTGCATGAGTGGCGCTGTCTAACTTCGCGTTCATTGATGTGGCTTGCATTCGGGAGGTTTTTTTCAGTCGCTTCTACTCTTTGAAAAGTTATGTCCAAAGCAAAACCTTGCGCTCGACTTTCACTGCTGTTTGGTTCGCTCCGACGGTCTTGTCGGCAATCACGAATAATGTCCATCTTTTGTTCTCGTCCACTAATTGGAATTTGAGGGGGTACCTGTACAATGTGCAGAGGAACGATCTCAAATTGGTTGCCCATCCTTGCAGGGACTTGGGCATTCGTGTGTGAAAAGATTTCTCCCATCTCCCGTGACTCACAGTCCGCGTTAAAGGCGAGCAAACCTTTTTCACTGAGTCCGGCGGCTTTGGTACTTTTCGGCGAGTTTAAATTGACGGGTCAAGTCAAAGGAGCGCCTTCAGTTCGTGCTGGTTGTTATTCAGGGCATCACGTTTGGGCAATGTGGAGTTTTTAATTAAAGTTACATCACCTTTTGAAAGCGAAAATTCACAGTCGAAGCACATATGCATGGAGGTCAATTAGTTGATGGCGGGGTGGCATAGACGCACGGGGGAGTGCAGCTCGCCCACTCAAATCGGCAGAATCAGGCATAAGTAACCTTGCCGAATGGCCAGAAGTACGCCTTTCGTACTAGTCAAGTTGTTTTTGTTTGCTGGCGGCATCTTGTGAATTGAATTCCAACACTGCGCCGAAATGGTCACCGGAAAAGGAGAGAGCCCACAATATAGTTAGTTGTTAAGAATCACAATCATGAGCAAACATGATCGTCATATCATGGGCAAAACCTTAATCAACTAGAGCGGCGACAGTCAACCGATGTGCACAGCAGCCAGTGCTAAGGCTGCTTTCACACACGCTAAATTTGTCTGCGACTTTTCCATCTAGCGAGGGGTAGACCGTGTCTCGAGGGCTCGGAGTTTGCTTGGGATTTTTCGTGTTCTCTTATCTGTCTTCGTTTTTCCTTCGAATTGCTTTATTCTTAGTTCTTAATGTTGGGTATTGGTAACTGCTGTACGCGTGTGAGAAAGGTTGAGATCTCAGTTGGAGAGGTTGAGAAGTTTTCGTGTGTGAAAGTGGCTTCAGATCATAAAAGGACATAGGAAATATAATTTTGGATAACCAATTCGCTATTCATGCCGCGTCGAAACTGGTGTCGGATATCCGATGGAACAAGAGCCAGAAACAATGTACGCGTGTCTGCCTGATTGACCTGGTGAGGACCTTTGACACCGTATGGTTAGAAGGTCTTTTTTACAAGCTCAATCGGCTCGGCATCTGCGAACCTCTGCTGTACCTACTGTGTAAGATCCTTACCGGTAGACGGTTCGTCGTCAAGAATGGCAAGGTGACCTCCACAGGTATTTTTGATGTAAAAAATGGTCTCCAACAGGGTGCAGTTACTTCTGATAAGTTCTCGTTCTCACGTAAATGCGTATGCCGGCGACGTAATCGTGTACAGATCAGGCAAAAAGATCGTGGACATCACTAGTCTCGCGCAGGGTGACTTCGATTCCTTCATGAGAGATTGCGATGACTGGAAGTTGAAAATAAACTTTCAGAAATCGGAAACCATACTATTCTGGATGCCGTTGTATAAGGCCGCGGCGGATACGAAAAAGAATTGGCGAAAGTTCCCAATTGTTGGACGGCACGGGCAACCACTGGCTCAAAGAACTGTAACTGATACCTGGGAGGCGTTGAATGCGATTCCAGCAAACCCAGGATGGTTGGACCAAGTCCGAAAAACTCGCCTGGTTACGCTTGGGCATAACTCCTGATGAGTTTTATTCGATTGCAGATCGATTTGCCTGAAGATCTCTCGTGCGTGATTTACCCCCGGTACCCCTTTAGTTGAGCATGCGGGTCAGAAGAAGATGATGATGAAAAATCTTGCGTCAGCTGTTTTCATTTCATTCTGATATTTCTGTAAACACTGATTTCAAATTATTCTGTCGTTAAAATAATTTTAGTCAGCTATTCATAAGGATTCCCTCTCTCAAATGTCAGTTGACACCAGTGTTACCACAGGAACACAATTGAGTCAAAAGGGACTCTTTTTTTTAGCTTGACTAGGGGACTCATGTATCTTGGATTTTACCCGTTTTTTTAAGACCTGACGCTGATCTTATTTAATTTTCGAAAATAAATCATTTTCATGAGTTGCAAAGTCTGATCTCCGCTGTATTTTATAATATTAATGGAAAATATATTTTTGTGTGATACAATGCATATGATCAACAAATAGTTGATACTATTTTAAATAAATCAAAAATTTCTTAATATTTTCTACAATAATAAAAGTGTTATCAAAAACTTTTGTTGGGACTCATTTATTTTAAAAATGAAGCTTCTGGGAATCATAAATAACTTAACCTATGGTAACACTGGTTGATACTAAAAATTACAAAAACTCTCAGTTTGGAAGAATATCTCTCCAATTTCGCTCCCAAAGTGCACCCCTCGTCAGTCGGCCCTCTGTCAAACAATTTCCAACATGTTCGATAATGACTTTTAATGGGTTTACGTTTTATTACGATCCTCTCATTTTTCACTAACGCTGGTCAACGCAGTATTTTGTGCATGGCTATTGAATTGTGTGCGTTGAAAGACAACGCCAGCGCAAACGCGTGTAAGAGCCATTAAGAAATTTTACCTTTATCGAAGAGTAGGACCTTTCTTTCAGGACTCAATCGTTTCCTAGACCTACCTTCCTTTTATTATATTCTCTTGCGGCCTCCATGAACCACTCCATGGCCTTGGTAGTTGCAGGTAACCACCCTCATGGTTACTTTTGGCGGATTGGTGTCAGTCGAGAACGTAACGTAACGAGAAGAAGTCATATGGGATAAACAAATTAGGGATAGTACAATCGCGTTAAAATTAATGCTCGACAGGGGTATGAACAGAGAATGAACGCTGCACGTTCAAGGCCTTTCGAAGTACCTTTTGAGTAAAATCCAGTCCTTAAGACAAAACACATCTGTTGCTAGGGGCTTGTCGCAAACGAAGGTACCCCATATTTGGCGTTGATCAGAATTTACGCCTCAAACGCTCTTAAGTGCAGCAACCTTTGAAAATGTCTTGTGTTCACTCATCAGTAAGTGTTGTTCGCTGAGAGACGCATCCGCGTTCAGTGCCCCTGAAAATGACAGATAATTAACCAAATCCACTTATTTCTAGATTTTATTGAGGTTGTACCGATTAGCATCATTTATGGACACTGAACGTCAGATTTTATTAGGGTAAGATGTTTACGTGTTTCCACTCGTTGCTCAAGGCATATCCTCGGACAAATGATGATTAACTCCTTTATGCCGTCATAGTCAGTCTTCCGCGGAGTACGGAACGTCCGATGGGGAGGGCAGTTTGCTAACATTTCAGGAAGAGTTGTCTTCAAATAGGTCTTGTAGGGCGATTGCTTAGTTTTTGTTGTGGAGCGTTGGCGCACACAGTCGATTTTGATTGGAGAGAAGTTTTCAAGTGGTCTATTTCGTCACCATTGTCGTCATCAACAAGTGGGCATAGGGACGACTGTTGACGACCGTAGACTACTGTGGTAGTCAACTAGGAACGATTGAAGGTTTTTTTTTGTTATATGTAATTTTGTTTAGTTAACATTAATTTGACTTACTTGCTAGACAGAAGTACTTAAAACTAGCTTGACTAACTTAACAGTTGTTCCTACTACTAACATACTGACCCTATGCGGGTACTCTAAGTTAATCTGATATGTAAAGGGTGGTTTTAAGGTAAGGGTACATTTTAAGGGCCGATGTTGAATGTGAACCACACCTAAACGTCAAGTTTTTTTCTGCATTTCATTTGACATTTCTAAATTTCAGACTAACTCAATTTGAACCATGGAAAGATACACAATAGAGCAACGCGTTGAATTTATTCAGGCTTATTATGAAAATGGGCAAGAAATGGCAACAGTGGATGATCAATTTTCGAAGAAAATCATCTTCAGTGATGAGGCACATTTTCACCTCAGTGGATTCGTCAATAAGCAGAATTGTCGCATTTGGGCGAATGATAATCCAAGAGTGATTGTCGAAAAACCAGTGCACCCACAAAGAGTGACTGTTTGGTGCGGTTTATGGGCTGGCGGCATCATCGGGCCGTATTTTTTCCAAAATGAGGCCGGTCAGGACTGTGAATGGTGTTCGCTATCGGGCAATGATAACGAACTTTTTATGGCCCGAATTGGAAGATATGAATGTGGGCGATATGTGGTTTCAACAGGACGGTGCCACTTGCCACACAGCTAACGAAACAATGGCTCTTTTGCGCGACAAAATCAATGGCAGTGTTATCTTACGTGGTGGCGATGTCAATTGGCCGGTTATTTGAAAGAAAAGGTGTACGTCGATAAGCCAGCAACAATTCAAGAGCTAAAGGATGAGATAATTCGGCATATTAACGGCATAGAACCTCAATTATGCTTCAGCGTCATCGAAAATTTGGACCATCGGATGGAGGTGTGCCGCCGAGGTCGCGGCGGCCATTTGACCGATATTTTGTTCCATACATACGAGTAATTGAATAATAATAATTTGTGTTTTATTCAAAATCAACATCCCTGTCAACCTTAAAATTTAACCACCCTTTAAATATGTAAATGTGCCTTTCGGAGTAGACTACGTTTTTTTGTTTTCAGTGACAATTTTTATTAATTTTTCATTTACCAAGAAAACTATTGAAAAAACTTGGCGAAACTGAACTAATTACATACTTAACCTACCTTATACTAGGTTACCCTACCATACAACTTAAATCTGGGCACCAGGGCGTATGTGTTATGTATATGCCCAACATATATAATTTATACGCCGTGGTGTACCTTTTTTTGGTTTTTTGTTTTGTGTTTTGGATTTTTTGATTTTTTTTCCTCTTAAGTACTACCTTAAAGCCATGCAAGTTGGCCACCATGGTCAACTATCTGGTTACCTTGAAAAGCCAGCGGTGGCGGAGACTGGTTTTGGTGTAACCACCAGTAAAATTGCCGTTCTTTGGCAGACTCATTCCTATCTTGAGCGGGGATCGCTCCACTGAACCGAAGAAGGTCCTTGTGGGTGCGAGCGACATCCGGTTCGTAATGGAATCGCCTGTCCACTGTTCGACGTACGACATGGAAGATCACAGGGCATCCGTCTGTATCCTGTATTAGACCAATCATGTTTAAATGGAGGAATGCTTCGGGAGGAATAAAGCCATTAAGGCGCACCCTTTCATGGTACACAATATTGGGGTAGTAAGCCCCAAAGATCAGACTGTTGGAAGAAGTCATAGCCCGTGCAATGTGTCTTCTTTTCGCGTTTGTCTCGTTGTACAGGACTTCGTTAGGATAGTACTTCTTGTACTCAGACTCGGGTGTACGATACAACCGGAGACTGGTCCGAAGAGACAGTCTCTCGTACAGCCTCATCTTCTCCATCTTGGAGGGACTCACGTTGAACCACAATCGACAACCGTACGCCATGATTGGCTTGATAAGAGCCATGTAGCAGATTACCTTCATCCTGGTATCAAGTTGGCTAAAAGGCATTTCTGGCTTTCGTCAGAGTAATATCTATATGCTTGAAGGACTGAAGGCTCCAGCTCATAGAATGCGTTGCATGCGTGCGTTTAGAGTCCACAGCCAATTTCATTTTGTTTACGCAACGCAGATAGGAGACCTAATGAGTACGTTGCATGTGCAATCCACTTTTGTAGTAATCGAAGAAATTGGAAATTTTAAAGTTCCGAAATTATACGGAAGCAGTCAATATATATATAATTGCTTTAAACAAAACAAAAGGTTATCATTCATTCATAAAATCTAGTAAAACAAATAAGGTCTGTCACCCGCACAAATAGCTTGAAGTTGACCAATTTCATCCGGCGTGATTCATTCCACTTGTGGGTCGCATTTGCTGTTTCTCCCCCTTCATTAGGGCTTGTGAGTTGCCAATTTTTTGACAAAACGCAGCGCACGATACGGATTCTATGGGCTGCGACAGAGTTGCCGCTATGCGACTTTAGTCGCAATTTGACACTTTTTTGAGGCTGTGATGCACCGAGTGCTCATAAAATGACTTGGGCAACTATTTTATATTGAACATATTTCTTTCATGAAACAAACGTCGTTAAGTTTCCCTTGAGCAATAATTAAAAAAAAATACAACTGAATGACTGCACCACTCCTAAGCATGATAAAACCTTGAAATTAGCAGCGATCTTGGACAGTTGCTACATTTTGTTTTGCCCCGAGACACTTTTTTGTGCGCCTTCAAATTATTCAACGGCAACATTGGGCTGGAACTTTGAGGTTGATCTCCGATGACGTTTGAAGTGGAAACATCTTGTAAGAGAAAATCACTTAATGCTAATATTAAAAAGGATACGCTGCAGCAGCAGTGCGGCAGAGCCCAGCTACCACACTAAGCACTTAAGAACATAAATATTATCCTTCCAACGAACAGTCGAAGTGGGAGAGAGTCCTCAAGAAGTACTTACCCCTGAAATTACATTAAGTGCCGTCTTCATATCCGCAAAAGTAAACGTGCTCGTTCATTAATATGATGCCGCTGAGAGTTGACACGTAGGAGAATGCTCTCTATTGACATCCACAGAACGGCAAACAATGAAATCATAAGCACGTGAGTACTTCAGTGAAGGCGGCAATAACCCGAAATCGAGTACTTTCGAGTGTCATTCACAGAAGCGGCTCAAATGCGAACAACGTTAAAGCGTCCCATTAGACAACCAAATTCAATATTTGCAGCAGTGGAAGTCGTTTATAGTTGGTTAAGGAGTACGGCTCGGTAGTTAAGGACTCGAAAGAACCCGTTTAAGATTCAATTTGGCAACCAACCGCGTACTATGCCACTCCGGTTTTGGAATTTTACGCGCGTAGGGATCTTTTATTGCACTCATAAAGGATTTGAATGGCAAACCGATATGGAAAGTTGTACGGAGTTCTGCACACTAACCAGCTGGGGAAAATATGTCACATCCTTTGGCAGAAGGTGGGTGGACAGAGGTGGATTGAAACAAGAGTGCATATGGAACGTGCTTCGAAGCGGAGTCAAGTATATTTTTGTATGTTCCTGGAAGTGGAAGGCTTTCACAATCTCGGAAGGATACTACGAATAGTGAAAAAGGACCATCTGTTGAAATCCTCAAAATATACGATCATTACTGCATAAAGAAGGCTACAAGTAAGCCTGATTTGATGAAAAGAACTGACATATGCCACAGGACCTGTAAAGGGCTTTATGGAGGTTCCTTAAATTAAAATAAAACACACAAACAAGAAGCGAGCAGTGGACGCACTCGAGGTCTATGTGTAAACATCTTATCACCTTATCACCGCCCAATCGATGATATCCGAACGGAGTCGGGAGCCGTGAATGATTTGGTGACGAATATGCAATCAGGTTCAATTTATGCTTGATCCAATGGGCTTACGATAGCTGAAATAGGAAACGTATACTTGAGACTGCAATGTACTGAAGTATCGTTGGAATACTGCGTCGATGACTGTACCACTTTGAGTGGTGGAAATATCTGAGTTAGAGTGCATTTGAAGCTTTAGAGATATCTCAAAAACACGAAAAGGGGTTCAGCCACAGGCGTGTTAAAATTTGTATTAAAATCGTAACTTAGATTCATTGGCCACAGATGATAGTTCTTTCCCAGTAGAGCAGCACCAACTTCTGTGAATGGCAAAAGTACGAAGTGAATGAAGCCGATGATTTTATCCATGGACTGGTTAGGCCATTTGCAATGGCCATTTTAATGCATTCAGCTGCACATATATCCCCGATATCTCGAATTGCAATACCCAATGCGTTGGTTTGGCTATATTTAATCCCCATATTTGGAGTAATTACATGAGAACTGTGTCCATTTTTGCAAATAGCAACACCACCAGCGCGCCTTTCTGGTCGCAGCAATCAAAGTTCGGAATGTCAATGAACTCTTCATCATTAACCCATGTCTCGGAGAGCACGTGTAATGCGCACGTCGCCGTTGAAGTCGTTGCAATGTCCTCGTAATCTTTGACAGTTGAAGGCAAATAACGACATTTCACTTAATTATAATCATGGAAATATTAAAATAAAACTAATTACTACTCAAACATAAAATAGACGTCGTTCTACTGCTTGCATTGGATATGATTATTAAAATGTTTTATTATAATCGTAAAAACGTCACATTGCACTTCCACCATCGGTAACAGGGCTATTCTCACTCATGCTGCGAGCGCAACTTTATTTCGATGTCATTTCCGGTTACAACTTCCGTGCCATTTAGTTTCAAATCCCTCGGTATTCGTGTGTCAGGGCGAGCGATACATAAAAAAAAAGAAAATGATTTGTTTATCCATGAAATTGGAAGTATATGTCAGATAACCTTGTGACTTTATGGTTTAAGCATGACTTCGGGCATGCGACCGCCGCGGCTCATATACTCATATACGTGACCAAGTGTGGCACAAAAAAAAGTGGTGACTATTTCTGGAAGTATTAGTGTTTCGGCATTGGCCTTACTTTGTGTTTCTCGAATTGAAACATGTTTTGCAAAAAAATTCTAACGCTTTGAACCAGAAGTTCGACATATCTATCTTCGGCCATTTTTAACCCTAGTCCACACCGGAGGTGTGCCACTATATCCCGTGTATTTCCCCACACACAAAGTCCGTGAATCTACCACAATTGGTGAATTTTAGTGAGAAATGGTGGCAGAGTCATGGATTTAGTGGGAAATGGCGGCCAGTTCGTGAATCACCTGGGAAATGGCGGCAGAATCGTGAATTTGCCCACGATCCATGTATTCTTGTACGGACGATGTTCAGAAGTCGACTAGTATTTTTAAGAGCATGCACTTATTTCGTTATATGAACTTGGGTGCATAAAAATGCAATTAACAGGAACAATTAGCTTTAATTTATTTCTTAAGTGTTCAGCCTAAGGCTTCATCGCTCTGGCTTAACAGATAATTTGGAATTTTTACAATTACATGTTAGCTTTATAAATAAATAAATAAATAAATAAATAAATAACTCTGAAGTGTATATATAGCCTATTGATAAAATTAACTTGACAAATTAATTCAAAAAATTAATTCAACTGAGATAAAGTGTCAGAATCCAAATTATATAATTTGTTAATAATAAGAATGGTTGTCAAAATTTGTAATAAATTTCTGTTTTTATAAAAAAGGAAAATGAGCAAGTAACCGCTTTATTTTACGTAATTCTAAATACTAAGTACTAATACCAAAAAAACACTAAATGGTTGGTTTAGGTGGCTGCTCGGTTACAATTATCGCAGTCGCGCGCCGTTTTAATACCGTGCCTCCTAGACCTTGGTTGTTAGGGTTAGCGTTATCCAGCCGGTGAAGTTTAGAGACGCGCTGAGTTAACAATCTCGGAGAGGTCTCTAAGCAAAGTTTTCGAATCGCGATATACCTTTGTTTGGCTAGTGCCGGACATTCACAGAGAAAGTGAGTCGGGTTTTCTCTGAGTGGGGTGGAGGCGACTGCGACAGTGTGGGTTCAACGGTATGCCGAGTCTAGCAGCGTGGATGCCTATGGCACTTGGATGATCTAGTCCACCTTCTACTAGCTAAGGACGTTTGTAGATGATGTATTTGATGTGATTGATTGGTGGCCCACCAGCTCAGTGGGCGTTGCCGGAAGCTCTTTGCTGGTAAGTTCGTCGGAGATATCATTTTCCTCTATTTTTCTGTGGCCTGGAACCCAGACAAGAGTGTTATTGCACCTGGCCTGTGTTCCTTGCATAGTGGCACCAATTTAGAGGAAGTGGTTATTGAGAGGATGGCCCTTATGGCTGCTTGGCTTTCGCTGCAGATCGCTACGGTTCTACCATAAGGGAAGGTAGTACTGAGAGTTGTACAAGCTTCCCTGGTCGCTAGTACATTAGCCGGGAAGATAGTCGTGTGATCTGGGAGGTGGTAAGAATTGGACATATTGAAGTCTGCCGAGAAGACTGCTGAGCCTACAGCGTGGTCTAGCTTAGACCCACCTGTGTAGATCAGAATCTGGTATTCTGAGGTTTTCCACTCCTCACTGGATGGAAATCGGCATTGAGCAGAGTTGTCGAAGTCTATAGTGGGAATAATGTAGTCCGTGAAAGCCGGAATTAGGTGCTCAGGCAAAAGATCTGCAATTGTAAATGTAGGTCGACCCCTACGCAACTGAAACTCGCTGGCTGGGTTCGCTTCCCGACCGGTACCACCAACAAATTATTTTCACGGCTCCACCTCTTTGGAGTCACTGAGAATGCTCAAAGGGTATATGTAAGTGTCCGTTTGGAGTCGGAATAAAAGTGTAGGTCCCTTCCACTCGTGACTCTGGCTCTGGCCCCTTATTGGCCTTTATTGCGTTGTCCCTGAAACGCAGAGTCGATGTTGAACTTACAATAGTGATAATGGCTCTCACACTTTTGATTGGCATCTGTTAAGGAGCCTTAACTGGTTTGCTGGCACATGTGAATGCCATGGTAGTTTTAATTAATTTGGCATATTTTCAATGAAACCGTGATTAATTGCCCTCAAGCTCGATCGAAGTGGTAAGCTGTTACTTGATGTAGGGAAAATAGTCGAGTGCTGTCAAGTCCCATGATACCGATCTCCAGATGAAACTGTTGTCAAATTTCTCCTTGGATCATCTCACATGGATAGCCTTTTTGCTTGAACCCCAACTCGGTATATTGACGTTATCGAACTCTAGCCACAAAAAGTCGGTAAGCATCGGTCTATACCTAAGACTACGAGCGGAGAAGGATGCTCTGTTGCCAACTCTGCAATTGAAGACTGCAGAGTTAAGGTCCGAAATCGAGGTGATGCATAATAATACCTTTCCTTTTAAAGGTTATGAAGGCAGGTTCGTTACCTAAGTTCATTAATGTCAGAGCCACCCAACAAAACGGATCTATGGTTGCCGCTTTCATCACAACCCAGGATACAATATCGTTTGCCTTGTTGAGCCGGTGTTGTTAGCGTTGTCAATTCATTCTTGGGTTGGTAGCCAGGGCTGCTAGTGGACCTGCTCCCTTAGACCATGTTTGTCCATTCCAGACACCCACAGTCATCCAACTACAAACAAAATTGAAACCCAGATAAAAGCGTTTTAACTTTTCATTCACTGGGAATCAAACCGGGGCCCCACTAACCAAGGGCATTCACTTAACCAACTGCGCCATGCAGTCGTTCTTCCTAGGGTTATCCATGCCTTCTTTATTTGGCAGTTACGGAAATGCGAGCAGGTAGTTGTATTCCTTTCCTCTCACTTCATTAGCGACAAAGTCTCAGGAGCAGAAATTTGGCAGCATCAGAGCATACCGAGAATACAACTTTGCATGCTATAATTTTTCCTTTGTCCTTGATACAGAGAGTGGTTTGACCCCAATCCCATCGCATTATTATGTCTAATCCAAGGCGTAGTGTCGACCCTCCAGTACGTCCCCACTTGTCGGTGTTCAGATCACAACTGCCCTGAGCCAGGACTGAACATGCACACAAGAAAGATAAGAGCTAAGTTACGTGTCATGAGTGCTTTAACCTATCGAAGAGCAGCTCCCACGGTCTATCGTAGTGCTGCCAATACGCTCCGCAAGGTTCCTAGATTAGGGCCATGACCAACTGCTTCTCTTCCAGGAGCAGCTTTATAATGTCGGGTGCGCCGTACTGTGATGGAGGTGTATTTGTACTACCTTCATGGGTGGTCTCAAAAGTCTCCCTCCCAGCTTCAACTGCCTTTCTTTCGACATCCACTGCTTATCAGTCAGAAATCCGGCAGCTTCATCTGAGATGGTGCTATTAGCGCTGTCTAGTCTTCCCGGGGGAGCTTTATCTGAGAGTGATCGGATCTGAGATCTTGGGTTGGGTTGGCATGGTTTATGTTGGCAAGGTCAGGTCGTCACTAGCTTTGACCTTAGTTACCCGAAGAGGACGACTTAGCTTCCAAGTCATTGGTACCTTGCAATATTATTGTTGCTCTCTGGTCACTCTTGACAGAGCCATCATGGCGCCGTGGTTGGTGCTGGGTGTTTTTGCAACTTCAAGTTTCCCCATTCGGACTCGGCATTAGACTGTAGGTCGTGTAAAAATAAGAACACTCCAAAAACGAGCGGTTGCTGGAGAAGCTACGCTCAAGTCTACCGTCGATTGGCTCCATGTTATTACCTCAGTTGAACACCGAATCACGTATGCCCATGAATTCACGTGAAATCTATGGCAGCAGATGTGATCTTGTTAATCACTTCACAGTGGCCAGGACTTCCAAGCCATCATTATCATCAGCAGATGCACTGAAACATACCCACTAATGAGCTGGTGACATTCCAGACCGAGCATGGCCAGGCACCCGGAGCTGTAACAATTCATGGCTTACAGAGCTCCAGCCTCACCCATTGTCAGTGTTTTATTACACTGAACATGACAAGCAAATTGAGCCGGAACCGCTATTCATGTCCAATGGGAAATAAAAATTATTGCGAAACAACGTCAACTTAACAAACGTGCGTGTTGTATCTGCATACATCATCATCAAATTCATGTTTCGCATTGTGATAGAATAGAAATGTGTCTCTGTCTGGTTCGAACTCACAATGGTCGCGCCAATAATGAGATGAAAATGTGTACACAATTTTACGACAAACAAATTGCTCCTGATGAATGGAAATGAAATCAGGATCCACACCCCCTTAGCTGTTTTATTCGCGAACATTTGTCAGGATGTACATATTTTTTTGAGCTCATAAAACGACATGGACAACGGAACGAAGTCTGTGCCCTTGGCGACCTGTGGCAGATACCAGATAAAGGGGAGGAAAAAAATCCCACTTTCATAGACCTACTAGTCGATTGGACTGAGGTGTACGCTGACAACACACTGTTGAAACCCACACAGGCGACGAAAGCAAACAGAAGACCAACATCGGCTTTAGGCCACACCATCTGTAATCCCAGAGGGAGGTACACCGGGGCTTGCGTCCACACCACCTTCCAGTGCGGTCCTTGTTGGTGGCCGGTTCAAGATTCAGTTGTACGTGAACACTCATGGGCCAGGAATGTATAAGCGGCTTATGGATAACCAAACCCCTCCCGGCAAACCGAAAGCCCATAAACCAATCCGTAAGTAATTTCTGGGCGAAGCAATTACAACAAACGAGTTCATTTGCCACGAGGGTCTTCGATAAATCTCTCCAGCGTCTTGTGTCCCCGGCATCGAACTTGACCACCATCGGCAAGGAGGAAGAGGAAGAGGAGGAGGGTATAATTCGATAGTAAATCAACCCTCTGGAATAACTGACAAAAATGGTTGGCTCATTAGGTTGTGTCCGCTCTGCCCTTTCCACCCAGAACGTCCCGACCAAATGCGATTTAATTTGCCCAGGACTATACATCATTGCACTCGCAGACTGGTGCGCTGGTGCACTCTCATTGCCCGACATGACAGGAGGAAATATGAAACCATGGACGGAGCGGATGAAGAAGAGGAGAACGAGAAGAATTGTGAGCTTTTTTTGCCGGACCGGTCATGACTTATTCATGGCAAGGCAGCCAAGTGGGACAAAGTGATTGTGGGGTTTCGCTAAGAGTTGTTTCGGGTCGAATGACCGTCGGGAAGTGCTTCATCAATCCTCATGCACTTGGTGGTGCATAAGAGCAGGTACTGGTCTGGGGCTTCTAATTATGTAACTACGGCTGGATGGGACATATCGATTGGTCGCTCGGTGCAATTGGTGTCACGGAGTCCAATGGCAGGTGAAGGAGTGCTCGTTTCATTCAATCTTCGCTTGTCATGTCCCAGTTCACACCGATTTTTGAGCTCAGGGGTGATCCCTGAAGTTCGTGAACAACTTTAAAAAGGAATGTTTTCTGTCGCCAGTCTCCTTACTTCGTCCGAACAGCTTTTGAGTGAAGTAGCACCGAGTGCACCCAAGCGAACCGGACAATCCCCAAAACACCTCTCAATCATGTGCACATGGAAGCATGGACAATCTTGCTACCAGCACAGATTCCAATTGAAAGTAAACACCGCAAAAAATCTTCGTGATTGGAGTGAACGGACAGTCGTCTGACAAACAGACGGGAACGAATCGACCGAAGACCTCGACATGCATTTCCGTGTTTCAACAATCGGTCGTATCTAGACACGTGTTTACCGAGGCCGTGTTTAAATATTGAGACTGCCTCCAATCCGAGAAAATCAACCCATTGACAGAGATGTTTCGTCTTCCAACCAGCGTGTGCTAGAGTAACAGAAGGCATTGTTAATCGGAACTTAAAGAAGGTAAAGAAAAGGAAGATTAATTTTACCCGAGGAGAGTCTCCTCTGGTTCAGTACGGCGGCGGTATCAAGGAGAGACATTTCTGTAAATAGGTTCTTCTTTTTCTTTTTTTGTCTTTACACATTCTTGCCTTTAAAGTGTGTCTTCCATTAAAAAATAGTAGTCCCGCCGAGGGCCAATAAGTTAGAAATAGTAATGTTCGTCCATTTTTAAGCATTTTTGTCTAGTATGTGAATTTGCTATGAATTTTTTGAAAATAAAAATGAATTAAAAAAGAAACTTCAAGCTTCATTGCTTTTCTACAATTTCTGCTAATTATTCGCGAAACGGGCAGCAGGTCCCTTCCTTATGATTTCAACCCAAAATACTCCACTTGTACTCTGCACATTATTGCATGGTAGGTAGGCAGGTAGAAGTGCACCGCCACGTGGGTATTTCAAAGGGTCATCGTGATTTATGACAACGGCCAAGGAGACTGCAGTGACTTTCCTCGTTGAGGCACGAGCGGGACAGTTGCAGAGGATGTGGTTGCTAAGGATCTTGTACAAGTCGTCTGAGAACAAGCCTAGTATTTTTGCGTGAAGGCCTTGTTGGCAGTGATTATTCCCAGTGCTAATTTTGGGTTTCACTAGGTTGTCCAGGCTTCTTGAACTTTTTGGATCGAAATGTGGCCAGATTTGTTTTGCGATTCAACATGTGATGCCTGTCAACCATTGTCCAATGCATGTGGTAACCATATTTTCTGCGCGTTCAATACATGCAAACATTATGGAAGCCAGTGGTTCTAAATTGCTGTATTTTTACGAAGTTTTTTACACAAGACGCGTATTTAGTGCGAATGAATTTTGTGTTCACTTGATTCGATCCTCTGCCGAACATGGGACATCTTCATTATTTTAACTTGAAGATAGGTTTATAAAGTTAACGAGCTGCATTAATTATGAAAGCCTACTTATTTGCCTTGTCTACCATCTCCTATATTCTGAAACTGAATTTTTTCCTTACACTTGGCACACAAAAAATGATACGGCACAAAGCAGTTCTCATCCAAAATATCTGAATGGCAAGAAAGCATAGAGTTGGATGCTAAAATGTGAAAAGAAAACTCGATTTCATCTTTTTCATTGACAAAGTTCTTATTCAAAAAATACAGAAAATAAGAAAATTATTCAAAGCGACTAAGAACTAAAAAGTCTTCTAAAAAATCTAAAGAGCCACAACCTACACAAGTATAAGGGAGGTGGAGCAAGCCAATACTAAACTTTTATTTGCAATCAGTGTCCCACACACAGCCATAAAATGCACGTGGAACAAGACAATTCTCGAAAAACAAACCCAAAAATTGTTCTATAAACGCCAGAAAATAGTTTATAGCACAAAACAATTGTACAAAGTGCGAAACAGAACTCGATGCTCTATATCTCGGGATTGGACAGAGATAGAGCTAATATAATCTCGGATTTGAAAAATTACCATAGAATCCGTTCCTAAGTTAAAGACGTCAAAATTGGCATGGTCAAAATTGGACGTTGATTTGGGCTGATGTTCGTAGAAGTTCAGTAAGTTGAACTTAACATTTTTCAGGACATTATTTAAAATTCAAATTTACTCCTTTTTGAACGCTACGAAACCTTCGAAATGCGATTTCGTAGGTAAAGCTGAATCAGTAGCTCTCGACAAGAGTTTTTTGTCACTTGTTCTCACGCTGAATTGTTACATTGACCGAGTTCTATTGTGTTAGTAGTCAGTATCCGTCAAATGATTAGTAGTCACTCGAGTGATTAGTAGTCATTCGAATGATCAGCTGTCATTCGAGTGATTAGTAGTCATTCGATTGATTAGTAGTCATTCGAATGATTAGCAGTCATTCGAGTGATTAGTAGTCATTCGAATGATTAGCAGTCAATCGAGTGATAAGTAGCCATTCGAGTGATTAGTAGTCATTCGAATGATTAGCAGTCATTCGAGTGATTAGTAGTCATTCGAATGATTAGCAGTCATTCGAGTGATAAGTAGTCATTCGAGTGATTAGTAGTCATTCGAATGATTGGCAGTCATTCGAGTGATAAGTAGTCGTTCGAGTGATTAGTAGTCATTCGAGTGATTAGTAGTCATTCGAATAATTAGTAGCCATTGAATGATTAGCAGTCATTCGAGTGATTAGTAGTCATTCGAATGAATAGTAGTCATTCGAGTGATTGGTAGTCATTCGATTACTAAAGTCTCAATTCTTAAAATCATTATAGTATGCCCATCACTAATCGAGGGGTTGTCTCACTATTTGTTTGTGAGTTGTCCCGGCCCCAGATGCATCGCAGTTTGCTTACGTGCTCAGACAAACGAAAGCAGAGTCCACAAATTGTCGGCAAATATTTTGCATTCGAACCCACAGCACACCCAGTGACACATTCAGGTGAAGGTGGATTCACCCGTAAAGATCGAACGATGAAATTGCAATTCGTATTGATTTTTCCAACAAATGATGGCTCCTATTGTAGACATGCGATGTGAAAAATGTACGCCGAGTGAAAGGAATTCAATGGTCAGCAGAGAAAGTAGCCGAGGGTGGATTACTTTCGAAGGCGCGGAGATAATTTCACTGCAAGAAAATGTCGTGGAATGGAATCCACTCACCAAAATTAATGTGTCTCGATAGACGACAGTTGCGAAGGAAGCATGGTGTATGGGGACCCTGGCAGGGTTATTGCAGTGAACCGGACACATCAGCGTTCGTGGCATCTGTGGGACTCTGGGTAATAATTGATGCATGTTGCAGCAAAACGCGTGCATTAATTGCGAATAAACGATTTACCGCGAATGGATATAATCAAGCATAAACATGGATTTTAGACGCAGGAAGCGATGACCCACTGTTACACAGCGAATCCAGCCTGTCTTCATTCGAACAACATTTCGCATGGATATGGGGCATGAATACAAACAATCTGGGGAGCGACGAGTACGCAACGTGAAAAGACAGTCAGAAGAAGTGCTGCGACACAACAGATGACAATGAAGTTTGAAGGAAGTGAACAACTGTGTGGGTACATCCACCGCCCTGTGCTCGATACATTTCTACCCCCATAGTCATCCACTCGTGTTCCTTGAGCACTCTTCCTCGAACGATGACAAAGAATTATCGCATAATGCCTCCAAATGAGCCTCGAATAACTGGAGTAAGTGTACAATGCCGATTGTCTCATGAGAGCTCCTTTCGTGCCATTCAGCGAAACCGTTCCAACTAATTCCCGACTCAGATGGGGGAGCCAAGATTATGTGAGGCAAGACAAAAGAAGCGCAAGACAATGGATGTAAGACATGTAAGACATCTGTGTCAGCAGTCCGTCCAAATCGATTCCAGTGAACGTGGTCTTGGGGGATTCGTCAAACTTCTGGAGCTGTCAAGTGAACTCCTGTCAAAAAGTGTAATTCCTCCACACGCTCTCCTTCCCCTCGAAAGCTCCGACATCGCCTCAACTAAGTTCTTCTGTTTCCCCAAACTCCCTGGGGACATGCGTCGAAAATCATCTGGCAAGCAAAGAGAACGAGCGAGAGAGAGAGAAAGAGAGAGTGGAAGAGAGATTAACTGGGGTTGGCAATGGAATGCGCCGAAGGGGTTACGCGCTTCGAAGCTCGCATGTCGGGGAACTACACAGCTTGTCGAGTGCGAAGCGAATCGGAGAGCGAGGAATGCAGTTGTGTGGAGTAGGTGAGATTTGAGGTCACTGGGTGAATGACTACTGACCATTCCCAATATCTCGCTTTCATGGACAGGAAGGACGGCTGATTTATTGGAGTTCTAGCCTCGGGCCGAGCATTTAAATGTATCATACCACATGTACATATGTAAATTTGAGCGCTTTGAGCTGAATCCTCCGCCGACTGGTGTGATTCGTGTGTATGCAAATTTGGAAAATTTATGTGTACTTGTGATTTACTTGTTCCAGCCGGGAGGAAGGGGTTTTTGGTTGAAATTGGGACAATATTTGTCACGAAGTATGGCTTTGTGGATTCGTTGGTTGGTTGGTTGGTTGGTTGGTCGGCGGGATTAAAATTAATCTGAAACTTTGATGAGATTGTTAGTGCGGGCATTACTGCGTTGCTTGTGGCGTGATCGTTAAGCTTTGACACTGCCGCAATTTTGGTTTTAAATGACGTTGTGAATATTAGATTAAAAATGCTGTTTGGTGGGTTTGGTTGCTGCAAGTTATTTCCTCATTATGGTTTGGCAGAGATGCTTTTTTCCACGCTTTTATCTTCTGCTTGAGCTGTTGGTGATTGACTGAAATACCTGACTGTCACTACATTCGGCGAAGGCAGCAAGCGATGGTAATCAACAATGCAGTGCAGCACCCGTTTGGAGAATATCAGGAAATGGAGATGGGTAAATACGAGCTCATCGATAGGATCTACTCGATATTCCGATTTCAGATGAGTTTGTTTCGAGGCAGAGAGAGACTTTTATGCTTGGTAGCCTAAGATTGAAACAATTTGTATTTACTTTTGTCGGGCGTTCGTGGAGCTGTAACCCCCGAGTCCATGAATCATTGAAGATTACCTATGTTTTCGACTAGGACACGGGCTCTGACTTCTAGTACTGATCTACTGATCAGTCGAACGGAATGTGTCCTTCGCAGGCTTTCAACCGAGGCTCAGAGTCTTTGCGCACGTTCACGCACGAATCTCGCGAACATCTGAAATCCAAATAAAAAAAGTTAGTTAGTTATTATTTGCATTCACTTTTCCTTGTCGTTATTCGTATCTACGGTCAACGAAGGGATAGTGCGAAATGAGGGAAGTCCGTCTTGGATTTTAGGTGCGAGGCAACGTCGGTGATGCCCTTGGGCGTTGGACTCATCTGTCTATATGGCTGATATGGGCGTGAGACGTGTGTCGATAAGGGATCGCTCATAAATTATTAAATTTACGATCCTCTACACTTGCGATTGTCCAGCACCGTTTTGGGGATGCGATGTATTTGGTATAGCGATAATATTAATGACCTTTCTGATCTGTGAAGCGATGCTATTGTTCCAGCGACACGACTAGGCACTAGTTCAAAGTGCACCAGATACCCATCAAAACGATGTCTATACCTAGCTAAAAGCACGTTGCAGCCAAACCCCAATCAGAACTAGAAGATAATCAACATTAGTGGTCGATTCACGTGAAATCATACGACGAACATCCTTCACGTACATCTTGTGCTCATAAACATAACTTCAAAAGTACGATTACCGTAGAGCAGACGCCGTGAAATGTGAATTACCTACTTTTCTTAAGCTTAAACACATTTGCATCAAAGGCTGTCATGGCTTTTTCAAGAGCTTCGCTAAGTTGAGGTGGACTTCAGATGCTGAAATTCATGCCTCTTGTAAAGAGTGGCGATTACGGGTGGGACTGCTCAGTGGTCTGGAGCAACGAACCCTCTTTCAGTTTTATGTTAGTTATGCCAAGCAACTATTTATTTCGAAAATGTATACAAAATTGGAAAAGATGTATATGGAAGGAGACAATAGACGTGATTTTTTGTTTTTTCCAAAAATCTCTAAATAGTGAGGAATTATCTTGTACGTATTGAGTCTATAACATAATTCGAAAATTTGAACGTTTCAGAACGATAGTGCATGTTCAATAGTATTATTCAAAGCATTGCCCATCTGAAGCTATGACTTTTTCCCATCTTTCTGGCAATTTGTGGATCCCATCCCCAAAAGAACTGCGCTCGTTTGGCGGTCGAGAATGAATCAAGCGAATTTTTGAAATTCTGCTCTGTTGTGAACCGTATTTCAGTGAGGGCGTTCTGCATCGACCGGAACAAATGGTAGTCAGAAGGTGCAAGGTGGGTATGGTAAAACTTCCCATCCACTGTTTTCCAAATAGTTCTTAGCCGGAATAGAAACGGAAGCCGGAAAATTATTGCCTCGTGTCTGGTCGCAAATTCCGGGCGTTTTTTTGGCTACTGCTCTCTTCAAACGTATTAAGTGTGTTCGGTAAAGTTGTCCATTGATACTTTCACCCGGTTTTACCAGCTCATTATACAGCACACCCTTCTGATCCCACCAAATACAGAGCATTACCTACGCGCCAGGGACATTCGGCTTTGCCGTTGATTTCATCAAGAATCACCACTTTTAAATCGTGCAAACCACTTTTGGCACGTTCGAGCGAACTAGTGCTAGAGCGTGTTCCCCATAAACTTCCACCAAAATACGATTACTTTCGGCAGCAGTTTTCTTCATTCTAAAGTAATGAAGAAGAACTCATCGCAAAAACACTTTTTCAGGCACAGAGCTCGACATATATGAGTGAAAAAAAATAATTGTTGTTTACGCTTCAAATGAACGACATAAACTAAAATGAAGTACAATACAGTAGCTTTCCAACGCATGCTCCAATGGAATAATACAAGTTATGCCATCTCTTAGTAAACCGCACGAATTAAGCTACATACCATATATAATAGTTCATTCATTAATTTTGTCCTGGTATCTCAGACTAATGGGAGCTTAGTGAATCGACTTCATGAACATAGGTTTTATTCGTTCGTGAACCCCTCCCTACTGTGTTTTAAATTTAACACCGACATTTGAAATAACGAAGTAACTAGCGAATTTTCAACTAACAACTCTAATTCACCCCTCTAGAAGGCTAGGGAAGGGTGTCAGCTGTTCGCCAGCTGTTCTCAAGAGCTCACACGTATTTACACACATGGGACAGAAACCGTATAAGAAATCGCTGTCAGATGAAATCAAGAGGCACGAGGGGTAGGAAATATATATCTCTACACTTCGTTATCTCTGACTGACCTTGTAAATGTTTCATGCAAGAAAAAAAATCAATTTTTTTAAGAAATTCAAAGGTGATTCATTTACGTAAAAATATTTCAAAAATAAGAAAGTTTTATTTCGCTATTTTAAACCATCTCCAAAGTTTTGTTTTGCTGCGGACACACCCTTTGAAGATACAATTGTTAAGAAAGATAGTGTGCCCTGATTTGACCATTCTCCAGATTTTCGCGAATGTATTTAACATTGATATCTGCGTGTTTCGTTATATTGGAGCAAGCATTATTTGAGTCGGTATGGTTTGCACTTTTATTATTACAGTCCAAAATCATTGTTTTTCAAGTGTTTCGTGACATGTCCTTATGTAATCGCTTCAGACAGGGAGATTCTTGAATATCTGCTGCAGCTGGCGAAAACCATATCGTGCTCATATCATGAGAGCTTGTTGTCGAAGCTAGACCGATGAATGAGAATTCGACGTTGTACCGACTGCGTTTAAATGTTCCTTAAAGTAAGTCTCATTGCTGAATTCGTTCGGTTCTATATTTGAAACTTCCACAGCTCTGTGCACGACGTCCATACGAGTTTACAACTTGATGTGTTGAATAAATGCTTTACGGCGTACATACGTTAGCCACTAGGGAGACAATGCCTATTTAATTTGGGGGTGCAACGACTTCCTTAATGCAACCCCTCCACCCAATGAACGAGGCTTACCAACAAGGGAGGCATATAATACCGCACATCAGCCGGTTAATGGTAACTGCCTAACGATGTGGGCTACGACTTGTTTGGCGCTCTTAAAAGGCACCTAAAAGGGGAATGGAACGACTGCAATATTGAGTATCGACATCATGAAGTTTTAAGTTTACGTCTCATAGGGAGATTAAGGATACAAAAAGTCCTCGAGTGAGGAGGCTGTTAAATAAGTTTAACGCTGCTTAAGGGGCACATGAAATGAGGGAAGTGTTGGTGAGTGCATGCATAAAGGAGCTCTAACTACCTACTTGGTGAAGTGCCATTAAGGAGGAGTGCGTTGAATGAGGGTTAATTGAAATTAAGATTCAGACAATTTTCTTTTAGTTTTGGATAAGTCATAGGGTGAGGTACTCATAAGCGACCTTAACTACAAAATGGGGAATTGTATGAGCTGTACAAGGGCGGAGATGTAGTCCGAAAGGCAACGATCGGCCATGAACACTAATTCTGCAGCTAAGGTGGTCTTCGATTCCGAGCCTGTTGGTTGAAGAAGCAGTGGAAGATGCTGTTAAGACACCAGACACGCGGACGCAAGACAACTGGGTCTTGGTGAGAGGAAGCAACGTGATCGGAAATGCCAATGATGGCAGGCAGCTTTACATCGGGCTCAGCGGCCTAACAAGAAGGCAAGAGCTAGAAATGAGTTCCATTTTGGCAAGCAGAATGTGCCGCAATTCTGTGCGTGATTGTTACCAGTTTTCTTATCTTGATGACTTATGACATCATTGCATCAAGAGGTTCTTCCACCATAGACTGCCTGAGTCTATTTCAAATGTCTTCTAATTCAACGCTTCAAGGTGTTAGATCATGTAGCTAGGTCCCGGCCGAAAGAATCGGCCTGTGGGATAGGTGAGGAAGACAGTCTTGATAGACGTAATTTCAGTCTAAATCATAGCCATAACGGAACCAAACGCTCGGGCAGATTTCTTGTGGCCTTGCAACCGAATGGTCACTTCAATGTTATTTCATTCCAATGAACGATTGCGTCCTGTTCTACTTGCTTTTACGAGCTCTTTGTCACTTAAAGGTAAGCAGTGGTGTACCTAAGCATCCTAATCTCACGGCTCCAGCTCTAGTGTGGGACAGTACAACAGCGAATGTTAAAAGAACTGACGTACACAAGCAGGGGAGGACCTCAATCACCTCGGTGTCCTAGTAAAATATCTTGCCAATTGGCCCATGTCCACCCTGCACTGTGAGAATGACGGCGATCATATCTTTTCCTCAATAGAAATCGAACTCGCGATCGTGTTTCCCGGAAATGTGCAGAGCTAGAGAGTCGGGGTGACTCAACTCCACAGCATACTCCAGCGTTGCCAGAGCGTTCAGTACTTGAGTCAAGACCCATTAGCGGGCGTACAAAACATACCAGGCCACCCCAGCAGAGACCATGAAGTGCATGCTGAGACTCGCACACATCTCGCCACATTCATGGCAGACGCGTGCGCGTTTGCAGCACTCGACAACAATGAAGTTCGACGAAGACGAAAGCATTTCACATCAATTATCTGCAAACTGACTCAGCAAACCATTTACTTGAAGCACTACTGATCCCCTTTCTGGGTCAACAGCGGCAGCCCCAAATAATCAGTCGCAACCAAACACTCCCCCTTCTACAAAATTCACCATCCGCTCATAAATGCTTCACCGAATTTCTGTTTAAACTTTTATTGTTTCTGCCTGCATGACGGGCAGGGAGGGGAGGGAATTTGAGAGCGCTCTTGAAGTACGTCCTTGAGTTCATCTTTTCCCATGCGAATCCTGCACGAATCATCCACACAATGTATCTCGTGCATAAGCCCTCAAATAATGCACACCTCCTTGTGTTATGAAACCTTAACCTGTGGTGGACACCCCCCATCAACCCTCGCACCACCTCCGTTCGTGTGTTTGGGATGCATTAAATTCGTCTATACCAACAGAGGACCTCTCTTGGAAAGTCGTGCGAAGGGGAGCCTTACGAGGATGTGTTGTGACGCAATGTTGCCCCACACTCGGGCAGTCCTTGGAGACAATATTTTCTTTGTTTCTGCTAATTTCTTGACATCGATGCGGCAAGGGGAGCTCGTCTCTTGAGAATGTAGCAACAAAGAGTTGCGTGCTAAGAGGAAAATGAATTATCCTTGAGGGACTTCTAAGTTGTTAAGTTGTCAGTTGTCAAGCGATCCAAGGGGTTGATACACACAAAATAGGAAAATGCTTATTCATGGCGCAGAAGAGATTTTCTCGGAATTCAAGAGGGCTTTTCTTGTGGATCGAGTGATTCTCAAGGCAACGAGAATAGAGTCCTTTTTCCGAATTTGATTTCAATCAGACACTGCAGGGATTGACTCTGCTGACATGCTGACAAGCTGGCTTGCCATTCACTGAGACTCGCTGCGTTGCAGTCTCCAGCTGATTCCACAAAACAGACTCAATCGCAAAATACTTCAGATGAAACATTACAAGATAAATTAATTAAATCCTTTCCTGTAAGCAAATGAAAAGAAAGATTAACATTTCAGCATCAGTTCCACATAATCAGACGCCCACCCCTGGTCTCGTTGCACTCACTTAGAATTGATCTCAGATCAACAGGAACGTTAAAGGCTCTTTGTTTTGTCGTTTTGTTGACAACTAGCAAAAAGCGAACTTCCACGAGAACCTCCTGCCCACTCCAGCCACTCCCCCACGTCCTTTTCGCATGCGAGCAGGCAGAAAAGGAAACCTCTGATTGGATTGAATGCGAGAGCTCCTCATTTGTCGTCGGTTTCTTCCACTTACGGGTGTTAATAACGCGGCCTGCACGCATCTGTACGAGTTCACACAATGATTCAAAACGAGCCCTTCGCCAAATTGCCTGCGTTAATGCTACGAAATCAAAACGACGTGTGACTACACGTGTCATCCGGCGACACGCGATGTGTTCATACCAAAAATTAAGAGCAAATAGGCTTCGCCAAGCGCAATAAGCACTCATCACAAGTCTCCGTCCCCATCCCCATCCCCGTCCAGCGTTACCAATCCCTTTCAATTTTGAGGGCAAAACTCGCAAAGGTCCCTCTCGCAAACAAGTCCATCTTGTTCGGGGTCATCCAGACCGGATGGACTTACAATCAATGCGGTTCACAGAATGGGGAAAGCAAACAACCCACTCCCCCGACGGGTGGGAACACCACTCCTGAGGTATTATGGCCGCTTCGACCACAGTTTTCCATTTCCATTCATTTTTATTCAATGCCATGTCGTTAAGTGCACTTTTGTATTGAATGACTGAAGGTTCTGTGTATTTGCGTAAATCATACAAAATTCTACGGACAATTGGAATTGTATTACCTTTTGTGCGAGTGTTGAATAAAACTGCAACATTCTAGGGCTTGTCAAGGGTTATGCGAATGGGGTGGCCTGCCTGACTGCCTGCCTCGTGGTTGACGAGGTGCAGCGTTGCAAAGTTGCAGATTTGCGGAGCGGGCAGTTCTATTCAAACAGATGCAATTGACGGTGAGTGAGGCTTGGTCCTTTTGGCCAGTGAATGAAGGAGCTGCAACGTAATAGGACTGCTTTAAGTCGGTAGTTGTGGTCGTCATGGAAAATGTAATTCCGCACTGTGAACCGCAGGATGCATCGTCAATGGAAATTAAATCTCCAAGTGATTGCGATTGGTCTGCGAGATTCCGTGGGACTATGCAGTGGTTGCTCTCGCTATAATTGAGACTGATTCAGTCATACAGGGTGTAGCGAAATATTGACAATGTTTTGAAGGGCTGTCGAAGAGTCGAAAGTCGCCAATAATCATGGGTTAAGTTTTAGTCGAAGGATGTTAATGGATGCAACGAGAAGGATGAATATTTTCAGATGGGATTTAAGTCACTCGCAGTGTACGATGGTGAACGGATCAAAACCGACGCCTATTTGTTGGCACAGGTTGGAGAAGAGATGTGTCTGATGGATCTACCTCTTGGAGGATGTCGTCCTCGGGAAGCAGGATGCAATGTGTGCACTTATGGGGCTTCATGGCGACCATAAGCTTCTTATGGTGGGACACCTCTATCAGTGACATACGGCTGAGTTTTATTGTAGGTGACGTGCTGATTTGGCGGACAACACCCCGAAAACGATACGAAAGCACCTGCATCCTACAAGGTTGTACTGCATCGAACTACGGAAGTGATGCGTACGTTGTGCGAGGAACCAGGAAAGACGTCACATGGCTACTCAAGATGAAAAGTGCTTAGCTAGTGCTATGGCAAAAATATATATCCGAACGTTTTGCCAGAAGTAAAAACAATTATCGAATGGAAATAAAATTCGGACAGAAGCCTGTCGTGACCAAAAGTCGATCTTGAGAATTTTGGGCCCAATTACGATGATCGACAATAATTCTGAAATATGAATACAGTGGGGGGATGGGAGTGTGTGTGCGGTGATAGCACTGAGTGCCGTTTGAAAACTACAGCTCGGAAAGTTGATTGCTGATGAGCAACATGGCGGCTGACTCATGTTTGAATTTGAGCGCCAGACAATGGGGACATTCTAAGTCCTTAGCTGTAAAAGTAACGACAAATTAAGTACTAGTACGTATTCGTTACTTTTTATCTCAGAACATAATATCGTTACTAGTTACTTTCGTTACTTCCATCTAAAATGCTTATTTTAACATACAAAATGTACACTTATCGTTTTAGAACGTCGAATTGTAACGTTCTGTTCAATTGACTGGCAGCTAGACTTGAGTTTTTTTTGTTAATGACATGCTCTTTTTGTACAGCATCGAACTACGAAAGTTATGCGTACTCTGCACGAGGAAGCAGTGAAGACGTCACAAGACTATTCATTGCGAAAAGAACAACTTCAAGAAACAGAATGTGATATGTTTATTCTTACAAAATAATTCAAAAAAAGTGATATTGCCAGTCAGATTTGAGCACAGAACGTGCAAACAGCATGAGCAACGTACCAACCCACTCCGTCAACGGAGCCGATGACTTTTAACGTTCTGTTTTCGTTCACATTAGGTATGGGTGTTGCATTCACAGCGCTTTATTATAGAGCTATTTCAAACAGAAATAAAGGGATACATACCAAATTCCGTCAACCAGATTGATCACATTGCGAGATGAACAATTTCGTCCACCCGACCTGGATGAAGTGAAGGTAACCACATCTAAACTGAAATCCAACAAGGCTGCTGGGGCTGACGGTCCACCGACTGAGCCTTTCAAATTTGGTAGGGAACATGCGTTTATCAACAACCTTTTCGGTCCATACCAGTGTTGCCTTAGGCCAGGAAAATCCACCATCGATCAAATATTCGCGCTACGCCAAATTTTGGAAAAAAAAAAAGGAACAAAAAGTCGATACCCATCACCTCTTCATCGATTTTAAGGCCGCGTATGTCAGCATTTATAGAGACGAGCTATACAGAGCAATGTCTAGTTTTGGCATCCCTACTAGTTACTCGTCCGTTTATGTAGAATGACGATAGATAATGCACGCTGTTTCATCAAGGTCGCTAAAGACTTCACCAAGACCTTTGATGTTAAAAAAAGGATTCAGACAATGCGACGCGCTGTCATGCGACTTCTTCAACATCATCCTTGAAAGAATTGTTCAAAACTCGCACGCCAACACCAGAGGAACAATCTTTCAGAAGTCCGTCCAACTACTCGCATATGATAACGATATTAATATTATCGGAGAACTCAGGGTGATGGCACCTTTGTGAGTATTGCGACGGAAGCGGCAGAAATAGGTTTAAATAGGACTAAGTAGCAAATACGAGAAAGGACTCCCAACACCGATGTCTCGGACAGCTTCTGTGGGCTGACCTCTCTCTACCTCTCTCGAACAACCAAAGTGACTCTCTATATGACCTTAATCGTAATGCTATCTGGCGCAGAGGCATGGACTTTGTCAAAAGCGGACGAAGGTGGGTGGAGGAGGAGATACAACGGCGAACTGAGCAGGCTGTTCAGCGACATCGGCTCCAGAAGAGTGAAAATCTACCGATTGAGATGGCTAGGTCATGTAGAGCTGATGGAAACCAATGCCCGGAATGTTTTCGAATCCACGCCAGATATCTGGCCATATACGCATAGAAGGCATTGGAATGGCCAACTCTCTCGCTAGGAAAAGGAGCATCGGAACCCTTTATAGGCCCCGAACCATTTTACGCTGTAGGAGATTACGTCCTCAGGGAAGAGCTCAGAAAACTAGACAGAAGGAACCGGGCAGATACCTGGTACACCTGGCTGGTTGGCCAAGCCAAAATTACCTTTTAAATCATGCAAGCCACTTTTGGCACGTTTGCTTAGCTAAGCTAGTTCACCATAAACTTCCACCAAAATGCGATGACTTTTGGCAGCAGTTTTCTTCATATTAAAGTAATGAAGAAGAACTCCCCGTAAAAACATTTTTTCAGGCACAAACTTCGACATATTTGAGTGAAAAAAAATTATTGTCATTCAAACGTCACTTCAAATGAATGACATTTACTGAAATGACGTACAATGACAGTAGCTTTCCAACGCATGCTCCAATGGAACAATACAAGTTACGCCATCTCTTAGCAAACAGCACGAATTAAGTTATGTACACAATAAAGAACTGGGTTTTCTCTTTGGCTAAAATTTCGAATTAATTTTCATTCCGAAATATTCCATTCGTCTCTGGCTTTATCAAAGCTTTCGGGCGGATGGACACGTTGTGAATCTAGATCCCACTCCTTAACAAAAACTAAACATTCTAGTAGGAACTTGTCCCCAATCTAGTACTTATTCCAAATAAAACAATACCAGGGAATCTGAGTTGGCAAGTGTTCACACTAATGTCTCTTTTCGAATTATGAGAGGTCGCTGTCGAGGTGAAGAATAAGCCATTGAGCCAACTAATACGGAACCCTAAAAATGTTCTCCCCTCTCGAAGTGTTGAATTGTGGACCCTTCCGTTGCGAGTTCCTGACTTCGCCCATAATTATACTTCATGATACTCTGGAGATAATCACACGACCCCATCCGGATCTAGTTTTATTCAATCTTTTGTCGGCGCAAAGGACACCGAATCCGCAAAGGCTCATGCCCCTCCATCTCAGCTTCTTTCACAAATGTAAGCAATATCCTCGAAAGAGTTTCCAAACTCATTCCGGCTTACGTTAAATACAATCCTACGCCGTAAGGCCTAATTAAAAAGTTTCGTCCTTGCCCGCGCTGCCGTTTTTCGGAAACACAGTGAGCCTTAAGCTTGTTCACTTTTTAATAAACCTCCTCCACCCCACCACCGCATCGACGCACCTTGAGCCACTCTCCCCCGTCCGCATTACATTGAAAATAGTATCACAGTTACGAAGAGGACTATTTGGCAGCATATTTACAATTGCTGTTGCAGCATATGATGTCGAAGTCGACGTCGTCGCTGTCGTCGTTGCTAGTGTCGATGGCGCGTCCCACACCCACCGTCCTGACTTAAAGCGAGTAATTAAATTCATTTATTCAAGGTAGAATATTGTCACACACGGTTCTGGTGGCATACCTGCCACAGTCACAGGTGAAACTTTCATCAAGGACCCTTGAAAATGACTGTAGCGGCAGTTAATTTACCCGGTGATACACAGGGTAGGGGGGATACTTCTTGCTGGGTGTTGCAGGGCAGCACAATGTGTATACAATATTCGTTTAAAAATTTTCTCAATTTCACGGTCGTAACTTAGCAGAGCCCTGCCGGGGAGGCGCTCAAAGGAGGCAACGTCTGCATGAGTGTGGCATGGTATTCCGCAAAAATTTAATTAGAACTAAGGATGAGCGAACAATGCGAGGTTTGGAATGAACTTTCCCGTAAATGAATGTCGCTGCATGAATTACTGGATATTTCGACAAGCCGTAACATGTCAAAGCAGTTGTCATGCAGCCATGACCAGTTTTTGATGCCAATACGGTTGAAAACTTTTTGGAGTGGTGTTCATATACTCGTGGGCAGCTGAATCTGGAATTGAATGTTTATATATTTCCTCATCCTGCCATTTCCGCTCCTGTTTCCTGCCGAAGATGGCCCTCATGATGGTATAGTTCCCAACGAGTCGGGATTCATGATGTGTCTCTGGTGTTCTCCCATCCGATGTGACGACTAAAGAACTTAAACCTTCTTCTGCGCGAAATCAATTTCAGAAGTTCCATAGTTTTTTAAAAATTAGAATCCGTAGCAATTCCTGACCGAACCCGGTTTCACTTTCCTTTTCATTTTCAATTCTCAATTCCCATCCACTCCTCCATGAGTTCAAGGCCATCCCTCCGACAAACTCCTTTTCGGATGATCTATCCTATTCATTCCATGAAGCTGCTTGCGGTACGGAATACACAATAGTTTGCAGATAAGTCTCTTGCTTTACCTAAGCAGGGATCAGGGTGAGTCAGAGTCCATGTGTGGCAACAGGGATTATTAGATCCCAAGTTGTGCACGGCATCCATTGGCACATGGTGACCAAGTATATTGTGGTAGTCTTGTGCAAGTTTACAGTGTCATAGATGGGAGAGGATACTCTTTGGCATATTTACGACAACATCTAGACATACTGCCACTCTGCCAGTAGGCATATTTGAACTGATAAATGTATTTACTCTTAAGTAAGTTCATTTTACGGCATGGCATCGGAAATTCCTTACAATGATTTAAGTAGTGACACATACCTTCAATGCTATCAGCTGTAAGCTGTTGAGAGTGAAAAGCAGAACTGGGCGCTATCTCTTGCAGTTTCTTTCAACGAGTTGATTAAAATTTCAAGACATCACACTTGTTCACAACTTGTTCCACTCCATGGACGACAAATATACGTGCGCCGAGACTCACATGGGATGATGTTCATCATTACTTTGTTTCATGACAAAATCATTCCACACACTCCCTATTTCCAATAGTTTGTAAAATGTCCATGAATTCGTACGACATTCGCCACAGGGTCCAAATATTTGTGATCTATTTTCGTAAATGTTCCACATACGCCCTAGAAATTTGAATGTTGTCAGGATTTAACTAAACAAAAAATCGTGTTCCTTAACATTTTTCACAACCATTTTTAAATTTTTTCTGAAGCCAAATTGACCATTCGAAGAATAGCATTCTCGTTATTCCGTGAAAAAATGTAAACAATTTTTTACCGGATTATCAAAACGCACGACGATCGCTAAAATAAAATCTAGTGGATTTTAGCGATTATCATCACCACACCGAGTAGTACAAGCCCTGTCGAAAACAGCGGATTTATTTCAGTCAATGTGCACTGATCACTGTAAACGACAATATTTCTGCTTTCTAAAAAGTGGTATTTTAAGTAGAGTGCAAATTGGGAAAAATATTTCTGAAGGCGATAATTCTAATCCCGTAGAGTTACTAAACTCTTTGATGTCATTGCTTTATTCTATCTGTAAAAGAATATTGCTACCATTAGCCATAAATTCTAGAAAAGACTACTGAACTGTATAAATTAAAGGTCACCTAACAACAAAACCTTATTTAAAACATCTCTTCGAATCTCTAGTTGAATTAACTCAATTAGCTCTGTAAGAACCCGATGTACTGACTTCACAGTAAGCCTAGCACAAACTGCTATAAACCTGAACATAAACTGCCAACCTTATACTCTGTTCTAGTGAAAATTACGGTTTTAAGTGAAGACAATATGCTTACACAAAGCAAAGACTGAACTCGCTAAAGAACTTAATTTTTAAACACAAGTTGTGAAATAAAAAAACGCTGCAGGTGTAAATAATTTTAAAGAATTATGTGAATCGGCAATCACTGTGCTATCCACTCTAATGCTATCCACTCAACTAGAAGTGATGAACAGGAGTCGGCGCTGAGGCCAAATTGGAAGTAACAGTCAGCCAAGAAGAGAATGAAAAGATCCTCGATATTTTTTCTTTTGTCCAAAATTTTTTTTTTCTTAACTTGAATGCCTTTTTTTACTTTTGTTTGTAATGTATATTTTTTAAAAAACGTACTCTCCCGTTGGTATTTTAACAATTTCTGGCTGATTTTTGTAATATATTTTATTTTATTTTGTGGTCCAGCGGTCTAACGAAAATCTCGATATAGTGAACACTGTTGTGAAAAATGTTCATCCCAACCAGAACTGGTTTGCACAAGAAGAAAGTCAGCGAGAAAATGTTGGGGCTGCAACTAACAACTGAACAACTGTACAATGCTGATGAACCAGGTACGCATTGAAGGCTTCTTCCGGAAGAGACATATGTAGCATATACTGAAGAAACTACTTCAGGGCGAAACACAAAAATACACGTGACTTAACAGGTCCTCTAAATAGTCAGACCATTCATGACACGAAAAGCACAGAAACCCCGTTCCTTTAAAAATGTGTCGCTTATGCATTACAGTAGCTCCGAATCGTCCTAGATGACCACAGCAATTTTTAAAGACTTATTCTAATCTATTTGTTCCAGAAGTACAATGTTTTCTTCGCCAACACGGGTTACCAGTTAAGGCCTTGTTAATTTGGGACAATTCCTCCAGCCATGCTCCAGATGAGAACCTATCAGTCATGTACATGCCTCCCAAAGTAACAACACTAATTCAGCTAAAAGGTTTTTTATAGAACAAATCTGCTGCTATCGCTTGCTGCTTCAGAAAAGGGTAGGTGCTGATCACCATTTATTTAATCCACCATTATATTATTACTTTGTTTTTCAGACAACATTTGTAAAGCTAGTAAAGGAGTATCAATAAAAGACGTTGCTTTTAACTTGGCAGCATGGACTCAAGCTGGTCCATCGGGTATTGTCCATCGTGGTCGATTGCTTTAGTAAAATTGAGCAGAATGAAATGAGAGCGGATCAGATATCTATGTGAAGGTCTCGCGTATACGGAGGATGCTGCATAACTTCTCTGCATGAACCAAATCAGCTTGTGCATCAGCATGTCTGTATTTTCTCAACGGAAGCTTCTGACTGACTAACTTTGTACCTTCTATCCGCGCTGTATGTTGGCCTATTTCCCGTTAACAGGAAATTCATGAGGGTCTATCCTAGGAGAGCCAAGGAGGCCCTATATCTGAACAAGCCTGACCTAACGTCAATATGTGGCGCCATTTCTTGCCACTTTTCATGCAACACTTAGGAGTATTTCACGGCGAGATCCCCTTCTCGTCACTGGCAATGTGTAGTGAGTATGTCTGGAAAAAAAACTTCTCAAAATGGCCGCTCGGCGTTGGCATAAAAACCGTAGGCCCCTTCCAGCCGTGAAAAAATTATAGTGCGTACAATACAACTGGTTACAGAGAAGCCAAGTGCGGACTGTGGCGCAACCCATACCCGTATTATATTTCAGCTTTAAATGCAAAGCTGCTCCCGCGTTAACGTCTATTAATTGGCCACTGTCCAGCTTAGATCAAACTTTCATTTAGTTCGTGTTTGATAGCCATTGACACACTCGAGATTTTGAACGAAAATGGCAAGAAATTTAATTCGTTTGCAAAAATAAACATCTCAGAAACCAAGATAAAAACAATGGAAACACTGTACAATTAATATGAAGTGGTTTACTGAGTCAAGTTATGATTGTAACAGCGCAAGTGATGCAGATCGTCAGTAATTGGTACGCCAGTAATTGTAGATAAACTCCATGGAATGATATTGGATGGTAGGCTAATGCACGAGCGTGAGCTAGCTGTGTCTTGGGGCATCTCAATTGAGCGAGTTCATCATATTTTACGGAAATATTTGGACATTGAAAGGCTTTCGACCATAAGTGCATTCGTGAGACGCCTTCAAAGGAGTAGCAAAGATCCATAACGTGGGCTACGTGCGGTTAAACCATACAGCATGTTCGTCAGATTCAGTGCCCTGCGACTGTTACCAAACCTGTGGGAATCTCTGAGCGGTAAGAGATTGCAGGTCATCAGTGAAGATTGGGCGTGAGCAAATGGTTTATTTGGAGGGAATGAACAAGTTGGAAAAATCACGGTCTTTAGCCAGCTGCCTCCAGTTGAGCACTCTAAACCGGTTTAGACCGCTTCAACTTGTGCGCTCCACCTAGGGCGAGTTCTTCCTTTACCGTATTTTCCCTCGGGGTTAGATGCGAAGACTCTGCTGGGGGAGGCATTGGTGTCCATTCGCTCTACATGTCCTAGCCATCTTAAGCTACTGCTGCGCAGTATTTTGACCAAGTCGACGTCGCTGTACAGTTCGTATAGTTCATCCCTGAATCTCCTCATCCAGAGCCCGTCAACGAGAGCGCATATATTCCGAAAAATGTCTTTCGAGCCAACCGAGGATATGCTCATCCTTTGACAGAATCCATGCGTCATCTCCGTAAAGTAGGACTGGGATAATCAAGGTCTTGTATAGGCTCTCTTAAGTTGTTCGGGGTAGGGCCTTACTCTCAGCCCAAAGAAACAGCGATTGGCAAGAGGAATTCTTTGTTTTATCCCAGCCGAGTTGTTGTTTTACGAGTTTATAGGACAGCCAAGGTAGACAAAGTTAAAACTGTCGATTGTGACGTTCAGTCCAATTCGTCGACGTTGCGTATTCCTTCCTATTAGCAGCTTATTGGTTTTGCAGTAAATAAATTGCTAAATACATTTTAACAGCTTATCATCCCTCAGCTTTGGTCATGCGGAATACAAGACTTGGTGGTAGACTTGGCAGTCCCAGGACGTTGCAGTTAGATCAAGTCCAAAAACTCGTCTGTCCTCATGGGCATATCTCCTGATGAGTTCTGGAGGATTGCGTGACCGGAGATCTGTCATTTGTGATTTTCCTCCGCGATAATTTTAGTTGACCATGGCGGGCAATGAAAGTGAGTACTCACGGACTTCTGAAACGACCTTCATCTGCGTTGACATTTCCACGAGATTCCATCGCCTTCCCTCGGGCCCTCGGACTTGATTTTTTCGTGAGGTTGTTGCCAATCCTGTCCACATCCACGCAAACAACAAGTCCAAGCGCAAAACTGAAACCACTTCTAAACTCGCAATATCCTTCACCAGCTCGCTGTCGTAACTAGCGTTATCCCCTGTAAGGAGGGCAAAGAAATTACTAATGAGCAACTGTAGAAAAGTTCCCAAGATTGTGCGTCAAGAACTCATTCCTCCGGCGGAGATATCCCATGCTGCTAGTTCATAATCATCCTAGACGTTGCCTCGCATTATCTTTCCACCGACCACACGGGAAATACATATCATTTCTCGTACCCTTTCGCAGACAGTGAGCCATTTTTTGTTCCGCAGAATTCATGAATTCATAAACCGAAGAGCAAGAGCGCTCCATAACCGAGGCGAATTGTTTTAAGATACTCTTCTGTGCATAAATTGCGTGCCGCTTCAAAGTTGAGCGAATAATTTTTCACTCCAAGCGGTGGCCACAGTGGAAATCGAAACTACTTTGTTGCATCGTAAATCAAGCTCTTTACTGCGAAAAGTTTTGCCCTTTCATTGTGCGGTTAGATGAAGTTATGAAAATCTGTATCCGATGGAGTGGTGTTCAGCTGTGAGAGTTCGTTGAAAAAAAAAAAAAAAACAGAAAGGCACAACACCGAGTTACACGAGTGCGTTCGCTTTGGCGCGACAGAGATTAATGATTGTCTACGGTCAAGCGTCAGAGCAGGAATGCCTGTTTCCTTTGGATTCCCATGCCGGGACGTGGCTCCGGGTGCGTTTTTTTTCACGGAAATCGCAGCGAATGGAATTATATTCTAGTGCGAGCCCGATTTAATATCCAAATGGCAAGAGCTTACGTAAGTTACGGGATGCTTGGTTGAACTAAATACACTCAATCCCTTGCTGCACTCAACTTCGTCCTTGCGTAGAGCTGCGCTCGTCTTTTTTCTCAATTAATCACACTTTGATCAATGTAATTTCCCGGTGGCATTAAACTTCCTCGGATTGAATAGAATTTTAATTGAGTTACGCACTTCAGCTGCAGCGGAGTGGGAGTTGCATGTACCTTTGCACTGCAATTCCCCGGGATTGTCAATTACCAAGTGAGCCTGGTGCACTTCGCTTGGAGCAGAAATTGGATATGTAAATGTATTCCATTAGTTCTCTAATTCTGGATGGAAGACGGCTCCCTTTCAATCAGTTGATTGATTCGCAGGTGTTGGTGTGCTCTGTGCTCATCGTCCTGGGATCTAGATGGCTCCCTGCCTGGATCCCGTTAAGTTTTGAAGTAATTGACTTGCCTGAATCTTGTATCACTCTCGATTGAATGCATGAGTATGATGTTGAGGTTGACAAACACTGCCGACTGGATGCAATTACATTTGTGGCGCCACTTGTCGGAATTTGACATCAACTTGAATGGAGTGCGTGGAAGGCGTCAGCCAGGAAGTTTAACAATTGTCCTCGATCAACGAGCTCAGCCATCAGGATGTCTTGATGTGCCAATTGTCGAGTGAGTGTTTTTGAGGTGAATTAATAGAGAGGGGTTGCATTTTTTATGAGAAGTGGTGGTTTTGGTTGTTGTATAGAACTTCATAACTTCTAAATGTCAGTTCGGCGCGGACATTGGCCTCAACCAACAGGCCTCTCCATCGTGATCGCGGCCAGCTGTCTCCAATTTTGCACGCCAAGTGGGTTGAAAAGAGGTGCTTCTCCACTTGGGTGCGCCACCTTACACGCAGGCGTCACAGAGGATTGGAGTCGAAGACTCTTCGGACAGGAGCTGAGTTTTTCATGCGTTCGTTATGGCCCACCTTAGGCTTTGGATCCTAGACGTCTGGCTACAGCCCGCATAGTTCGTGGTTGAATCTTCTTCCCCAAATGGCTACCAGGCCAACAGGAGCAAGTATGCAGAAATTTTCTTCTTGAAGAGACCAAGGGCTTCCTCATCTGTCTTTTGACATCTGTCTTTTGGCAGGCATGATCGCTGTTTTCTATAAAGCCAGCTTGGAGAGACGCCTCTATATACACCTATTGAGTCTACAGAAACAGCGGTTAGCAAGAGTTACTTTGCGCTTGATATCGGTACATACGTGTTCTGCGGTGCCGAGCTAGTGAGTGACCAGATGCCTTAAGAGAGCACCATAAAGGAACGAAAAAGGCATGCTTGGCTAAAAGGCAGGCGTGTCTCGGCAACGCAACTTACTTCTCGCGATGCAATCAACATTGCAAAAGATGTCGCATCAGTATCGTAAGATGTAGTAATGATCGCAGAGTAAGAATGATCAATGCCCTGGCGACGAGTAGTTCATAGGAGGTATTAATTCAAAAGAACCGCTGTGAGGCACGAGGTATACGAAAATCTCACAATTTGTAACTCGCCATGCTGTTGGGAGGCAGTTGTGACTTATGACACATCACAGAGGTGTGCCATAATACGGGCGTAAGTCATCTTCATCAAGACGTTTTTTGGACATGACGAGAGCCTCTGATTTATTCGGATTTAAACATAAATTGTTATTAATTTCCCAAGCATCAATTTTTTTTAGATCAACATTCCTGAATACTATTTAAAATGAGACCTTCTACAGACGCTAACAAGGTTTACAGGTTCTTCGTTGGCGACCGGATGGCTTACTTAAGGTTAAATGTCATCGGTGCACATGTGACAGGAACAGGGCTGGAGTCATTTGAAAATTGCATTAACGAGTAGTGAGAAAAGTAAAGGCCCGAGAATGGAATCCTGCGGGACTTCTCTATACTTGCATGGCGGCCATCTTATATGGTAATACTGTACAAGTTTTGTGGCAAGAATCTGAAGGAGTTAAGCAGTTTTGTTTGGAGAAATCCAGGAGCGTCAAACGCAACTAATGCGTGCTGTCCATAATGAGCATACCATGCTCTTTTCTGCTAATATACTGATTTTTTGTGTAAACAGATTGCTGCTGTGACTTTGTATGCATTTTAACATAAACATAAATTTTGACGAAAGTAACGACGGTAAAGTTAGGTTAGGCTGAAGCGGCTGACTGCAGCGCAAAGGACAACAGACACACTAAGGCCAAGTATAGGCCCGTTGTGTTACCACGCGGATCTTGGGGTACTTATTCCGCAAACCAATTAGCGCTTTTAATCAAGCGAAGAAGAAGGCTGAATCTAATATTGCTCTGTTCAGCCAAATTATCGAAAAAGTGGGTCCCCAAAATCTGAATCTACGGACCGAGAGAGCACTGCAGCTGCATAGCAGGTGCTCAATTGTTTCTTCTTCATCCTCGTTCCTGCAGCTTCTACAAAAATCATTGTAAGGAAGGCCTAGTCTAGAGGCGTGGGTTCCGATGGCACAATGCAATATTTGAACGCCAATAAGAGATTTGATATTGGGCCTGCTTGACCTGATCGAGCTAAGCGATCGTTTGGGATCGATCATAGGCCGGAGTTGTTCGGTGATGAGGCATTCTGTGCCTGATGTCCATCCGCGGATTGTTTAAGCAAGCGTTTCAAGCTTCAGCAGATGTGCGTCTCCACCCGGGAAGAGTACAGAGTTTGTTCCCCTTTCTAGCGAGTTCGTCCGCTTCGCAATTATCTTGAATGTTCCGGTGCCCCGACATCCACAAAAGGTGGATTTTAAAATACATGGCCATCTCCTTAAGAGATAAGCTGCAACTGAGTCTTAGAGTTGAAAGGGAATGAGTCCAGAGATAGGATATCGGAACAGATGACTATATAAGTAACGAAAGTAACTAATAAAAATATTAAAGTAACGAGTATTCAGAAAGAAAGTTACGAATATGTATGGGCACTCAATTCGTCGTTACTTATACAGCCCTACTGCTCAGTACCTTGAGATAGGCTTAGAGATAGAACAGTTTGATGTCAGTTGAGAGTTTAGGAAGTACTCCAAAACTAGTGCCTGGATGTCTTGTCTAATATCGGTAGCGAATATTACGTTCCATTTTATCAGGATGTGCAGTAATTCGCTATATTTTCATATTTCGGACCTCCGTCTTAAAAACGATCCAGGGAGTCTTTTGGAGTTTGAGTTGTCTGCAGAAAAGCACCACAAGCACCGCCTGTGTACGTTTTTGAACCGTCCGTGAAATGATGTTTAGAATTCTTGAACTTAATGTGGTTGTTGGCACAGATAGCTCTGTGGGGTGTTTGTGTCTCATCATTTTTTAATATGAGTCAAGGGTGATCATGTACTTCCCGGAATCCTGCTTAGATCATTGTGTGTCCATGATGTGTCCTGATTCAGAGCCAGTGGCAAGCCCGACCCAAGCTACCTAGTGCGTTGGGTGGAACACATTTAAACCCAAACACCCAGAACAGTGTAAGATTTCGTTTAATCCGTAAAGAAGGTGCTCCGAAGCAGAATAGTAAAGTTGACATCTATTGGACGCATTGACTTTGGCAGCCAACATTGAGTGCATTAAATTCTAACTCGAATCGAAACCACCAAATACGGATGGTGGAATTTGTGGAGAGATGGAATCTCCAATGCCTGTCTCTTCGCCCATTCTGGTCGTCGTTGGTGTATACTTCCAGAACAACTGTCTTTTTGACTACACTGACATCCAATCCCCTGACTGCACATCATCTCCACCTGAGGTTGAGGTGCGAAAGCTAATTTTGAAACCTTCGAGGGGCCCTGTGCAATCGGCAATGTTGCGTATTTCCTTGTGTCCATTGTCCCATCGCCTGCACATTCTCAGAACAACTGCCGCATTGGTTCCTATCAGTATCGCAATGATGTCCAGCGCAGATAGCTGGAGAATCGTGTCCGGAGCAACTGTATGCGTAGATAGGAGTGCTCCCGTGGCACAAATACAAAATCTGTTGAAATTTTATTCGATATTTGGTGCTGGCAAATTGAAGAAGGCAGCATGGCGAGTAATAGACTGAGAACGTTCTCGTGTACCCGCTCGGCTCATACTCCAACCCCTCGGAGCGGTAATATGCGAAGACCTCTGCGATGTGAAGGATATGTCAATAGATTCTCTTCTTCTGTGTATGGAACGATCCAGTTAGTTTCATGAATTTAATTAATCTAATTGATTTCGGAATCAATACGCATCGCAACACAATGCGCCTTATCTGGTCCAAGTCCATTCTCAAGCCACCACTATCTGACAATCTGGAGCTGCCCATCAAACAAGAAATACCAACCTACCGTCAATCTGCAACGGTGTAACAATGGAGCCTTTGGTTGGAGTCCCAGCTGGGGCCCGAGTGCTTTGTGGCAGGTGTACAATGCAACCGATTACTTCCTGATGCTATCTTTCACATTCGACGTCGACCGTCATGTTTGCTAGCCTATTCAGAGATGAGTCCAATCTTGACCATCCATTGGTGGTGTGTCACGGGGGTAGATTGAATGCCATGTGGGATAAGTAATAAGCGAGAATAACCTCAACGGACGCTTGCAATGAATTCCAATGAACGACGAGACACACAACACAGTGTGAGTTCCGAGAAAACCCAGTAGATTGCGTAGTCGTAGGTTGATCGCGATCTTGAATCGGAAATCCATTATTCCTCCAACAGATGGCTTTTCGTTGTATACGTCTAATCGGACCAAACTTAATGCCGTCTAGAATGGTTTATATAGAAGGATAAGACTTGTTCCTAAAAAGATAGATTTGTGATTGCTTGATGGACACAACCAACGAGAAAATATGCCCATATTCTACACTTTTTCTTTGACGACTGGGAATTTGAATCATGTTTGAAATAATGCCCTAAATCAGGTGCAGCTCCATTCCGTTAAGGTAATTTCGACGTCCAAGATTCACCACGCTCCGGAAGACCGATTGCCGAAAATGTCGAAAAAATCATGGATGTCTAGTCTGACTGTCATGCGAGCACTGCATCGATTGCCCGGAGCTTAGCGTTGTACAACCTTGGAATCATTTGATCAAGGCAGTACCACAAGAGTTATTACATTTCATGTGCCACGTGATCCTCTCTCTTATCGTCCACGTGTCACCTGATAACGTCTACGCCTACTAAACCACCCGATCGCTCATTTGTCTTGTTGCGTCTCTAACCTATCGCCTGTTCCTTTGTTTGCCTTACATGCTAAATGTCATCTGATCCTTTGTTGTTCCTATTTGTGTAATGTTACGTGATCCATCTCTCCTTGTATAAGTTGAATTATTCTATTTTCTTAGTTTTAAAAAGAAATATTTTTTATTTTCCACGGCTCTGTAGCGCAGAGCTTCCCCTTACACGATCAAAACTTAACTCAAAAATATTCAACTTTCTTCTTCTTTCAAGCTACCTTACCTGGCGTGGGTACTCAGGTGGCCGAGACATTTCTCGTTGGCATGTGTACGTCCCAGACGCCATGACAACAAATTCTGTTAACTTTCCAAAAAATAGGAAATTCTTACAAAAAAACACATAAAATTCAGAAAAATGCATGAAATCTTTATTTGAATCGATAGTACGGTCCATATAATTTAATGTTTGAAGATTATTTCATGCAAATGTTGACCTTGACTGCGCCTCAAATGTTCCATCCGCTTAGTCCAATTTTGGCGAATAAATGCTTCAATGCTGTCTTCCAATGCGTCAATGGAAGCGGGCTTGTCTGTATAGACATGAGCTTTAACATAGCCCCACAAAAAATAGTCTAAACGCGTTAAATCATACGATCTAGGCGGCCAATTGACCGGTTCCGAACGTGATATAAAATGTTCACCGAACTCGCCTGCACGTGCTGTGTGGCATGTGGCACCGTCTTGTTGAAACCACATGTCATACAAGTCAAGCTCTTGCATTTTGGGCAAAAAAAAGTTGGATATCATCTCACGGTAGCGCTCACCATTCACAGTTACGTTACGATTCACATCATCTTTGAAGAAGTACGGTCCAATGATGCCACCAGCCCATAAGCCGCACCAAACTGTGACTTTTTCTGGATGCATTGGTAGCTCTTGCAAAGCTTCTTGCTGATATTCACTCCAAAATCGACAATTCTGCTTATTTACGTACCCACTGAGCCAAAAATGAGCTGACCATAAAATGGAAGAAGCGCGCGATGAACTTTCTTAACAGAGCACGCATTTTGATAATAAAATGTGTTTAGTTTGTTTGTAAGACGATTCATGGTTAAATTATAGACCAAACTGAAGTTGTTTGACAGTGAAACAAAACACGAAACTTGCGTCAGCTGCTTAAACCAGTGTTGCCAAAAAGATAATAGCTAAAAAATCACCCTTCATAAAAGGAGGTCGGTTGGTGGAGAGTTCAGTGCAAAGATTTAACTCGTGAAATAAACCTAACTCAGTTTTAATGAGTGTACAATTATTGTGGCGCAACAACATCGACCCATTTTTGAATCAGATGGTTACTATCGACGAGGTGAGCACGTCGATTGAGCCAGGATTGAGGGTCAGGAAGGTCTTGCTGTGTGTTTGGTCGGAATCATCTGCAATGAGCTGATCTCCCACGGCAAAAGTCAACGAAACGAGCAAGTTCGACCGAGATTGGACAATTTTTACTGCGGCAGTCACAGCCTAAGATTTCGTGAAAAATTATGGATTTCCTTTAACTACTTTGATTGCACGAAGTTATTGCCTGGGAGGTCCTCTGTCCCTCTTTGAATGGTGTCATAATACACCTTCTACGTCACACGATAATCTTGCTTTCTTGATATTCAATTGAGTTACTTCTTGTCTTGACTAGCGAATGAAGCCAAGTTGAAGAGTGATGGGTTTTAGACCATTTGATCAAAGCTGACAGCTTTTGAGCGATTGCTTTCCGCGGACGGTCCACTTTGTGTGTGGCTCCTCGACATATAAACAAAGTACACCATTTGCATGTCTTTGAATCAATCCGACTCAGAAACTATCGATTGGGTCTCATCGGGTTGAGGTAACGCAACGCATCACCTTTCATTGACAACTCCGGCATGACATTGTCTCTCACCAACCGAATGGAACATACTCCAATCACCGGTCTGAGTCCATTTGAAGTACGTATTGCCTCACGTATGCATTCAAAATTTGCAAGCACAATTCAACCAAACTAAGTCCCATTTCGTGTCACTTGCGCATTCAATGCCAACCCCCGTCGGAAGTAGCACCATCCCAGACGCACACATGTCCTTCACCTTCGCGAGTAACGTTTCATTGTCACCCTTACCCGAAAACACATGGCCTGACATGTGTAAACTATAGTCGCATTCATTGCTTTCATCTCGCACTGAGGCAGCCTGACACCGTGCTTTTATTTACACCCCCACCCAGCAGATGCAGGTACACAATGTGCTCCCAGCATTCACACACCGTCTTTTCTGATTTTGTGAAGATGCATACATTTGCCAGGTGAATGTAGCATCCAGCTTCGCTCGTGTAGCTTCTTGCCATTTTGGGGACGGCTTGCTGGGTCAGGTGTCATCTAGTGGTGCAATCGAGGAGGTGTATGTGTGCCGGGGAGTTCATTAGGGGAGCATCCCTTACGGCTTACAGTGACACTTTACTGTCGTGCTGTGGATTTTATGAAGTGAACATTGGGTGGGTAATACGAAACAGACGCCTGCAACGCAAGGGATGCTCCGAAGTTATGCCACAGCTTGGTCGGATGGGGCGATACTCTAGTGATGCTAGCACTTTTGGCATGAATAATTTTTTGGACGCCGTCCCTCGGTGTGGGGGATTCGCATAAGTACTCCGATAAATCAATCCCCGGTATCATAGACGAGTGGCATCAGCAGTTCACACAGAACTGAGCAAGGTCCTGCTCCCCGGTCCACTTCCCCGGTCGATATCAATCACTTTAACGGTCGAATGAAATTTAGCATAATAGGGTCATTAGACGCATACGTGATGTGTTCGACGAACGATCTCATAATATGCTGGAGATATTTCAACAGACGTTGATGCGTGGAAAGGAAGCAAGGGTGTAAGTCAGTGGACTGGTAAGTGAATTTTTGGATTAGTTGATGATAGTACATCTATCTCAATGGAGACTCCATTTGTGCATCAACTGCAAGGAAAACGGCAGGAAATGCTTGCCTGTGGAATATCAATGGTTGCAGCTCGTACGGATTCCTTCCACATGGGGATCAGATTTGAGCTCGCCCGGGAAAGGCACTCATCCGGCAGACGTCTAAGTGATAACGTGTACCCCGCCCGTGTTGTGAAATTATAATCCGCTTTGCAGCAAGCACTTAAGTCCTTTATTCACTTAAATTTGATTCACTCCATTAAGGCATAAGCGGCTGGCTCTGGCGCTGGCCGATATCCGGTCCAGGAAGCCCATGATCCCCCACGGGAGCGAAATAATGTGCGGTAGTTTTTCTGCAGATTTGCCACAAAGTGATGGATCCCCCGCAAAGCCACAAAGCTGTCAGATCTGTCCTCATCGTTTCACTTTGTGCATTTCCCATCAGCCGACCATACGCAAGAACACCAGAAACTAACGAGGCTTTACGTGTCAAGCACTCCATTCGTGCGGACGGTCTGCTCTCTCTCTCTCTCTATCTCTCTCCCCAGTATCATACCCCCGCCACCACGCCACACACTAATTGCGCTAAAGACCATCATTAAAGTTTCGTATTTGCGTTGTTCCCTGGCCACACCCGAGCACTTTCGTTTGGGCGTTGTCAAACTTTTTGGATTTTGTTTCGAGCGAAATTCAAATGCGTAGTTTCCTTTGAAAAGTAAACTGTTTTAATTCAGTGAATGGAATCAAATTAAAAATGAAAACGAATTCAGAAAAGTTATTCATTGCGACACACAAACTGCTTGCTTTCAACTGAAATCGAGACTCGAGCACTCTGTTCGTTTGTTTTGCGGTTTACGTCGCCGTCAGTGGATCTGCGAAGAGCGGACGTCGTTGTCGTCTCCTTGCAATCGCTCCACCGCACCAAGTGCGAGAGCAGCAGGTCCGTGCACTGGTTCTTGAACATCCCGCTGACCAGAAATTATTAAGCTTTAGAGAGAAGAAGAAAGTTTCTCGTTTTTAGTTTTCAGTTCGGAATAACAAAATAACAGAAATTTACAAAAAAGTGGCCACTTTTGAATTTGTTAGCTTTTACTGCGTTCATTTACGGATTAAAAGGACTCACAATTCTGAGTACGTGCAAATGATTGTGCAAATGGCGAGCGCCTTTCTGTATGCTTCGTTAATTGTGCTTTGAGAATTCCACTTATGCGGGTTCGAAATGTTAAATATTTATGACTGAACTGACGCACCCAAGACTTGGCCGGCAGGGTGGCGAAAGTTTGAGGGACGAACGCCGTGAATTAAATTGTGCTGGTAACAGTGCAAGCTTTAATATAGATTTCCCCTGAAGGCTCGCCTTAGGTATCGAAACTAAGTTTCGCTAAATTTCGAATAATTCTTGCTTTGAATCTATCCTTTGGAGGCGCGCCATCATCTGCAGATGGGCGAGAAATGGAATTCCAGGAATTGCAAAGGAAGTACAGAGCAACTTCTCTATAGCGGACAGCAGTGGAACCGTCATGGTTGACCGTTATGTAGATGTCCGTTCTGAAGGGGGTATAATGCACGAATATCTTCATGCCAGGACCACGACGAATTGTACGTAAAGGGAGGTGTCCCTTATAGAGGGGTGTCCGTAAAGAAGAGTTGCACTGCACTAGCGAAAAAATAGCACGCTTACGTCAGATTGTTGTCTGTATTGTTGAAGCAGACATGTCGTCGGAACTTGATACGCTACAGGCCCCGAAAAGGGTATCTGAGCGCCTGCTTTGCCTTGTATATCAGAGTCTTCATTACATCCATGGTTTTCATGTTCTTACACCTTAATCAGTTTTAGTCTCTTATCTTCTCTAGCGTATTTAGTTTATTGTGACATTCCCAGACAGCCTTAGCGTTAAATGTGTAGCTCTTTAGCGTCTTGCGAATCGCTTATTTGTCTGTTTTTAGGTTTTCTATCGCTGATGCGATGTGCTGCCTTATTTATTCCACACAGTTCGGCCTAAAATATTGTTGTTGGTTTACGGAGACGAACATGTAGGCTGCAACTTCCAATCCCCTAGATGTAAGTATCTACGACCTGCCAGCGCCCTACCCAAGCAGAGTAGGTGATCTGTGATTTCAGCCTCCCCTGCATCTGAGGTGTATGGTAAAATGCTCAGCCATCTCGTTAAGAGACAGCCTGCTGTGCTGGCTGCCACGAGTTTACTGAAAGTTTCCAGTGGTGGAAGATGGAGGAGTATATTAAGTCCATCCGCCGGAGTGCTCTTATGTGCCCCGGTGATACACATGCATGCCAGTCTTTGCACCCGTTTGAGTAGCCTTCTTGACCTTCTCCTGGATATTGAGTTTCTAGTCGTAAGTTACAGACCAATCAGTCTGCTCAGTTCTCTTAGTAAGTGCCTTGAAAAGATCATTAAAAATAGAGTTGTGTCTTTCATTGAGAGTAACTCTACAGACTTATACCTTTGTTCGGGCAGGGTTTGCAGGATCAGTGCAGGATTTTTCTTTGGGACTATCCGTGCAGGAGGGTGGTCTTAGTCCCGGCTTCACGCGGCTTTTGACAGTCTTGGGGGCAGTTTGAGCTGTCTTTACCGTCAGCACTTCAGGAGCTGAAGAGGTTTCGCTCCCCATAACCCAGAGGTACTTAAACATCTCCACCTGCCTCAATATGACCCCAATAACATGTAGAGCGCATTGAACAGGCATTTCGGAAATTACCATAACCATCATGGGCGGCTTATTTTATTACACCGAATTATTGTGCTTAGCAATTATAAGTAAACATTCGATAATCGAAAATTTAAGCGGAATTAAGCTAAGAACAAATTCTTTGCAAATTGATTTTCGGAGTCGTCGTTACATCATAGCAGCAGACGAAACAATGCCTTAACTCTCCTGCTGCAGATCTTAACAACCCTTAACTGGCTCGGAAATGAAGCGTCACAATGCGCGGTATCCCCAAATCAAGTGTGTGTAGAGGTGTTCGCCGGATAGCAATCGAGTCTTTAAATAAAATGATGCACAATGCAATTCGATGCCGAGAAAACCCTTTGCTCAAGTACCAGGATGTGTCGATGGACTATCGCAGAGATAGAATAAGAAGACGTTGCGTCAGTTGCCACGTCAAACATGCAATTGATGATGATTGCGATCCCGCTCGAAGTTGAAGAAACGTTAACTGACCAAGGAGTGTTAGTAATTCAAATTGCTTAGCGACGACAGTACTCCAAAGTTGGTTTTTGCGAAACAGGGAATCAGACCGCTGAGTAGCGGACGACGCACATCCCCACGACGCTACGGCCGCCACCAAACAAATACAATTCTATTACTTGCTTAGTGATTAGAGATAAGTTGTTGGTGCAGAACGGCTATGACTACTATCGATATACCCCAAATTCACTCTAAGAATGGTACTTGAGAAGGCTTGGGAGTATGCCGAACCCATCTTCAGTTGTTTTGTAAAATTGGAAAGCGCATATGAGCGAGTCCCTCGAGGTAAACTCTGGAGTGCAGAAGTTTGGGATCGATGGTCCTCTTCTGCGGGACTTTCAGCCTCTATACGCAAACTGTTGCAGTTGTGTTCGCGTTAACGGTGCTAAATCAATACCTTTCACAGTGGGCGTTGGACTTCGCCAAGGGTGCGTCTTGCCATCTCTCCTTGTGACTGGATGTGGCGGTGCAGTCGAGGCGAGGAATGTTTCACATTGGGAGAGTAGAGGCCATCTTCTTTTTGCAGATGACTTAGTTATCCTCACATCTTGCCAGTCGGAACTCCAGCGCGCAGTCGATAGATTTGAGGCCGTATATGCTGATGCTAGAATTAGGGTCAACGTGGACAAATCGGAGGTATCGGATTATGGTCATCTCCAGAATGCCTGTTCAATCCACGCTGCATGTTGGTGGAGTCCCATTGAAGCAGGTGGAGAAGCTTAAGTATCTCGGATTCTTTTTCACGATGAGTAATGGTGAGCTGTCCCAGGCTGGGTCAATTTTGAAACAGCTTGAAAGATCTGTAATTAGGAAGGTCGAGTTTGGTGAGAAAGCCAAGTTAGCGATTTTCAAGTTAGGTCAAAGATTTTCGATGGATTTTCTCTGTCGTGCCTAGGAACATATGTGGCAACAAACTTTGTTCGACTTTCGAAAACATTTCCAATCCTCTTCGATCGAATCTCGATCTGCAGTCTGAGTGGTTCGGGCCGATTGTAACTTCCTGACAACAATCCACGGTTGGTTCATTCCACTTCGTTGTCCTTTGAATTGGGAACCTAACAAGGTCTAAGTTTAGACCTCGAATTACATCATTTTCCGATCCGTACGCCACATGACCCCTGTGTCATCTCGGTAAATATCTATATATACCCTTTACCCACTATCATCCACGCTGTACGCTGTGCCAGAGAATCCGCAATATTTCTTCAAACATTTGGAAGCATCCCGCATTGATGTGGATCTGATCTCCCCTGATGTGGTCACAAAGCAGCAAAAAAGATCGGTACGGCAAACCTGCCTACTCAACACGGATGCGGTAACCGAATTCCTGCTCAACGAAAACAGCCGGATTATAAACCATTTACCCGTCCATCAAAGGAATTTGAATACGCACTTGACATCACTCACCCTACGGCAGCATGCTCGCTTGGCACGTTTGGCTCCTTTGACGCTATCAGTGGTGGCGCCTTTCTCTCAAAGTTGGCTTGGAAACTTTTCTGATTAAGATTAGTTGCATGTCACCGACGTGCAGATTGCTTTCCAAGCCACCCAGCCATCCAACACCCAGACGAGAATCCTCCTCAACGCCAACATAGCTCCAGGACCGGCAGGGATGAATTCAGAATTTCCACAAACCCATCCGCAATTCCCGGATCATTCACAAAAGCGATGAAGTGAGCTTCAGCAGGCAAAAGCCAGTCGTTCCGGCGGGCATACATCAATTATGCTTCTGACAAAACTTTTCACCGTTTAAGTGTCACCACTTACAAGGACGACAGCAACGACGCTACCGCGACGCAACGAAACCGAATATTTCTGATAGAATGATTCCCAGTTTGTTTGTGCGTGTGCCTTCGGATAGAATTGGCGCTATCGGATGAGTCGGAGGATAGCTTGGTTGGGTGGTTGGTCTTTTCCTCCTTTCCCTTTCCCTGCCGAGTCCTGCAGACTTTGCTGTGTTTGATTATTAAGTTTAAAGTCATGTTTTCGGGGAAGTTTCGACAAGTCGTTAATTTCTCGAGAGCGTGTGTGTCTATGTGTGGCAGCACAAAGAGGTTGATTTCCGAGGGATCCACTTTGGCAGCGGTTTGCCATTTGTTTTTAAGAGGAAACTTACTTCGGGATAATTTGTATCATGGATCTCTCGCTTCTGTGCTCCTTTTGGTGCGGAGTGTTCTGCTTTTATCCGCAACTGGGTTCCTTGTGGCGACGAAACACTCGCTCGTGACAAGCGTGGTTAATAGTGGTGCAGTTTCCAGCTCGACATGGCGGTTAGATGCTGTGGCTCATGGACATGATTAGAAGAATACATGTGACGGTGAAACAATAAATAAACGTAAACTTGAAGTGGGAAGCTTACTCATTCCAGTGCTTGTTGGCTGGATTTGGGGCTGGTGGGGCTGCAGTGGTCTCTTCTCCGAAATGGTGACGGTAATGTTGCCGTACCTAGATAACCAACTTTAGTGGTCACCATTGGATGATTTGGATGCATGGGGTGTCTGCTAGCGGAATAGAATTGCAGGACTGGAATTGAATGCAAAATTAAAGTTGTGAGTATGGCTTTGTATCAGTGTCGGGACTTTTTTACAAGTTTGCGACGTGTCTGTGAAATCCCGAAAGCCACAAGTCAATTCAAGCAATCAAGGGGTAAGTAATAATTGCAGCTTTGTGTAGTTGTAGCTTTTGCTTATTTAAGTATGCGAAATGGCGAATGTCACATGGCTTCTAATCAACCATACTGGGCGTGAGGGAACTTAAGTGAAATGGCGAAAGCCGCATGGATTGCCTACGTTCAACCAAACCATAATGGGCGTAAGGAAACTTAAGTGAAATGGCGAAAGCCACATGGATTGCATACGCTCAACCAAGCCATAGTGGGCGTAAGGAAACTCAAGTCAATTAAGCAATCAAGGGGTAAGTAATAATAGCCGCTTTGTCCAGTTTCGTTAGGTTTCGTTCACTTTTGCTTACTTAAGTATGAGAAATGGCGAAAGTCACATGGCTTCTAATCAACCATACTGGGCGTGAGGAAACTTAAGTGAAATGGCGAAAGCCGCATGGATTGCATACGTTCAACCAAACCATAATGGGCGTAAGGAAACTTAAGTCAATTAAGCAATCAAAGAGTAAGTAATAATAGCCGCTTTGTGCAGTTTCGTTAGGTTTCGTTCACTTTTGCTTACTTAAGTATGAGAAATGGCGAAAGTCACATGGCTTCTAATCAACCATACTGGGCGTGAGGAAACTTAAGTGAAATGGCGAATGCAGATCTAGCTCATACTGAGAAGAAGAGCCCGTCAACTATATTAAATCTGGTCCATGGCCAAACTGAAAGCCCACTAAAGAGGCGAAAATGCCACCGGAGCCTTAAAATGGTATCCTCTATAGATGGTTATCAGTTTTAATGGCTGCTATAGGATTAACAAATGTGATTACCACACTCTCCAGAGACTATGTTCAACACGAACTTTTCTTTCAATATACGACTTGAGTCACTAACCTCACAAGAAAAATGGCTTCAGTCTCGTCGTAAAACTGTAGGTCCCCAGCCACACAGAGCACAAGCGGTTGATGTAGGTGCTTGGCCTCGGACCTCCTCCAAGATGGCAGCATGGAATATTGCATCAGCCATATTATTACGAACACTGGTAAGAGAAGTTCACTAATGGCCCTGAATTGTTCCTCTGTAAGTGTGCAATGGATTTCAGAAGCTCTATGTACGCGTTCCAACACTCCAGTGCCAGCTATCCTACTCCAGTAAGCTAATTCTGCGGACAAAGAAGCCAGTATCAATCAGTATCTAAGGGAAAAGCTAGTTTCGGAGTAAAGCAACACCAGACACAAGTTGTATGCCCTTATCCTTATGTGAGTTAAAAGACGTGCTTCTGAATGAGTCCAAGCAATTGATTTAATAACTCCCATCTCCAAGGGAGACAAGTGCAATATCTACCAGCGACCAACGAGAATCAGGTCAGTGACACGAACAGACGGCACATGTCCATCGGATAGGCCAATCGTTTACCCAAACATATTGGCCAACAACTGCACCCATCATGAATAGACTAACCACAAAGGACGTTCATTCTCCGGCCGCACAGTTTTCGGGGAATCAAACAATTGCTCAATCATTCTTGTCCTAGAAGTAAAAGCTCCTCAAGACCACTTGTCATTCTCGGCACAGCAGGCCTTCGCAGATAAATTACACCAGCAGCATCCCGAGTGAATGTACACACATGTCAAGGGGAATAAGTACTGCCTTTGCTAATTAGCCCTGCCACACAGGCCAGCAACTATTCACCAACGCCCCGCCCCGCAACCACCCAGCTCAGCTTCCGGACAGTACATTCTTCGAGATGTCAGCTCATTTATTGAAAGATTATATCTTTATTATAACTTTGCCACATGCCCGACACTACGCCTATTATTCTTCATTACCTAGCGCTCATAACGGGAATATGGTCGAGGACGAGGAATACGAGGCCCGAGCGGTTCCTGGCCATGGGGCCTCTCAGCACACTTCATTGGGAATAATTTTGCATGATAACGTGATGCCGGCATGAGGCAGAGTATGCTAGGAGAGATTTATGGAGTGCCTGCTTACGTGCGTATGTACGTAATGGGGGACCCAAGGAGATTAGCACTTCATCGTGGGAATACTGAGATTTCAAATTAAAAGCGAGTGTATTTTCGGATCACAGAATGCCCGCACACACATGTGCGCCTAATGGAAAGTCAAGTGTTCCTTGAATCCGAGACAAGGTGGTGTAAGAGGTCGTTTTTGAGCTGCAACACCGAATGTGAGCTCCAGCAGCTTATGTTCACAGGGACATTCAATTGCGGGATATAATTCCCGTGAAATTGATAAAATTTAAACACGAATTTGCCGGCTGCCATCGCTCCACCACCCAGGCATGGTGTGTTTTCAGGGATATTTGGTGAGGTTCCAACTGCGACTGGGACATGTGGCGATATTCGCTGCTGAATGAATGAATTTAATTACTTTCACTTGGCAATGGGAACAATCCGGCGTATTTAGGTTTACTTTGCAGCGCCACGGTGGGACAAAGTGGTGGTGGTCCCTTTAAGGAGATTTCCTTCGCTTTGTTCCCTGAAAGGAAGCAAGGGAGTTCAAGCACATGTTAGTCACTGACGAAGTATTCTCAAGCACTCCCTCTCAGCGGGATTTCCTTAGTAAGTGCGGACGGATTTGTGGATGGCGACGTATGCTAAGGAGTCCCCTCATTGACCCCAGGAAAGTGCAGTGCGTGTGAGGTGGTGTTTGAAAACACAAAACGTGCAAACGGGCACCTATTTGAGAATATACTGAAAAGGCATTCTTTGAGGAAGTTTTTCTCTTGAGAGCTTGGGTGGATTGAAGTCGACATTTAGGGTTACCCAACCATATTGTTCGCCCTTCTCCGTAGGGCTGGCTTAGGTTAGTAGGTTGGCAGGGCCAAAAGATCGATCCAATGCGTTGTCTTGAAGAGGAAACGGGTGCTTTCCTCCGTCCTAGAATGCCTGCAATTCATTTTCACAAAGTGATCTTCCGATGTTCCGTGATGACAGACGTAGAGTATCCTCTAGTTCCTCTGTAAAGACGCAGAGAATGCGCTGTTCGCTGTTCGGTTTAAGATAATTTCTTAAAAGCTGACAAATTGGGAAATTATTTACGAGACCAAGAATGGCTGAAATAGACCGACAATAGTGCGTTGCGCCATCCGACTTCATGTTACGGGGAGATTGGGATGATGCACTGCGTTAGGGCAAAGGCACCAGCCAATCGAATCCGTTGCTTGAGTTGCGGTCTCTCAAAAACTTGACACCTCATAAGAATTCATGAGAGGGAGAGAGACAGCATATGCGTCCCACAAGTAGAATACATCACGACGGCATGTTATGTTTTGAGTTGTTTGTGAATAATTCATAAAAAGTGAGGAACATACAAATTTCGAATTTCTTTGATTTATACAAAGCACTCATTGGGTCGGCTACTTGTGTTGCCTGAAGAAAATTTTCTGTGGACAGTAAGCGCACGCACACAATGGATTCTATGGGCTTGAGCCTTTAATCAGCTGTTCCCCCATCTCTTTCCATCTCTCTCTCTATCTCTACATCTCTACCAAATATCAAATGAAAAATTTGAGTAACTTCCAGCTGTAAAGTTGGCCATTCCTATGTTACTTCACTTCTTTCCAGATTTGTATAGGTTTTTGATTACGGTCTTCTCACATCTCTCATTTTACACGAAAAGGGCCCATACCCGATCCACGTCGCTGCAGGCCAATATACTTTGTAGAGTTGTACTCAGCATTTCAGAAGACGTAGCGGATATGGAACGATTTCTTTCGCAGTCGGAACTGGTTCCCGAAGACATGTCCGCGGAACTATGTAGTTCCAGTCAAATAGTCTTTGAATAACAACAAAAATAAATTTCCCAATTTAAGTAGGTACAATTACAACTACAACTACGAACGAAATGGAATATGGTATGAGCGTAAAAATAACATATCCCAGAAGGCGAGAAGAGAACGATTACAGTGATGTATGGAAATGTATGATACTATGATTCTTGACTTTATGTCCGCACATAGTTTCGACTTAGGTCCGCACAACCATGTGTTTGTATGTGCCATGTGTGTACTGGTTTAGAGTTTTTGTGTACAACAAATTGCTTCATGTGGCTTTTCCTTCGTTTCTTCGTACCCCTGTGTGTTCAGAACTATATGGTATGGAGTATGGACCTGGGCATTAGGTTGAGTTTTTTGAACGATGGGAAATGTTTTCCACAGAGGACATAGTTCCGGGAGCTATACAAGTCCGGAGAGACCTAACTGTACTGCGCAGCAGCGTTCGCTCTTGTAGTTCTTGAGTAAATTCTTAAGGGCGGTAGTACGATAAAGCCGCGCGATTTTCGTTTCTTGTAAGTATTTTAGTCGCAATTATTGAAGACCCTCAAACTCAGCACGAGTGGGTACATAAGTTCCTTATATTCGGCATTCAGACTACCTTCAAACGCAACTCTCTCGAGTCACTGACATTGCTCCGAAGGATTGACCATTCTTAGAGATCATGGAAATAAATAGAAAAATGCGTTACGTTGCTCGCCGCAAAAAAAAAAAAAAAAAATAGGAAGATTTCCCTCAAGTTCGTGCTGGTCCTTCAATGTCTATGACGGACTCACGGAAAAATCAAATCGTCGCACAAAGCTCACTCGTAGGCATACAACTGCCAGCATTGACGGATGACTTTGACTTTCGAGGATTGATTGCCGGGACACATGATGACATTGACTTAATAGATGGAGCACATCGAGCCATCAAAGAGTCGCTTACTGGTGTTGGAACAGAAGGAGGTGAAATGTGTTGAAATATGCAGTTCTGGTGTTTTCAAGAAATATTTTACTTTAACTTTGAAAATTCTTACCTGAGGTCACCTGCTCCCCTGTGAAAGAATCAAGTTCACATTATATAAGAGACCAATTATGCCAGCTGCTAATTTTACATAACGCGGTCAGGACGACAAAACGCTGCCGAAACCTCTTATCTGGAAGACTCAACCATATCGAACGGATGAACACCTATGCTCCAGCTAAGAGGGTCATCGAATTCGAGTCCCATGGTTAGAGAAGGGGAGGTATTCTGAATGTCTGAATGGGGAGGTCAACTTGGTATTGATAACTGCTCAAGGATTTGAGGCAGCCTTAGCTCAAGCTCAGAACCCAAAAGGTGGCTGTCTTTTGAAGTCCTCGTCTACAGCTAGGCATGGCATGGTGTATAACTACTCAATTAACTACGGTTTTTTTCGATAGAAAACCATTTTATGCAGCCTTATATGGAGCTGACTTTACAAGATGAGGCTAAGCTGGTGCATCTATCCCTCTTAAGATTTGTCAACAAATTAAATGGACCCATAGTCTAAGGTGGCTAGGTTATGTGGAGGAAATTGGAAATATGAGTCTGGTATGCAAGTGTGCCGACGCAGTAACTTGAAACATACACTTTTAGAACGACCTGACCCAACTTGTAGCACGCAATTGGAGACAACATCCGAGAGAAAGTGATAAATGGCGAGTTTGTTACTTGAGGTGTAGGTCCACTCTCGACTGAGTTGGGAAACAAAGAAAGAAAAGAAGACCAGAAGCATTTTAAATCAGATCATACACCACATGCCATGTGGCTTGGATCGTGTTCAAAAAAAACTGCTATGATTTATTTTCGTGAAGGTTTTCAAGGTGACGCCGTTCACCATTACTGCTGTAGGCTGGAGGGTTAGGTTAGGCTAAAGTGCTTGATTTCAAATTCTTTGAAGACGACTATACGGCGCAGTTGGTTAAGTGCCGGTTAGTCCTAGGGTCCCTGATTCGAATCCCATCTGGATCTGGTCCAGTCGCCATTTATCGTTGGGATCAAATTAACGGCACTATCACTGTAGTGGCCAATCAGTGGTAGTAGTCTGACTGTGGGTATCACACTGGTCCAACCAGGTCTGAGTGTGCTGGTGAATTCACTAGCAGCCCCATTTCCAACCCTACCTAGGCCTGTATGAACTCGAAATGTGCTGCTTCCATACCAAATTGCACTGCAACTTATCGGACTTTAGCTGGATTATACTGATATCGCTCAGTTATTGGAAAAGTAGGCCCTAGCTGGGTGTTGGTCAATCGAACGAGATTATGTGTCGTCTCCTCCTCTTCATTTGTACGGCTTGTACGCAATCTGAGTCTTAGTCGATCGTTGATCAATAGCCATACTTGCCGATACTCAAAGTCAATGTTTTCGATTCTCCGAGGACTATGGACTACAGAAACTGGTCTTTACACAAACTGTTCTTGGGCTGGTAGCCTGACACGTCTTGAAGCAACACGAGTTACAAGACTCGTCATTGCCTCTTTGAAGTTTACAAAGGAATTTATACTCCAGCAGAGAATTCAGGGCCGTCGAAGGTAAGGCAGTGACGCATGGCAAACAACTTTTAATCAGCGAGTTCGCCTGCTATTGCGTCTAAGAACTCGAAGATCGAAACAATAGTTTCACTCCTACAGTGGAATTTTGTGCCATCCCGTAGCTGTGTCGCTGCATTCTGCTCAGACCCGAGCAATGGAGAGCTGGTACAGTCCTCCAAAACGCTTCACTGCTCCTAATGTATCCGCCGCATTTTACCTCGTTCCACTGCGCTGTCCTCCGTCAGATATATATGCGCATACTTTGTAGCAGAACTTTCTCGACTATCAAAACGACGACAACAGGAAGCGGATGTTGATAGCTGGCAGTAAATGCTGACGTAACATGTTTCCCTTCGAACTTTCGCTCTATTTCGATTGTCCACCACACCCAGTCGCCCATTGCAACGGGTTTTTGTCAAAACTTTCTCCCGCGAAATTTCTCCCAACTAACCCGTCCGCTAATACACCTCCCACTGCCCATTGTTGCCGTCGACGAGCACGGATAATCGCTTTGTGCAGGGTATCTTGATGTTCCCCCAACCGAAAGATTCACTGGTTTCAAAGTGAAACTTTTTCGGTATCGATTCGCATGTTCGCTCAGAGACGAGTACGCCTACACAACAAAACGCATTCCTCTTCGGCGGATTATTCCTCTCGAGATGGATGTAGTTTTTAAGCCTCTTCCTTCCGAGCAGCGTCGGCGGATGCCTACATGTGCGTTTGTGCAGCAGCAAACTTGACACAATTACTTTTTTTCGCGCGTGTGTGTGTGAACCATTGTATCGTTGATGTTGTCGTCTACTTTCGGTTGAACGATTTTGACGCACATGCCGCTGTAATTATGAGAGGCGAAATAACACACGCCGCGCACAATTTTACACTTAATGACGCTCCGTGTGGGCATGAGGAATGTCTACAGTCTGATTACCAAGCGAGGTGTGAGTTGCAACGGAATTCTCCTACAGCCGAGGCAAACAGAGTACAAGTGGGTGTTCTGCCAGCAAGACGTGTCATTTGAAATTGCACTCCATTGCTGAAATCTCAGTTATTGTGACCAGTTTAGACAGCATCTTCGAGGTCAATAAATATGCATCGGCAAATACCCGGGCAGTGACGACTAGCAGCAAACAAGTTTCGTTAAGCTGGGATGGGTTTCGTCAAGTTATGAGTGCCAAATGAGGATTAAGACGCCTCTTCTGACACACCTCAACCCCAAGAGACCATCTTGATAAGTTACAGTCGACACATGAATTGCACCCAGCAGACTGCACCAAGCCAAGTCTCATGTGACTTTGCCTTTCATCGAAACTGTAGCCATTGCATGCGCGTCCCAGTTGCTCGAATTACCATTGGCATCCGTTTAAAGCAAAAAGCACGACATTACCGGCTGACGACGGCGAAAATGGAAATATGAAAGAATAACAAAAATCACGAAGTGTACATTTCAAATTGAAACCAGAGCACGGCGCAATGCCATCCATCAACAACTCCATAAAAGGGGGGAAACTTACTTCCGCATGTGCGCTTGTTTAACAATACACAAGAAAACGGGTCAAAAGTAATCCCAAGACGTGTGTCTGCACTTTAAATTTTCCCCCACTTTAAAGGCCCTTACCCGACCGGGAAATCCTCATTCATTGAGTGAATCTACAGCCCATCAACCGAATGCCCGCGCCAATTTACTTTGCTATTGTCAGAGAGAGTCAGACGAAACTAGAGAACAGCATAAAAAAGGACACTCGTTTCAATTCACTTTACAAAATACAACAAAGCTCTGCACATGCACATTATATATTGTTGGGACATTGTGCAAATGCACAAGCAAGTGCTGCGGGGTGGAGGACGAGTCGAACGTCTTGAGATGGGGTTACGTGGAGCGGTTTATGTTATTTTCTCGCAGCAGCACATGGGGATAAGTGCCATAAAAGCAGATGTCCTTCTTGTGTACATCGCAGTAAGGAGAACATGAAAACGCTTCGAATGCGTTTCTTTGGATTACCCCGCCACAGATATTCATTATATGGTCCTTTGGGATACACGTACGTGCACGGAATGCAATTGTTCTACAAGCGGAATCCTTTTGCTTTTAATTTTTTCCGATTGAAGGAAACAGATTTAAGGACTCTTAAGGAGACCAGCCAAATGCGTTGTAATTTACTCTCCTTTTCTGTTGTCAGCCTGAGGCGTGGAACTAATAAAGGCCAGGCAGCTTAACTCGTGGAAGCTCGGAGGATTAAGAAATGTACCCAATTCGGAGGGATGTTAAGAAGTATTAAGGATTGCGAGTAATTTGGCGAGCTTCGTGAACACGTCTTTCTTGTGAGGTACTTTTTGTTTGTCAACGAGTTGCTCTACCACCACTCTAGACAAGAGTGCGAAGATACTAGACAGGGAGCTAAGCAACTCAATCGAATTGAAAGTGACCTTGAATCTTCAAGACAGCGAGGAATAAACTTAGAGTTAACCACACAGAAACCTCGCCTTATGGTCCATCAGTCAACAGCGTTGAACATTCGTTCATTGACGCATTATATTTATCAAATAACCTGTTTCAGCTTTGTCAGAAGAAAATTGCTTTTGTGACAATTTGCTGCCAATTTTATGGAGATTGATAACGCAGGCCTCATTCTGTTGCAGTTCAAACAAAACCTGGCTCCTTAATCGGTGGATACACTCCTTTCGACGGCACCGTAAAATGCATCGGTGACCCTTTCCAGAACGACCAACTGAAACGCGAGGTCTGAGCAAGACGAAAAGGACAGTCCTTGTGGGCCGCGGCTTAGTGGGTATGTGCGTCTTTGCTGACTGTGTCTGTTCGATTCAAAGTACGATAATACAACTTTACTGGATCTCAATTTGCTTTGCTCTGCGGCCATTAATTAATTAATTATTTATCTTCTATAATTGTTTTTGTAAAATATAAGTTTATTTCAAAACGCTTTTTCTTCTTGTTGTCACCCCAGTATGTAATTGCTAAATTTAATGTGTCTTAAAAGTGCCACTAAATATTCTCATGAACTTTAAAAAATATTGTAAACAGATGTATGTTTAATGGGTTTTGTAAATGTTATTTGTGTTCTATTCAGAATTGTTATCAGTATTAACTACAAGAAGCCAATCTAGCATATCACTTCACAATTTCGAAAAATATTAATAACAAGTTTTTTTGTTTTTCGTTTCTTCCCAACGATTTGAATTTGAATGGGAATTATTCAAAAACTATTCATACGAATAATGCGATGTAAATTTTATATAAAAGAACAAATTTCAAGCTTTCAATATTATTTGCGAATAATTTCGATATATATTTATAATATTTTTTTTTTCCATTTTATGTCATTTTTACCTAAAATTGCCAATAACTCCTAAACGGGGCGAGATGGACCCCCCCTCCCATAGAAAAAATGTTAGTTGTGAACCTCTACAAAATACAGTTATCAATACAAAGTGCCATTGTCGCGGTTCTTGCACGACATATATTTTTTTCATTTCATTTTCATTTATTATTTGCTTAATGCCTCTGTACTTTAAAAATACACTATTCTTGTTTAAGTATAGGGCTTATAATATAAGACTGATTGAATACATAAAGGGTAATGACATGAGTACATTTTCATATTTCAAGTTTGAATTTAAAATTAATTGAATGTGAGAGCATAGTTCTACTGCGTTAGAACTATTTTACATGAATAGTATAACGTGTATAAGATGAGATAATCAGGACACCAACCACCACGAAAACGCCATCTATGGAAGAACGATAAATTCCGAAGAGTATTCCCGACATTGCTGTACATAATGCAAGAATGGATGTCACCAACGGATTTACATAGATTACATAGATTACAAAGAATCATGTATATAAGCGTCAGCGGGGAAATTCAACAGACTAGTGGCGACAGTTGGATCTAGAACCAATACTGGGAGCATAAAGATTGGCACGACAGTCGATGGGAGTCAGTTCAGTTAGTTCAGTCAAATATTTATTACAGTGCATTTCAGTTTGGGATTTTATAGTGTTCAAAGTGTTAATCAGTTCAGCCTGAAAGACAGCAAAGAGCTTTGTAGTAAAGTAGTGGTGATCTTTAAATTGTAATAAAGTATAAGGAGTAAATCAGTGTTTGCTTGCAAAATAAATCGTGTATATCCCGAATAGAGAACTTTCGTGTTTCATTAGTCACAATCCAGTGATCGAACCCTGTTGTGTGGACAATTTGAATAATCTTACGTAGACTCATTTCGGCTAAACGTAACAATATTGGAGAGGTGAGAAAAACAAGCTGAACAGGATTGCTGCGTTAGCAGATTTAGCAGTTTACTGCAATTTTAGTAGGACTTGACCATCAAAGTCGATTTTTAGCATTTTTCAAAATTTCGGCAGTTTGAAAAAATTTATAGAAGATGTTCAAAATTGTCAATTTAGTACACTCCATGTACACTGCACATTTTTGTTCTGATTTTTCGTAGTTAAAATTAAAAACGTTAATCCAAATTGTATATGTATTAAATGTGTCTCTCCGTTGGTCTAGTCATGCCAATTAATAATTGCAAAGATCCATTGAGCAGTTGGTCAAAGAAGTCTAAATTTGATAATAATTTGCATCAGATTTTTGGGGTTAAACAACACTGAGACTTAGTCATTTGAAACATTTTGAGCAAATGTTACAAAATGCTGTTAATTTTACCGACATCTAATCCTGCTGGTAAACGAATATTTGCACAGGCAAATTTTGCAAATAAAGCTTTCTGGTTTCTTAAAGTCACCTTAGCTTCATTCCCACAGACAAAATGCTATCTCTTACGAATGTTCTTTATAAAGATTCCGAATAATTTCATTTATTAACTTAACTTCTTTATAAATTATCATCTTCGATGACAATGAATATTTATCACTTATTACAAATGAAAACTTAATATAGTGTACTCTCTCCTAGCGGACACCTCTCATAACCGGACAAATTTGAAGGAAAAACGGAATTATTTACACGATTTTTAATGTAAATAATTCTTTCATAAACGGACACTCTTACAACCGACGCTGATATCAATTTTCACAACCGCGATGGGTTTATGTTGTTGGATACCATAAATAAAAATTATTGTTGTCTATCGTATCAACTTTCAACAACTTAACAAAAAAAAAAAAACAAGCATGTACATATGTCTACTGTGTTTCTTCTTTCAAGGTTGTCAATGCCGTATTTTTTTCTCATAAGTGGACAAATTTCTTGGTACCCTCCGCATATGAGAGAGTTCACTGCATAAATACATAATATGAATTTACGGAAATTAAAAAACGCAAGAAAGAATAGCCGAAAGAAATAGCTGGTAGTTTTTTTAGCATTTCTTAAGTTTTCGTCCTAGCCTTAGCAGGTTTGAAGGAAATAATCTGGTAACGCTGCAGGATTGCCTGTACTCAGTCTTGGACCGTAAGATGTTTCTACAGGTCTACAACATGAATAAAAAAATGCCTACAGAAGGTTTCAGTGCGATATAACGACTCGATCGACAGAAAGTAAATTTTTCATGCAGATAATTAGGCTGTTTATGCGAATGATTTTAAAGAGTAGGATGCATGACCTGCAGTTTAAAAATATCTCCAATACACATCCAAGAAGAATGCGACGTTGGTCTGTGACATGATCGGATCTTCGAAGGTTAAAGACGTACCGCAGTCGCGTTGATTGCTTTTAACCTGAGAGAAGTTATCACAGTCAGAAAATAATTCACAGCCATATGTCAAGATAGGGACTATGAGTGCTTTCGCATGCTTTAATTTTGTATTGATTGGGAGTGTAAATTTGCTAATTGACGCTACACTGTCTATATGGTCAGTCCATGTTAGTTCACTGTTACATGTTATACGAAGATTTTTAACACGGGTTACAAATTCGACTGTAACTCAGTTTAATTCTATGGAGGGAAAGTTCGAAAGAGAGGAGTGGTGTTTCTAAAATGGAATGACTTTGGTTTTTTCAGGAGTAAGCATGAGCGTATTTTCGTCAGCCCACTTCGTAATTGGGAGGAGGACAGTTTCTGGCAATGTATTGACGGGCTAACACATAAACGAAATATCAAAAATGAGTGTTCTTACTATTTTGTTGTGAATTTTCTTTTTTGATCCCGTTATGTGAGTCCCCTAGTCTTCACTTGCAAACCATCATTGAAACAATGGTTGAATGTTAAAAGTTCACCAACAGGGCTAAATTTAAAACTGCACGTCTTGTCGGACTCCTCGTATCAACTATCTTCAAGATAAAACAATTGACGGAGCAACAAATTCTGAATACCTTCGCCATATGGAAACTTTTCAAATGAAAAAAAGACACTCCCCTCGCCCTCGCCCATTGAGTGGAAGGGCAAAGTACAAATGAAGTTGTTGCAGATGGGTCTCTTCCCATTCGATACCCTGTTCACTAATAAAATAAAGCGATTCGGATCATTGAATTCGAATACAAAACAAAATTTAGGAAATCGATTGGAAGCTGAAATAATTCCCCAATTGAAATTGAATTAAACCCGGTCACGTGCGGTGAAGCTCACACTGCTCCATCCACCTCAACCTTGAGCATTGCCTGGCTACGTCTACGAACTGGTGGCGAGGGGAATCGACTGAAGCAAGAGCACACAAAATAAAAACAGCAAAAGGCAATTTCAAAGCGAAACCGAAATCCCAAACAAGAAATACTACAGGCATACTTCTGATCTTGACCTTTTAGTGATTAGGTTCGGGTATCGTTCGCACCAACAGATGTGCGTGATGGTTATCAATATTCATTCGAATACTTAATCGATTCGAAAATTATTTTCAATGGGTTACGTGAAGTGGAGTCAATATTGAGCAGCTCAGCTTTGTGAGTGGTCTGCCAGGTAGGGGAGTGGTCTGAAAAGGACTGAATACTGAGCATATGTGGTTGCCATAAGCAGCGACTGCAGCGTTTTCTTTCATGCTGGACTTACGAAAAGAAGTGGGCTTAAACTTTAAAAAGGATGGGCACTCAAGTTGACTTTCCAGCGAATGACATTGCCGTTGTCGTCGTGTTGGCCACAGTTTCCTTCTGTCTCCGTGACACATGCCACACAACTCCTCTGAACCGCAAAAGTTTTCCTGAAGTTCTTGGTTTCTGAATTTCCTAACTGGGTCGTCGTTGACCACTCGGACTCACCTCGCGTCCAGGTCGTTGAGTGGGAATTATTTTGTCATCTACCCTCGAAGGCAAATAACGGTTGAACAGTTCATTCGCACTTCTTTTTTGCCTACCCGACATGTGCTTCATCATTGCTCTCGACAGGACCTCCAGTATCGTCATAAAGAAACTGGTGGCTCTCCTATATACCACGCCATGGTTCCAGTACCGTCGATGACAATTTCTTACAGTCCCAGCAACAGAAGTGTGTAATGAAATGATTCATTTCATAGGCACCCCCAAAAATACACAGCACCCACATTGACGCACAGCCAAGCCCAGCCTAATCCTCACCCAAGACACGGTACTGCATTAAAATGTTCCAACACGAGCCGTGCTTCTGACTCCACTTGCAGTGGTCCCTGCAGAAGTGAATGGCAGCTGGAGAAGTTCGAAGTATCTTTGAGGGCCCCTATTCACTTTCAGTCTGCCACCTCTGCCAAGTGGAGCCAGAGAACAGTTTACACTCCATTTCCATTTAATTGCTTCCATTTGTGAGGACTTTTTGATTACTCCGCTTAAGGCTTGAGTGACGTTTCTTGTTTGGATTCCTCTTAGCCGGGGGGTTGATTAGTGCTCTTTTGTAGGTTCTTGCTTTTTTCTCGTTTTCTCTCCCTCTCTCTCCATCTCACAGTTCCTTTGGGGGAGATAAGGAAAAGTTAATTTTGCTCTCGGTCTTATCTGAAATTGTAGGATCGACTTGAATTGGTCTGGATAGATTTTACGCGTCTCAAGAAGAGTGGAGTTTTTCCCTACTCTCGACTGAAGTGATAGCCGAACTCAATGGGATATGAATTTTAATGAGATCGCATGCGATCTATGTGTGAATAGTGTGTGCGATGGCAGCAGCACGAGGGGTAGACGTGCCAAACGTTGACCGTTTCACAAGTGGTGTGCATTTTGTATCTTATTTGATGAACGAAAAAGAAAAATGTTGTGAATGTCAAAATAGAGTGTAGAGGGAGTAGAATGAGGAGAGAGTAGTATGGACAGGATATTGGTCTACTGTGCAGGGAAGCGGTCTGTAAAAGCATGTTCGAGGGCCAGCTAATGAGCATTTCCATAGAGGCGGGTGAGTTGTATCGCTCCTTTTGGATTGCATCTGGTAGGAGCGGGGAACCAGATTGGACGTGAATGGACACTCAAGCTGGGGCGGATATGGATATCAAAGCCGGACTTTTTATTTCCTTTCGCAGCGCTTTTCGCAAGTGTATTTGTGTAGTAATTTTAGAAGAGAGAGGTATCCAGTCTTTCGCATGGCTTGGTCATGTTCTGTACGACCCTGGAATTCTGCCATGTCCAGTTGCTCACTCAACTGTTGTAGGAACAACCTTCTACGGTTTGTTGAAGTCTTCAAGTGCGGATTATTTTCCATGAATGCTACAAATGCAGCCACATCAACAGTGTTATCAAAAACCCGAAGGCCATCTCATTGTTCTTCTCTTCGTAGTGTATTCACCAAGGTACTTGTCCATGTTGTCAACACCTCCTTTGCTTCTGTTGTAAGCGAGTATCATACTTGGCTTCCTTTTGGGACATAAGACCGAACCGATTTGCTCTTTTTTGGATTTTATGAGAACATACTTAGGTAGGTAGGTAAACTCTGGAGTGTTCTGCAGGGCATGGGATTGAATGTCCTCTTCTGAGTGTCATTCAACCTCTATACACAAACTGTAGCAGCTGTGTTCGGGTTATACATCTTTCACCGTGGGCGTTGGACTTCGCCAAGGGTGCGTCTTGTCACCTCGACTTTTCATTGTATATATGCATTGGATTTTGGCGCTCACGCGTGGCTAGGAATGTTTCACATTGGGAGAGTTGAGGGTAAGCCATCTTCTTTTTGCAGACGACTTAGTGGTCTTCGCATCTTCCCAGACGGAACTCCAGCGCGCACTCGATGGGCTTGTGACCGTATGTGCTGATGCTCGTAGACAAATCGGAGGTCTCGGTTTATGGTCATCTCCAGAACGCCTGTTCAATGCACTCTTCAGGTTAGTGGAGTCCTATTGAAGCAGATGAAGAGGTTTAAGTATCTCGGAGTGTTTTTCACGAGTGATGGAAGGAGTAATGCTGAACTTTCCTGTAAGATTGGTCAAGTTGGGTCAAATTTGAAACAGCTTGGTAGATCTGTAATCAGGAAGGCCGAGCTTGGTGTCAATGCCATGATAGCGGTTTTCAAATCAGTATCTATTCCAACTCTCACATATGGTCATGAAATTTGGGTAATGACCGAAAGAATAAGATCGCGAATGCAAGCTGCTCAGATGAGATTTGTCCGTGCTGTTGTGGGAATTACTCGCCGGATAGGGTGAGAAACACCGCAGTGCGGTAGGAACTCAACATTGAGGAGCTGCTTCTTCGAACGAAGAGTACTATGTTTCGTTAGTTTTGTCACGTGGCACGAATGTCCAATTTATCACGACTTCTGAGGCGGGCGTTGAATGCGATTCCATCAGGTAGACGACCGCTTGGCAGACCCAGGACGAGATGGTTGGACCAAGTTCAAAAACTCGCCTGGTTACGCTGGGGCATATCTCGTGATGAGTTAGAGTCGATGGTGGAAGATCAAGCTGCCTGGAGATCTCTCGTGTGTAGTTTACCCCCACGAAGAGCATGCGGGTCAAAAGATGATGATGATGATGATGAACGACCTTAAGCCATCTACATTATTCAGTCGCTAGCAGTTTGTTTCTGGGCATTTCTTCCGTTTTCCCTGTTTGAAAACCAATAATTCACATATACATTTACCTTAAACACAAACAGTCTAGGATCCTATGCAAAATAATTGCCGTCTCTTTCTAAAATAGACTTGCTGTCCCTGATGTATCAACAACATGGAAAAAAGAAATATTCAATAGTTCTTCCATTTATCGCATCAGAAAGCCATTACAAAAACAGTAGAACACATATTGAATGTTTGTAAGTACATTCGTGTGCATACATTTTTAAAAATTCCCTTCGCATCACATACACCGCCGGCAGCGCAACGATGCTCGATGTGCTTGTGTTGCGCTGCGGTAGACAAAACCAACTCCGATGTGCACAATGCCCATACACGCTTTAAACAAAAACCACCCTGATGAACAAGCCCGGTACGTAAAAAGCAAAGCGCTCAGTTCGACTTAGTTAGGTTGTTCCTACTGAGTTACATGTATGCAGAGTGGGTAGGGAGATGTGACGGGCAAGTTCCTCATTTAGACCTTTAAGGTCCATCGGCTTTTTCCCCGAATTTTGAAATACTTAAAATACTTGACTTGCTCTTTTCTATAAATGTATGTAATAAACTTACGAGGGGCGGTCAATATATTCTCGGTATCGATATGAAGGAAGATGCGAATTCAACTTAAATTGTTTTTATTTTTCAATACAATCTCCCCCCACATCAGTGCATTTGTTACATCTTGAGATAAGCTTTTTTAAACCCTCAAAAATAAATTTCCTCTTTCTCTGCAAAATACCCATTTATTGCCGACTTGAGTTCATCATCATCCGAAAATCTCTTTCCACGAAGACATTTTTTCAAATCCGGAAATAATCACTAGGGGCAAGGTCTGGACTATAGGGTGGGTGTTGGATTTCTTCGAAACCACAATCTCGCGCAGGAGTCTTGGAAACTCGCGCCGTGTGAACAGGATCGTTGTCATGAAGCAACACAGCCGCTGAGAGTTTACCCCGTGGACCCATGTTTCGTCACCAGTAACAATTCGATCCATAACACCATCCGCGTTCTCACTACACATCTCCAAAGCTCTCTACAGCATGCGATTCTCACTTTTTTTTGAGGCGCTGTGAGCATTCGTGGCACCCACCTTGCACTGACGTTTGAAAGGTTTGAAGAAAAGATGATTTGAGAAAGATGGTCATGAAGAATGGTGTGAATGGTACCAATTGAAAGCTTGGTGATCTCTGCCATCATATTCACTTTATTAGGGCATCCTCAAGGACAAGTTTTTCGACTTCTTTGATGCTCTCTCCCGTACAAGCTGTAGCCGGAGCGCCGGAGCGGAGGTCGTCTTCAATGCTCTCTCTGCCTCTCTTGAACTCACTGGTTCTCTGGTAACCTGTAACCCTGGTAAACAGCCACCATCTCTTCATGAACAGTTTTGTGACTTTTTTTCTTGCTTAGTGAGAAATTTAATTACAGCGCGATGCTCAATTTTCACCATCATCGTCTCAGTTGCCATTATGATTCTGTTTAACATGAATGCACTAAAATAGTAGTAGTACTTGATAAATAAGTCAATTTATATATACAACCACATCTTCACCCCGATACCGAGAATATATTGAACGGCCCTCGTATAACCAGTTGGTGCTTTTTAGAAATTTAAGAATGTCCGACATGTTTACGCTTGCTTTGTCCTCAAGGCTGTTGAGGAAATAGATGGCTATGTGTCTTTTTCTTAGCTGTGCAAAGGCTGAGTAGGTTCCGAGGTAATGTAGCACGGTTTCCTCATCCTCCTCAGCCCTGCAGTTTATACAGGCGCTCCAAGTCTTCTAGCTTGATTGCCAAATAGGCAATGGCCAGTGATAACACCAACTGTTTTACTAATGTTGTCCGGAATTCCCTTGTGCCCAGGGTCGCAACACGGGGTAAGGCTGCATCTATCCGCTATCTCCCTTAGAGTTAAGCTGCATAGTTTCACCGTCTTGGATTTGATCGATGGTGTTTCCAGAGCCTGTATGGCTGCCTCACTAGCTACTACGAGTAAATAACAATAGATCTCCAAATAACAATAGATCTACCTGGAAAACATTGCAATGGTTCGAGAGCCGCATGGCTATTGTGAGCTCCGGCGAACTGGCATGTACACCAGAGCTTGTGCCTTCCTCCGACTTGGAGCCGTCAGTTTAAATCTTTCTGACAGTGGAGTTGCACACCTTTCCTTCATCCCACTCTATTCTCGAGGGGATCAAGTCATCAGCCTTCAAAGGGTGTTATGTAGTCCGATTGTTTAGGAAGCTTCGAGTTATGCCCTTTGATGTGGGCTTTTCCCCTTTGCCTACACTCCCTTAGTCTTAGTGCTACATGCGTGGCAGTAAGCCTGTCGATGGGAGAGAGATTAAGTGTGATCTCGAGGGTCGCCGTAGGTGTTGATCTAAGTGCACTTGTGATGCAGATGCATGCCGAGCTTTGTATTCTGCTTATTCTGATGAGATTTTGCTCTGTTTGTAGTGCCAGACATACTCCGTAAGTCAATACTGGTCTCACTATTGCTAGAACTAGTCGGATTCCCCATTTGGGCCCGACTACATTCCTGCAGGTTTATACTGCAATTCCTGCATTTCTGATGCGCTCCTGAATGTTATATCTAGAGTTTAGTTTGCTGCCAACAATAACACCCAAGAAGCCTCGATTATTGAAAATTCCTTCCCTTTCAACTTTGGTAAAGTGAGGAGTTTTATATATCCTTGTGAACAGAACCAGCTCGGTCTTGGATAGGTTTACATCAAGTCTCTATTTAGCTAAAGTTTTCAGGACTGATGCTATCATGTGAGTGGTGGTGTGTGGAAGCTTACCAGTGATAGCTAGTGCAAGATCATCTGCATATGCCATGGGTTAGGATCCAGTCGCTCTTAAATTGTTGAGGAGAACATCAACTATATAAAGAGAAGGGCTGATAGGACTCGCCCCTGAGGTGCGCCACTGAAAACCCTTCATGCCGTACCTACTATGCAACTAGTTGTGATTAAGCTTTTCTATTTTTCGAGACGTTGTCCACTCCCGAATACGTACTTCTACATTCAGGTTCCGTGGCGCGTTTACTATAGCTTCGAATTTAACGTTTTTGTAAGAGGGGGCTTTGTCTGGGAAAGCTACCATCGCGATATCCTTGTTGTCGGGGGATTTTTCAGTGGTGCTGGCTAGAGAGTGTAGAGCTGTGTCTGCAGAGTAGCCTCTTCGGTAGGCATGTTTGTATGGAGACAGGGATCTGAATACAGTACCTCTTCCTCCTCCTCCTCCTTCTGGAGAATTTTGTTCCATTGAAGCGCCTTCTAACAGCCTTGCTCCACCATGGTGGCTTCCTTGTTTTATTTCGTCTGCGCAGATCCTTAGTCTGCCGTCTGGAAAGCGGAGTTCATTGACCCTCTGATATCCTGCACCATTTTGTCGATATACTGCGTAGAGCTTGGCTCATTTCTTTGTGACGCAATGTACACCACACATGCTGACATGCTGCTGAATTCAAATATTGATCACTACGCGGCTCTTCCTTTTGAATTAGAACATTCGGCTTGTACAAGTGTTCGTCTTGTGTTTCCAGTTCCCAATATTGACAACTTGTAGTCTAACATCAAAGCCGAAGCCAAATTACAGTTGTCACTTTCGATGCTTGCGGCACTTCCACGGAACACAAAGCTTTGACCACACGTTCACCATGATTTGTTTCCCTTTCTCCACAAGATGCCTTACCAATATAGATTTGTCCTTGACTGGATAAAAACTTGAAACAATTCTATGATGCAATTGACAGAGGCAACCAGCTCCTTCCGACGCCCGTGGACATACAACAACGTTTTGGCTGTTTACACAAGGATTAAGCCTACGATTTATCGAAAGGAGGAGCACAAGTTTCTGCTCGACCAAGACCTAGCTTCAGCTCGACCATGCTCCAGTTTCTTTACTCATAACTGTCCTACAGAAATATTGAATCATAGGGCTTGTCAGTTTTAAAACCTAGTAGCCGCTGGGCAACATAAGTACCTGAAACTTAATCACAGTACCAAGGAGAATGAGTTGGGAAGGCCTGATTCAATTGACAGTATAACACTCCATTGGCAAGGAAGCACTGTACCTCATTGAGTTCTGCTCTTTGACCGAAGATATATTTTAAGAAACTCGTTCTCTTTTCACATTTTGACTACACAGTTCGCGTCCTCCTCTCATTGCAGGGAGGCAGCCTTTGAGGAATAATTTTTCTTTGAACTCTATTTCGTGTCAAGTTCCATGAAATCCTACGGAAATAAAATTTATGGCAGACAAGTTAACCAAATATCCTCATTTCTGTTTGAAATGCAGTATTTTCTTCAAAGCCACAAATGAAATATGAATGAAGCATGACCTGACCTGCCCACAAAATGCCGGGCGTTCAGAATTTTAAAGGAGCCCACATTTCCGTCTGCACGAGTCCCGTTCTTTCTACGTCAATGACTTCTCTGCACCCTTGTCTAGACGACTTCTTTCGACGAAAGGAAAAACCATCCAAAATTCTCCGGCAAACGTATCTAATATTAATTGAGTCGTTAAGCTTTCAACTCGATTGGCAATTGTTTGCGTTTCTTGCTCATCCCCTTGCTGGTAGCATTTCCCTTTTTTGTGGATGGCAGAGGAAGGACCCCTTCCGAAACTAATAACAAGATGCTTTGACGGGGAGAATTCGAACGTCCATTGCACATTCACCTCGTCCTGAGTCCGTAGCACTGCCTTAAAGTGATTTCTGAATTTAATTTTTTCCCTCTGACCTTCAACTTAAATTTTTCCATTTCACGCAAATTCATGGTTGATTTAACGGAGGGGGCGGCCTACTGTTCCGCCCAAATGCACTCTACAAGTGACCTACTTTTCCTCCATTTCAGCGGCAAACCACACTTGTCCTTCCTCAATCTCACACACATAATGGGTGGGTGTTGAAGTTTTAACGGTGTTCTCAAGTATTCAGTCACCTCACGACGAGAGCGAGAGGCAGGGATGACATCCTCTTGAAGGGAACGAGTGGTGAAGTGTCATCATGTCGGTTCACAGAGCCTGCATGCACGTGCATTCAGTCAGCAGTCACATTTCTCAGCACAAGTGAGAGCTTGATCTTAGTTTGATAACACACCTTGCGGGGGAAGAATTGATGGCAGAGAATTTTCAACAATGCGTCGCTCATGATAAGTATGCGTTTCGTTAAAAGTTCATTTACACCCGTGAACAAACCGTAACTCTAGGAGCATCTGTGCGCGAGGATGGCCCCTCACTCGATGGTTATTCCACCTTTGCCACAATAGCTTAAAAAACTGCTTCAGTTGCTGCTTCATTGATGACTGATGACTTCCCGGCGGACTTAACGACGATTTTCACTCGACAACTGTGACGGAGAACTGAAGGATCAACTTGATTCGTAAGTGATTGACTTCCTACGGACGACTTGAACCATGAGTGCCCATCAATCATATGAGTGATTGGCCGTTTTCACATCACAACTCCTGATTGATGGCCTTGAGGAACAGACACAACTAGTTGCTGATTGAAAGGTTGGTCGACGCTACAATTTCGCAACTGACAACTCAACCAGCGGTATCAACAGAGACGTGTCGTGTGTGAAAAAAATGCTTTGACCCCACGTCGCATGAACGCAATGCCCTCGAAAGAGTCCAACGCCCACTGCAATGGTTATCGAAAGACTTCACCAAACGAAATCACATTATGTGACAATGAAATGCGAAGAAAAGGCCGTCGAACTTACTCCCCTGTCAATACGTTATCTGCCCATATGACAGCATTTTCCCATATCCGGAGAACCAACCAACCTCTGACACAGCTTCCTGTGACCCACAACACAGCAACCGGGTCCAATTATTTCCTGACCCTTTCATTTGAATAGTTCTCCTTGTTCGTGTCTCATTATAATTTCCAACTCATCGTGCATGTGCGCTCGTGTTGTGCCGTAACGAAAACGATGTGGGCAACACAACAGAAAAAAAGGGATGCTTTCTACCTTCGTTATGTCAACTCGCTTCAGCTTGACCTCACCTCAATTCCCCCACGGTGGCATAATGAAGCCTTTAAGCAGAACGCCCGAAGGCAGCGCCTCCAACAAACACCCAAGATCAATGACCGGTTCAGCAGTACACCTTAAAGGGATAAAATACACAAAAAAGACACCACCCCCAGAGGGGCAGCCCCTCGAAGCAAATTGCCACAATTCCGACGGCGCATAGACACATTTATTGTGGTCATTAAATTCGAGTTATAAGACGAATTTATGCGATTATCTAAGCAAGTACACTCAAGTGGTAGACGGCCTGGGGGAGGTAGGAACCTCTTACGACGGGGCCGGGGTTTTCTTGCGAATAGCCTTGCCGGCGGTCTTTCGAACACCGAAATCCGCTTTTGGGCCATAATTAATGGCTTGTTAAATGGAGCGTTAATTGAGGCAATGGCTCTGCGCGCCGCCTGCCGCCTGTGCTGGGCAGGGCGTTTCGATTGCTGTCTGGTGTCGACACCTTATACCTAATTTATTGCCGCACGTTTTTATTTGTTTTATGGATACGTTTTGATTTTATCATTTTAATGAGATTTTTAGGCTTCCCAGGGGTCCTAAATGACTGCTGGTCGATGGCGCCGGGTGGGGATGGTTTAATTTGCGATTAGACTTAAGTTACGCACAAATTGTCGTTGAAAGATACCTTCGCGGCCTCTCTGCCTAGAATGAATGTGTGTTCTGATTTCGGGGGAGTCGTAATTTTGGAAAAGAGATTTGGAAATATATTTGCGTCGCCTAAGAACTCTGGCAAGCGATGTGATTCGACCATTCTTAACTGCATGATTTCTAAAGTGTTATGTGTTGAGTAAACGCGGTAACATATCTGTTTGCATTTTATTATTACGGGTGTTGATTAGATATTTTGCATACTCGCAATCTGAAGGACTAGAGTGCCTTTTTTGAAGTGGAAATTGTATCTGGCAGTTGAACGGTGTGTCTGAGTTGGCATTCAAGTCCGGATACGTTCGACTGTGCTCGAAGAGAGTGTAGATGCGTTATGCTTGGCGGTATGGTTTACTGCCCGGGTGTGCAGCCTGTTTGTGCATGCTAGTTGTGGTGCTGCCTTTCTAACCTTGTCTACTGTAAACATGTTAAGACTATTTACAGCAGCCAGCTCAGTGCGTCATTTGCCTCGGTGAAAAATTGAGTGTGGGAAAGAGAAGAACCTAGCACTCGTCGATTTATCTCGCATAATGGAGGCAAAATGGACTCGAAATGTGCCATTATTGCAAGCTTTTAAATGAGCTTCAAATTCACCGGAACTTCAACAACAAGATGGAATAGAAGCGAGGCTAGAGTGGATTGTAAGAGTTGAACTTGATGGCACAGTTGGCTGTGTGCCTGCCCTTAGTTAGTGGAGTCCCAGGTTCGAATCCCAGTGAGAACAAAGTTAATACGCCATTATACGCCGTTTAGTTTTCAAATCTGGTCCAGTCACCATTTGCCGTTGGGTTCAAATTAACGGCACTATCACTGGAGTATCAAAATGTCCCAAAATGGTCTAAGTGTTCTGGTGAATTCACTAGTAGCTCCCTTCCCTATCTATCCTATCCTAGTTGAAGCTTGCAGCCAACAGTCTCCACAAGAGGCAGGTGGTAGGACTGGTTGCATAAAACAGTAAGGCTGGTCCAGGCCTACTCTAAGAGAGGTCGAACTAGGACGAAATGCCAAGTTTGCAATAAGCCAGTCTGTGTGCAGCACAATCGCGATTTTCCTACCTGTCAAAACTGCTTGTGGTAGCACACTTCAAATAAACTTGAAAACAATTTAAAATATTATTCCATTGTAGTTTAATGGTAACTCCATTCTGTCCTAGCAAGGTTCATACGAATTGGAGGACTTTTGCTTGACTTTTCGAAATGTAAGGCAATCCAGAAATCTACGTTGCTAGTCGAGTCAGACAAGCGTCAAATTTGCCCGATACTCTCCACAAAGAATTTACTGTGGAGTACGCTTTTACCGAAAAGCTTGCGTTCCGAACGGCCTCGCTAGGGCAGATTATCTTCATAATCTTGATTCAGCAGTTTCACACGGGTATGTACGCACAGACTAAGAGGTGTGCCATTTTTAAAATTAAACATTTGTAGATCCCTTGCACTTATGATAGAACAATAGCACGCACAACACGAGGCGTTGGTGAGAAGCTAGACCCTAGCTCTCTACGGGCTGTAGCGCCACCCGTAATATTAGCGTAATGTCAAAGGGTAATATTTTAAGAAAAACAAACTTACTCGAAATCGTTTATTTTTATATAGTTAATCCATCCAGAGTCATGGATGGTCAAGTTAAGCGACATAAATGTGAACGTCGCAAAGCATCGCGTCAGGAAAGACCACTGCCTACACGTCCGAAGTCGCGGCTACAGCTACCACTTGCACGTCAAGTTTGTACCTTTAAGTACATTAACCAAATAATAATGTAACAAATTCCAAATGAAGCTAAGTCTAAAGCCCCTTGGTGCTCTGGCTACTAACATACTATATAGCAAGTACAATACAAATGGAGTTATAATAGTTATTCAATATTTTTTTAATATTACCAAAAATCCAGGTGCTTTGGCCTGGTTAAGGTTAACTGAACGAAACTGGACGAAACATATCGGAACTGAACGAAGTGATCATAATGATCAAAGATGGTGATTGAAATCACTCTCACTTAAGTGCGCAAAACTGAACGAAGCTTAACGAAACTTAACGAAACTGGAGGAAGTATTAATTTTGATCACGGCGCGGCGCCTCGTTTCGCTTTTGTATATTTGACCGCTTGATTGAGTTGACTTAGGGTCTTTACGTCAATTTAGAAGCATTCCGTTGTATTTCCCACTTTCTAGTCCCACTAGTCCTCTATCTCATCACAATTTATACGAAAATTAAGTTCCGCTCTACCCGCTTCAAGCAACGTGCCATATGCCTCTTATAAAAAATGTGAGAGCATTTAAGAGAAATCTTTAAATTCAGTGCTTTAAAGTCCGATTGTTTTCCGAGAAAAGAAACAGGTCGCCACTGGTCGTTGGACAAAAACAAATACATAATCATATCGTATCAAAACAGGAGCCAATACCGTTAACACCCTGCTGTAACCCAAAGCTGACATGTACCCTTAAAAGTGCTCCACCCTCAAAGTGATGTGCCGAAATTAATGCGGTGACAATAACAACAAAATGCGAACAACATACAATTCGATACAATTTATCGACACAGCATCTATTTGTGTCGCAAATAATGCGACGTAATGCCTCATCAAAGCAGCCAACAACATCGTTGTCGTAATTCATCAAATAATTGTGATTTCTTTCGGTGTCCTTTCGAATCCAGCCAAGCGTACCGAACCAAACATGGAATCTACTCGAGTTGCCCCAAACTGAAGGATCCATTGATTCCAGTCTTCGGTTGTTGTTTATTCGATGAATTCTGTTTGGTTTCCATTGAATTTCTCGCCAGTCGGTATGTAATGGTATCCTTCACCGGGACATGGGCGAATATTGAAAAGTCGCCTGATGCATCACTGTTTTAGTTCACACACCACTGCGCGAAGTCTGGGGATATTCCTCACTTCTGCAACTTGAATAAGGCAAATTTCACAGAATTGAGCGGGAAATTCTGAGAATGGCCACTCATTGAAAGACCGACTAAAAAGGGACTTTGGAAATATTCCGTGTGCTTGTCTTTCTGACTGAGGAAGTGTAAATGCCAAGTGGCTGCATGCGATGACATCCTCGGAGGCAAAGCGGAATTGAATCGTTTCGCTTGCATTTGCAGTGGGTGTAGAACAATGGAATTGTGGCGTCTTGCTCAGTGACACTGTCACATGACTTGGGAGATAGTCGAGTTGTTGTTCTGGCTTCATTTTGAGCTTCTAAGACAGTTTGGGGTTGACTTTGCCCCTCCACATGGCAAACTACAAGTATGCTATGGCGAGAGCTTCAAGGAATGGTGAACTGGCGAATAATTAAAAATTTGCCGGTTTAAAGAGTCAACAAGTTTGTCTAGACGTGGTGAGACAGGTCAATAACCCATAATGCACTCAAATCACATCGAACAAAGCGGACCGCACAACGCTGCAGTGTTTCCTTGAAATTGCAGTCCCATCAATTCAGAACAGGTCTAGAGAATTTGGAATGAGAAATTCCTCCCCAGAAATCAGTTTCTCCTGGGGGACGATTTGAATAAAGTGCGATCTTGTGATATGCTTCTCTCCCCAGTTTATGTCCCCTCGCATTCCTCCGACACTCACAATCCCAATCATATTAAACAGTTTACGATGGGTCCTTTCGCAAGTAAGCACACAGCACAACTGCATTGCGACTGAGTCAGCAAAGTGCCAGCTCCTGGGTACCTACTTGACTTTATGGTCATTTTCAAAATACTATCTCAAACGTAAGCAATCGAATGATGTGTTCATAACCATCTGATGGCAGATAACTGGAGAATTTTTGATGGCCCTTGAGAAACACCGCTCATCATCAAAAATGGGAAGTGAGGTAAATGACTTTTAAATTATTTATTTTATGCGAGCGAGGGTATCTCGCCAGTGTGTGGATAATGAATGAGAAGTGAAAACCTGCAGGAGATAGCAGGGTGGACCATTAAGATGATATCACTTTTTGCCAATTTAAGGGGAAAGTAAACAACAAAACGACCATTGCACCACGCAGCGGGAATAATCCCACAAACATGGTTGGACGACTTGGTGGCGGCCTTCGCCACACTGTGGTGGGAAAGACTCAACCTGAGTAACACTCTTGCCAGTATACTGTGAGTTCTCAATAACGGTATTGTGGTGTCGGAGGAAGTTTCGAAGTAAGAAATGGTATCCAAGGGACACTGTTAGCTGCAGTGGACAGGCCTGTTTGATCCCATTTCCATTCACTCATGCCATATTCAGATTACGCGCTAGAGTACAGATCAGGATCAAAGATCGAGAACATTACCACTTTCTAGGAGAGCGATTTCGATTCGTTTTAAGGATGATGCCACTTCTGGGAGTGGACTTTGGACTTTTAACAAGAAGGCCCCGACAGCGGGTGGGTACTAAAAAATTTACGAACGTTCTTAGGGCTTGGTAGCACGTGCAGCACTGACGCACAGAACTACACACAGATGCGTTGAACACTGACGAGCGTATGGCCGTAATATTTTACTACAGCGAGAACTGCCTCTAATCCTGACACATCAATATAAAAAAATAAAAATCCTTATTCAGTCCAAACCTACTTTAGTCCTTCAGCTCTACAACGAAGTATTTCCCAGGAACTAACTTCTCTTATTTGCTAGGGGTGGACAATCGCAAAGCAGACGCTGGACAATTTCGATTCCTTACTCGCCTCAGCAGAAGTAATTTTATGTGTACTTACGGCACAGTGCCCGGTGAGGACCTCTAATAAGCATGTGGTCTTAATTGTGTTGAAGACTGACTGCGTGATCTCTTAGTGCTCGCCGTCAGATCTCTCTTTCGAGAGTCTGTTTTATAGTTTCCTGAGATGCCAATGATTTCTTAAGGATACATCACTGACATTTTGCTCACTTTACTTACCAGTGTCAATGTTCGATTGGCTATCGGAAAACATGGTGATCGATTTGTCTGTTACATTGTGGTATCCCAGCTCAAGTGGTGTCTCGTGTATAGCAGCCACGCACAAGTCACAAACCCTAGCGCCTATACAACAGCTCGTTCTTGAGAGGTCAATGTTGAGGCAGCCTCCCCTTCGACTGAAGATACTGCTTTAGAAACCACGATTCGGTGCAAAGGCGGAGGTAATCTGCTATTTGCCCGTCATCCGTTCAATGTTCGCCTATAGACTTCCCGTGGGGTTCAACATGCGAAACAAGATTGTTGGAAAATATTTGGCTGTTTGAGAGATCTTGCCTTGCCGTCAAATAGCGAAGTCCCAAAAAGGACTGTCCCACTCCAATTAAGTTTACTTCATGTCAAGATAAAAAAGGAGGGGAACATTTCCTGGTGAAGATGGTTTGGCGTTTTAATGTTAATGCGATAAATGTTGTCAATAGTCTGATATATTAGGGCTTACTTCCCAAACCCACATCACCATGGACAGGAACCAAAGATACCGCCCCTCCGAAAAAAAAATGCGGGACACCGGTGTCGGAACGTCATTTACATTTACAATGTGTTGCATTACCATTACTTCTTCCTGGACATCGTCAACGCGGCAGTCCATTGAGTCATATGCATCTCATTGAGCAAACATGAATTAATATATAATTAGCATAAGCAAACAATGCGGAGCATGATGGCGTGACAGCGTCATGCCATATTCCGTCACGTCATACGAGTGGGTTTTTCCCATCGATGAAACGTAATGTATAAGTACTCAATGGATACTAAAAATAATTGCGAAATGATTTTAGTTATTAGACAGCACGGATAGACACGGATACAAAGTTCTGACATGTTCTAGGTACGTGGAGATGCTGTTTCGGCCAGAGATTGATCAGTTTTTGTTCTCACAAGGAGACTGCTTTACAACAGACAACTCGACGCAAAGGTGAACGTAACATGCTACTTTGCTCGGCATCCGGTCAATGCTCACACATTTGGGACCTTGGCGTGGGTTTGCCTTTGAGTTTGTCCTCGCCTCCAAAGAACACCAGCGCGGTATGTTCTGCTCCAATGAAGTCTTATACGACATGGCCAAGCTGATTAGAGTGGATGATTTTCGGGCGAACTTCATTTGGGGCGATAAACTTGGTCAATAAACTGAACTCTAAGGCTTACTACCCCAATCCACAACATACTTGTAACTCTCTAGTATTCATTACGACTTTGCTCCACGAAAAGCATTTCTTTGTTTGGACAAACATGGTCTGAAACAAGACAAAAAGATGACGACGACGATTATAATGGAATCGCCAGAAAAACAATTGAAGTCCTCATATTTACACATTTATTATTGAAAAATTTAGTTCTGATTACAGTGGGAAAGCTTCGGTAGTTAAATGGATTGAATACACCAAAGTACGTCGTCGAATGAATTTAAACCGCATGACAATTCCAACCACATTGCCGATGACAGACGAACCTTTTATTTTCCGTTTGCATGGCTGTCTACCTTCTCTGCGAATAAACTCGTATACCGTGACGGAATATGGTATGACGTTGTCACGCTGCTTCTACCGCAACTCTCTCATATGTGTCCGAGGGACTACTATTCACCATAGACAAATAAAATACACACATGTCTCATCTCTATGGGAAATCAAGGCATCGTGTTGGGATTTTATTGTTTTCTAACTTCTGGAGGTATAGCTACCCCGTCACATATCCAGTTCAATTGTGGATGGACGACTACACTATAACCGCACCGCCAGCGCCCAATGATCAGTTCACAGGTTAGCCTACATTTCAGTACCTCCCTCTCACTCCCTCATCGAACTATTTTGATTCATTTTGCGGGTCCTAGCTTCTACAGCCACCACTCGTGGTGTGTGTGCTATTGAGACACGAGAAGATGCGACCTACCATTTTATGTGGACTCTGACCGGCGACAGAAATGCTCTTTGAGCATTGACAGTGCCCCTAAAGTGGTTGCTCCTAGCGGAAAATTAACGCGGAACCGTCAATGTATGAGTCAACTCACCTACCCATATGGCGTGACTATTGGTTGCTGTGCGGTTCACTAAATGGTGAGCGGTCATGCGGTCCTTTGGTTACAATCCGGCAGTCGTAACAATTCATCATCAACAATTTTCTTTCTTTTACTCGCTTTCTTAGAGCTCACATCCGAAGCCAGTAAAGATGCGACAATAATCTTTGCAAGTGAACACCCTCTACAAGCCTGGATAATTGAGACTGAACCCATATCTACCCCTTCACCCACCACCCTCCCACACCAACAACAAGGCAACATCAACGCAAGACGGACTACCACCCAGAATCCAACCAGCTTCTCTTCAGCTCTCATGTCTAATAACGATCACATCCCGCACAATCTCCCTGCCCACCTGCTGCGAGCTTAAGCCGCTGTCTGCATGCCAATGGGACATCAGCATTCCGCATCCAACAGATCCGTATCCAATGAATAATTCCAAGGTGAAATTCGTTCTCCGCTATTTGTCAATCTTTCATCGGATTACTCCGCCATCGGCAAGGAGATGTTTGACACATGTTAAGCCCATTCATTCCACCCTAGACCCCGGCTCTTCCAGATAACTGCCATCAAAAATTGACACACTCGTAGATCCCGCGCCAGCCCGGGCCGGGAACAACAACGTTGATCTCTTTGAAAGTCGTCAAAGATACCGTCCAACGATTACATCCATCTCGTGCCGCAAAAGCCCTGCTCCATCGACCCCATCCGTGGCCTTATCGCAGCAAACAAACTAGCAATTCTGATAGATCATCACAGTAACGCGCATTATTTGTGTCATGTGAATCGTACTCGTCGTCGTTGGACCGCGCTCTCGCTGCGTCCCTCTGTTTCGCTGTGTGCCACTTTGTAGCACCGCCTGGCTGAAATAAAATTCCATATTCCATCTCCATTCCGGGCGTTCAAAACTTTTCCAATTACTTTTATTATTCACGTCCTCTTTTATCACTTCTCGTGCCGACTGCGAAGCAGGAAATCGAGTTGAGCAATTCCTTGATGCCGTGGCCCCGTCCGTCGACCCCCACTCGTCACCTCCTTGGGCGGTGATGTTCCTTTTTGCCGGCATTCACATCATCGGCGAAGTTTTATTTTAGCCTCGCCGCCATATTTCCCATAGCGGGACGTGTCATATCAGGTGGAAAGTTCTTCGGAGGAAATTTATCGGCGCTTCACGCCGAGCAGAGCACAAATCATGAGCAAAATGTCGGACTCCAAGCACGGAGTACATTCGTGCCCCGCTATGCATGGATTTTTTGGAGCGGGGCATACATTTGCCGGGTCGGGAGCATGTATCGAATTCCACCCCAGGAACCGACAATCAAAACGATATTCTTCCGGGGTGGCTGTACCTTGAACGGAGTCCGTGTTCGAATCGACACGTGGTGCAGGAGATTTGCATGTCATATTGCGTATTCCTGGAGCGGCGACGGCACCTAATTTGTTTAGTTTGCTGCAGGAAGCGCATCCAAAGCTCAACGTACACACAGGAGGGAGACACCACCGCGGAACACTGAAGCTGCAAATTTAAATTTAAATAAGTTTTCGACAGCTGGGTGGTGGTTTTGGCTGCGCCTTGAATACGGTTGCACCCTGCCAACAAAAAACCCGAATTTATTTCCGAAATTGGTAAATAGGATCTGCATCTGCATTGGCAATGTTTCAAAGTGTCCCGTCTTCGGTTGCAGGCGGCATGGCGCATGAATTCATGTTCACTCAGACGTGGTGCTGGTGGAAGATGGTGTGCTTATTTTTTCATTAGCCTTCCCCCCTGATTGGATTTATGGTGAATTCGGAATGACAAAATCTCATGATATGCGTTCTGCAGTTGTATGTTTACGTAAGGAGACTGGAGGGTCCTTCGCTCCACAGCAATGGCAAGGAGCTGACTGGGCTGCTCTCCGGGGAGTCTCTGGCCAGAAGAATGAGCAATTGAAATTGCTTGTGGGACGTGGGTCAAAAATTATGTTAATGGAATTTTTATTCCAAATCGGATTTGCAGTGCGAATTTCCCGTTGAAGCGGAGCGTCGTGGAAGGACGTCCTGTGTCCAGTTGAACAGGGGCATCCATTTTGTTGCTCGCTAAGTTATTTGAAACAGAACGCTTTTATGATTTGGATTTCGATTAAAAAATTAAATATTAAACATTGGTGCGTCGACCCCATATCGAACTGAGCCTACGTTGCCTAGGTTCGATTCCTGGTACGAGTAGAATAATTTTCACCAAATAATTTCCACCTCTTTCGAGTCGCTGACAATGCGCAAACTGCGTAGAAAAATCTTCTCAAATTGGATCGGAGTCGTCATAAGACTGTAGGTCCCTTCTCGTGAAGGAACATTAGCGCGCACTACACGAGTGATTGCTGAGAAGCTCAGCTCTGGCACTCTAAGAGTTGCTAATATTATGCAATGTGTTACACGGGAGTTCTTGGCGGACTCGGTCCTGACGAAGTAATTTCTGATGACATTTCGACTGCATCGGGCAACAATGCGACCATAAATTGAAAAATATTGGCTTACGAAGCAGTGGACATGCTTCACCAGCTAGCACTGTCTTTGGCTTGTCTAGGCTCGTACACACAGCTGATTGGTGTCCTTTTGCAGCTGGAAGTGCCTTCGGATGTTAGTCTTCTTCTATAACGTTGTCACTCGGTGTTGGACTCGAAGACTTTCCGACCCGAAAATGTCGATGTTGTCGTGCAATTCGTAGAGTTCACCAAAAGACACAGCGGTTGGCCAGAGTTATCCTTTGGTTTATCTCCGCGGTGGTCCCGCGGTAGACCAAGTCTGTCTGTGATGACATTTTGTCCAAGACGTCGGTGTTGATGGACCCTTTTCGAAGACAGCATGCACTTCATTCACCACAAGGTCCAGTTTAGCTTCCGCTTCCTCCTCTATGAGTACAAATGACCCCCTGAAAGCCCGTTAAGTTCTTGCGACGATGTCAATGCCATCGGCATATGCGAGCAATTCCACAGACTTGTGGAAGATCATGCCTCGAGTATTGACGTAAAAACGTCGGATGACTGTGCATCGCCTTGTCTAAGTCCATCAACGGTGTCGTTAAGATCCTCGCCGACCTTGACGGAGAAACGGGCGTTCTCAATCGTTATCCTGCAAAGACAGGCGAGTTTAGTTTAGCAGTAATCTCAAAACTAGCCAATGTGGTGAACAGCTCGTCTCCATAGTACTCTATCAATAGAAGGTGACTATCGATCTGGAACTCGCGGGTCTTTTCCAAGATCTGCCGCAGTGTAAATATCTGGTCATTGCCGCACTTTGCTGGTTAACAATGAGGTTGTTCATGAAGGTTTTCAGGCGAAAACGGCAGAGAAGATTTACAAAGCGATGTTTAGGAGGCTAATTCCTGCGTAGTTATTATGGACCGATGTGCACACCAAACAGTGCCATTTTTAGACGTGTCTGCAACGATGATAGGGTATTCTTGTGTAACATCAAATGGACGCAGGGATATAAACCCGCCTCACAAACTGTTGAGGGACAGTGCATCGGTCATCGCCATCCCAGTGGTTGGAGCAAAAAAAAGCGCTCACTGAACCAAATTGAATTCGCGTGTGCGTTACATTTGAGCATCCAAACGTTTGCGGTTAAGCACCCAATCTGTTCAGGGATGAAATCTGAAGTGAACTTAAGAGTACGCAGCTGGATGCAAATCAAAATGTGAAATAAAACTTCTTCATTCACCATGAAATAGATAAATTTGGATCTTTCTCAAACAAATCACCAACGGTTGGCACATTGTGCATTCCGATGATGGACAGGCACGAAGGCGTTTGCAACTTAGCCAGTCTTTTGGAATATTTTCAAGGTTTCACCCATAGTGCGCTCAAATCGACAATTTTGTTGGTCATAATCCGCCGTTACGTGCGCATCTAATCTCCTCGAACTTGACGAGATAAGAACGATGGGAAAGGAAACTTAGACGAAGCAGCAACGGTCTGAGAAGGACCAAGAGAGCTATAAGCCATGACATATCGCAAGGAGTAGACCATCACTCGCCTCGGATTTGCTGGCAATGCTTCAAGTGTTTGGTCGAATGTTTGATGGCTCTGTCCAATTATGTACGGGACCACGTGTTGTCGCTAATAGCGTCTCGAGTGTCTGGGGGCTTGCTAGAGTAGACTAAGGACTTGACGTAGTCCCAGAGGCAATAATCGAGTGTTGTCTAGTCGTATGATTGCGGCAACCAATTGATGAGCACGCCCGTGAGATCACTTGTATGACTATTGTATGCAGTGGCATAACGCCACCACAATGCTTGGGCGAACGTTTGTGGATTGTATTCGCTTCAATAAGGATAATTATGCTTGTAGCATGAGAAGATTATGTTCCAGATCTCCGGCCCGGCCAACATTTCCAACGCCTAATTTCCAAACTGTGGCAGCCGTGGCGTTGTGGGTATGTGCGTCGACACCTGCGCAACTGAACCACTCGCCTGGGTTCGATTCACGGTACGACCAAAAGTAATGTTCACGGCCCCACCTCCTTCGAGTCACTGCTCAAAGATTTGAACTATATAGAAAAAGTTTCTCAAATTTGGCCCTTCGGAGTCGGCATGAAAGTGTAGAGGTCCCTTCTCACTCTTGAGAGAACAATAGCTCGCACGACACGAACTGTTGCTGAGAAGCTAGGCACTGGCTCTCTACTGACTGTAGCTCTATAAATATTGTTAACCTAATATATAAAGCGCTTTGTATGTATGTGGCACTTAAACCAAATGAGTACGAAAAAAACAGTTGGAATTTTCGGGTCCGTCGGCCGAGTGAGTTGGTGCGCAGCTCACATTTTCTATGTGAAATTATTTTCTGTGTTCAAATCTGTTTGGAACTTTCATTTTTTAAAGGCAATGCCACTTTTTTTTTGTTTTTTGTAAGAATAATATAGTTGTCCGGACACGTCCTCTGACGGAAAAAATTGCTATCGTTGTGTTCACAGAGGTATGAAGAAACGGAGGAAGAGACACACTAGGCAGTTTTTAAACTAAAATTCTACCCAAGGCACACACAAGTACACATCGTTTCTGCGTACCTAAGTCAGGAGTATGTGCGGACAGAGCCTTCTATCATATGGCCGCACATGTATTGGGCATGGACACGTATTAATCTATTGAATATGAACGAAAATATGGTAAATCTCATGCGATCGGTTGGTCGAGTGGGTAAGTTCATGCTGCCATTTTGTACAGGGGACATGAGTTATTGGATATCCGGCTTTTCTGAACAGTGTTCGAAAGGAAAAGGAAAGAGTCTTCCTTATTATGAAGGATATTCCAAAAGTAAATTTCACTGAGTACCCCTCAAAATTTGCCAGGGAAAATCAAATAAACTATGATAAATGATGCCAATTGATTGAGAAATTTGACAGTGACAGATACAAGTTAAGTAACAATATATTCTCTCGCCAACGCTACACGCGTACTTCAACGGAAACAAACACCGTTCCTGCAAAACTGCTGACATAGCGTCTAGGACACCAGAGACCCCGAGATCGCCGCTGCATTCCATCAGGTACGGCACACGAAAACCCGAGAGCACCAGAATATTTAAGGTAGCATAAGAACTTTTGTAGGTAGTTATTATTGACTCGTGTAAGGGGAAGCTCCGCCCAACAGAGCCGCGTAATAAAATATTTATTTCTTTTTATTTTTTTTGTCATACAAAATAAGATGAAAGTTTAATTTGCATAAGCGTTTGCGAACCCGAAACAGACACAACACTGTTGTAGGGTGTCACGAAGCCCAAGGGTCACGATTACTAGGCAAGGGAGCAAGCATATTTACACAGCGATGACTAACCCGTAATTTTTACCATGCAATGGCACATGGGATTTTCTTCGAATGCGATCGATGGTAGTGCCATCAGGGTAGTAACTAGAAAGAAATCAAAGGATCGTGCGGCCATAAAAAATTCATATTTTTCGGAACCACAAAGTCAAAAAGTGATCGGAATAATGAAACAGGTCTTTTTCTGGAGGATTTGTGTCCCATATGATTTGATTGGATTATGTTATTGGGTCTATAACTTAATTCGTGCAGTTTGCTAAGAGATGGCGTAACTTGCATTATTCCATTGGAACATGCGTTGGAAAGCTACTGTCATTGTACAGTGTCATTCATTTGAAGCGTAAACAAGAATGATTTTTTTTTCTTCACTCAAATATGTCGAACTTTGTGTCTGAAAAAGTGTTTTTCGGGGAGTTCTTCTTCTTTACTTTAATATGAGGAAAACTGCAGCCCGAAGGCATCGTATTTTGGTGGAAGTTTATGGTGATCATGCGCTAGCTGAGCGAACGTGCCAAAAGTGGTTCGCACGATTTAAATGTGGTGATTTTGGCTTGGTCAGAAATCAACGGCAAAGCCGAATATCCATGGCGCGAAGGTAATGCTCTGTATTTGGTGGGATCCGAAGGGTGTGCTTTATTATGAGCTGCTAAAACCGGGATAAACCATCAATGAACAATGCTAACGAACACAATTAGTCTTTTTGAGGAGAGCAGTAGCCGAAAAACGGCCGGAATATGCGACCAGACACGAGGCAATAATTTTCCATCAAGACAACGCTCGGCCCCACTTTGCTATTCCGGTTAAGAACTATTTGGAAAACAGTGGATGGGAAGTTTCACACCACCCACCTCATAGCCCAGACCTCAAACCCATTTCTAAAGTGATCACTCCGAACTACCTGAATCTGGAATACGTGTTGCGGAATTAATCTTGACCTAGAGTTGCGATTATATTTTTTCGATTGATGGCTAGATGTCAATGGCTACTGAAGCATAACACTTGGGAATTCCTTCATCACTCATTTTTTGTGGTCTCCGTTGAACAAAATACGAATTTGTGTGGCCGCATGTTTAGAATGTCAATACGTTCAACGATTGCTAATCAATGGATGTGGTCAAGTGGTGGATTTAAAGGTTAACAAATACAATCTCGGTTGACAGTTTGAGTTGCGACTGAAACATGGATGTCAAGTCCGGATTACGAATTGGATGATGCTATACCATTGCATTGGGAATCCTTCTGACTCACAGGCTATTTGTTTCTGATATTCCCTTTCAGTAATGTCAAGGCAGAGCTATTCACAGAATTCCTCGTTGCCAGATGAATCAAACTGATTTCTAAAGATGACACGCTGGCGTAATGACCAAACTTAAGCGTATTAAACCTCTCACCAGAGACTGATCCGCTTTCATCCCTAAATGGCGCGTTCACTTCATCAAAGAGACCCCGCTGACATCCCCCCGCCACCTAGACACGGCCATTCCAAAGTCATTTGAATGAAATCAAGTCGAAAGCTAATTGAGAAATATAAGCCTGACGGGGGAAGTGGGTCAAGCTAATTAACGCACAAATGGAGTTCCAGAAACAAGTCCCCCAGACATTTTCAAATCCCCAGTTATGTATGCACGCCTTGCGATACATTGCCTTGGCACGATATCCATTTCAAGGCCAGGCAGTAGGCATCGGCAGGCTAACTTTTACGAAGTTTCCACCTTAATGGAAAATACATATCTTTGGCGATAATTAGCTCAGGTAGTTACTTCGGCATGGCTGGAGGGCAATCACTTTCGCAATTAATTGGTAAACATGTTCGACAGGCCATGGGGGCGGAGCGGTGTTGACAAATTTAATTGATTTCCGAGACAGAAGCACCCTTGATTGGCTGGCAAGATAATCCAGACAAGCGGAGACGCATATGCGTCGTACGCCATGTGCTTGTGCATGCGTACGAATTGGAAACCCAACCGCATCGTTATTAGACTTAATTGCGTCTGCGATACGTACGCACGCTTATGATTCATCTTGCGCACATAAGTGCTGCTTATGCAACGGCTGTTGAACTTAGAAGTTGGATGTTAGAACGCACTGATTGGACTGCAGGAGTGTTTATCAAGGCGATGGCAAATTTTACCGACGGAGTGGTTGACACACGACGGAGGTCTTGTTTGGCGTGTTAGTTGAAGAAGTCCCACGAGAACCGCGTAGGGAGGTTCAAATCAATGGAAATGTTTGCAGTTACCACTAAGGACGAGTTTACTCAGTCCATTCTGACGTGTAGTGTCTTGGCAACATTATTGTAGAGCGTGGGAGGTCCTCATCGATATGTCATAATACTCATTTCATGCCTCTTAGCTCTTATCTTTGTTGTCTTGTTTCAATCTTGTCGCAGGGGAGTTGTAATCTGACCATCGGCAAGTACGGACGTGCAGGTGAGTCAAAAAAACATAACCTACGTAAGTTGCTGCTTAATTTTCAAATGAAGCGCTTAAATGGAAAGCATTAAAAGCTGCCTTTGAAACGAACGACTCAATCCCACGCGCCGCAGCTTATCTCATGAATTGTACCTCCCCCTTATTTGAAAGCCTAAACACAGTTCGTGTACACGTAGATAGTAGTCACCTCACTCGCTCATCTTTTACAGTTCGAATGACATTACGAAGCTGTTTCAAAGGCGCCTTCGTAACCCAATTAAACGGTGATCCGAGGATTTCCGGATTACAATCAATAATCGTCCACCCACCCTCAATCAATTTCCGGAGACGGGGGCTGCCATTAAGTGCTGCTCTCAAATCCAAGTTTCCATTCCTTTACTGAGCACGTAACCAATATCTGTGCACACCATTTGTTGACAAAACAAAATCATTAACAATTACGCACGATATCCTGTTTATGGATTAATTTGGGTTCATTCACATGCACACTCGGCCCAACGTGCCAGGGATTCTAAAACCGTTTACGTAGGGACTCATTAACATTTATTCCGAAATCAATATAATATTGCTTTGGTCCTGTATGTGTGTTTATGCACTCAACTGGGCCCATGGTGTGAGGGCGGAGAGGCGGGGCATTTGTGTTTCCGGTTTGCTGAAATCGGTAGGAATCAATTTAAGGAGAGTAGTTTCGAAGGGTCTTCAAGCCACTGAGAAACATGAAATTAGGTTACTGAATGGGATCTGAGAGTTGTCTTCTAATTCTGAGCGACACTGAAGGACTCTTGGATTATGGAAACTGGCTGAAATTGGCATGGAGTGCTGCGCTGAAGTGGCATGAGTGGTCGATGGTAATAGAACATGATGCAAATTATGACGCTGGTGTTGGTTCTGTGATGACGGAGGCTGGAGGCTGGAGGGGAGAGTAGGTATTCGTCGTACAAATGCGGCAGTTATACTTGTTGGCGTACAAGTATTGGGTGAATGTTCTCTTAGTTAGGTGGTCGACTTGAATTTGTCATCAGTCAAGTCAGACAATGGATATCATCGTGGTCCACACAAAACTCGGATTTTGCAGTCAAATCTTATCATTTGCTCGACGCCGTACCTTGACATGATGACCTCCTAAGACGAACGCTCTACTAATCTAATCTAATGTACAAGCTAGCAGGAGTGAATCTTGCTGTATGGAGTCGAAAGCTGTAAGACGAACAAGAAGACTGAGCGAACAAGATATTTGCATTATACCTAGGTGCCATGATTTTCGGTAAAATAAATAGAGTCCAAGCCTCCAAGCACAGCGACTATCAGACCAATCTGGAGGCAGGCTTCCCTAAAATCTACCAACCCGAGTCCAGAGACTTGCATGCCTCACTGTGACAAGCGATAAATGGGTGCCGCTACAGCCCGTAGAGGGCCCGGGCCTAGCTGCTCAGCAACCACACGTGTTGTGCATGCTATTGTTCTCTCACGAGTGGAAGGGACCTACAGCTTAATGCCGAAACCGAGCGGCCAGTTTGAGAAGCTCTTTCTGGTTATACTCTTTGAGCATTATCAGTGACTCGGACGAGTGTCGAAACTAGGCAACCTAGGCTCAAGTGCAGCCAAGCAGCCGCCGCCAGTTTTTTTGTCTTGTGCAACTTTTAGTTTTGGTGTGCTATCCTACATCAACGGACAAGTTTGAGAAGCCTTTACTAATCAGATAATACTCGTGAGCATTGTCAGTGCCTCGAAGGAGGTGGGACCATGAACATTACTTGTGGTCGTACTGGGAATCGAACGCAGGCAGCGAGGCTCCAGTTGTCGACGCACATAAATACAAGGACACGGCGCCACGAGCTTGGAGGCAATAAAATATTTGACCACATGCAGACGACTGCTGCAAAGAGCGCGGTAGTTCTGAACCAATCCACGCACGTTGGGAACTCGAGACGACGTCGATGTCATCTGCGTAAACCAACATTTGGACAGACTTGTAGAAGCTAGTTCGTTGCGTGTTTACAGCTGCCCGCCGCAAAATCTTCTCCAGTACCAGAATGAAGAGATCACACGACAGCACACCTCCTTGCCGAGATCCGTATGTCGCGTGTGTGTTAGCCTGGTGCCACAGAACCGGATCAGTTTTCCCGGGATCCCGAATTCGGCCATCGCATCGAATAGCTCCTTGCGATGAATACTGTCGTGTGCCGCTTTGAAATCGATATAAGGGTGACTGGTCTTCTGCAGAATTACCTTAGTGTGAAGAATCGGTCTAAGTGGTGCAAAACGGCTTAAGACGTTCACACAGTACGCTAGACGGGCTATTTAGGCGAAGTTGAGCAAATTCAAATCTTCTTCCCAAATTCTACACATATTCTGGTGCATGCTTCCCACCAGAACATCGCCACCGGCCTTGAAGAGCTCTGATGATAACCCATCTGGGTCTGCGGCTTTGTTGTTCTTCAGCTTTTCAATGGCTGTGTCGACTTCAAAGCTAGGTGGGAGTGGAGTCGGGATTTCTTGATTCCCTATCAGTCTCCGTTAAGGAGCTGTTGGAAGTGCTGCTTAAATAGATCCACCACCCTGCAGGTCAGTCACTAGGTTACCCTCACAATTTCGAAGTGCTTGGGTGATTTTCCTGAAGGCTGAGGCCGGGCTTTTGGCTTTTTTACAGAAGGCCCTTATTTTGTCTTGCTTGCCCCTAGACTCTTCGATGTCCTTGAGCTGGGAGGTTGTGAGAGACATTTTCTTCAGGCGTTTCCTCTCAGTTTCTTCTAGGGCCGTCTTCTCCCGTGCTCATCTATATCATTATGGTTGCGGAACTATGGAGGAGAGCGCGATTTCCATTCGTCAAGCTCTTATTTAGGTAACACCTGACTTCTGAGTTGACACCGACGAAGCTCTCTCTGCTTTGCTTTACGGTAGGCAGCAGGCAGGCACGGAGCACGGAGTCTCTGGCATGGACGATGATGCGGGTGGTGATGTGTTGCTGACGCTTAATCCACAAAAAAATGCTTCTGACAGGAGGTTGGCAGCCAAGAGAAAAACACAGCTGATTGAATATGCGTGTTAACTTTCGTCATGACACTCGGTTATCCCAAAAAGAACAGCGTCCGTCGAAGCCTTCTTGTGCTCCAAGGCATCCAAACTTCAGCTCCAAGCTTCTCAACATGCTCGACAACAAGCTAAGGCAGCGTTACCTCGATTTAACTGTGTCGACCAACACTTTTCGAGTTCCTCGAGTTTAATGCGAAATTCGTCTCAGTTTCGCTTTTGGTGGTGCTGATGAGAAATTCACTTTGCTTGCCTAGTCGTTCGTCAAGCTTTTGTAGAGAGATCGAAGTGCTGCTACTGGTACTTGCTGGAGAGTTTGCCTGCGTGGGTGTTGAGGGCAGGGGTTTGGCGACAGGAACTTTCTACCGTGCAAGTTAACACGCTCTCACATTACAAATGTGTGCGAACAGCCAGGCGCAGAAGGTGTGAAAGCAGCCAGACAACAAAAGGTGTGCAAACAGCCAGGCCAGCGATTCAAGCCGAGCAAACCGTGGGACCAGGCACAGCGATGCAAACCACCACCACCGGGTGAGCGTCGCTGATCATCCACCGTGGGAAGGAATTCCGTGAAGGCCATTGCTCATTGACATCGAGCAACTAGGATAAATTAATGTAAGTTAGTTTTAAGAAAGCAGCGAATGGTACTCTACTATGAAGTATTTAATAGAATGAATGTCGCACAGTAAATGGAGCCAGGGAAAAGAGGGAGACACTTAAAAACTAATACTTTTGTCAGAGACTCAAACAAACACTACCGTAGACGATTGTCATCCCCATCACCAGTGAGTCAACATCCGTCTGCGCATCAACTTTATCCAACCTAACCTGGCCATGTCCCTTAATAAGCCTTATGGAGAGCAGGTCGTCGAGTTGAACAAAGACATGAATGATACACCAAGCAGGCGGCCACAGAAAGAGAAGACCAAGCAGATTGACTGCCTTCAGAAGTAAAAGCTACATTTCTTACGAAAATACAAGTAGTTCACATTCAAGTGATGATCCCTGGAATTGGCTCTTTGTTGCAAAAAATACGTTTTCAAGAGAAATGAAGGCCACTCCCAGCACCACCGAGCGAGTACTTCCTAAGTGCGGATGAAAGTACCCTCGAATGAATCGCATTACTCGTAAGTTACTGAAATTCACTTGATCCATTCAAGCGTCACAACTCACGTCAAACCAATTGCAAATCCCATCATTAACCTTTGACGGGGTACATGCAATCGGTCCGGCTCCGGGGGTTTCCCCTTCATGTCAATCCGACGGCACACTCAACACCATTAATTGAGAAATTTATCCCCGGAAAGGCGCCCCTCGTCAGCCATGCACCCAGTAACTTAACATTTTAAACCTCAAAACTTGTTCGCATAAAGAAGTAATCCTATTTGTAAACGTGCCGTAGTCTAACGTAAGTAAGTGGATATGTGGGCCGGGTCTGGGCGCACACGCACACACTTCGCAAAATGCGGCAAACTCAATTAACTGATTACTTTCATCCACTTTTCGGTGTGTCGGTGCCGGTGCCTGGGTTTTTGCAGCCGCCTTCTGACTCCCACGGCATTTCCGCATGTCTCCGCCGCTGCGGTGGATGTGGATGCCTTCGGGATGATTACTCCGAGGATATTAAGTTTGAAATTGATTGTAGGACTCTCAAGTAGAAATTCAATTAAATTAAACCGAAAGAAGTAAGCCATTGGGATAAACGCTGTTAGGTGATGGCTAACATGGTGTAAATCTGATTGCGCCTTTCATGTCGGATAATTGGGCATGGTTTGTGGCGGTTTTTTAATGGTGTCCTCCCTTGGAGTCTAAATGGCCACGTTTTCTACTCAAAAAAGGGGGCTCTTTTCATAAATCTCAACCAATAGTTCGTGTTATAGACTAGGTCTAGCAAATTGAAGCCTAATAGGAATTCAGGTTGATTTATATTTGGCTTGTGTCCCTAAGCTGTCTTGATGAGGGGACATCCTTCGTGTCTGCTTATGTGAGCTTTTGGTGATTCGATTGGTTTATCTTTTCTGTACAGAGAGGGACTCAAAAAGAGCTGCAAGAGAAGAGAAGGCTAATGTGATGATGGTGATGATGACAGTGACCGGAAACCCTCGGAGAGAACGGAATTGTGCACCAGGACACAATGACCGGCTGGATGGCGCAATTGGTTAAGTGCCTGCCCTTGGATAAAGGAGTGCCTTGTTCGAATCCCAGTGAAAGTTAAGTTTATATGCTTTTATGTGGTTTTGAAATCTATCTGGTGCAGCCACAATTTGCCGTTGGGATCAAATTCAAGGCACTGGAGTGGTCTATCAGTGGTAGTTGTCTGACTGTGGGTATCAAACTGGTCCAACATGGTGCCTACCAGGAAAGTTAAAACAAAATATTGATCTCAAGTGCAGGGAGGGCGCACCTGTGTGGAAACATTGAATGACCTTGACATCCATCAACTAACTGACTTGACTGTCTTCTGAATTGTATTCTTTACTGCTTCAGTTGGCGGCTTACTCTACTGTTGGTGGGACTAGAAAAGATAAGAGTTAGAAGGCCTTTGCACAACACTCACAAATGACCAGGACTAAACTCATCAATAACCATGGGCTGGGTCAAAAGTTCCGGAATATTTGTAAAAGCATATGAAACAGGAAGGAGACCCCTTTGACTGTACAAGTCTTCTTAACATCGCAAACAAGATCCTTTCTGCGGTTTTGTGTGCCCGCCTGAAGCCGCTTATAAGCAATCTGATATCAGTCTGAATCAGTGTGTCTGCAGGCCGAGGAGGTCCACGATCCACCAGATCTTTAAACTACTGCAGATCGTGGAAAAACCCAAGAAGTTCAGATCGACACCCACCACCTATTCGTCCATTTCATGGCCGCATATGACAGCGTGCGTAGAGACGAGCTATACAACGGCATGTCTTGTTTTGACATTCCTGTCAAAATCGTCAGGTTGTGCAAGATAACGATGGAGACTTCGAGCTGCTCCATCAAGGTCGGTTACGAACTCACCGAGTCCATCAATGTGATCACAGGTTTTAGACAAGGCAACGCACATCACACGACAGTGACTAGCATCATCCTGGAGGAGATCGTGCAGGACTCACACGCCAACACTAGAGGCACAATCTTCTAGGAGCCCGTACACTGTTAGCAATCGCGGATCTCATTCACGTGATTGGCAGAATACAGCAAGCCAACAATGAGGCGTTTGCTCGCATTGAGACGGAAGTGGCTAGAATGGGTCTAGCGGTGAATGAGGGCAAAACGAAGTATATGCTATCCTCAATTAAGGCCATACAATATCGTCGTCTTCGACAGAATGTCACAATGGGCAGCTATTACTTCCAGCTGGTCAGGAACTCCGTCTACCTCGGCTCCGCAGAGTCTCTCTCGGCTCAAGCAGAGTAACGCTTGCCAACCGCTGTTTCTATAGACTCAAGAGGCAATTGAGTAATAGTACCATTTCCCGCAGGACCAAGTTGACATTACGCAAGATCTTGATCATCCCAGTCCTGCTGTACGGGGGGAGGCAGGGACAAACTCAAAAACGGGGGAGGAAGTCATCGAAAAAAAATTCTGCGTGCGATCTTAGGTCCTGTTTGCGTTGACGGTCTTTGTAGGAGAAGATTCAACCACGAACTGTACGAGCTGTTCAGCGACATGAGCCTAGTCAGAGGACCTAAGGTGCCTGTGCCATGTAGAGCATATGGATAACTCAGCTCCGCCCCGAAGAGTTTTCGACTCCCAACCTGTGGGACAACGCAACAGACGCCATCGTTTAAGGTGGCGCACCCAGTTGGAGAATGGCCTAAACCAACGTGCGACACTGGAGGCAGCTAGCTAGAGACCGTGATAGATGGAGAGGCTTGTTGGTTGAGCCTCAGGTCCACCCCGGACTGTAGCGCCAAATGAAGGAAAAGAAGATATGAAACAGATGTCGGTAAGGTAAGATCAGCCAGCATCGTCGAAAAGATCGTGGCCAGCAAGCATCGTCTGACAACAGTGTTCATTGACTGGTATCGAGTTGTTGAGCACGGGACTTGGAGAAATCCTCGACATGCCATTCATCAACGCCCTCCAATTTTCCCAGGAACTGGTTTAAGCGGCAAGCGAGCATTTTGTCCAGAACCCAAATCTTTGCTATCGCCACAACGCACAGCCTGTTGACGTCAGTAGAACCAGGAAATTGACTCAAAAAATATTGTCGACCAGTCACATAGCTTGGAATACAGCATTTTTAATTTTGTCAGAGCTTAGTAAACACCACTCAGACTGTGCCAGATTGTACAGCCAGGCAGCAACCCCCGGTCAGAGTACTCCACAGACCGACCGACCACTCCAGTGATAGCTAATTTGATCCCATCGGCAAATGGCAACTGGACCAGATTTGAAAACGCGGTAAAAGCATTTTGATTTTGCTTTCACTGGGATTCACTGTTACTCAACCAACTGCTCCATCAAGTCGTACTGGAATACAGCATATTTTTACAAAAGTAACCCAACACCTCTTGTATTCTACTCCGTGAAAGATCTCTTTCCACTTGCCTTAGGCTCCCTGCGTTGCTAGTCCTTTCACCGAGAGCGGTCACTCACAAACCACGAAACCTAATAAAATGCCAAATAAGTCAGCCACGCCGCAAATTGCCACGTTTTCCCCTCAAACAAGGGTTCGTCCACTCACCCCCCATCCTTCTGGTTGCCCAGTCATCCATGGAGCGCGCTATCCAATCCACGTAATCTATTTCAATAACACACACGTGTCTCGCATTCAAAAGGACGAACGCAACAAGGCTCGTGGCACTTGCCATGGCAATTGTATCAATCACAGCTCCTCGACACAGGACATAGGAATATGAACAATGTTCGTCGATATATAAATGGGCAGCATTAGGCATGTCCGCCTAAAAAATTGGGGACCATGTTGGGATTGAGTACCTCCACGCTCCGTTCGTTCACTTATGCGTCCCTGTCTGTGACCTTGTTCAGTCTGATGGAAGCGGGCGGAAGCGATGTTCATGACGACAAACCAGGCCATCGGGGAGACGAGATGGTGCTTAATTACGTCACAGTTCATTTCCCTTTTTTTGCGATTATTGATTTTCAATTTTCTCGGCTTTTTTGCACTTTTACACCGGCAAAGAGAAGACAGTTGGCAGAGGAAGTGCGCGCTTCAAGCAATTATCTGCAAGTGAGCTGAGAGGATGAAAGGAAAGGAGAACAAAAAAAGGGACGTGGTTAGAGGGAAAAGTACGTGGGGTGTGAACTTTTTCCAGATGAACTCAGTTGGGGTTTTTCTTGGAGGTGGTGAAAACACGCCGAAAGAAAGCAATCCTTGTTAACAGTCTGGCGGTCGCTGCTCGTGGTAATCCCCTGTCTTTTTTAGGGTGTTTTGAGAGAATTAGGTCATTCGACGTCGAACGTGCTTATTCTGTTCAGGGAGGAGTTCAGGAGAGTTTTCGCATAACAGAAGTGAATTTACCATAATTTAAAAGTCTTCAAAGCGTCTTCTCAGACAAGGTTAGGTTGAAGTGGCTGACTGCTGCGCAGAAGGACAGCTGACACACTTAGGCCAAGCAATGGCTCATTGTGTTGGGTACCTATGCGTTTTTGATGAAGCGAAGAAGGATGCTAATTGTTATTGTTCCTCAGTTCAGACAAATTATCAGAGAAGTGGGCCCCCAGAAGCCTGAGTCTACGGGATGAGAGAGCACTGCAGCTGCATAGCAATTATTCAACGGTTCGTGCTCGTTCTCGTCCATGCAGCTTCTGCAGAAATCATTATAAGGAAGGCCTAGTCTAGAGGCGTGGGTTCCTAGGGCACTTAATCTGATCAAGCTAAGCGATCGTTTTGGATCAATCATAAGCCAGAGTTATTTGGTAATGAGGCATCCTGTGCCTGATGTCCACTCGGCGTTTATTTGAGCAAGCGTGTCAAGCTTTAGCAGATGTTTTCTGGTAGCGATAGGCATGGGGGGTAGGTCTCCGGCAAGAGTACAGAGTTTGTGCTCTTTCTAGCGACTTCGTCCGCTTCGCAAAGCTCTGATATGCCTCAGTGTCCCGTCACCCACATAAGACGGATGTTACAATACTTGGCCATCTCGTTAAGAGATTGGCGGAAATTGTCAGGCAAAGCCATGTCGGCTCTAATTTGAAAATGTATCATAATTGCATTTGACAGACAGACATTCAGCCTGTTCGCAAATTTTCTGGGATCCTGGGCCGAACAGAGCTTTATGCAGAAACGGTTGCCGTCGATTATGGTTACCTACACATCAGCCCTTCGCAGCATGCGAGTAAGAGGTTGGTTGGAAATTAAAGGAGAGAACTTCTCAGTTAGTCTAAGGAGAATAGAGTTCAGTAAATGTTTCAGGAAGTATCATTAGGTCTTGGATCGACGGAATCGGCAATGGAGTCTTTGATATCCTAGCATGCCCAAAGGCTGTAAACATTGAGATTCTATGACATACTGAGCATACTGAGCGACTTCTTAAAAGCTAATCGACTCAGATTTAAAGTACTTAAACTAGACATAATCTGAATCCAAGCACTGATCTTAAAGCAAAAATCGTACAGTCTCAATAACTGCCCTGATTAATGCCAATAACTGGCAAACTATAGTAAAAACTGTATAAAAAGTCTGGAACGAGGACTGACTTGTAGTCTGATTCTTATAATGGAAAGATATTTTGAATCATTGGGTGGTTTACCGTACATAGTGGTCAAAAATATCGCACGGGAAATTTAAAAAGAGGAAGTTGGACAACCTCTGGATTTTAACTTTCAGACTGTGAGGTGAAGTAGTGAACAAAATCAGTTTTCACCTCGCCGATAAAATAACGAGTTGAGACCAACCCCGAAGGGGGTCAACTGACAGTTTTCCGGGTAGTTGAGTAACAGTTTTCAATGAATTATACTGAGTTTTATAAATTACTAGCTGACCCGGCAAACGTTGTTTTGCCTCATAAGTTATTTCATGTGAATATTTTGAGAGTGTTAATGAAAAATTAACTAACTGATTGTAAGTGTATGAGGATGTGTATCTGACTGGAAGAGAAATAGAGCGCTGTCAGCGATGGCGGCCTATAAAAATAACTAAATACCAAGCATGAATTTTTTGAGTTCTATTATTTTAACTAACAAATTTCATATTACACTTCTCTTACATATTATGACAATTAAAAACATTTTCAGTCTCGTAGTGCAATGGAGTGTACGATATTTTTAGTGTGTCCATCTTTAGCCAACACAAACAAACTGGATGGCTTACCCACCCAAGAACATGCCACGTATAATTGTCCGTGTGAAAAACACAGTGCGTCCCAATCTAAGCCACAAACAGACATCGTTTGGCCATCTCAGTCTAATTGGAAATTGAACCCATTTGAATTTAATTGGCACATCTGTAGGAATAAAAGGGATTCGTGGAAGAAAACGTCTTCTCCACGGAACTTGCCATTCAAGATACTAATCGCGTGCCATTGCACAGTCGTGGTGGGTTTAAATTAGGAATTTTTGGGTCTACGACTTTATATAATTCGTGCGGTTTGCTAAGAGATGGCGCAACTTGTATTATTCCATTGGAACATGCGCTGGAAAGCTACTGCCATTGCACGCCATTTCAGTATATGCCATTCATTTGAAGCGTAAACAACAATAATTTTTTTTCATTGTTACTGGTGATGAAAAATGGATCCATTACGACAACCGCAAGCGCTGAAATCACCTGAAAGTCATAACAGAGTGCTGCCAACTAGTTTATCGCTGTTGTTCATGTCTTTTAATGCCCTGTTCAATGCCTCAATTGAATGTTTGTGTGCATTCATCTCAGATGATAATTCAGCACCGTGGCCTCGGACGATTGTCTTCTTATGTTGAACACTGCATCTGGATTATTTTGAATATTTAGTGGCAACTTAAATGCTGAATGAGCTGTCCTGCATCCATCCAATAAAGTTGCAGTGCCAGATGATGCAACGGCCAATGCAACGCCATTATTTGATCGAATTTTGGCGAGAAGTACCAATATCGCTGTTAAAAAAACAGCAATTGGTGGTAGAAGGGTGAAAATTGATTGTTTTATGTTTTTCTGATGCCGAAACATAAAAAATGTTGTCCAAGAAATGAAAAAAAATGGTTGTGTTGGACCACCCTTATCACTTAGGTGTACCTTCTGTATATCCAACAACATGTCATGAGAATTGGTTCATCCGTTTCGTAGAAGTTTTGTTACAAAAACTGTGACGCGAGAATTTTATGTATTTCAAGATTAGAAGAATGTATGATGTAGTGTCATGCGGGCTTTATTATGCTTCCCGAGTGAAATCGCGGGATTTCATCAAATCTCTCCAAATGTACGAGGTTTTGCCATACGTTATCCGGGTTTAGACAATTCACTGAAACTTTCGTTGAAATCTAGTTGAAACCCCCTCGAGTTCAGATTGCCATGCCGAACAAGTCTACAATATGAACATCAGTTTATTTTGAACATTTTGTGTGAATTTTCTCATTTCGTATCTCTCTCTCTCCTTCTCTCTCTCTCTCTATCTCTCTCTCTCTCTCTCTCTCTCTCTCTCTCTTTAAAGTTTGGTGTTCTCACACTTTTATTTTCTGTCAACAACCGGTTGTTTTGGCGGCCACTGCTAAATTGAGTGACATTTGAAATCACTTCAACTCGATGGTTCAACTCATGAGGTTTCAGTAAGAATTCATCCAAATCACGCGATTTCGGTTCATTGGAAACATGGTGCTATGTATTTATGCAATGCTTCTGTGTACATAACAAAGCTATGCTAACAACAACTTCACCCCAATTTTGCGGGACGTGTGCTTGCTCGGAATAGATATTGTCTTAGTATGCCCGAGCACCATTGTAGTTGTAGATTTTTAGAGAATGCAAAGAAAATCATTTGTTTCAGAAAACTCTCTGCTCATTCGTTGTAGCTCCGCAATTTATCCTCTTTCAGCGACCCTCTTGCAGAATTGATTTTTGTAAATAACAGAAGAGTGGTTGTGCCAAAAGAATAATTTTTCACCCGAATCCTTGATGACGTCTTAATGCCTGAACACATACATCGGCACAGACAATGCCAGCAGCTCATATGTAGACACATCCCTTCCACCCTTTCAACCAATTTCCACACTTACATTCCCTTCGGTAAATCATGCAAACTCCATTAATTTTCCTCGAAAAGTAATAATATTCTCGGGAATCAGGACACACTAGCGTCTCGTCGAACGCCTTATCGCAGTCAAAGAAGTCAATAAATTACACTATCCTGCATAGCAGTCTCATTGAGATATCAGGTGCAAAACAAAACCGAGACTCACACCCAGGCTCACGTGGAACCGCAGGAGCGACGAGAGCGAACAGACGCCATCGCCTGAAAGCGCTCCAGTTCATTGACGGATCTGCGAGTGTATTCGAAAGCGAAATGAATGGAGTGCTAATCGGACGGTTCATTAATCAAGTCACGAAGGACTGACAGCATCGAGTGGAGTAAGTGATTCCGTGGAACGCTGGCTGAAGTGCTGCAAGTCATTACGCGTTTGGGGAAAGATGTGACTGCCAAACGAGAAGGAGGGGGATTCTGTCTCGCATCAGGTAAATAGAGTGCCGACGCAGCGCACCATTGAATTTCTCAAAGTTTGGGCCTTGTGAGTTTGGAGAGGCAGGCGAAGAGGTGTGTATGCAGTACGAGCGCAACGCCATCTGACGAAGGCTTCAGCAGTATCGTATCCTTGTCAATTATTCACTGTACTTGCATACGCATTATAAACGCCTGAGGCTTTGGTGCGTCCGTTGACACATTTCCATTCCCTTAAGACGACAAGTATGGCGTGGCTTGCCAAACACGCTTAAAGATGCAATTCAATCAAAGTAATGTATCCTTACGACCGAGTCAATAACTGCTGACTGAATCATATTTTCTTGGCGACAGGCTCTCGTTAATCGCAAAAAAAAAAAAGAAAAACTGTAGCGAAACCCAGAGCAAGTCCATCCCTTATCCCAACACAATCAACTTGGCACTTGTTTGTTAGCAAATTGAATTGACTCGTTGGCACGATATGATGAACAACTCCTACACGACAGATATGTGCGCATAAGTGTGCGGAGTTGGGTGTCGGCTGTTGGGTGTTAATAATTTGCCAAATGAATGCGACAAATTGCATGTTTGAGTTGTTGAAATGAATTGTTTGCCTTCGGGGGGCGTGGGCGATGAATGTGCGACATTGACTTTGCACTGATTCAGTTTACTGCACTCTCTCACTGCTGCAGCAATTGAATTAGTCCGAATAACTGGGTGTGGCCTGCGCAATAATACACAATTATGGCATTTTGGTTGGAGTGCGTTTTGTGAATGCGAACTGGTAGAGGCTTCCTAATAAATTTGTGCATTTCATTTCGGTAGAGATGATTGACGTAAATTCTTAAAATTGAATGAAGTATTTAAGCAGCATGTACTGCTATGCGTCCTTGACTCGAAGCTTGTGCGAAACATGAAAAGGAACGGCAGTGTCGAGGAGTTTTACGTGTGCTCTACGAATCAGCGAACTTATTGGAGAGGAACGGTTGAAGCCCTTGAATTTACACTGGAGATGAAGAGACTTAATGTATTTTGGCACCACTTTGAGGTCCCGTAGGAGTGTGGATCGGGTCTCGGATGGAGTGTGCATGCATCAGCGGTGGGTTAAGAACAGCCCCCACAGCTCTGAACACACTCCTTAATCTAGCGCCGATTGACTTAATATTGAAAGCCCTACATCTGCCAACTTTACTGTTTTGCACAACTCTAGTTGTCTCGAATCCACATGAATAAACACAAAAGAACCAACGGCTGATAAGACGGAAATAATATGGAATCTGCACCCACTTCAGCAGTGCCGCTCCAAGTAAGCATCGATGAAATCAGCATGATTGGGGCAGAATTTCCATTACAAATTGATTAAATATTGAACAAAATTTCTGGACATTTTGAAACGAAATAAGTGGAATTGGATATCATCTTGATTGGGGACTTACGCCAGTTACCACCAGCCCGAGCTACTCCAATTTATAAATGGATTAAGCGAATATCAGGTCCAATTTTGTGGATTGTCTCAAGTCATACGACAAGCCAATGTACAGTTTTCGTCACTGCTAACCAAAACGGGTGACAACAGGACATAAGATGGCAATGAAATACATCTGATGGAAACACGGTTCTGGACAGCAAAAGACGCTGAGAGACTATGGCCACATCAATCAATCCATCATGTTAATTTCATTCATAAGTTTACAAAGTCCGCCACCGTATAAGATTTTATATATTATATAAAAAGCAAGTGTTACACAAAACAAAGTGTTGGCAACTCAGATGAAGAAGAAAGAGAGAGAAGTAGAAGGACAAAATCAAAGGAGGACACTCTGATTGTGGCTCTGTGGCAAGGCAGTCGAATTGAAGAAGAAGTGTAAAGTACAAAGCAATTATAAATTAAATTAACCGTGAGAATCTGTTTTTTTTTCTTATACATAAAACAAGTGTTATTTAAAATAATTATTTTAAGCAAAGGGAAATAACAACAAGAACCCTTAGTTCAAGCAAAAAAGTAAATAAAAAGGCAAATAAATAAATTAATAAAAAAATAGATGAATCAAAAAGAAGTAGTAATACATAATATAAATAGCAAATTAATTATTTATGAAGTAATGAATAATTTGTTATTGTATTAGACAATTAATTGTATAGACAGATACATAAATAAACAATTCGATGAGTAAACAAATAAATAGATAAGTATGTAGCAAACAAAAAATAAACCTCTGTCTTGACGGTTATAGTTATTAATTTATTATTAAGCTCGTTAACTAGTGGAATATCATAAAACACATCTGCCCATAAATCATTCGGTAATCACATGAATCCAACAGAGATCAATTCAACAATAACTTTACAGTGTAAATCGCGGGTAGAGTGATGCCAAGGAAGGTTGAGCGTCATTCTGAGAATCTTGTTTTGTTGTCAATGTAATATTTTTATGTGACCCTCAGCGCAATCACCCCATACTTGAAAGTAACTTGTGTAAGAGTATTTTATTGTTATTTGAAAGTGAAGATTTTCTATTTACATAAGGATACAACATTTTAAGAGCCCGTTTTATGCCCGTTTTATGGAGATTCTTTATAATGTGTCATTTAAAAGTAAGACCATGTCCACATGGTATACATCTGTATCTAAACATTTTTGTCTAGTATGTAAGTTTATAATGAATTTGGAAATAAAAATGAATTAAAAAAAACATCTGTATCTAAAAAATAACACTTAGATGAGAAAATTAATTCATTCGCCAAAGACAGTTATTTTGGATTTCAAAGTGCAGAACAACAAGCATTTACACACAAAATTGCAAATGGCTGTTATCGATACTAGTGGGCTACGGTAGGTATGAAAAAGCTTTTGCAATCAATAAACCTCACATTATAACAACACGCATCGACGTGTCGGTGTAGTGGAATATGGCTTGAACAGAAAGTAGTGTTACACCGATTATTGCAACTTACAGCGATCTCGTGCGGGAAGAGGCCTGACCAGCCGTGGAGGAAGGCCTTCACCTTGTGGGTGGTTTTTCCTCCCGTACTATCCACCAACTGTTAAATAGTGAAAATAAGACGGTAGTTCGCTTTTTAATTTGCTTCACAAATTTTATTAACTTATAGCTAACAATATTGGCTTAGCCTAACTTACAACTAACATCTAATTCAGAAAAAAAAAATGAGAATTTTGAAATTCAGTGCTTCTATAGAGGACCAAAAGATATGGTCATTTATGGTCGTTTAGTGAACAAAATTAACAGAAGATCGAAGATCAAGTATGTTTTCTCTGGGACTCGAACTGGTTTTCCGCCGATCTCGACGTGCAAAGTTTGCGTGAGCACGAACGCGCACCGCCGTGCACCACTGTTGACTTCTCAATATGATCTAAAAAATGTAGTTTAGCAACACCGTCCGTTCGATGTATACCAATTAACATTCGTGTATGCACTTCAAGCAATAACTATGGATTGATGCCCTGGGCTTAATTTACTTCTACTACTCATATCGGCTACCAAATTTGCGAGTTTCTGGTGTACTTCAGAATGATCCTCTGGAACGGCTTATCAATGTCCGGATGGGGCTGCGAATATTTCTCGATCTAGCTCGCTTCTACACCACCGTCCATACTCATGCAAAGGAAAAACCTGAAATAACTGTGGAAAAAAAATAAAAGGAGGAAGCGGTAATTCCTCCCTACCCATCTTCACTGGTTCATAAAGTCATAAGAAAAATAACTGTTTACTGCAATACTTTTTTTTTAATTTTCTCTATGCTCTATGCACCAATCTCCATCTACGAAGTCAAAATGCAACTGACGTACATAGTTCCAACTGTGCTTTGCATCGGCTGAAGTGTGGAGAGTTACGGATCTCCACAACATCATGCCATCGGCGTTGCCGCAAATTCCCAGTACCACTTCAGAAAAGATCAAAGTCACGGATTCAAACCTGAGTCCCAACGATCCGAGCAAGAGCTAGACGAAGAGCACCACCATCGCAAAATTATCTAAGACTGCCCCCCCCCCCCCCCTACACCTTAAACCTAAATATACATAAATCCTAATTTGAAGATAGGCGAGAATCCTTAAAGCCTTTGGGCCTTATAGTAGAGGGACAAATAAGTCGTCACGCTGCACATATGATTGAAAATAAGATCAAACGGTCTGCTGTGCCAATTGCATTATCGCACGTAACGACTATGGAAGGACCTTATACAAGAGGTGCAATATTTATCATGGACGAAGAACATCGATGGTAACTTTACGTGAGGAGTTACAAAGACAGTAGATATTGTCATTAATCGGCTTAACCTGTCTCTGTAGCTCCGGCTAGATTTCATTAGTGCTCGGAGGGGATTGTCTTAATGTTCCGAAAACCGACGCACCTGGTAGTGCAGCGGTCAAACACTTGGCTGAAGGATGACGACAACATGGACATAACAAATTTGTATTGCGTCGTACGATTCAAGCGCCCCAATGTCGATTTACAACAAGCAAATCCGCTGTCTGTGAATACTGCCCACAAGACCCTACAAGACCGATCGGTGACATATGCTGAGTGAGTGATGCAGGATCAGCAAAAAATATTTATCCTTGCTTTATCCTTGACAATGAAACCGCGCGACATCGCAATCAGCGTTAAATTGTGGTTCGGCGGTGTCATAGGTCAGTACTTTTTGGAAGAAACATCGATCCCATTGCCATCACCATCAACGGGCAGAGACGGATGTCAACGATATGTGACCTCAAAAGGGCAACTCAGAGCAGATGCCATAATGAACATTCTCCACGAGCGACTAGAGGCCATGGTTCCCTCACGCAGAGGCGACGTAACTGGCCACCGAGACCGTGTGATTTGATAAATCGTCCATAAAACTTATTAAGTCTGTAGCAATTCAGACAATCGAGTTTCTCCAAGCGTGGCTTACACCAAATCCCCTTCAAATTAATCTAATTCAAAGGCAACCTCGAAAACGGGCGTCTCCATTTCCACGAAATCTCGGGCGCTTGTTTCGTATTGCTGCACTGTCACGTCGATCCTCATCCTCGCGGGGAAATTGTTCTCCCATTTGTCTGCTTATCCTTCGAGGAGACGGCTCCCCCAAAACTCCCCGAATGAGGGCCCATCCCATTAACATTTTCTGTTTATTGTTCGTGTTTGTGCCTTTGCTCATTCCTAATATGTGCCGCCGTTGTCGTATTTCTTCGATTGTGCGCCATTCATCCCCGTCTTCCATTCGCAGCACACAGCAAATACATCTCCTAATGCTCTCATTTGCTGGAGACATTATAAATGAGTATATTAGGGGGACACATGCTATGTGCGGAAATGTACACATGTAATTGATACATGCGAGGGGCGGGAGGGTTCAATCATTTATCTTTCGTTGCGTATTTTTGTATAGATTATCACCGAGATTGTGACTACGCCGAATGCCTGTCATTTTCTGTTCGCATGCGGAGGGAGAAGACAGTCGTTGGGGGAATTGACTGTTATGTGCCCTATTTCCTTTTGCTTTCAGTGAAAGGATGCTTTAATGAGATAATCTTATCCAAATCGAATCCGAGAGGGAATTGAACTCCAGTCTTAATTGAAGGCAATCGTGATGATGCGCCTGAGTTCGGGCGCTGACAACGAGTTCACTGTGCCAGATTTTCCGGGAATTACTTTTGTCAACATGTACTCCTTTGAACACGATGACAGGAAGTGGCATACTCTCGTTCGCTTCTTCTAATTTTCACGGAACTGTAACTCCAGTGCCATTATGTTTCTGTTAGGGGTTCGGCTGTGCGGATGTCTGTCACCATTGGGCAGTCAAAGGCAGGTGCGCTGTAGACTTTCAGGGACACTTTCCTAGGTTACAACTTGTGGAAGTTGTCAAATGTTAAGCTCACCGACCCGCATGGAGACTCTTTCGCCGAGGTACATGGAACCATAAAATTAATCACCAAAAAGTCATGAAATTCAAAATTTGTCACGGAGCCCGAGTGACCATTACTTTGAATCGCGTTGTCACGTAACGAACATACAACCAACGGTCACGTCCTGAGTACTACAATAGAAGACACCGAGTTCATTAAAAATTAAATTTACGAACAACTTTTGTTTTAAATCAAAGCAGACACTTCAAACTCACTGCAGCTGTGGGGGCACATGACATCAGTCGTTCTGTGGAAGAGGTTTCGATTTCGAAAAATCCATGGCCCAGGAGAATTTACTTTGCCACTGTGCGTCTGGACACGTTGTACGGAGTCCTTTGGGGCGAAACTTCCCCCGGCTACAGCAATTAGGATGCTTCATTAATTCATACAATCCAACGGAGCATTTGTGTAACAAACCGTAAGGCATCTATGTGTCTAGGTACCGCCACAGATCTCCTATCGAACCGAGCGCCCCCCCGGCATGACATGCCTTATTAATGAGATAAGCCTCTGACCAACTTTGCCGAGTTAGCAGACTTTACTCTCAGTCTGACAAAACAAATTTCCAAAGGATTTCGCATCGTCGGTGGCTGACGAGGGTGAGCGAAACGAAGATCGTCAAGGGTTCAAGAGCCGCACGCATTCAGTATTGATTTTGCGTTTTATGACTATGGATAACAGCGGTCTGTGCGAAGCACCTTCCCCTGTCAACCCATGCAATTGCAAAGCAAATCGGTTACGAATTTAATCGTTTTTATTATGAGCAGAACAATACATAGACAACAGAATAACAATACTGGTGTGGTCTAGTTGGGAAGGGAGTCGGAGTCGTTGGACTAACGGCCTGCGTTTGGTCTGCAATAGGACATCAGCTCGGACATAGAGCATGACTTCATGCAGCACTCATGGACAACGCCCAGCCTCCTCCGGCGGGTCTGAACCACTGACTTACTCTCCATGTTGGTCAAAAACGGCCAGCTCTCCAGGCCCGATGTTGCATCGTCTGCGCCGTCTAACTCCCCGTCAGAGTCCAAAGGGTCCAAAGGATCAACTGAAGCAGACAACAAGTAAAACATTGCACGATTTTTCTACACACACACACCAGGTGATACTCACTTGATTTCTTGGCTCTAGTGCCAAAGCTGTTCACGCAGACGAGCGACAGGACAGTGTTTAGTTCCTTGCCACAGGCCCGTACGCCTTGAGCGGAAGGACTGTTGAGGCAAACAAGCACCAGCACCAAGCACAACCCACTCCAGATTCCGATAATTTTGCTCGATGAAGAGGCCATGGTTTCGGTGTTTGGTCTTTGCTTAGGATGGTTCCTTCAGAGAACAAGAAACTAATCTAATGCCTTGCACCTATCGGCATTACGTATTTATACCCGAGGCAGTTTCCCGCAACCTTGGCGGCACTACTAGCGCCTAATTTCGACGCCCCCACAAAGTTTTGCAATGCAAATGTGTGCATATATAGTCTATAATTTATTCCACCTCTCATGGCAGTCACTTGACTGCAAATTGATGAGTAGACACGGCTGCGGGGAGGCAGGTGGCGTCTCGTGTACCGGAGACATCGTAATTATGCCTTATCCTTTAAATAGAAGGATATTTAATGCATCACTTAACACTTCTTCACTTTGCATGGATTGTTCGAGAGCGACACAGTGGATCCAGAGACTAGATGGAATCATAAGCCGCTTGCACCTAGGTAATCGGGTGTTACTTCACCAGAACTGGGCCCTATTCTCAAGAAATATGTTGCAGTCAGCACGATTTAAGTCAGAGCCGTCTACTAGCCACTTTAAAATTTCTCGAACCTAGAACTTAGAATTGTGTATGTATAAACTAACTCTCTGGCATATGTGAAACATTTTTCTTGACGAACAGCAGTTGTCAAAGCTATCAATGGCACACAGACTGTCCGAATATTCAGTCACGCTTGCGGAACGTGCGAAAATAACTAGAAAATATCAAAATTTCGTCCCAAGTCCTGTCGTCATCATGATTTCAGTGTGCAAGCGCCCCGTCGCTATGTGGAACATTTTGAGTGCGAATGTACTCTTTTGGACCTGGCCTCCAGCCAGAAAGAGATTGGTGCGAAGAAATAATAGCCGCCGTAGGAGCTAGTACCGAAGCGCGCATAGAACCGATCAGTTGAACTGAGCATCACCAGAATTATTCGGCATATTTTGCGATTAGATTTGCGCCAACATCGGTCCAAGACTGTGGACACAAGAGTTGAAACAGGTAGACCATAAGATCTGGATTTTACCCGAAAAATCATGCTTTTGTACTATGAGACAGTCCACATGCATACGCTGTAGAGATGGCGCAGACCAGGATGCCCGAAGCCTTGAGTTGCGATGTTGGATGGCGTCGGGCGGTTCGCGATCCGCATAGGTGGAGCGAGTTGCTGATGGAGGCCAGCATCGGATCTCGTTTGTCGCGCCGATGATGGTGATGAAGGCAGTCCACAAGTGTCAATGCAAGTCTACAAAGTTTGGCTCTTTGGTGGGGTTAATGGCACGCCGTCATCATGGAAGAAGGAAAGAGACACCGTTGCCGTCGATGTTCTGATGTATAGCGCGATGTGAATCGGATTTCTAAGCGAACTAACTGAACAGGCTAAACTGGCTGAAATGATTGAACTCACTAAACTGACTGAACTGACTGAACTGACTGTACTGACTGAGCTGACTGAACTGACTGAACTGACGTAACTGACTGAACTGACTGTACTGACTGAACTGACTGAACTGACTGAACAGACGTAACTGACGTAACTGACTGAACTGACTGTACTGACTGAACTGACTGAACTGACTGAACTGACTGAACTGACTGAACTGACTTAACTGACTGAACTGACTGAACTGACTGAACTGACTGAACTGACTGAACTGACTGAACTGACTGAACTGACTGAACTGACTGAACTGACTGAACTGACTGAATTGACTGAACTGACTGAGCTGACTGAAATGCCTGAACTGACTGAGCTGACTGACTGACTGAACTGACTGAACCGACTGAACTGACTGAACTGACTGGACTGACTGAACTGACTGGACTGACTGAACTGACTGAACTGACTGAACTGACTGAACTGACGTAACAGACTGAACTGACTGAAATGACTGAACTGACTGAACTGACTGGACTGACTGAACTGACTGGACTGACTGAACTGACTGAACTCACTAAGCTGACTGAACTGACGTAACAGACTGAACTGACTGAGCTGACTGAAATGACTGAACTGACTGAGCTGACTGAACTGACTGAACTGACTGAACTGACTGAACTGACTGAACTGACTGAACTGACTGAACTGACTGAACTGACTGAACTGACTGAACTGACTGAACTGACTGAACTGACTGAACTGACTGAACTGACTGAACTGACTGAGCTGACTGAAATGCCTGAACTGACTGAGCTGACTGACTGACTGAACTGACTGAACCGACTGAACTGACTGAACTGACTGAACTGACTGAACTGACTGAACTGACTGAACTGACTGAGCTGACTGAAATGCCTGAACTGACTGAGCTGACTGACTGACTGAACTGACTGAACCGACTGAACTGACTGAACTGACTGGACTGACTGAACTGACTGGACTGACTGAACTGACTGAACTGACTGAACTGACTGAACTGACGTAACAGACTGAACTGACTGAAATGACTGAACTGACTGAACTGACTGGACTGACTGAACTGACTGAACTGACTGAACTGACTGAACTGACTGAACTGACTGAACTGACTGAACTGACTGAACTGACTGGACTGACTGAACTGACTGAACTGACTGAACTGACTGAACTGACTGAACTGACTGAATTGACTGAACTGACTGAGCTGACTGAAATGCCTGAACTGACTGAGCTGACTGACTGACTGAACTGACTGAACCGACTGAACTGACTGAACTGACTGATCTGACTGAACTGACTAAACTGACTGAACTGACTGGACTGACTGAAATGACTGAACTGACTGAACTGACTGAATTGACTGAACTGACTGAGCTGACTGAAATGACTGAACTGACTGAACTGACTGAAATGACTGAACTGACTGAGCTGACTGAACTGACTGAACTGACTGAACTGACTAAACTGACTGAACTGACTGGACTGACTGAAATGACTGAACTGACTGAACTGACTGAACTGACTGGACTGACTGAAATGACTGAACTGACTGAACTGAGTGGACTGACTGAAATGACTGAATTGACTGAACTGACTGAACTGACTGAACTCACTGAACTCACTGAACTGACTGAATTGACTGAACTGACTGAGCTGACTGAAATGACTGAACTGACTGAGCTGACTGAACTGACTGAAACGACTGAACTGACTGAACTGACTGAACTGACTGAACTGACTGGACTGACTGAACTGACTGAACTGACTGAACTGACGTAACAGACTGAGCTGACTGAAATGACTGAACTGACTGAACTCACTGAACTGACTGAACTGACTGAACTGACTGAATTGACTGAACTGACTGAGCTGACTGAAATGACTGAACTGACTGAGCTGACTGAACTGACTGAACTGACTGAACTGACTGAACTGACAGATCTGACTCAACTGACTAAACTGACTGAACTGACTGGACTGACTGAAATGACTGAACTGACTGAACTGACTGAATTGACTGAACTGACTGAGCTGACTGAAATGACTGAACTGACTGAACTGACTGAACTGACAGATCTGACTGAACTGACTAAACTGACTGAACTGACTGGACTGACTGAAATGACTGAACTGACTGAACTGACTGAATTGACTGAACTGACTGAGCTGACTGAAATGACTGAACTGACTGAACTGACTGAACAGACAGAACTGACTGAACAGACTGAACTGACTGAACTGACTGAAGACCGAAGTCTGGCACTAAATATCTCCCAGGCGGAAGGATTATTGAATTGTTTCGGAGGTCGTTCGCAGGGCTCGCTTGGGATTAAGGGCGAAAATTTTTTACGTCAGGAAGTACTCTCGCGAAAAATCTCGCGCATCAGTGTTAACGACACCTGGAGCCATGTGCGATACAAATTCAGGCTTCGCAGACCTTCATGAATACGAACCATTCCATTGCGGACCGCTGATAACATGAGTTTTAAAAACGATTCAAAGGAAAAGTCCGCCTTGTGGGAATTGGGGGTTTGCATACGCGTACTTACACGCACCCTCTTTGTCCGTAATCGGCTTACATTTTTCATCGCCTTTTAATAAACAAAAATATGAAAAAAAAGAAAAGAAGAATGAAAACTCCGCGATAAGGACACCATGTGTCGTAATTTCTGGGAACAGATTTCACACAAGTCCTTACACCAGGCTGTGTGAGGTCCACGCTGTCATAACTCGCTTTTACGAGTGCGGATAATAATTCGCCCAAATGATTCATTTTTGTCTCCGATAGCGCAGATGAGGGTGATGGCGTCCACACGCCACACTTCATACAGCCTACACACACGAGAACCCGCACGAGTATGAGTTGCGATTTCTTTTCCCGCCGTCGCGCACAGCGTGGTCGTCGCCTTCGGTGACCTTCTTTCGGTCGGCTTGCCACGGCATTTAAATTCGTCCGAGATACAAGCGTGAGTACGTCTATTTGACTGGCACTGGGAACTGTGAATGGGGAAGGAAAGTGCGCCATATAAGGATTCCTCCCGTTTATCGGTTAGTGTATTCTTTCATTGATTGAGCATGGAATTCGATTGGTCGTTCGGTTGTAGCTTGATGACGGAATGCTTTGTTGACGGTTTGAAGAGTCCTGTCGTCGGCTTGTCTCGTCCTTGAATGCGGTTGTGCTCTTTGATTGCTTTATGGGCGGAATATCGAACATTGAGGTCGAACATTGAGGTCCTTTGGGGATGTAATGATGGAGTGAAGGTTAAATTAAATGGTTGGTCCTTAAGCTGGCCTAAACTGCCAATATGTGTCCGAGGCCATTTGGGTTTGATTAGCGAAGAGATTTGAATAAACTCTTCTATTTTTCGAGACATAAGGGGGACTAACATAAGATAAGCACTTCGGAAATAGTGGGCTTTTATGGCAAGCTTTGAATGATTTCATTTGGTTTCATCTTTGTTTGTTTGATTGAGGAGTGAGTCGAGACATTTCCTTTCTCAGCCCAATAACAACTAACCCTTAATCTGCTGCATGAACAGAATGACTCGGGAAGGCAGACGCGTTGGTTACGCTTTCAAAGAACTGACATCTATTGTGTGGATCTGGGCCTCAACCAAAAACCTCCCCAGCAAGCGCGATCTCTGCCTGGCTGCCTACCCACTGACTACCTTCGACTAAACAAAACCTTCTCCTGATTGACGTCTCGTTAAAAATATCCATTATCGTGTGTGTGCTGAGTTCTGTCACCCCCGCTAATCACATCAACGGATCAAAAGTTCATAGCGTTTATTTGCATTTGCCTGCACACTCACGTGCTTGACCTCAATCCATTAAGGGCCGCAGGAAGGACAAACATGGGCAGCTGGTCTTCCTGTAGTAACCAAAACAAAAGGTCAGTAGTTTCTTTCTCATGAGAATCTACTCGACGCGCTCCTCGAATCAACACACACTCTCTGCTCCTTCCTCTCTCTTGCTCTCTTTGGATTGTCAGATCTCTCACCTGGGTTGTCTGCGAAGAGCAGACAGCTTTGGCTGCAATTCTCTGTGCCAGCTGGGAACGATTCCAAGCAACCCCAAGGCGCATGCTCATAAAATCACAGAAATCAATGTCGGCAGCTTACAGGGGAAATACCTTCCATCCTTCTGTCACTTGAAATTCTTCCCTGTAACCTAAGTGTGGGCACCACCCTCGAACTCTGGCACAACAGTCACAACAAGACCGACTCCCACTCTCCCCCGTTCTGAGTGGGTTAATCCGTAGATTCGCTGCCAGTTGGAACACAATTACCACTCTCTGCGGATCCATTAACCTCCATCAGCTCGTGCTGGTTGCGAAGCGTATACTTCAGACACCTGCAGTATCCACCCCGTGGCTACAAATCTTGCGAAAGTCAATAGGAAATTGTTCCCTGCTCTACGTGTGTTTTAACGGCACATACGAGTTCATTAAGTCAAATTTCCTGCGTGTGTATTACGGTGATTACGTAACCTAATGAGGGATGTAATGACTCCTTCCTAGGCGCCACGCAATATTCATCTGCGTTCAGATGATGGCGCGGGCACATACGAAACCCGGCGAAGCGGTGTGACTTTTGCGAATTTAAGGCTTATTTCGGTAATTTGTGGGATGTTCGGTGACAGCTCCCACGCCAAAATGTGAGCTATTTTCGAACGACAAAAAGTATGTTCTACGTGCTCTCACCTTAATGGAAGATTCTGTGCTGAATAGCAGATGAGAGGAAAGCAGATATGTCGGTTCGTTGGCTGGATCGGGTTCGTAGAGCCCCCTTGCAGTGGTTAAAGAAAATATCCTGCTTAGGCGATGAGAGAGAGTCCTTCAAACTATGCAACTTCTCCCACAATGTGGGAACTATTTTTATTATCGTCCGGGGGGTTATTTGGTTGAAATGCTAAAAGGTTCCAACTGATTGTGGAATTCAATTCTTTTCAAACGGAAGTCGGCCTTGGCTTGACAATGGGACATCTTGTTAACCGAATTTTAAGACCATTCGCGTTTTAAGCCGCAATTGGGAACTATGCCGGATCTTAAAACTTACATCTTATGGGGGCTTTCATGTGAATACTTGCAATTTCACGTGTTTGCCTCTTGCCATAGCTACAGACACGCATAGCAGCTTAACGTCGCCTTAAAATCCCGTGGACGCAGCAGACCGAGTAAACGTCTAAAGCCTCTATTATTCGGCAAGTACAAGCACAGCATCCGTTCTAGAAAATCGAGTAAAAAAGACCAAATGCTCATAATAATTACGGCAATGCTCTTAAATGATATCGAAGCGCAGGGCATCTCCCTGCGGATGATTGCTACTGGAGTATATGCGGCAAGTATCACAGGCAGGCGACTATGAGGAGTTAACGTAGACGTTAGACCTTAAAAAAATGAGTGATATCAAATGCAGACAGTAATAATGCAAAAGGGTCATTCCAGATAAGAGACACCATATTTTTAAAGATTTTGAAACCTCATATGAAAGAAATCGTCACAGGAAACCCAACTCGGGATCAGGACAAAATTTATCAGGCCATCATAAATTTTACGCGATGCAACGTGAGCGAACCTATGTGTCGAGAAAGGAACTCGGTGGAGGACCGAATGTCTCTATGGAGCACGGTGTTCAGAAGGTATTTCGGCCAAAGGAGTTTATGGACAACGGTGTCTAGAGAGCGTTGCAGCGAGCGACTCTCTGGACAAGGGTGTCGAGAAAGTAACGGCATCCTTAGATTTGATGGCTGCCTGGCTGTCCGAATCGTTCACGATATTTGTGCCTGATTTTGCATTCTGTTTAACCGCTACTGTGATGTGGTAGTCGGAATCGGAACGACTGTTGAATATTCATGTCCTCAGAGTGGGAGCCGACTACATAATGACTCTGCTCGTGAATGTGTAGTTTCCAAAGGCCGACATGGCAGGATCGCTGACATAGGCAATGACCTTGCACTCTGTCCTTTCCAATGTTTGTAGAAATTTATTTTTCATATGATGGCGTGACAGCGTCATGCCGTTTGCCGTCACGGCATACGAGTCGGTTTTACTCCCAAAGTGCGCCAGCAGATGTTTCCCATCAAATGTGTATGATCCCGCTTGCTAATCTTTCAGCACTCACTCAGCGACCTTTTTCGGTTTCTTAGGGAATGTCTCTGGTACTATTACTTCGGTATTAATAAATGTGTGTCAGTGTTTTCAGGAAATGAAATAATTTGAAGGAATGATGTGTTAAGGCACCCCAGTCTCCTACCACCTCAAGTCTATTGAATCCCCTTGCATCACTGAATGACTCAATACGTCATAAATTTGAATTTCAAATATTACAAGATTCTCTTATCGTAAATTTCCCCTGGCATATGCCACCCATTTTGTATCGGTCGTAAATTTCCACACATCTACGTGACAGCAGACCCATTTGGTAAATTGACTTTGACGTGGACCTTGGCCTCATCTGAATGGATGACCTGGGCTTTGTCATCAGTCCCAGAGCTACTAACTATTCCTTATCGTGTGTCCTTGTACAATTCATTAGCGCCATCTATTCATAGAGGCAACGACACTTTATGCTGCACTCTATGCGTAGCGGCACATTGAGGTGCCTGGCGTTGCATCGGGAGATCTTGATAATTTTCTACCGCGCTTACCCCACACTCTCAGAGCCCAATTAACTTATATCCAATAGTTCTTATAAACAGCGTGTGTACGTTTTTCGAAATGTCAATCCCATTATTCCCGCACTAAAGGTTGTCTGAAATCAGCTGCATTGCATGCAATTTCCCTTGCAGCTTTCTTCTCGCGTTTCTAGCTTCCGCTTAAAATACGAACCAGTTACGATTCTTACGTAATTCCATTTCCCATTCCACACATTCTTGAAGTACACAAATGCACCATCTGTTAATTTGGCAAACAAACATTTCCCCGGAAATCAATAGTCGCTTTCCACTCAACTGGCAATCCGCCTCGATGCTCCCGTGCTCCTGTGTCGTATTTCATTTCGGAAAGTGCACCCAACCGACTTCCGTTTTGTTGTGTGAAGTGATGGAGCTTACTTAATTTCCATTTCAATTTTCATGACCTCGCCGAAACTAAGCTTGAATCCTTCTGTTGGTCAATACCTGCCAGCAAGAGCTACCTGAACTCTTGATCGAAAATGAAACGATTCTCTTTCGCGCTTCATAGTTCGCCGAGCATTGGTGAACTCTCTCTCTCTCTCTCAAAAATTTAAGGCGAACCTTGAATCGTTTCAAAGTGAAAAGATACAGGATAACGTTGTTGTGGGTAGAACAAAGGAGTACAATCGAAAAGCTGTCTCCCCGCACCGCACGGCGCATTGTGCAACGCCAACCGAACACACAGACACCAGAATGGCATTTTCCCACAGTTGCTCATGGCCCCTTCGAAATGTAAACGGCACGGAGGGTGGACGTGTGGTTCCAATTCAATTGATTTCTTTTCTTTGCTGCAGCAGTTTGCCAGTAGTTTTGCACAATCTGAGTTTGCAATACTGGTTGTCGTCTAGAAATGGGTTTTCATAATAACCCCCGTGGGGTGAAAAATAAAACGAGAAAGCTCGTGATGCAGACGTAAACATCATGTATGTTGCTCCCGCTGGGATGCGCTCTATTCACAGAGCAACAGAGTTCAACTAGCAGTGTGTGAGATTAGATGGGAATCTACCCTTCGGTGGGGACACGCACTCGACTGCAAGGTTGTGCCCTCGTTCCACCGGTGATCAGACACCTGCCTGAGGTGTGGTGTCCCTTCTTAGGGGTCGTGGCCGTTTCTAGGCTGTGAAAGTGAGAAACTGTGGCTACCTGTGTGCATGGTCTTAAATCGATTTTGGAATCGACGCCTCATGAGGCGGGACATGAACTCGGTGTAAGTGTCCTTGAAAGTTTAATTGTATCGATATGCCTGAGGCGAGGAGGGCGCTGTGGCACACCAGATTCAGTGTGGGACAAGTCGCACCCCATTGAAAGCAGAATAACTGGAATATTGACGTTAAGAAACTCCCATGGCTTTGGATTAAGATCCTATGTGAGGGGACTTTCAGTTGTTCAAGGATCTTTAGACTGCGACACGATAGTTATCCACTTTGGATGAGTTTTTTTGGTGGGACCCCATAGAGAAATGAATGAGAAAAGGATGAGTTTTTTGGTGTAACCCTGTGGAGAGATTTATGTGACATTCTACGACATTGTTTGTCATATGTACGAGTCTGAAGTGTAATCTTAAAACTGAGACAAAGGCAATGGGGTTGTTGTTCAGAGGCCAAAGGGAGTTGAGGTGTACATCTGAAAAATAATAACGTCTGTTCAAAATAACGAAAGTATTTTGAGAAGAAGAGAAGAGATTCAAAGAGATTCTTATCTAAGATTTAAATTAGGATTCGAGGAAGTTGGCTGGGTTTCTTTCGCATACGCACAACTTGCTCAAGTCTGCTGGCTGAATTGTCAAGGTGACTTGGTTACTTACTTAAGGTGGCGCTACGGTGAACCTGCTACAACCAAGCATCTCCAGCCAACTCGATCTTTGCCAGCTTTCTCCAGTTTCACACGCATACTTTGTTGTGGTCCTTTTCCGCGTGCATGATTTGCATGCAGAGAGCACTGCACAGTTGCAGTTGAATAATCACTTTAGTTTGTTCCTTGAAGAGGATCTTCGGCTTCAAGGCTTCTTCCCGTGTTGGCTATGGGAAAGGAGCAGTTTGATAGAAAAATTCCATATCAATTCCATTATCAGCTTCGTTATTAACGATCTTATTTACAAGCTCTTCTTCATCAATCCACTGCACTTGTTATTGTGTTCGTCTTCAACATGCGAAGACAAACAGTCTTCATAATTAATGGTTCATTGTTTTCGATCTATGTAACGCTAATTTAACTTCGCCTTGGGTGCCGGGACACTGTGACAATTGCAAAGCCGACGAAATCGCTAGGCACATCCACCCAAACAATAGAAGGTGTTCCACGATCCATGCCAATCGCTACAGCTCACCATCTATTCAAAATACCCACAATCAACATCACAAATCGGAAATGGCTAGAAGGTACCACTTGTCTTAAAACAAAGGAAATATGGCCATCGCTTAATATCGATAACGATCTTATCTTAGACTAGCAGATCTTCACACACCGGGGTCATAACAGGGCATGACACAATTGGCACCCATGCCAGTAGGTTGGGGGTTCCCTATAATGACTTCTGTAAAACCTGCATGGATGAGGATGAGGTTGAAACCACAGATCACTTACTCTGCCCGTGTAGCGCGCTGGCAGGTCGTAGATACTTACACCTAGGGGCCTACTACTTCAACAACCTCAATGAGGTAAAAAGCGTCAGTATTAGCCAGCTAAATCGCTTTGCCACACGCACCAAATGGTCTTATTTGTAAGGGGGAATTAATCCGCGTGGTATCACAATGGACCTCCTTTGGCTGAAGTGTGACTGCCTTCTGCAGTCAGCCACTATAAAAGCTAATTTATTCTTCAGTTTCTGCTGTGTACCATTCACTCAGCTTGATGATCGAAAACCACGAACAAATTGCTTACTTTTTTAATAGAAACGCCCAATTTAACACGTTATAATGTAATTTATTTCACTTCAAAGCGCTCGCTTCAAAAGTCAGACAACGAAAATTAAGGAGTTTCTGCATTTGAGTTATAGGATGCACTGCAATTCGAATGTGGTGAATTCATAAAGAACAGGAATATACAAGAATGGGTACAAAATATGGTAGTTAGGCGGGAAATTCAAATATTCTATGTTTTCTTTGTAATTTCTAATCTCATATACAGTAAGTTCTCGATTAACACATCTCAGAATTGTCGCAACTTCCCTATTTTCGCAACAAATTAATTTTATTTGTTATCGTTATTGACGCAGTAATCGCAACTTTTCATATAGACAGAAACTTGATAATTGCAACTACTCCAGTTTCTATTAGTTGTGATAATCAAGAATGCACTGTATTTAGTACATAATTAAATTAGCTAATGTTTTGGCGCCAACAGCACAGCGGTCGGGATTTGACAAGCGTTAGAACGCTTTGGTGTAGTTCACCAATGAAGTTTCTGGCAGGCATCAATTTTTTGTGAAATTTACTGCATTTAGCCTCAAATTTTATTTTCTTTGTCCATGTTCAAATGAAATAAAATTGGCTTCGCAGCCAAGAATGAATCAAACCAATTTTTGATATTCTGCTCTGAAGTGAACCGTATTTCAGTGAGGGCTATCTGCATCGACCGGAACAAATGGTAGTCAGAAGAAGCAAAGTCCGGGCTATAAGGCGTGTGGGGAGAATCTTCCCATCCACTGTTTTCCAAAAAGTTCATATTAATGTAATGAAGAAGAACTCTCCGCACAATGTTCGACATTTTTGAGTAAAAATTATTGTTATTTACGCTTCAAATGAATGACATATACTGAAATGACGTACAATGATAGTAACTTTCCAACGCATGTTCCAATGGAAAAATAACAATGGAATAATACAAGTAACGCCATCTCTTAGCAAACCGCACGAATTTATATACCGTGCGTTATACACCCAATATATGAAATACATTTAATACGCTTCCTGACAAACAATTAATTTCTTAAGATCGTTTTAATTCGTGAATGATGATGGATCATTTAGGTGTTCGTCCACTGCTCGTTCATCTGACGCTCGTACATTCATAGTTTTCACTTTTATGAAGCGATCGACTTGGTATTTTGGAATAGCTTCTGCAACAGCCACATCAGTTGTGCGTGTTTTTGTTTTATCACGAGTGCACGAGACCTTCAGATTTATACCGGTTCCGAACGGAGTAGTTTCAGATGATTGTTTTAGACAGGAATTCTCTTTGGCCGCTTTAAATGACTCGAAAGAAGTGGACCAGTGAAATGTGATTAAGTCGGGGATTGAACTGGACCCCGGCGTAGAACGCACGAACCCACTACGTCACGGTAAACACATTTTGGAATAGAAATTACCTTTTTAAAAACTGCAAACGGATTCCTAAAGACGTCGAAGAATACTTACTTAGTTAATCATGAGGCCTGCGACCCTTGAAGGGCCTGAGCTGCTACCATCGGTGACGATCTGGGACACGCACCTTCCAGTCATCAATACCAAACTGTCCTGCGTCCGCGATGACTTAGTCTTTTTACTGTAGACGGTCTTATTCTCCTTCACGAACGAGGGTGATCAGATTCCCTCTTAGCTAGAGAATTGGCCAGTGCAGTAGACGGAGTGTTCCCTTTTAGGCTAAATTTATACCTTTATACAGCTCGCTGGTCCATTGTCTAATCCATTAACGTTCCTTGCAGAACTTTGCCTATAGCTCATCTCTATAGTACTTCATTTCTGCTCCTGACTCGAAGGACTCAAATCCGAATACGACAAACCTCAGTAGCAACGGTTACCAAGACGCTCCATGGCGAAACATTCACACACAAAATATATAATAAGTGTGGCACTGCAGCCCGTAGAGGGTCAGGACCTAACTTCTCAGCAACCACTCGTGTTGTGCGTACTTTTGTTCATTCAGGAATGGAAAGGGGCGTACAACATCACAACAAAAGCAAATTTCAAGATTCATTTCCAGAAGCAAAGAAACGGCTTTGCTTGAAACCATGCGGAATGGGCTGGAGCACAGGCCATCATCCGACGGTGAACTCTTGATTGTCTAAACTTAAACTAATTTAAACGATCCCGTTTGTAAGACATTTGTAAAGCAGCCAGCAAAGAGAAAGTTACTTCCCCCTCACACGAGAAAAACTGACAAACATAGTGGGGAGTTCATCGTTTATGCACCTAATCTATTGGGAATAGCTGCAGGTTGAGAAATTGATGTGTCATGTGTGAATGTCAATTTGACAGATGTGTTATCAAAAATATGGCCGCTATCAACTGTCAAAGTTCGAATTCGGTCTCTATTGGGAGACACTTCATTGTATAATCTGTTAATTAAACACGGGACGAGGTACCCAGCAACGATTCACTCGAGGCACCTCAGAGTCCATTCCAATTTAAAGTATGCAGACAAACCGAAAGTGCAAAGAAAGCTGCTTTATTTCGCCAATCATTCTCTCACAAAGTACCAACAGTTTGACACTACAGCACACAATGGCCAATATAATTTGTCCTATATTTTTCCATTTTTGAACCACTCTGATATGCTCGGTATCAACACTCATTCACAATTGCCACAATTTTTGTAAGGACAAAGCAGGCTCTACCCATCATTCCAATGCAACTCTGTTCACGGTCCACTCCCATCGTCCGCCCTCACATTCACTTGCCTCCATTTTTATTGACTATTCAAGAAATTTATTATCAAGCAAAAATTATTTTAGCTTCGTTCCGCTTTAATGCGCTGCAGACACTATTTAAAATTCTCATCCGACGATCCCATCGGTTTTGGAGAACAATTTCAGAACATTCCTCCGCATATTCTCGAGACGTGCACTGTATTTCGAAACGCCCTCGATACGTGACCCTGTATCCCCCGGAGACCTTGAAAGGGGTGAGCACTACCTCAACACAGATAGACACACAGGAACCCCTCCTCAGACATTTAAAGTACGATGCGTCAACTTGACGCGGGTAGGGTATCCCAACCAATCTCAACAAACTCAACAGCTATCGGTACGAATTTAATTTGAATGCCAAATTAATTGATAATGCAAATCTGAAATTAGTCGACATCATCCCTACCAATGCAGCTAATGACGGCACTGGATGAGGTGAGCTTGAATATTCATTCCTAGCTAATGTACTCTGTCTACTGTCTATCCACTTAAATCACTGAATAAACACAATTGCTACCTCCGCCTGCCTTTGTCGCAAGGATCGCAAAGGAGCTAATCCAGTAATAGACATGGGCGCCACTACTCGAACGAGGACATCTCGTCCGGCTTATCCTGCGGAATAAAATCTTCGTCGAGGAAGTAATGGAATTTTCCCTCGACTAAGCAGAAATGCACTGGCCAATGGGATTAGGTCGAACGAGTGGCGAGCAAGACAGTGAACATTGCCAGGTCTTAAGTCTGTCAAATTGAGCGGAGCGAAATTTATACAGTCCTACTTTGTGCACAATTCCTTATGCTGTCATTTCGGGGGATTCACTGACGGGTTATCTTTGAGTCGACAGGGGAGTGAGTTGGGGAGGTGGGCTTAGATGTGTGAACTGACTGATGGACTAGGCGCTGCGTGATGGCTTCCAATCCTGTCGGCGTTGTAGATGGTCGTGTGAAACTGGCAAAGAAGCAAATCAAAACTACACTTCCTTCGCTGGGACGCAAAGCAAAAACCTCTGCTAACGAAGTCGCAATCAGTGGCCGACAATCAAGGTGTGAGAATGTGCCACGGACTACACGATGCGGGTGAAGTCTACCAAATGGGATGCAATTACCGAAGCCACACAAGTTGCAGAAACAAATGGCTTGTCCGCAGCACCAAGCACCCATCACCATATGCCTAAGCCCAAAGTCCATAGTCCACAGTTGCCATCACAACTGAAGTAATTTATCGGACAGACCATTCACCCGATGCCCGATCTCAATCCGTTTACCCAGCCATGCAATCCGCCGGCCCAACACACCCGTCCTCTCATATTTGAGATGGCCTAAATATTGAATTGCCAACGTAAAGCTAAACAATATCAGGTCAGCCGATTGCCTCATTTGTGAATATTGTGTTCGTCGGTCAATTGGTTGTGTGCTCTAGCGGTAGAAGGGATGTCATGTGCTCGTACGCCCACCATGTCTCGTACCTCGACAACTGTTACTGTTTCGGGCCGGATTTCATTAAGCCCGCTTAACGCTGGCCATGTCCGAAAATGAAATTATTATAAATTGCCTGCTCGCCTTCGTGGAAATCTAATTCTATTTGCCCATTCGGTTCAGTTGCCCACTAGGGTGTGCAAGCAATGGGATCCCATGCCCCTCGTTCGGTCTCGAATAATTTTATTTGTGCAATTAAACACGTCATGAGCATTCATGGCCGCACTTCGGTTACAGGTTTCCGAGCTGCCGTACTCCTTGCCGCTGCCGGTGACCAATGAATCGATGTTCCGAACAGGAGCCGAACTTTGCCTGGATGAGCTCGCTGCGCTGCCGGCAGGGAACTGGCAAAACTATCGACGTAAGTACTTACGGATCCCATTGCAGATGCTAATTGGAAGTTTTGCCAAACTTCAATGGCTTGGCTGGTAATCGAAAGTTGCTCGAACGCAAATATTCCGCTCGAGTCGTCGTCCGCACCGGCGTCCTTGATATTGGTGGACATTTGTATTCGTTCGAACGTCAAATGGCATATTGCTCATATCATTATTTACCTTTTCAGCTGAAAAGTTATTTATTGAACGTGACCCGGATGGATACATTGCCGACGAAGCCACGTACGAGCGCGAGTTATGAGAACTTGCTCCGGCACTTTATGGTTATTTCTCGAGCAGCGTCGTCGTTGAGCTGTTGTTCAGCTCAGCGCACTTGCTCGCACACTCAAGTGGACTTGTGCGGGATCTTTTGGTTGGTTTCTTGGATGTCTTCATTCGCATTTGAATGGGGAACCATTTCGTTCGTACAAGGTCGACGTTTGTTTTCGATGGCAGCATGCTTCAACGTTGACGTTGACGACTTTCATTTATTTATTTTATCTTGATTTTTTTCTCTCCTTCCTGCTTTTGAGTAATTGAATCTTCATGGAATTGAATTGGTTCCTTCCTCTGCTCGATAGCACTCCATTGCTGAGTGGCTGGAGAAGCGGAGGCGTGGAAAAAGGTAAATAGGGGGTTTCGATTGCTTACTCATTTCTGAAGTCATATGCAGGCGGGTTGATTGATTTAGTTGAAGGATGGAAATTGTCAATTGATTGTCAAGCTTGACAGAGAAGTCCAGGCCGTGGTGGACAGAATACGAGGTGTGGAAGGAGGTGTGCATGCCAGCTTATCAAAACCGCTATATTCTTGTTTTTTTGACGTCACTCAAGGTCCGTTTCTGACCTTCGATAGCTGTGCCTCGACGCACTTCTTTTATAAAAAAGTGAAAACTTAAAAATAAATGAATGAATTCAAAAATAGTGAGAGAATTGTTTTCTTTTAGTGATTTTATTATGTAGAAAAATGCCGCACTGTGCAGTCAGAGGTTGCAAAAACTGGAATAATTGGAAATATTTTTAAAAAAATTCGTTGTTCACATCATCCAGACGTAAAAAAATGAATTGTTTTCTTTTAGTGATTTTATTATGTAGAAACATGCCACACTGTGCAGTCAGAGGTTGCAAAAACTGGAATAATTGGAAATATTTTTCAAAAAAATCGTTGTTCCACTTGATTACTGCGTGAAAGAGAAAAAATTAAATCCAAAGGGAGAAACTCCAGGATTTACTCCTTGCATTTCACCGACGATAACTGGTACCTTAAGCCCCTATAACGGCCGGCGAATCGAAAGTCCGATGTGAGTTGTTCTTATTTGGCGACCTAACACTTTCAATCTATGACGGTTGGCCAACCTCACACTGTGAGTTGAAAAATCAGTGCTGCCATGAAAGCAATAAAAAAATCGATAAATAAACGTCAAGTCATGAGCATTTGAAATTTAATTTGAACTGTGTTCATTAATTGATAACTTCCTCAATTATAAAATAAATGTTATAAAACACAAAATTATAAAAAAATTTTTAAAATGATAAGCGACATGATTTGATTCGTAGGGAAAATGAAATGTTGAGAAAAAAAAGTAAGAATACTTCGACTGTGCAAGAGTATTCAAGACAACTTCAATATCTTGGATCATCCTGATAGTCCGTAAGTAGAAACAATTTGTTTTGAAAAAACATTTTTTAAGCAAAATTTTTTAAGTTGTAGGCCATTTCAAAATTCAAGCACGTCCTCCAATTCCTGCTTCACTTAATTCCAGAAATGGAGTATGATAGAGGTGCCTTTCAACGTCTACCCCTCTTGCCTCTTAACATTTTAAACGACCATTTTTTATATCGTTTTTTAAAATCACCAACATTTTATTTTGTGGCCTAATTCATGGTCCGTTTATGTTGCGAATTGAACAGATGCGTTTCTTTAGCTTACATCGCAATTTAAAGTCTTAAAAATATTAAAAATGAAAAACACGACAAACACACAAATGAATGTAAGATGCAAGAAATTAACTAATTTATTTATGCCCTGATTTAGGAAAGTGCCAAAATGTATACAAAAGAGTATTTGAATATTTTGAAAAAAACGCGCTTGTCTATCCTTTTTTACTTTTTTTTGAGCATTCTGGACCCAATAGTTTTGCAAACATTGGCCGAAATAGTAAAGCCTCCACTTGCGGATTTACACAGTCCATAAACGCAGTTTTTCTGGGAAGGTACTGTAAGTATTTTAGCATATTGATATCGATCTCCGCAGTTTAGCAGAAATTAAAGAAACGACGGCAACAACAGCGTTTGTGAGTTACTTCTTTAGTTACGTGTTACCCTTAAAAGGTGGCGAATAAGAACATCATATTTAGGGTAACGCACGGTGGCAGAAAATGCAGGCAACTCGATCCTCCGTCATCGACTATAACTCTTCAGCAGTTATGCCCTAGTGGAACTAGGCAAGTTTTTGAACTTGGTCCAACCACCTGAATCTGCTAAGCGTTAGCCTACCTGATGACCTGTTGACATTCAAGGCAGCTCTAGGTGAATACATGTCGAAACAATTGAAGCATAGTCCTGTCTGTTCGAAGAAGCACCTGCTCAACATTGTGTTCCTGGCACACCCTACCTCGTCTCGCTAGCTTTTATTCACGATCTTATTCGTCCGATCTTTACTCAAGTTTCATGACCACATGTGAGACTTGTGAACTGAGTTTAACTCAGTTGGCCTTCATGAAAAAGGGAAGAAGACCCCGAGATTCCATTCCAGACCTACGGCGACTGCAGGATTCATGGGTTAGCAAAGTTGGTGGCGAAAAACTGGACTGCCTTTTTTCTCCTTAAGCCCCGTGAAAAAAATAAGCAGAATCTTTCGAAATGAAGGCCAATGCTTGCACGTCAAGTTTGGTTTGACTTGCACATAAAGAAGGCCTCATTTTTCAAGTGAAATAGGATCCCTCTCCCACATAGTTATCAACGGCAATTCACTTGTTCATCTTCGTGTTACAGACTTTGGAAGTTAACTCGTCAGTGTGAAAGATTCAGAACTTCACGATATTTCTACTTATAATCATGTCACACTTATTTTTCAAAAATACGCTCTTAACCGACTGAATGACTTTCTTATTTATCAGACCATGTGGCCTGACCCCATTGAGAGTCAAAGTCAGGGAAGTTGCTGCCTTCCTCTGTTGACAGTAACGGGCGCGGTTCTTCCAGTCATCAAGAACAAGTTGTTTTGCGTCTACAATGACTTGATATATTCCTCGGAGCCTCGACCTTAATCTCCATCTCGAATCAGGAGGATGGTGGATTATTGGTGTCCCCGGCAGGCTACATGACTCCACCTAATCTGCGTAATTCGCACTGCGTTTTGAATGTGTTGCAGTCAACCGCGTCACATCATTCTTGATGTGATGCAGTTCGCTGAACGTTGCTTTCCATTATTGACTAGTTGTTGCATTCAGTCCAGTAGGGTTTTGTAACCCACATAATCTTTGATTGGGTTTGAAATGTCTGCGGTGGGGACTTCTGCAGCTGAGCGAATATCGTATCAATCTCTGCCGTCCTAATAAACGCCAGGATAACTCGATTTCCTTTCGATTAGAAAAGGACCTTTTCTCCATAAAACGATTTCAATTTCTTTAACATCCTTTCGCCTTCATTGCATTCCCGGTCCGCAACATTCCCCTCGATATGCTCCTAATGATTGTATGTGCACATCTTGGTGACACATTTTCTTGCATTTTACCTCGGATGTCCATTATCTAGAGCATTCCATTGTAATTCACTGGAACTAAATCGTCCACTCAGCTGTGTTCACAAAACACTTGTGAATACTCGAATGCAAAGTGTTTTCATCTCTGTCCTCATGTCCACTCAATGGGAAGAAGAATGATGCCAACACTCTTGTATGTGCTCAAACATAAAACAGTATCTTTTTGCGGAAATTGTGGTTCAATCAGAATGCAATCCAACCACAAGTGCAGGCATTTGCATGTGGTCAAGATTTAAGGAAAGTTGGTGAAACATGAAATGAATTTTAGAATAAAAGCAACAAGGTACTCCACTCGTCGAATGCAACCGGACCGGGGGAGGGACTTAACGACAGTCTCTTTCATAGTCACATTGGCATTCAATACATTCTACCAACTATGACAGAGAGTGGAAAATGCTGAAAGTGTGGAAAACGATCACAAGTGCTGGTGTGAAGTATCAGATAGCTTAGCATGCCCATAGTGAGTGAAACCGATGGAACTTTACTATTCAATGCATGAACATTTGCATATTTCTTAGAACAATTTCACATGTTTCTGGTCACTCTTGAGAAATGTCGCAAATGTCGAACATTGTTCTCCACCAAGATTAATTCACACTGGAGGAATAAGCTGAGAGGGCTTAGATCGGGCAGAACAGTCCATACCACCACTTCTCGATGGTATTTTCCCGGAAATCTATTTCTCACAAAATGAACATCGTAACGTAACGTAACTTACTTGTCAGGCCGACGATGGACTGGGCCTGAGCAATTGCTGCCTTCCATGGTTGGCGGGCACGCTGATTCCAGTCATCAAGACCAAACCGTCTTGCATCCGCGATTACTTGGGCTTTATACCAGAGATTCAGTCTTCCCCTTCTTCTCGAACCAAGAGGCTCGGATTCGAAGACCCTCTTAGTCGGAGCGTTGGTGTCCATTCGCTCGATGTGGCAGAGCCAGTGCAGTCGATGGATGTTTGCCTTCCGAACTACATCCACATAATGGTACAGCTGCTAGAGTTCGCGGTTGCGTCTTCTCCTCCATTCACCTTCCTCGCTGACGGGACCATACATCCGATGTAGCTCCTCAATATTGAGTTCCTCGCGCACGCCCATGTTTCTCACCCTATCCCGGCGAGTATTTCCCACAACAGCACGGAGAAATCTCATCTCAGGAGCTCGTATTCGCGATCTTAGTCTTTCGGCCATTACCCAAATTTCATGACCATATGTGAGAGTTGTAACAAATACTGAGTTGTTAGCGGTTAACTTGGCTTTGACACCGCGCTCGGCCTTCCTGATTGCAGATCTACCAAGTTGCTTCAAAATTGACATAGCTGGACCCATACAATTGATACTTAAACTTCTCCACCTGCTTCACTAAGCTGTAGAGTGCATTGATCTGGAGATGAGCGTAACCTCCGATTTGTCGACGTTAACCTTCACCTTTTAAAAATTGCCAAGTTCAAGGCTCTTGCACCTTCCGCAAAAGCTTCCCATTTGCTGACTGAAAAAAAAAATCTCGTGCATATACCTAGTTACTGATTGGAACGAGAAAAATATAGAAATAGAAAAACGCCCTATACCCTAGTGCTGACCATGGGCGTACAACTGTTGATAGCACAGAGAAAAGGAGAAAATCAAAGAGAGATGGAAGAGGAAAGTGTATCCGTCACATGTGCCTGTACCACAAAAAGGGATCGAAAGGAGTCTCGGGGATCTAAGCTACAACTGAGTTACCCTCGTCTCGGGGATCTATGCTACCACCAAAACTATAACTGAGTTACCTATTCCTATCCCTAATCTAACTTAAATTACCCAGCCCAGCCGATTAAGGATCATAAAGAACCCGAGGGTGCCTGATGTTATTAGCACATGCTCACCAGCTCACACTCTTCTCAACCAACAGGACCTTTGCTATCTATTTTGGAGAGACTTTGTTTGGGATATCCATAGACGGCATGTCGACATGTCCTGAAGTTCGTAGCAAATTCAGTAAATTATACTTAAATCGTCTAAAGTGATTGCATAACATTCAAAAAACTTAACGGAACGGAACCTTCGGAATTCAACTTCTACTCGCATTGGACCAGTTTTATTTTCCATTTCTTACTTGTGTTGTCGTTGTGTGTTCCAATGCAAATGCACTCTTTATTTCAGTCCTTCGTAGTGAAGTATTTTCCCATCCTTAACTGTCAAGCTAACGCGACACGTGCCAGTCTCACTTGCACTCGTGTATTGTGCTACATAAAAATATGGGAGAGCATCTAACCCGCATTCCATTGAAGAAGGTCTTCAGACAAAAACAACGTCGCACAACCATTTCCCTGTGTACATACAATCTTACCGGAATTCAGATCATAAGTCAATTTCAAATGTACCCCCGCAGAGGACCTCATTTCCATAGATACGTCCTTGTTGCAAATTTTTTGCACCTCACTGCCCTCAAACATACGCACGGGACAAGCAGTAAATTTATTTCAAAAGTCCTCCAACCGAATTACCATATTAAGATACTTGTGGTATTGGCGGCAGCCAACTGAAGTCGATTTTCCCTCGGTCCGCCAACGACGTAACCTCTGAGCTTGCTTAAGAGTCTGAATTCCTCGTACCAGCGAGCGGGCACCATGAGAATTGTCGTCTGAATTTATTTGACCAAAGGTTAACGGTGCCACACGGATATGAACAGAGAAGCGGCACCGCAACGGATCCTCATGGTCGGGGTGACACCACACACATCCCCAGCACTGTGTGCGGTCCGGGAAATGATTACCAATGGCATGTAGTCAGGCATTCGTTGACCGTAACTCGGAGATATTTTCATCAACATTGCGAAGAATTTCCAACAGGACGGCATGGATATGAGCAGTTGAGTTGCTTGTCAACCTTTCTCGGGTGGGTTGATTTGGGTAGCGAATATTTTTCGTTGGCGAAAGTGGGCTTTCTGAACTGAGGACTTCATCGGTGATGGGCATCATCTACATATTATGTGTTCTTTTAATGTGATGTGGATTCTGGGAAATTGATCATGTATTTTTGCGTAGCGTCCCACACTGGTTCGCTTTGCATCGGAGCGTGGACATAAATAAGTAACTTTTGTAACTTTTAATCCAGTCTTGGAAGAAATAAATGAAAAATGTTCCACGTGATCTTGCAGTGGATCAAAAAAGGTTGATGTAGCTCAAGCGGAGTGAAAATAATTAAGAAAAAAATCACATGATTGAACCACGAAAAGATTGCTTGGTACTTGTACTATGTTTCAAATTTCATAAAGATCGGTCCACGGGTTCGAAAGTTACAGATTTATTTCCAACTCGGCGACGCACAGTACACGCTTTCTATGGGAGCGAGGAGATTAATTAATTTAAAATAAAAATTAACGTATTCCTTACGCGTTCCACTTTTTACAACCCATTTTCGTTTTAGCCATAAAAAAACTGGTTCTAACGCGGTTTCAAAATTTTTTCTTTCTCTTTGAACTGTACCATGTTATTTTCGAACAACCAGATGGCAAAATAGTGGTCATTAGGTAGTGTGCGTATCAGTTAAAAAATAATTTATAGTTCGCATGCCACATTCCAGAGACCTCTCCAATCACTCCAAGACCATAAATAATCGCGTCATAAAGTACATATATATAAACAGTACCGATCTACTACTATGAAGAGTGCCAAGCCATCCGTTCTCTCCTCATAACTCCAAGACGCAACCCTTAGGCCCCCCGACACCCACGCCGCCTCAAGTAGACACTATCGAAGTATGCGACGCTCGACCACACGCAGTGCAACCAAAGCAGACCTGCGGACTACTAGTTAAGTCGATCTTCACTTCTTGTTCTTCGTTTGTAAGGGAATATCCTGTCCTACAGAACTAAAAATAGAATATATTTTTTGTAATTTTTATTTGAATTAGTTTAATTTATCTATTCTCTGATAAGGGGTCGCTTCTTTATAACAAATATGAGCAGATTTATGCGTATGGGATTGTATCACTGTCTAGTAGGTTCCTAGTTCTTCTTCATCTACTACGACCAAAAGCGTTACCATGAAAAAGACGGTATAGGATTGTTTTCGTCTGGTGCTGATAAGTTACATCGTATCACGTACGTAAGGGCGATCCTTCGTTTATCCCGGAATCGGACATATCTTTTCTTTTAGTTTTTGTCTTCATTCTGTTAAGTGTGTTGCTTACGTCGGGTTGTGTCGGTATATTTGGAAGGACACAATAACTTAAGACTTTTGCCATTGTGTTAAATTTATTTGTTTGTTTTCTTTAACTTTTTTAAGTTGGTTCGTTTTATTACATTTGAAATATTAAGTTAATTCAAAACTAAAATATTTTATTTTTGTTCAGCTTCTTGTTGTGTTTATCTTTTGTCTTGTTTAAAAGTGAAGCTACGGCTTGAATTAGTTGTTCATTAAAAAATTGAAAACATACATTTTGCTTTTTTATTTATTGAGTCTATAACTTAATTCGTGCGGTTTGCTAAGAGATGGCGTAACTTGAATAACTCCATTGGAACATGCGTTGGAAGGCTACTGTCATATGTCATTCATTTGAAGCGTAAACAACACAAATTTTTTTTCACTCAACTTTTGTCGAAACTTTTTGCCTGAAAAAGTGTTTTTGCGGGAAGACGACACGGACGACATGGCGAGAAGGTAATGCTCTGTATTTGGTGGGATCAGAAGGGTGTGCTATATAATGAGCTGCTAAACCCGGGTGAAACCATCAATGGACAACGCTACCGAACACAATTACTCCGTTTGAAGAGAGCAGCAGCCGAAAAACGCGCGACTAGACACGAGGCAATAATTTTTTATCATGACAACGCTCGGCCCCACGTTGCTATTCCGGTTAAGAATTATTTGGAAAACAGTGGATGGGAAGTTTTAGCCCACCTGCCTTATAGCCCAGAATTTGCCCTTTTTGACTACCATTTGTTCCGGTCGATGCAGAACGCTCTCACTGAAAAATTGGCTTGATTCATTCTTGGCTGCTAGGCCGACGCAGTTCTTTTGGGGTGGGATCCACAAAGGCATAGCTTCAGATCGGGATTACTTTGAATAATACTATTGTACATGTTTTTCCTAAAAAAACGTTAAGTTATAGACCCAATACGTTCGGCTCATTTTAAATTTAAAGTCGACTTTTAGTTTATAGTCTACGATAAGATGACTATGAATAAAAAAAAAACGGGAGGTGAGAATCAAACAAACGCTTAACTTTCAATCTACATGTCCACGAAATTGTCAAAGAAGTGAACCTTACGGTGGGGGTTCTTTATCCATTTATTTGCAGAAACCTGTATACTCAAAACAAGCGATTATTTTATAATGTCATTTCACGAGCCATAATCTTTTATGGATCTCCGTATGGGAAAAGTGTGCAAAGAGTTATCTTCGCAGTCTTCAGACAAAGTTTTGAAAATGATTTTTAATTGTTCTACCGAGGTACTTCACAAAATTGCGAACATAGAAATGGCTTCTTCTAGAATTGAAAAACTAAGCTACAAATATAACACATCATGGCTACCATTTGACAATTACTTAATTTAAAATCTTGCTTCTTAATAAGTGCAATACCTAAATTATTTATTTACTTATTAAACTACGAATATCTGATGATTTCTGATGAATTCCTCTTTGAAGTCGGTCTCACAGCTGCATTAAAATATTTGAAATCAAGTAGTAAATTCGCCTCTCTCTTCCCTCTAGAGAAAATTAAGTATTTAATGAATGTTTTTTAGCGGTTTATGATATATTATTAATAAATTTGCTTTCTAGTAGTATGCTAATGTACCCGAATCTCTGTAAACAAGAACTAAACAAACAAAGATTGTACAATTGCTGCCACAGTACATAAACATAGATGAGGAAAAAAAAAGGGTATGTGAATAAATTATCTTAAATTCGACTTCAAAGGATTATGAATTTGCGCCTCTGTTTGTTGACTTGTGGCCTAGTAATTGCTGTAAGTTTGTGGATGATTATTGAATACTGTTGTGCTCCATTCATAATGGCAATGTATGGAAATACAAATTATCGAAATATCAATCATAATTGTGATTTATTTAAATTTTCTTTCGGAACAACAAAATGGATGAGCTTGTAGAATAGTATGGGAACCCACTGCCGGTGGCGTATGTGTAACATTTTAGATGCATTCTTGTAGTTGGTGGCGTATACGTAATATTTTTTTTACTGAATTTAATTTCTATGTTTTTCCGTCAGTAAGGCTCACACTCATTATGAGCCTTACTGGAGGTGTCTTGGTGAGGTGCAACATATTAATCCAATTTAGCTTCATTAACTAATCAAGCATATCTGATCTTGTACTGTATCTGACCAACACCAAAGCGGACATACTTCTATTACTTAATTAGACTGAACCTCTCCTGCCACCTCTGTCGCCACTTATCGGATCCACAATTATTTTTTGGTCTCTAAATTGCTTACAAATTACTAGCGGCAGAGGGAAATATACTCATTTTGCCACACTTAGTTTTATTTTCAGCTATGTAGATTTAAAATTACTTTGACTTAAAATGGGTGACCTTTTATTTTTGAGACACTAAACTAAAAATATTGCCCTCGCGTAAGCAAAAATGTAAAATGGATTGAATTTTACGGTTACTCGGTGAAACTAGGGAATTAATAATATGCGTCGAATATTCCATTGACAACCTCACTTTGAAAGAGCTGCCAACATCCCTTGATTGAAATGTTCAGACTGCGACTGAGACATGATGTGTTGCAAGTCTCCTGCAAAAGAGTTGCTTTAGGCGTTGTGCACTCTCTCACTCACGTACAAACTCAATCCCCCTGTCGATGAAAACTGAAATGAATATCCTTACCGCTTGCGAGCGCGTATCATACGCACAGCATGTCAGTGCCATATGCGACTGCATATCACCAGCCGACACATTTCGACTCTCAATGCGATGTCAAGGACCTTCAGACGCGGAGGCTATAAAAATATGCATCGAAATATCCTTGAATTCATACATTTCATTGCAAAACCTACATACTCCGCACACAAATGCTCTCATAAAATATTAAAGCGTCTGTTCGTCGGGCAGCGGTTTCGCTGGAATAGCTTCAAGGACGGCGAAAACCACGCAGTCGATGGGTGTATTGAAGTGCTTATGAAATATTTATTTGTCTGTGAGAGCCCAGTGGCAGGAGTGTGTAAAATCATCAATCATATACTCGCATTAAGGTTACATTAGCGATTAATGCAAATAAGTTCAATGTGAATGGCGAAAGTATGTGGGTCAATGCTGTTCGAATGGGTTCCAAAACAGTTTCCATTCAACTTCAATGGGGTGTTATGCTATACCTCGTAATCATAAATTAGACATCAATCTAAAGAGTTTCCTGCTGTAGTTAGCTCTCGCATAATATGGGTGTTCACATCAATGTTTTTAATGAAGTCAGTTCTCATCGATGGTTGGAGGAGGCCAGTGGTACTCAACGAGAAGCAGAATCCGTATTGCACAGGGGGTTTCCTGTGTACGAATTGTACATGCTTCCAAGCACCACGCTTCAATTTCTCGCTGTCACCATGCGCCAATGTGTCAATTGCTTTAGTTGCAATATTGACTCCATGCGTTGGGTCAGTCAAAAGACGATAAAAGATGACACGACCAGAAACATATTGGCCACAACAATATCATCAAATTTCGGCAGAAATAACTGTGATATCATGTCGCGATATCACAGCTACAAATGACAATCACTGCTTGACCAGCATCACTGTCAAAAAGTATGGTTGTATAACAGTGACCCCCATTTTGACTAACCCTCAAAATATGAGCTTCTGGTGACCACACCATTGCTTTATAGTAATTTTTACCGCCCAGGAATGGTAGCAAATTCAAATCAAAATTTTGGGACACCCTTTAGTACCAACGCATTGCTTTATAGAAATTTTCGTTGATCACAATTTTCATCCATAACTAGTTAAAGAAAACATTTAGGCAATCGACGATCTTTAAAATTAAATATCCTCCGATGTCCATATTGTTACGTTTAGCAGAAATGAGTCTACGTAAAATTAATTAAATTGTCCACAAATACGGGTTCGATCACTGGATTGTGACTAATGAAACGCAAAAGTTCACTTTTCAAGATATACATAAATTTGTTTACAAGCACTGGTTTATTACTTTACTTAGAAATTCGTTGCTGCCTTTCAGGCTGAACCGAATAACACTTTGAACACTATAAAATCCCAAACTGAAGTTTACTAATCACGACACTAAACTCTACTGTAATAATTGTCCACGAATTATTTAACTGAACTGAACTGTAATAATATTCCAACTGAATTGACCCGCATCGACCGTCGTCCCGATATTTATGTCCCCCAATAGTTCTTCTAGATCATACTGTCGCCACGAGTCTATTGAATTTATCCGCTGCCGCTTATATACAACTTTACATGGAGTCTTTCTAATCCATCCATGTGTAGGTGGCCACTTTCATTCTAGCATTATATACAACAAATTCGGGAATATTCCTCGGAGTTGATCGTTCTTCTCCTTGCGAATAGATGGCGTTTTTGTGGTGGTTGGTGTCCTCATTATCTCGTCTTATACACGTTATACTATTCACGTCAGAATATGGATATCCTAAATGGTATTCAACAAGTTCAAAATATAGGATCGACGATGTTTGTTTATAGATCAAAAATAACTTCGGACCAATCAGTGACTTTTCGAATAAGAAGTATTTTCGCTCGGTTACATTTTTCAACCCAGTCACATTTTAGTTCGATACACGTTTATTCGATTTACATCCTTATTTGACGTGAGGTCTCTTACCACCCAGCCTTTTGTTTGGGACAGAAAGCGTAGTAAATCTGAACCATATGCAGGATGAGGTAAGAGTAGGTAGTCCTTCGAACGGGCTAGTAGTCCTTAGAATGAGTTAGTATTTAGTTATCAATCGAACGATTTTGAGAATCGATTATTACACGAATAATCATTCGAGAGCGCCTGATCATCTCGTCTGATAATTCGATTGGAATAATAAAATAAATGGCGCTACAGTCCATGCGAGACCTGCGCTTAGCTTCAACAGGAAACACTCGTGTTAAGCGTTCCCTTATTATTTAACATGTGGAAGGGACCCTCAGCCTTATATCGAGTCCACTCGGAGAAGTTTGAGAAGCGTTTTGTACACTCAGGTACACTCCTTGGTAATTGTCAGTGTCTCAGAAGAGTTTAAGCTGTCAATTGTGAAAGCTGCTTGTGTCGGGGATCGAAATTTGACTTGGAGACTAGGAGTTACGACTATTACAGTTATTGTTGCTCAAGCGATCTGTTATTACCTCTACTGCTTATTCTCTTTAAACACGCCAATGACGTGACTTACACCAGTTTCTAAGATTGAAACTTGAGTCTCTATTTCAAAGCACCAAAAAGTGTTCCAACGAGGTTTTTAAAATTATTACACGTTCTTTTATTTTCTTTGGCCCCCACTAGTGGATCCACCATAGAAGCCACCAAACACGACACGAGAATTTCCGCCAAGAAAAAAGCTGAATCCATATCCCGCCCCGACAATATCATTGACCACCCTCAATCAAACATAGATATCACCAACTCCAGCCTCAATACCCACCTATATAAGCCCAGCAAAATTGTCCGTGCCCGTAGCCAAACGTAGCCCCCAGCTCAACACACCAATAACGAGCCAACATCGATCCCGAATACTCTCTCCGATCACACGAGTTTCCTCAGATCAGCGGAAAAAATAATCCACAGCCAGTTCGATGCAACCGAATATTAAACACGGCGTTGGAAGCAGTGACAACACTAAGCTCATCAACGAACGATAGACTCTTTGAAGAGCTCTAATCTTTCGCGTGCAAACTCCAACAAATATCCTACACTACCGATGAATGAGCTCCATGGCCTCAGCGCATATAACGAGCATGAAACTCAGCGGAATGTTTCCCAACAACACGAAACCCCCCGCCGTCGACAGTGTCTGTTCAGACCCAAACAACACCTTACCAGAGCACAACTGGTCCCTCCAACGATTCTCTCATCCAAGGTTTCGGTATCGCCTCTACAAAAACCGACTGGGATCAGAGAATTCAGAGAATTAAAAAACTCCAAGCCACCAACCTACCAGAGCTGTCGGCAGTCTTCAAACTACCCCGTGCCGCCGAGAAATCCGATGTTCAGTGGTCACATCAATACTTTCACCAACACTTCTCCATACCCCTGCTGAGCTGTCAAAGCACTGGGACTGGCAGTTTTAAATTCATTACACCACTCAAATACGAGCGTATGCTCAACAACTCGTGTGGCCAAAAAGGAGGAAAACTTGGTTTTAGTAAACTAAAATCCATCACTAACCATAAGTCTGAGAGCATGTTAAGTTGCAATCATAAGAATACCCACAAGTCCTAGTGCCCTAGTTTCCGGGCCTACATTGGCTTTAGTGTGACTTTCATGTGCAGACAACCACTCTTACCTATCCTAACCTACACTCGCCATCGTTTGGGATTTTCTAACCATTTCTTTGTGTTTCGTGAAACCAAAACCTGCTCGTACATCGACCAAAGCGACTAGATTAAGCCAGATCGGTTGGCATCTCACTAAATTTGCTTGCGCCAGCAAATGAACGTGCTTTTTAACCATAAACAACTTTCGCCAGTTAATTTTAGTATCCGTTGGCGCAATGTACAATCACGTCGTTCTCAAAGTTGATACCTAATCTTCGATGTTCCTTGAATAGCCTCGTCGCGTTTCCGGAGTCTATGAATGGATCAACGGTCCTGCCTGCACCACTATCTCTTTTGCAGACCAGTTTATTATTCAAATGCCCTGGACGATTTTTTTTTTGCAACGAGCCTTCCGTTGGTGAGCATATTGAGCCACAACGACAACAGTAGGTGGTGGCATACTCCCAGCCTGTGCAGCTGTTTACAGAGCCCTTGCAGCCATTTTCTTCCAAGTGAACTGTTTCTTATTTCCACTGTGTGTCGGACATCGGTTTTGATCGTCAAATCACCGGTCAATCGGCGCCTTAAAACATAATTGCTCTTCCAGAACTTCGTTCTACCTCTCAGCCCATTTCATTAAAGCTGTCTTGATGAATTTTTTGAAGAGCTCACTGATATTTGAAAGATGTCTTATTGTCCGCAAGTGTGTTGAACGGAATGTCTTTGGTTTGGCTGGTTTGGTATGCTATGGGTAGTCCGCTTTGCCCAGAATTCCCACCGACTTCTTCATGTTAAAGGATTCCAACATCGGCTACTGGCACCATTTTCACACGCTGCTAAGTGTTCTTCGATAAAAATAGATTTTAAAATGTATAAAAAAAAAATAAGACTCCGACCAGTACAACTTCATCGATATTTCAATTTTCTTACATCTGCTCCAATTGTGCCCGTGCCAGGAACACCCACTCGCTCCGTCTAGGGTGTACCAGCTCAGGGTGAGATTAGAAGTTGCAATCTTTTAAATCTTTAACTAAAACCAGCTCTCCCACCCACCGAGCTGAGGTATATGCAAACTTTCGGCATTTTAATCCGATATATCTCCGCCGCTGCCGCCCCTTCTGGTGGCGCCCATCGCCTATCGCCTATCTGTGACTAGCTTTTTCATAATTTGCACCTGGATTACCGTAAAAGTTTCTCTAGTACACCTGTATGAGGGTGGCTGCAGTGCAGTGAGGCGTAATCCCACTTTTATAACTTGACAGAATGAATATGTGAGTATTGAACGCAATCTAAAACCCTTGAGCTACAATAAATCGAAAGAGTGGTGGCCGTGGGTGTGTACACATGCTGGGATACATCCTGTTATCGCATGAAATTTGCCACACGGAAGTGGGTGAAGATTGAAATTTTAAGAGCTTTCTCATGTTTAAGTGTTCTTGGAGAGTTTCGTATACAATGCGTTCTAGAGGAGGGCATCTCTGAATATTTTCTTGCTCTCGGGAAGGAAACAAACTTCGTTTCGAACTATTCTTAAGAAGTATTAAAATTCAGTGTGTTCGGGTTGTTTTCCGAAAGGCAAAGAATTTAATTTAGTACGAGGTTACAACGCTGATATGGTCTCTGTGGAAGAAGATGGTTAATAAGATGATATTTCACATTAGCTGTTAACGAAGCCAAGAGCCGAGAGAATATGTTGCTAATTTTGAATTTTAGTTTAAATACTTTTCGCATGTTTTTTAATTTTTCTGCCTCCTCTTATGGGACGCAGTCGGGTGTGGACCTGGACATCACACAGAAAGCCACTCGCTGACTCCGATTTCACTCATCAAGTTGGTAGATGTCCTGCTTTACTTGGCTTGGATGGCCTATGTTGGCCAGCATACTCAATGTTGCGATTTTATGTACTTCAGCCTGACCTTAGCCTGCATATGTCGCTGAGTTGAGGGAGCTTTGTATAATTGCTAAGATGAATGTCAGCAAACCAGTTTTTCGGTACAGCCATCGAGTCCTGTGTAAAAGGTACGTGGTTCAATTACTTTGCAACTTTGACTGCACGACCTCTCGCAACCACAATGATCACTGAACAAGTCAAGACTTACAGTCACATACCTCGTGGGAGAACAATCACACCCGCAATACTACCGATTGCTACAGCAGCTACTGTTAACATCAACCGAATATACGCACACGATTCGTGTGCCATGCATGTATTTGTAGTTGACCCCAAAGACTGCCTTTCAGACGCTAAAGAGGCGTAGATCGGAGCGGACTAAGCGAAGAAGAGCCGAACGTTCGAGTCACTCTATAGTAAAGCGCTATGTGTGTAAGTATGTCACACCAATACGGAATGCGAACGAAAAACAACCCTTGCGACTTTTCGGGTTCCTGCGTGGAGTGGGTTGGTACATTGCTCACTCTTTCGTGCATCTGGCTGGAGGTCATCATCATCATCATCTTCTGCCCCACGTGCATCGACTCTGATTCATCAGGAGTTATGTCCAAGTGTGTTTTTGGACTTGGTCGTCTTGGATCTTCCAAACCGTAGGCTAACTGATGGAATCGCATTCAACGCGCTCCTCAGAAGTCGTAATGGTGTGGACCTTCATGCCACGTGGCCAAACCACCCAAGCATAGCTCTTGTAAAACGATTACACAAAGCAGTCATTTATTCAGTGTCTTCCAGCGATGCTGCTGAAATTTTGGTTTTCCTAAAAATAGAGGCAGTTCAAACTCAAATTTGTTGTTCTATTCCAAGTCTGTCTCACATTCTCGGCTAAAAAAATGGAACCGTCAAAAAAGCCCTTTGTTCACAATACAATATAGTGATAGTGAATAGTGATAGCAATCTTCAGTGATCGGTAAAGCTTATCTCAAGTTGCAGTGACCACCGACTTCGAAAACACGGTTTCGAGAAAAACGTGTTTAAATTTTTGAGTACCATTAGTATGCACAAAGGGATGACCAATCAAAGTCATTTATCTCCATAAATAATAAAGTGGTCTGGCTAAAATGTTCTTTCTTAAATATCTTGCTTTTAGAAAATGCTAAAAATAGATTTTCTCGAAATCCCAACTCAGGATACCCAATTAAGCTAGTCAGGTTTGTTCCTTAGTTCCATGGAATGTATTATTTTTGTTGGATGTGTTGTCTTTTCGTCTTTTTTGTTCCCGCTTATGCTCTTTCACCCGTGGAGGGAACTAACAGTTTTGTGCCGACTCCGAGCCCCTTATACACATTTTGCAACGACGCGTTCACGCGGTCTGTCTTTAACATATTTAGTACGATACACGTGAACCATTTGTGTAAACCGGAATGGGGCGATCGCGCGCTGGAAATATACGAGGGTTCAATATATTCTCGGTATCGATATGAAGGAAAATTCGAATTCTATTTAAATTGTTTTTATTCTCAATATAAGCTCCCCATCTCACATCAATGCATATGTTACATCTTGAGATAAGCTTTTTTAAACCCTCAAAAAACAAATGAATTTCCTCTTTCTCTGCAAAATACCCATTTATTGCCAACTTGAGTTCTTCTTTTTTCCCGAGGACATTTTTTCTAATCCGGAAACAGGAAATAATCACTAGGGGCTATAGGGTGGGTGTTGGATTTCTTCGAAACCACAATCTCGCGCAGCAGCCTTGGAAACTCGCGCCGTGTGAACAGGAGCGTTGTCATGAAGAAGCAACACACCCGCTGCGAGTTTACTCCGTCGTTTCTTTTTAATTTCCTCCCGCAAATTATGCAAAGTGGAAGCGTAGGATGTGGCGTTGATGTTTTCACGTTTTTTTTTGTACTCAATGAGCAAGATTCCCTTTGAGTCCCAAAAAACTGTGGCCATGAGCTTCCCGGCAGACGGAGTGACTTTGAACTTCTTCGGGGGGTCTGTTCCTTTTTTATGCCACTGCATGGACTCTGGTATGCTTTTAGGGCCATAGTGGTGGACCCATGTTTCGTCACCAGTAACAATTCGATCCATAACACCGTCCGCGTTCTCACTACACATCTCCAAAAGCTCTCTACACCATGCGATTCTCACTTTTTTCTGAGGCGCTGTGAGCATTCGTGGCACCCAGCTTGCACTGACCTTTGAAAGGTTTGAAAGGATAAGATGGTCATGAAGAATGGTGCGAATGGTACCAATTGAAAGCTTGGTGATCTCTGCCATCATTTTCACATTTATTCGGGCATCCTTAAGAACAAGTTTTTCGACTTCTTTGATGCTTTCTCCCGTACAAGCAGTAGCCAGGGCGCCGGAGCGGGGGTCGTCTTCAATGCTCTCTCTGCCTCTCTTGAACTCACTTGACCACTTTTGCACAGTTGATAATAAAGGTGCGGAACCCTGGTAAACAGCCACAATCTCTTCATGAATAGTTCGTTATTGTTTTTTTTATATATACAATATTAGGCCGCAAGCTGAACAGACAAATATAGTCAGGTAGGTGAACTTGGTTTCGATCGTGGGTGTAGCCCATTAGATCTTTTACACACAACTATTACTCCACAGACAACTCGGCCCCGATGCCGCGGAGGAGAAAACGACGGTAACAAGGGGGTCTATGGCAGCGACGCATAAGCATTAGCAAACATGAAAGAGAAGAGCGACAACAAAGCACTCCCCCTTATCCTCTAAGTCATGTCACTCAAAAGTATGTGTATGACAAATTGGTATTCGCTTAGTCACTGTATGTGACATTTGTCACTTGTACGACGATTGTGGGTATTGGCTTAGTCACATTACATGAGAAAGTGAGATAGACTGAGAGGGATTTTGTCGCTTGCATTATTGTGGGTGACGCCAGACGACGTAGTTACAGTGTTCAATCTCGTTATAGTGAACAGGGCCGGTTTTCATTAGTTCACAATAACGAGCGTCTACTGTAATTCGGTTTTTCATTTCGTTATTTTTTATTTTACACGACTCCGTGTCAATTCGTCGCTGGTGCTATCTGGGCACTACTCTCATCATTATCGACATTGTCCCGCATCTCACATGATGATATACAGGAGATACCTTCCGAAGATCGACTTGACCTTAGCTTCAACACCAACCCCTCGTGTTGTGCCCCCTAATACTCTCTCACCCGTTGAGAGGACCAACAGATTTTGTGCGAGCTCCGTGCCCTTTATACCCATATCGCAACGGCGGGTTCGCGCGGTTGGTCTTTGACATATTTAGTAGACACATGAATCATTTGTGTAAACCGGAATGGGGCGGTCGCGCGTTGAAAATGCTCTTAAGCCCGAGCACAACATTCTAGGTACTGCTACTCTCTTCTCGGTCGGGCTTTTTGACATTTTTGAAACAGTTTTTTCAAGTTTTCTCAACAAATGAGACAATTATTTGTGATATGTCATATTTTTTCTTGAAAATTATATTTCAGAACATTTGAGGAGGCTAAACGCGCGCGTTCTTTTCGATACGGAAGACTGAGCCTGCCGCGTTCTGATACAATTTTCTCTCAAGCTCTATAGAACGCGTAGCAAAGCCAATCAAGGAACGCGGCGTTGCGATCTGGCCTGTATGCTTGACCTTGATAGTCAGTGACTCGAGAGAGGTGGTTCTGGTCAAAGGAAGGGGCTTCGATCCGACGGACATTCGCTTCACGAATCGATTGGCATACTCGCTGCGCAGCAGCAATTTTTGAACAAAATAATTATATGACGCAGTGCTCACGCGATCTTCTAGTCGGAACCAGTAGGGCAATGCATCCAAGACATCAGTCGGCTTGGTATGCGAAACTGGAGATAGCTGCCGAGAGAACGAGCCGGCTGCAGAGGCATGTTAAGTGAAGCTACCCCGGTCTGTAGCGCTCTGAAATACATCTCCTCCTCTTGAAATCGCACAACAACCTCATGTCTTAACGTGTGTGGATAAATCAGGTATTTGCTGTACTCTAAGACCAAACTACTTGGCCAAGCTTTAATTTCCCACAATTCACTTCATTCGCTTTAAACAACTCCCCGATCGTTACCCACAACATCCACACCTGTTCCCTTTCGTAGACACTCCTGGCCAAAACACCGACTAACACACATCCCTTCAGGCTATGTGCGTGAACATTGGCGTCAGTCCCCTCACAGTTTCTCATTTACATTCAGCTACATGATGTTGTTGTTCTCATCTGCGTCTGAGCCGCCACAGTGGGCAGGTAACAAAGCATAATCAAGTCAATCACAATCTGCACACATGAATACTTCAATTATTTAACCTTCCATTATGCAGCAATTGGGATGTCAATTTAATGGCCAAACAATGCACCACCTGGTGGCCATCATCCGCATCGGACGACCACCGCATTCACAACACCGCCCCCCACACGCACGACGCATCCATTATGTAAACACATAAAGTGTGACATTAATTTCCCAATACAATAGCGGCCGGCTTAGGCCATCATCATTCAAAACTGCAAATAGCCCGGGGACGTATAAATAAGCCCGAGCCATGTAATTGCTTTAAATATTTTATTTGCAATAACTTAATGGGTCACCAATTTCCAGGACGAGTGAAGTGCCGAGGCGCAGCGTCCTCTCGCACAGCGGGTAGTTCATCGTTCGACGATCATCGTTTGTCGTCCGCCGTCGTTGTTGTCGTTGGCTTTAAAGACGATGTGACATCAAAACGGATGAGTGACACTTTGCGAAAGGACACTGAGTTATGACAATGGTCATGTCACATAACTTCTGATGTATCTGCGAGCGACGCCCCATTTGCACCTTCCCCCTGAGTGATGGCGTGGGGTGCGGGTCGTGCAAAAACGGTGCGACTATGAGTAATTGGGTAATCTAAATTCAACGGGCCATTAAATTGTTATGGAATTTTGAAAATTTCGAGTTATACGAGCACCCCCGCCCCTGGCTGCGGGTTGTAGTGTGTGACTGAGGAAATTATGTACTTCTTCGTGGCTTCGTGGCGTAGCGATTTGCATGCAACTTGTCAAGGATTGAAAACGACTCCTGTTTTGAACTGCTTGCGGGCGGAATGAAAAATGCAGCAGCAAAGTGCATTCGGAAGATTCGGTAAATATGTGCGGCGAAAGTGCTTGACCGGCACTAATTGAAGAGCAATTATTTGGACTTGGTGATTGCGAATTAAAGTTTGATCATTCAATTACTGGACACATTCACTCGGACACTCGGCGGGACGCGCATATTTATTGGTTTGCGCCGAAGAGGGACTGGGAATTGCTGGCAAATTGAATGGCCGACTGCAACCTCAGGTATTTAATTGAAATAAATTAAGATAATGAAATATTTATTGACTGGCTCGTTCGCTTTAGTTTTTTGTCATGAGTGCTGTGCTTCGCTTTTTCTAGGCGGACTGCTGGTGAAATTATACGATATCTGGTGTTGATGATAAATTCGTGAAAATGTGTGTGTGAGAGTTGCACTATGGGTGTCTGTTGCAGCGACCCCCGGAGCTGAATAAGGTGTTGCTGGGATGGTGCTGCACTACCGATGAATTGGTTCATAAATTGAATCGAAAAGATTTATTGCGCAGAACTCGATGGATGCAATGAAATATGGCATACACCTTCCAGTGCAATTATTGGCAAGCAGCTCCTGCCGAGAGAACCTTCAACAAACGATTTACGAGAGAATTTCTCAGAAGCGCATTTCTACTGGAAATGCATTATGTTACATGCATTAGGGCAGATTTCAACCACAAGCAAACCAGCGGCCGTAGCTCTTTGGAAGCCCACTACCACGGAGGCACACATGTAGTGCCTCAAGACAACTGCCCAGCAGCAGCGGGAACAGGTATAGCGCTTGGGGACAAACATGTTTGCCCGAAGTCAATATCAGCAACGGCAGCAAGCGTCCCAATAACGTACAACAGCATTGGTATGCAAGATGTTTTCGCCAAACTACCAGGCAAGGCAGCATGGTAACGGAACACACTCAAACCAATGGTATGAGTGAATGCTATCAGCCGCATGCATGTTGTTGGTACAGTCGCAATCAGTGTTGGGACTTTACCACAACTGAACGACGGAAGTCAAAGTAATTGCCCGTCACACTTCAACACAATTAACTTCAAATACAGGTGGGCACTAAGTGGACTGGCACAGACTGCAGACGTTTTGTGGAACAAGATCCACTCCAAATGCCGCCCAAAGCGACTACAATTAAACTCTCGAAAACTTCTTATCATTAAGCGGAGAGTTTTCGTGAGAGATAAAGTTTCATCCGTAGGCTGAGAATCTTCACAACGGCTACAGCGTAAGAGATACTCCTCGCAGGCACTCCTCTCCACCTCCTGTTGGATTGGTTGCCTCCCACCATCAACCGCCACCATCACTGCAGCCCCACAAACTTTCGTGGCACAGACCTTTTCATCAAAACTAGGTTCCCTTCATGCGCTCATCCAATTTATTCCCGAATCGTTTTCTCAGCCGGAAAACTTTAGACTTCCACACCAAACGTGCAACAAGTACAAATCAGACAAGGCAATGCAAGACATTCCCCGTCACTTGTTCATCTCAGCTTTCTCTTTCAGAGGCAACGAAAAAGGATGCAAAAAATGTCTCGCAGCTTCAGTTGAAAGGACTCCAAGCGCCTTTCACCAGCGTTCACACCAACGACCACGCCTAAATACAGGTTCTTTGATCTACCGAATGAGAAAAAAGGAGAATAAGGTCCTCAAAGTGAAACATTTGTAAAGCGCAACCCTGGAGCTGTGTGTGTCCCAGTGAATGAATGCTAGTTGAGTGACAGAGCTGCATAAAGTTTTCTTGAAAAACACGTGAGTCGGCATCTTTTCGCTGTCGCCACAGAGTCCCCTTTTTCCGCCAACATCCCTAGTTAGCGTTGCTTTTCAATTACTCAACTGAGTTGCGAACTCTTGGAAGTGTTTTGAAAAAGGCTAGTACTTCGTGAAGTGAAACGATGAAAAGAGAACCTCCAGGAACGACGATGCTCCACACTTGCCAAAGGACATACATGTCCTTTTGCATGCAGGCTCTCCTCCACTAGATCAATGTCATGATGTCACATGTGCTCGGCGCAGTTGTCGGACCGAGAAGGCGACGAAGAAGTGAAAGGAGGGGTAGTCAGACTTCAGTTCGTCGATTGAATCTTAACTGGGCCAACCACACGGCTGCTGATTGCCACCACCAACGCTCAGTGAAAGTCGTCTTGGGCGATGCAAGTGAATTGGCTATAGCTCCCACAATGTCCCTTCATTTGAGTAAGTCCCGACAGCCGAGTTAACCATCACTTCCGTGGATGCATTTCATCTTCCATTAGCAACAAAATAAAAAACCCCTCGTAAAAACCAGGATTCACAACAATGATGAGACTCTGTCATCAATCAAATGGGGTTCAGGCAATGGCACTAGCATTCGCATTACCGAAAGCACTCTCCTCGAAATGGGTCACAGCAGCGCTGTGCATCACCACCGAAAACGAGACAAAAAAGATTAAGCCACCCGATTGTTTACATTTCTCCCCCGCCGTCAGGGGTGCTGTTGTCTATCCACCTGCACCTGCAGAATGGAGGGACTGCTTCTTGCCAAGCGCATTTGTCACAACAGCTATCCATTGCAATAAATTCTGGGTGCCGTTCATGCGTGAACGTTTTTCTGCCAAACAGTGCCTGCGACTGTCTCTCGCCGCTTTGGTGTCCTCGCAGCGAGACAATGTGAAAGCACCGCGCCCAGAAAGGGATGAGACTTTTTCTTAAAATAGATTGTTCGCCGATGTGCTCGAACAAAAATCAATACAAACCCGGGCTGGGGCTGGGCGCAGTCGAGGCATCTCATTTTGCTTGAAAGGATGCAGACAATGCCTACTTACAGGCATATCGGGCGAACGACCCTTAAAGGATTCACTTGAACTGGTAGTAACTCATCATCACGACTGCTGTGTGTCGTTGATGATTGATGAAGCTCCGGGCGTCTGCAGGTGGTTAAGACGTCTTACATTGACGGAATGACGTGGTGTAGGACTTCGGAGCCGTGGTCTGGTTGTCTGGCCAATGAGTTGCTAATTATTCATGCAAGGGATAAAACTGTCTCTGAGACAGAGCCAGATAGAGAGAGACATAGTTTAAGATTACGCCGCAGTCTTCAGAAACACTTTGCGCTATGGGATGCAATATAAAGGGTGATTTTTTAGCTATTATCTTTTTGGCAACACTGGTTTAAACAGCTGACGCACGTTTCGTGTTTTGTTTCGCTGTCAAAGATCTTCAGTTTGGTCTGTAATTTAACCATGAATCGTCTTACAAAGCTTGCAAATTATTGAATTTTATTATCAAAATAGGGTCTTGGAAAGTTGCCCCAAGATCCACTTCGCTCATTTTTTGCTCAATGGGTACGTAAATAAGCAGAATTGTCGGTTTTGGAGTGAATATCAGCCAGAAGCATTGCAGGAGCTACCAATGCATCCAGAAAAACTCACAGTTTGGTGCGGTTTATGGGTATCATTGGACCGTACTTCTTCCAAGATGATGCGAATCATAACGTAACTGTGAATGGTGAGCGCTACCGTGAGATGATGTCCAACTTTTTTTTGCCCAAAATGCAAGAGCTTGACTTGCATGACATGTGGTTTCTACAAGACGGTGCCACATGCCACACAGCACGCGCAACAATGGACTTATTGAGAGGCGAGTTCGGTGAACATTACCGCCCAGATCGTCCGATTTAACGCCTTTAGGTTATTTTTTGTGGGGCTATGTTAAAGCTCATGTCTATACAGACAAGCCCGCTTCAATTGACGCATTGGAAGGCAACATTGAAGCATTTATTCGTGAGATACCGGCCGAAATGTTGGAAAGAGTATGCCAAAATTGGACTACGCGGATGGACCATTTGAGGCGCAGTCAAGGTCAACATTTGCATGAAATAATCTTCAAACATTAAATTATATGGACCGTCCTATCGATTCAAATAAAGATTTCAGGCATTTTTCTGAATTTTATGTTTTTTTTTTTTTTTTTGAAAAACTGCTTTTAAAAAATCACCCTTTATTTGTAAAGTGCACCCAGCAACAGGCTAACTAACTACCTAACCAACTAGGCTGGGCACGAATGCCATAGACGTCTGCCAAAAATGAGAAACGAATCTGAACGATTCGAATCTGAATTTATTTTTCGAAAATCGATTCTTATACACAAATTCTGACGCCAGCACTCCCGAAAGTCAACAGACACTCTATACGCTGTGGGGCGCAATATATTTCTGGACACCACCAGTGCCCTGTCGGTATGGGCCGCAACGAATTTTCTGGACTCCACCAGTGCCCTGTCGGCATGGGCCGCAATGACTTTCTGGACACCATCAGTGCCCTGTCGGTATGGGCCGCAACGAATTTTCTGGACTCCACCAGTGTCTTGTCGGCATGGGCCACAACGAATTTTCTGGACTCCACCAGTGTCCTATCGGCATGGGCCGCATTGATTTTCTGGATATCACTATTATCCTGTCGGTATGGGCCGAAATGAACTTTCTGGACACCACTAGTGTCCTGTCGGCATGGACCGCAATGAACTCTCCAATATCGTAAATGGCTAGAAGGCACCACATGTCTTAAAACAAAGGAAATATGGCCTTCACTTAGTCTCAAAAAATTGCTCAGTCTGCTTAGACTTGTGAGACTAGATGGTCTTCCATTGGCATGCATGCCCTGACTGGCCGATTTACGTGCTTGTTATTGTGAATTTTTACTGCTGGACAAAACTCGACTGGAGGTACCAGCAGGGCTGTAGGAGAGAGAGAAGCTGGTAATCTATGTCCGATCTCAATGAGTTTCTCCAGGGACGAAGAAACTGGAGATATTTACCAGTACCATCTGTGTTTTAATTCAGACAGGTACCGCCACAGGTACATCCACTTCAACTGTACGTCTGCTGAACACCTATCCTCTCTGTCCGACCTTGTTCTTGCTTCTATTCCTGATCTGTACCCAAGGCCGATCTTTACTTCCCGGCGCACAGTGTGTTATTTTGCGAATCTAGCGGAACTTAATTCAAAAATCGAAATCGTCCGAATGACACACGTTTGGTATCAAACGACAGGTACAACCCCTGTCCTCAACGGTCTTGGCCGCAAACAGCAACAATATTTGAGCAAGGGAAATGTGAAACATTTGTTGTTTCGTAGGTCATGGAATTCGTGTAAAGTAAGTAGCAACGGTATATGTATTTTTTAATTTCTTGCCATTTATTTAGAGAATCTTTTAGGTTAGTTTGAACCTTGTGCGACCTCAGCAAGTGTTAGTAATTATCGTTTTGCTTGGAGGCCTTAGATTTAGCCTCGTTCTTACATTCTAACTTTGTGCAGAATTTTCCAAATGTATGCGCGAGTATCCGTCTGTTGAGGTAGTATTTAATACTTCCTCCGGACGATATACTTCCAGACTCCGTTAAGACATTTTGCTATCAGCTGCGCACAATTTTTTGTGAATAACCATCACTCACATAAATCACGCTTATCTCTCTATATATGACCAAAACAGCTCCCCTGCTAGGGTTGAGGACCGAAATCGGCCAGTTTCAGTTCCTAGAGTGTTACAGACTATGAGTTGCAAGATGCATACAAGTTGGGAATGAAGTAAGCGAGAAATGCTTAGGTTTCGGAACGATAATGCGGACGATAAAATCGGATTGCCGGTAGTTCCATGATCCAATCACAAGGATGACATTGAATTCTAGACGACCTTAAAATAAATAAAAAAAGACTAAATAAAAAATAAAAAAAATAAAATAACTCATATGCTCTAACACGACAAAAGAACTTCCAATTGCCACAGCAGTGTCTTTAAGTTTGATTGGCAAGAGAGATGTGCAAAATCTTCTAAAGGAGCTTGCCTATGGTTAATTTATTAGGACAAACAATCGGAAAAAATCTCGATTAAGCCAAGAAAAGCATAATAAAATGATCACTCCGGAGGAAGCCCTTTTGCGGGGGTTAAAATGAAATGAATTACTCTTCAGTGGCATGAGGCACCCCCTACCTCAAGAAAGTATTGCTCTGATAAAGCCCCCCGAGGAATTTCCATCACAGTAGCTGCTCCGATGAAGACGACTAATTTAAAATTAATAAAAAGGCTTAAATTAAATTAACAAATAAATAATTTCTAAAATTGCTAATCTTTTATTTACGTTTTACTTCCAAATGATGAGTGTGATGATGGACGTTTAAAATTGTTTTATCAAAATATCTTGGGACGTATTTAGGTAAATGGGGTTAATGTTTATTAACTTTTCTGGTGAAGATTTGAACAAAATCGGTCCAGTGGTCTTTTGGTCAGAGATGTTTGCATCCATGAGGTTTAGGGAGGATGGATGGCGTTTGCTATACGCCCCCTATCGGTCACTACATATGGCTATGGGTCTTAAAAACTGGAATTACTTTTCTGTCACCGAATAGGGAAATCCATAGTTTAGCTACCCCAAGCACAACAGGAGTAAATTTCCGCTAGATTCCAAAATAACACACTGTTCGGCAGCGTTAGAAACTCGGAATTCAATTTCTGTACCATATTTTCTTGTCAAAGAAATCATCTGCTGACCTAAAGCGCTCATTTCTAGTAAGACCTCGTGCCAACCTCATACCTTGGACCTTCTCTAGGGAGCCGGATCAGATTGTGAATCGTTCTCACTCAAGTTGTTGTCCCACTTGATACTGGCGATCCTATTCGAAAAGCGAACGCCCTAACTACCATCGCTAGCAACTTTTAGTCGAAGTTAATTGGCCTGTTGAACCAATACTAAGTCGTTTGTCGTCAGTTCATCGACTGGAACATTTTCTATTTCACCTGCAAGCCATATTTGAAAGGGCTGGCTCAAAGACGACATATTTTTCACAAGAAGTCCAATGAATTAGGAACTTTATGGATCAACAGTAGACGTGGGACTCTCCACACATTGGACCCATCAAAAGGTTTCTCCATCAATGCCTGTGCTGAGATTCCATCAAGATTCCCTCATATTTTCGTTTAACTTGTCAACGCAATGCTCTGATCATCAATTGTAGGCATTCACATGGGAATCATTTCATGTCTTCGGTGGCAATGCTTCATCCTCAAAATACTGCTGTACTTTCCATTGTTCAATGCATGAGAAATGATCACCTTTCTGGTGCCAACTTCAGCCAGTCAGTTCATACGTCTTTCCCACAAGTTGCCTCCCCAACCACCGGCAATCTGGAAAAAAAGAGACAAAACAAGAAAATAAAAAGAAAAGCGATAACCAGTCAATTGGAAAAGCAAATCACGGAGAAGGATACCGCTTTGAGGAGTCAAAGGAAAAATAACACAAACTTGGCAAAAGCGAGTACACCACACATCCGTGCCCAGTCGACTGAAACCACAGCGCATACACCCCACCGACTGCACCCAGTCACAGACGTCTTCTCAGTCACGTAAATGGAATCCTTTCGATTTGCCATTTTTCCAAACTGTGTACGGCTGGCTGGGGAAAGCGGAAAAGCTGCAGCACACGGAAGTGTCCCTGCCAGAGCTGATTCAACTTCTGGCGAAGTATGCACAGAAGATTTACGAGACGCTGAGAAAAATGCGCAGCCAAGTAGTGTCGATTATGTGAGACGGTGCGCGAGGTGAAGAAGCAGCAAAAACGAGCACTTCAGTCAAACAGCTCTTGAAAAGAGTTACTCTTCTGATCATTTTCATTTTGTTCGCACTCTTCTTGTTGCAACCATAACATAAGCTTCTCAGTGTGTCGGTAGATTTGTGTGCAGAAAAGGATGTCCCCTTTGAAGCCTCCACAAAACCAGACACTATCAAGGACTTTCATGCAACAGAGCGCTTGATTCGACTCGATTTTGAGTTTACTTTGCACAAATATGGCCAGCAACGACTTGAAAGCAAATCGGCTTTTGGCAAGACATTTGGCTGTGCAACCGTAGCACTCTCAGGTGCGAACAACCACTGCTGCTCCATGCTCCATCATGAAAATGTTAGCGCTTACGGTTTTTTTTTTTTTTTTGCGCTGTCGGGTGTTGAGGCCGTATTCAAACGTGATGCATGCGAGTGCTCGTGGACGTGTTTTATTCTGATGAAGGCATTCTTTCGATGTGGCTCACTGTATGGCTTTCCTTGACTCGTTCAAGGCGGTGATTATTTGCTCGGTACCTTTAACTTGACCTCTTCCCTGCCAGGCACGCTCCCACAACTGACCATCGTGCTGACATCTGAACATTCCGAGAATCCCACGACCAAACGCCAGCGGTCCTTAACGGCAAATCACCCGTGCTCCACAAGGACATACGTCAAACCTACCATCGTAACGCGATGCATCTTTCGGTCCATGAAACAGTGGGAATGCAATAAAAAACAGCCTTCTCCCCCAAAGAAGCGACCAAATTACTCCTTTCAGCTCTGTTTGAACACAGCTGAGTGCCTCCTCCGTCACATGTAGACAACTTTAATTAAAGATTCAATTTCAATCGAAACGTGACAAAAATCCCCCGAAGAACGAAACACAAGTTATATACACTCAGTACTCACTCACTCAACACGACGTCGCACATCTCCTGTGGCATGGTCGCCCCGGTTGACGTCCATCTTCTCCTCCGGTTCACTTCGGCAGCCCGTGCCTGTGTTTTTAATTCTCGTCTCTTCAGGGCACGGCCGGCACGGAGAGAGCAGGCGAAAAAGGAAAAGATGTTGAACACCGTTATGGTGCATAAAATATTAATGAACATTTCCTATTCCAATTAGGTTCTGGCACAGCCATCTTAGATTGTTTACATCTCGACTTTGGGATGAAGAAATCGACAGACTAGCTCTCTCTCTCTCTCTCTCTCTTCCCTGCATACATAGTCCAATCTGTTTTTTTTTTTTTTGTTCTTTTTCCATTCTCGTCACAGAGCTCGAGGCGGCCATCAACCCACATATGCAAGCAGGGCGATCAAAGGACAAACAGTCAAGGACCTGTTACAAATTTATGTACACATGTGGTTCCATCTATATTTTTCTCATACATTTAGATTGATGTCATTTTCCACATCGGCCTGCTGTGTGCCCACCGCCCTCATCGTGCTTCGGGAGCCTGCCAGAGGTGTGTGTGTGGCGGGGTAACATTTTTCACCTGACTTCACTTCGGTGCAGTTGGTTGAGAGAGAAAAGAATATCCTTCGAGTGTCATTAGAGTGAAAATCTATTTTCCAGGAGACGATCCAAGCGGGCAATCAATCAAAATTTCAATAAAAAAAAAACAAAAAAAAAAAGAAATTTCTCCGAAGGATGCGAGCTGGAGTGGAACCGGTGGTGACGAAAACGAGGTGAAAGTGGAGGAAAACTTCATGGAGCCATCGCATCGGTACGGTACGTGACGACGTGTGAAATAATTATTTTCTTTTCAGATTCATTGTCTGCCAATGGATGGATTTATGGGAGTATCATGGCTGACCGACCCTCTCAGCATCTGCTGGGGGACGCAACTCCTTTGGATGCACAAGTCCGTAGGAGTCATTTGCATAAATTGTGAGCTGCGAATTCCTGCAGAGGGCAATAATACCCTCTTCGAAAGAGATTTGCTCCCGGTGCAGGGCTGGAGCCTGGCGTGGAATTTAAATGCGGTTTTGCTCTCGTTTCTTTTGCCCGTCGGGGGTGAAGTCTCGCCAAAGTTATTTCTGCACATTAAATGATCTGATCGGCGATTAGGGGGAATTTATTCCGTAAGAAGATGTCACCAGGAGGGGCAAAGTTAACCAATCTGCGTGTGGTTTCGATTTTAAGCTTGGGGATCTAAAGGGTGATTTTTTAGCTATTATCTTTTTGGCAACACTGGTTTAAACAGCTGACGCACGTTTCGTGTTTTGTTTCGCTGTCAAACATCTTCAGTTTGGTCTATAATTTAACCATGAATCGTCTTACAAACGTACAACGCTTGCAAATTATAGAATTTTATTATCAAAATAGGCTCTTGAAAGTTGGCCGAAGATCCACTTTTTACCGAAAAATTGTGTTCAGCGACGAAGCTCATTTTTGGCTCAATGGGTACGTAAATAAGCAGAATTGTCGATTTTGGAGTGAATATCAGCCAGAAGCATTGCAAGAGCTACCAATGCATTCAGAAAAAGTCACAGTTTGGTGCGGTATATGGGCTGGTGGCTTCATTGGACCGTACTTCTTCAAAGATGATGCGAATCATAACGTAACTGTGAATGGTGAGCGCTACCGTGAGATGATATCCAACTTTTTTTTGCCCAAAATGCAAGAGCTTGACTTGCATGACATGTGGTTTCTACAAGACGGTGCCACATGCCACACAGCACGTGCAACAATGGACTTATTGAGAGGCGAGTTCGGTGAACATTTTAATTCACGTTCGGTACCAGTCAATAGCCGCCTAGATCGTGCTGTTAGACTATTTTTTGTGGGGCTATGTTAAAGCTCATGTCTATACAGACAAGCCCGCTTCAATTGACGCATTGGAAGACAACATTGAAGCATTTATTCGAGATGTGTTTTTTTTTTGAAAAACTTTCCTATAGCTTTAAAAAATGCACCCTTTAGAAGAATGTGTCTATTATTTAATTTAATATGAAATGTCATTAAATGAAATGAAAAAAAAAACAATTCTCCAAATTTTTGCTATTTTCCACTTGCTAGGAAAGTAGCAATTGTTGACGCATGTTCCGCACTAAAGGCCTCTTGAAATTACAGGAACTAGCAAATACAACTACCAAATGGAAATTGATCCCACTTGAAGCCACAAAACTGCAGCATGTGTTGCCAACTGAATTCTTTTGGATTGAGAATTTGATTGGTTTTTTATCAAATACAGACTTTGATATGAGGTGACAGAGAAATGAGAGGCGAGAATTTGCTACCTCCTCTTTGATAATTCTTAGAATGTCTATAGAATTGTTTCATATTCACCTTTCTACTTTACCGACGACGCGTACAGACTTTGTTCGATTGCCTGACCGCCGCGTCGTTTACATCGGACTACGGACCGCTCTCACGGCATGGAGAAGTCGAACATAAGTCGTTACAACCTCGCGATACATTTTTACTCGCCCGAGTTTACCTTGCCTGGATGCAGTTTTCAACGGACTGTGGAACGTAGTCATGGTGCAAAACCACCTATAGGCTTACCATCTACCCCTACACAGGCTATAACGGAGATAGGCAGAAACTTTTTTCACTTCTACAGCAGTTAATTTCGGACTAGGTGGGATTCGTGAACGCAACTCTTTTTTTCACAAACAACACTTGGAAGTGTGAAGATAATTTTCTGCAACTTACGGGCGTTTTCAATCGAATCTGCACGCAACTCCTCAAGTACTTCATCCTTAAGCTGAACTATTTTCTGCCTCTCAACTTAATTCAAGCTTCCATTGTCTCGGAATTTCACTAGGCAGCATCGCCTGCAGAGGATACTGTCCCAATTTGTGAAGTCACTAAGCACAACATTACGCAAAGTAACCTCGCCGGGTGTCGTGAAAAGTTCGTTGCACAATAACTTAAACTTGTGCGTCAATGATGATAGCAAGGCGCAAACAATGTGCTATGCATCTTGGTGTCAACTTAGACGCCGCGCCATTGCCACTCTCCACCTTTCACCAACCTCATCGTTGCGTTAATGCACTGATGTGCTTAAAAGTAGCAACTTCTCCCATCGCATACTCACTTGCAGGACAAACAAAGATAAACTATGAGATACTACATGCCGCCGTCTTGTGTTAGTTGAACGGCTCTCAGCAGGCAATTTCAGGATGTTGTTCATTTCACCCGCTGCCGTTGTCCTGAATTCAAATTTTAGCAACTATGTGCCTCAATACACGTTTCGAGTGCCTGGCGATGGCAAGTTTTGTTGAACTTTGCCTGCGAAGGGGATGTGCGCAAGATGCGAACTTACAATGTATGAACTTACGTCAATATTTTCGCTTGTCTATTAACGTTAGCAAATTTTTGTTTTGTTGCAGAGAGAGAGAGAGACGCTGACAGTGCATGCTTCGGAAAATGTACCCTGTATCGCATCTGGAAGCTGAGAAGAAAGTGTTTACTGATGCCGTTGAAGGTGGTTGTGCTGCTGTGAAATTTTGACGTTGGACCTTTTTTCTATTTCAAATGTGCCCACAAACCTGAGCAAGGAACCCTCTCATGTGCTCACACACGGGCACAACGTCTTCAAAAAATTGAATAAATTAAAAAAAAAATCTAACAAGCTGTTATTCTCAAAATCGATACATTTTGAGCACGAGAATCTGTGGCCATTTTTGTTTAGGATGTACTGGCGATCCTTACTTTGTGTTACGTCATTCGTTTTAACCCATATGATACCAGTGGTGGGGACTCCTAGCGCTAGCTTGGATCGTAGGCCCTAATCTTGGAGTCCTCTGGCATATTGTCCGGTTTTTTCAGAAACTCTCCCAAACAACAGACGATGCAGAGGAGTACTACACCCATTCACTGCAGCCGCAATGTAATAAGACATAGGACAAGAACAGTGACAATTTTTTATGAAAGTGGTCCAATATAGAGTGCAGCACATGTGAAGGGGGATAGGAAAAAAATTATCGTTTGACTAGGAAACAGATTGCATCATTTTTGGCTTACAGCGAGTCGAGATATTTCCTTGCCACGTTGTCAGGCTGTATTGAGAAGGGAAGAAGTACTTGCACACTTCCTGGACATTGAGAAGCCATCCATAGAGGAGTATTTCCAGGGGAAGTGTACGAAAGCAGACGAAGAACGTCTGAAAAGTCGTGGAGTACCCCCTAATTGTTGCGATTCAAGGGACAAAACGGTCGTACGGGAGGTCAATCGCGTGGCGCCCATATACTAAGCTGACAGCAAAGACCGTGGCCTGTCTCTTCGCCGCACAGTGGTCCCGTAGTGGAAATAAATACCAGAAATTACATACTTTTCTCGGCCAAATGGTGCAGGTTCTTCGATTCTACAAGTAAGAGAACCTAGAAAGCCAACATTTTGTTGACCTTGATTAACTGTTAGTTCTGCTCTGACTGCATGAGAAAGTAAAGAACAATCACCGGGAGATTAACACTTTCACACAAACTGTTATTAATGTTGAATTGAGACTCACCACAATCTTCCGCTACATACGCTGTTGTTGACTCCGCAATAAGTCTGGCACGTCCTCTCGAGTGTAAGACTGTTGGTAAATACCTCCCCGAGTCCAGTAGCGTCACCAGTTTTAGCGCGATCTCCGTATGTGGGTGTATCCATTCGTAACGAATACAGCACCCAAAATCGTTCGTCAGCCCATCCTCAGCTTCTGGTAACAAAGTGTCCGTCAAAGAGTTCTCATCGTTTCTTTCAGCAGCTCGAGAAGTGTTCACTTTTTGATTGTTTTGTAGCGTCATGACATGGTTTATTCTGTCGCAGTTAGGTGATATGTGATCAGATATTTCACAATTGAAGCAGGCGACATCCTTCTTGGGATCAGAGTGCTTAGCAGCAATACTACGACGATTGTAAGACACGGTGTTTTGCTCCCGATGATTGTTCTTTAGTTGCTCATACTTCCGCAGCGCTTCTTCTAACTCCACTAGACAGTTTACATTGTACAGGATACTTTCATTCACCAGGAATTCCTCTGATAATGTACTGGATTAAGTCCACCTCTTCGACAATTCCTTGTGTTGCTAATTCTTGCATATGAAGCACGTATTGTTGCATTGTTTCATTGCACAGCTTTTTCCGTCTCGCAGTAAGCATCTGATGTTGTCCCTTTTTTCTGTAATTCGTTCTTCAATGCGTTTTCCAATTGAGTCCAACTGCGGAGGCTAACTGTCAAAGACCTGAAATGTCTTGCTGTTCCCTTGAGAAAGCGCTTACCGAAGATGAATTTGTCCCAGTCGTCCAGTTCCAAGACTTCTGAGTACAATCCAGTAGTTAACGGAGATGTTGTATCAAGTCATCGACGTCTTTGAAGTTGTAAGTTGGAGACGACCTGGGAATAGATTGAACTTCGTCAATTTGTAATTCTCGCAGTTTCTGTTTCAATTGTAGAATTTCTTCTTTATTTACATTCGTTGATGTTTTGCCATCTCCTCGTCCAGTTGTTCCACGTCCCCACTGCTTTCATCAGGCACGTTGATAACTGGTGCCGTTGAGTCGTCAGCACACTGTTCTCTGGTGTCTGAAGACTGATGAAAACTGGCAAAGTCCTCATCCGAAAGTTCCGGCACTGCTTCTTCAACTCGAAGTTTAAGCTCTGACTTGATGCCGGTAGTAGGAAATTTTAGAGATCTGAGAAGACTCCTGAATCTCTATCCACTTCTCAGACGTTATTCAATTTTCACCTTGCACTCCGCGAAATTAACTTGGAATCGAAAAGCAGTAGTAAACTGGAATGTACACTCGACTGTACAGAAGACCCATTAACCAAATCCAACTTCTGAAATTGTAGAATGCGGATGGAGGTGGGTGCAAAATGAAACACTTTTATGACAGGTGATGTTATCTTTATTTCACAAGGAAGAGAAGAGAGACAAAACTGCATTCTGCTTGTATTTATGGCAAAACGTGATTCGGGTCAATAACCTGATCAGGTGGTCCGAATATTATTAGAACTGCTAACAGATGTCGTTGACTGAATAGTCAAAGGCTTTAGTTTTGCACAGGGTGCTCATTTTACTTTTGCTCAATGTAAGGACTTTGAAATTTGCAAAAATTCACGTATTTTTCAAGCCAATTTGATGTAGCATGTTTCCTAAAATTAGGCACTATGGAACCTAACGTTGATTCAGGCCTTCGAACTGCACGAATTTTCATACCCCTTTCCAATTTGAATTATCGCGTTTTTAATTAAAGCCACTTTTTGAGGACGCATTTCAAAGTTTGGTGGGCTTCTCCAAGAGGATCCAAAGGGAAACCAACGTCTTCTGAAAGGTAAAAGTGTTCTCTGTTGATGGTGCAAGATCTAATGTGTCCGTTTTTACACTTTGGGAGATCGAGGCGTTTAAGCCGAGCAATCTCGTGAACTTTTCCACATTTTCGACGATTTCCATGCAATGCATATATTGTGCAAATGCTATACGAGAGGGCGAGGAAGTTTTAATTTTTGTGAATTAGAATCTTGGAGGTCACAAAATTGCTGTAATTATGAAACTTATTGCTTGTATCTGGTTTCGTTTGAGGTGTCATAAAATGCCAGAGTTGTAAAATACTGCAATCTTTTGAGAATGTAATCTCTAAATTCAAGGAAAGAATTATCTGTTTTGTGTTTCAATCAATTGACTTCATTCGGGACTTCTTTACTTCAGCATCGAAGTCACCATTCAATTTTAAGGCTTGATTGGATCAATCTTTACGACCAGTCTTTTAATTTGAAATCAATTGAATGCAAGTCTATCTACTGACAGTGCGTTCACTGAAGTCACTTTGAAACCTTTACCATTCACCTGAAGTCACCCGCTGATGCTTTCTGGCTTGAGGGATTTAATTACCATCCGATTCATGGAACACATGTTACACGTAGACCACACAAAAGGATTAAAAGCTTGACAGCACCACCTATACATCAAGAAAGAAAGAGTCAATTTCAGTAAAAGTTTGGCGAAAAATTGGTATTAACGCGGATGCAGTAAGCCCTGGATTTGGCCCAACCAACAATAGATGGACCAGGACACATTTTGTATATTATGCCCGGGCAACCGCTACATTGTCTACAAATGTGTCTCTGGTATCAGCAACAGCAAATAATATTCTGTTCCACGGAGCAGAAATAATATAATCGGCAGTGTTGCCCGCCGGATCATTATCAGAGGAGGCGCAGGAAAATAGAAAACATATTTTTTCCAACTCTCCCATACAAAGGGACCGCTGTACGACGGGTCAGGCACCCTCTCTGTCAAGGGAAAAATCGACAAAACGCCATTGACTATAATCTGCGAATGATGTGGTTACTAGAGACCACATTTTTGCTCCATTCCAAACGAGTTATGAACACTTGCTCACCAGCCACTCAGTGGGTTGCAGACTCGCCTACGTCTCTTGTACTTCCCCAAGTGACAAGTTGTCTGTTTGTCAAGAAAACACTCCTCGATCCATTGGGCATTCATGAACGAAGCGGAAAATCCTGCCAATTGGCTCAGAAACATTTCATCGAAATCTTGTGCATGGACGTACCTTTCTTTCAGGGCCTTGTCTACATTGCAAGTGGGCATCTTCCCCTCATGGCCTAAGCTGAGGGCACAAAATATCGAGTATCAAGTCACGTCCCTTGTAGACTGGAAAAAAAAAACAATTCCCTCAGCCAAGACCTTATCCACCCCCTCTACACCTCTCCATTTCACATTCACTTCGTTCTGTATCGAAACAATGGCTATTCAGAAATATCCCCACGACGAAAGATAGGCATGAATGATTGTGCCAACGACACTTTTCCAATTAAACCGAAGCAATTTAGTGACGAAGGATTGTTTGACGACCGTGAAAAGGTACATTAATTTATATTGGACTTGGGCTAGGCGAAATTAATCAATGCATTGAAGGATATTCTCGTGGAGGAACTTGTCCAGGCAAATGCAGGCAAATTGAATAATTGGATTTGGATATCCTTAAGGAATCCCATTCTCCGTCTGCATGCGCCATTTGCACAGTTGCCCCTGGGGGCCGTGCTTCTCTTCTTTCTTCTTTTGCACCAATCGTTGGCACACTTAAAATTGCTGCAGATACAGCAAAAACCGTCGTCGACTGTTCAAAGCGTTTTGCCGCATTTGAGAGTACGTCTAAGTCTTGGCAGTAGATTAATTAGCTGAAAGAAAGAAATAAACAAACTGGGAAATGCTCAAACGGGGATGGTCTTCTTGCAAAATGAACAGACGCAGTCGGTTGCAGTGCAGTGCTTGAGTGGAGAGCATGGCTTTAACCATTTTCGTTATTTCTTTTAATCTGAGAAGTATTTTGCAAGGAAATGACTGTTGCTATGGATTCATTCACAGATTTTTCTTGACCCGCTAGTACTTAAACATTGATTGTTCTGAGACTGATGTCTTTTTTATTGCGTTTTAATGTCAATACAGTCATTGATAGCCATATCATAACATCGCAATCGCGCTGTCGTGCTCTGACATTTTAAGTAGAATTCAAAGTCAATACATTAGACAAGTCACAATGCAGCGGTCGCGCTTTGGCAGTTCACAGACCGTAATATCGTAAGCACAAGCACACATTTCTAGGTAGAGCTACTTCTACTAACCCGGGCTTTTCACAATTTTGAAACAATTTTCTTTTATTTACTCGTGATTTTTCATTTTTGGCAGGCATTGTTTTTTTTATAGGTTTTATCTGAAATAATTCCTTTTTTTTTTTGGTAAAATGAATTTTAGACTATTTTACTTGTGAAACGCGAGCCTTTCATTCTGATTTGGAAAAGCGAATGAGCCCCGGCTGTGTGACACAACATTCTCGTGAGTCTAATAAATTCATAATTGTATTCTTAAAACTATATTCTCAATTGCAGGTCGACTTCATAGCAAATAGAGTTGTATTGCATTAAGGCGCGATTTATTCAATTGACTGGGAATGGAAAGCTCATTTCCATCGAACATCTCTTCAGATTTGATACTGTTACAAATAGAACGCTTCCGGTTTGTCTGCGGCATTCTAAAGCTATTAAATTGATAAGCGTGCGTCTTGAAGAATAACCAGGCATTTCATCGGACCATCTTGTATTTCTTTAGGCAAACCGTGTAAACCTCTTTTGTATTCTTTCAATTCTTTTGCTAACGTTTTCATATAATGGGGACCAGACAACACAGCAATATTCTAATGTTGGCAGCACCAATGACATGAATATTGCCTTTAATGTGTGCACGTCTTTAAAATCCCCAGAAGTTCGTCTGAGAAACCTTAAAGTAAATTCACTTTCGATATAATAAAATGCGATATGGGCCGAAAATTCAATTTCGAATCAAAGATATCAACAAGATCTTTCACATGACTAACTATTGGGTGTTTATCATCTCTGAGCTTGTACATGGAATTAACGGGTAACAATGTTCTGTGGGCACGGAACACTTTAAATTTTGATATATCTAGCCTAAGATGATTGTCCTCACACCAGTTTAAAAATGAGTGAATATCATTCTGGAAATTCAGGCAGTCCTGAATGGAAGATATTACACCAAATGATTTTATGTCATCTGCAAACATTAAACAATCTGAAAATTGTATGACATTGGGGACATCATTCACGAATAAAATGAACAAAACCCACAAATTTGTACAATTTGCTTCCTGTTGGACCAATAAGACTTTAGCTATTTCAAGAAGCTTTCATTAAGAATAACTATTTTTTTGAATTAGCAATTCATGATGAACTCTATCAAACGCCTTAACAAAATCTGTACATTGGGTCTAAAACTTAATTCCTGTGGATTGCTAAGAGATGGCGTAACTTGTATTATTCCATTGGAACATGCGTTGGAAAGCTACTGCCATTGTACGTCATTTCAGTATATTTCATTCATTTGAAGCGTAAACAAAAAATGATTATTTTTCACTCAAATATGTCGAACTTTGTGCCTGAAAAAGTGTTTTGCGGGGAGTTTCTCTTCATTACTTTAATATAAAGGAAACTGCTGCCAAAAAGTCATCGTATTTTGGTGGAAGTTTATGGTGAACATGCGATAGCTGAGCGATTTGATTTTGGCTTGGCCAACCAGCCAAATCGGCAAAGCCGAATATGCATGGCGCGAAGGTAATGCTCTGTATTTTGTGGTTTCAGAAAGGTGTGCTGTATTATGAACTGCTAAAACCGGTTGAAACCATCAGTGGACAACGCTACCGAACACAATTAATCCGTTTGAAGAGAGCAGTAACCGAAAAACGCCTGGAGTATGAGACCAGACACGAGGCACTATCTTCCCATCAAGACAACGCTCGGTCCCACGTTGCTATTCCGGTTAAGAACTATTTGGAAAACAGTGAATGGAAAGCTTTACCCCACCCGCCTTATATCCCAGACCTTGCCCCTTCTGACTACCATTTGTTCCGGTCGATGCAGAACACCCTCACTGAAATACGGTTCACATCAGAGCAGAATATCAAAAATTGCCTTCATTCTTGGCTGCCAAGCCGGCGCAGTTCTTTTGGGATGAGATCCACAAATTGCCAGAAAGATGGGAAAAAAGCCGTAGCTTCAGATGGGCAATACTTTGAATAATACTATTGTATTTAAAAAAAAAAACCATTAATCAAGTTATCGACCCAATATATATACAAAAAAGGAGAGGTGACAAGTCACACCCTTGGCGAAGTCCATTAATAATTCGAGAGCTAGAGCTAAAACAATCACTTATTATTTTTTATTTTATAAATTAAACTAGTTTGCTGCAGCAGTTCTGAGCTGTCTTACATTCGTGAACATCTTACAACCTTGTACTTCGTAAAGGTTTGATTCGAAAACCCTTTTCAGGCGGAACGTATGGGCAGGTGCTATACAGTCAACCTTCCAGACCTGCGGTTTTAGTTCGCATTTGTGTGCGGCCAAATATTCTACGCAAGATTTTTTATTGAAGGAATCATCTCTGCAGCTCTGTTTATCGTTCAGCTCTTTCTCCTATATTGGAACAACTAGGAAAATAAGGATTTGTTCGAGTTAAGAATTAAGAAGCCGTTGGTTTTGAAAACAGCGAATCGACGTCGGAGTTTCGATAGCATGTCTCTTGAAGAGTACACGTTTCTCCTAAGGCAGACAAATTCGTTGACTATCTGAAAATTGTACTGTCGATCGGGACGCCTTGTTCTGACAAGTGACCAACGAATCAATTACTACTGCTGTTCTCATTTCAATGAACACCCACCTGTTGCGACACATATGAAAGCTTCTACCACGGAAAACTGGGAGCGCGACGTGGATATCATGTTTGTTCTACAAAAGTTGGACTGCTCTGAACAGTACGGCCTTACTACTGTCAGCCGCCCCAGTGCCAGATTGAAGAAATCACACGACATCACCCGTCCTTATCGCAAACCTGTGCAGGTTTCAAGGAATTCAGAAATCTTTGACCAAATCAGGATCACGGCCATCACATGGACTAGTTTCCGTCCGCTGTACTGCGAGTTTGTAATAGATCTAGTACGCATCCCTATCTAAACTCCCTTTTTCCCCAACGCTCATGGAAGCCGCAGTGATACGTACCAACAATTGCGGTCTGAAATTGATTCAGACGTCCACACAGTATTCTGGATAAGATCTCTTAGGAGAGATTAAGCAGGTTGGCAGGAAAGCGGATTTCCAATTTTGTCGTTCATTCTCCCCTAACTTCAGCAGATGTTCCCCACCAGTACATCGCCACCAGCTGTGAAGGGCTCTTAGCAAACCATCTGTGTCAGCGGCTTCGTTGCTTCATTGAATCTCCCAACAAATACACCAAAACTAATTCCCATTGCCCGACTATCACTGACAGTCGCCTTCCCAGTCACTGAATTTCAAATCCTCAGTGCATGGTGCAGTTAACGAAGCCGCCTTGGGGGCCAATCATTGCATTCGCAAATGTTGTGCCAACGAGCGACGAGAACTCACAAAAGTTATCGCCAACATAAATCGCAGTTCGACCGTAACGCCCCAGTCCCATGGCGAAAGGAAATGGTTTCATAGCTCGTATATCCTGCATCCACTGATGGTAGCCGTTGAGCAGTAAATCCCACCCTCTCCCCTCGTTCCTGAGTTTATCAACGCTCAGTGCTCACTCTCTTGTCATTGTTTTCGTCGAAGGAACACACATCTGTTCCGTTTACATTTCTCTGCAGATTCAAATCCGTGCGAAGTTTCTTGGCGAGTTGAAGTGCCCTCGATTGCGAATACTTGTCATCATTATGCGTTCTAATGGGCCCTGGAAACCGTGTGTTCTACGTGACTTTTGAAAGAGTTCGATCTGGTTCTCCGTCACAGCGCACACACACGTGCACAGAGAGACATTTCTGGTATTTTATTAACGCCGATAACGACTGTCTAAAGGACACACACTCGAAAGCCATAAATCTAGGCTATCACAGCCTGGCAGCGATGTACTGCGGACCTAATGGACCGCCTCGGCCGGCTACTGGCTCATACCAGTTTCTAATCTCGAGCGAGGACAATGTGTGTAGGTGTGAGCATAATATACGCGTGCCCCCGGGCAGGATGTGGAATTTATATGGAATGGGGAGCTTCCGGCGTGCGTTCGTGTGTGTTTGCAAGCGAATTGAGGTAAAGTTTCAACAAAGCGGAGTGGGGAAGGGGGGAAGTGCGGCACTACTTGCAGGACTGTAAGTTATTGCGACTTCTGATACCCGATTTGTAAAACTTTTCGGGGTTTATTCTAAAATTGTGTCGTTTAAAGAACCGGACCCGAATAGGTGGAGGTTCAGGTTATTTACTCGAAAAGTAGCTTGAAAAAGTTGAGAGGCCTTGAGTTCTGTGTTTCGAGGGGTGGACATGAAATTAACTTGAATCATTTCTCCGGCAGCTGGAGTGGCAATTGAACTCTCAAAGAAAGCAGGGAGATGAGGAATCACGGGTCAAACTTTATGCGTCACAAGCAAAAATGGCGAGGCCATAAAGGTGACAGAATTGGCGATGAATGAGTGACCATATGTGTTCAGGTTATTGATGTGTAGTGCCAAAGAAGGTATAACACTTCAGTAAAGGCAGGAGTTCTACATTTGACATTTGAGTCAGTAGTAAGCCGTCAGAGATGGGATAAAGTCGGTAAATTGAAAACGTCTGGTTTGACATTTTAGTCTTTTTTCGAAGTGAAGTGTCTGAAGTCGGAGAAGTGTGACTGGGTTTGCGGATTCCGTGACGGACACTTGATATGGAAGGAAATGGATTTCAAATCGCATCGCTTTATCAAATCTGTTCACGGTCAAAGAAAATATTGTGAACCATCACATTCACCCATCACCAATACACCTCTTTCTCGTCTCTTCCTTCCACGTTCTCTCCTGGTTCTCAGTACAATGATGCTTACACACAATCAATGATCGCCAAGTTGTACTCGCGTTGTTGTTGTTGTACGCGATATTTTCTCTAAACGTGCCACAAAATCGTTGTCCTGGTAGCTTAACTCGTGTCTCCAAAGAAAATAACGTCCTTACGATCGATTGGTGCATTTAGTGGACCACACTAGCTGCTGCTATTCTTCTAGACTGTCCGTGGAAATGCTAATGTCGCGGATTGATAAAGATAAGGCATTGCTTCCCACATTGCCATCATTTCAGTGTCAAACACATGGAAACAATGATCATTGAGTCAATATCCAGCTTTTTTTTCTTTTGGCTTCTCTCGGAATTTTCAAAACTCCATTGCCCATTAACCAGCAAAGATCAACAACATCGCCTTCATCTTCCACAGGGAAAGGAGATTGGAAGGACATCTAATTAGGCGCGACACTCCATCTGGCTTGCCACCCCTTTCCAGAACCTCCTCAAAATCAACAAATCGAAAGTATATGCTCTCCTTCAATGCCTACTCCATTATGATCCCGGTTGATTTTCATCGCAGTCCTCGAGGAGAAATAAAAAGCAAAAAATCTGAAACCGAAAATTCCGAGAACAATAAAATTGATCCAACATCTGACATCCTGTGGCCTTCTAGTTCACACACTTAACCCCACTTCGAGGGATAATGATATGAAAATCCTTTTGTTTTTTTTTTTTTTTTGTCGGCTCCTTTCAAAGGGGATGTCTCCCATGCCCGAATTAGAGAGCAGCGCATACCCACATCACATCTGTTTCGATTCGCAGATTTCGCAATTGTTATCGGAAGACATTCCGAAAGTCCACCCACCCACCGCCCGCGGGAGGGACGACGTGCGATTGTGGTATTATTTTATTTATCACGCACAGCCACCACACAAGTGAATGGTGACAGTGACACGTGCGGGGTGTTAGGATTCGGTGTGTGGTTTCAATTGAATGATAGGAGATACTTCTAGGATTCTGCACGTTACATGTCACACCTGGTGCCGGGATATTTCGGATTCGAATGTGGCTTTTTGATGATGTTGCTGTGAGTAGAATACATCGTAATTGTGGGACAGCATGTGCCGAGAGAAGAGCGGCTTGTTTCACGTAATGGCCCACAGCGAAGGAGAACTATTGCGCAGCTATGGTGTACGACACGCCAGTCGTTTTAGTCTTAATTAGTTTTGACGCCGTCACTTAGGGTATGCGCACGTCCTTTGAGTGACTCTTTACGATGGTTTAAATGATGGAAGTGAATCATTTGATTTGAGGGCACACAGTTATTCAGAGGGACCTCCGCGCCTTCTTCAAACGGCCACTTCCCGCTTGTTGCAGGCAGCGTTCGCAGACGTTTACCTTCAGTTAGACCACGACATGTCTCCGACACGAATGTGGAACAGTTCTCAGTGGTCGTGGATTTGCGGGGGTTGGAAGGACCCCATTGTCCACAAAGTCGACAATTATTCTGTTTGGAGGAAGAAAATTATAAAACTGTTTTTATTTTCTTATCGAAAGGACTACTCTTTCAAACTTCATCCCAAAGTTCTTGACCGGTTACCACGAAAGTCATTGCGTGTCTGTTGACACAGAAGTGCTCGACTCCTGGGACTGTGGCTGGATCCTTTTTGAAGCAGAATGGTGGGGGAAACATCGTTCACTGATGACCGAAGTGGGGTGGCTCACTCAGCACTGAAGTGAGGTTATGAGAGCACTTTCGTTTTATTGTTTCCTTATGTGAGGGATCCATCCGACACCGCCTTTGTCAAGCCATAAGTCATGCCCATAGTGTCTGTCGCCTCTGTTCGCTGCATAGCCTGACGTCATTCGTCTCTCAAGCGGTCCCCCTTCGACGGCGACCGGGCTAAGGAGCACTTGGTTAAGTTTTCGTCTTCATGTCAACCAAGAAGGAGAATCTTTTCATTAAACCCCTGACCACTCAACCGTGTGTACATCCGCCTTTGCCACCTCTTTCGCAAAATATTGAACATTGAACGTCTTCAAACTTCGCCAAGATCCAGTTTGGCTGCGTCCTGGTGCAAGGCAGACTGAAAGGATGTGTATTCAAGGACACACGATAGTACAGCAAAAACTGAAAACATCACGCGCGTCAGCTGCACTCTGCGATCGAAGGCGATGCAATCGTCACGCGAAACAAAGGACGACGATAAAGTGTTTGCGTTGCCTTTGCGTCGCGTTCATCTTAAAGATTAAGTGAGTCCCCTTCATTCGCGTTTAAGCCATCAGCGGAAATAAAGGACTGAAGGGAGAAAAATGTAGCGGAAGGGTGCCATCAATCGAGGAAACGGGGAATGTAGGTCGATAGTGATGCATTGAACTCGCTCCCGTGTACTCCTTTGGCCTGAATTTTGTCGGGGCGTAGTGGGACGGAATTAAGTGCAATCAGCAAATTGAAGACCTTCCATTGAACATGTGTGTACTGAGAAAACGCTGAGTAATGGTAATTCCTTTGTGTACTGGCTGCATACGCTAATGGATGGGGACATTGAAGAAGTGCTATAAGTTTGCGATGTGCAATGAAGTCAGCTAGATATGTGTAGTTGAAGAACAGAAAATGCAACAAAATTTCTCGAAACTCCAGACTTCCATACTCTTACTCCATCTTAAATTGTTCACACTTTTGTGCCGTCAGTGATGGGGGGCAACGGTTCACCCAACAAAGGGGGCAGCATCGCTGCTACTTCACTGAAATTTTACTCGTACTCCAAGCGTTGTGTTTAGTAATGGAATACAATAACTGCTCTTGGTTAGGTCAGGTTAGGTGTAAGTGGCTGACTGCAGCGCTAAGGACAACAGACACACTAAGGCCAAATGTAGGCCCATTGTTCTACCACGCGGACCTTGGGGTACCTAACAGGAACGCTGATTCTAATATTGCTCAGTTCAGCCTGAGTATCCAAAAAGTGGGTCCCCAGAAGTCTCAATCTACGGGACGGGAGAGCACTTCAGCTGCATAGCAAGTGTTCAATGGTTTCTTCTTCGTGCTTGTTCTTGCAGCTTCTACAAAAATCATTTTAAGGAAGGCCTAGTCTAGAGGCTTGAGTTCCGCTGGCACAATGCCATGTTAGAGATCTGAGATTTGTTCTGCTTAATCTGATCAAGCTAAGCCATCGTTTGGGGTCAATCATAGGCTAGAGTTGTTGGGTGATGAGGCATCCTCTGCCTGAGGTCCATCCGCGGTTTGTTTGAGCAAGCGTTTCTTGCATGGGAGTGGGAAGGTCCACCCAGAAAGAGTACAGAGTCTGTGCCCTTTCTAGCTAGTTCGTCCGCTTCGCAATTCCCTGAATGTCACGGTGTCCTGGCACCCACAGAAGGTAGATGTTGAAGTACTTGGCCACCTCGTTAAGAGATAGGCGGCAATTAAGGGTAGTCTTGGAGTTGAATGTGACGGAGTCCAGCGATTTGATCGCTGCCTGGCTGTCGGAACAGATGACGATATATGTGCTTGTTATTACATTGTTTTTTTAGATATGACAGCGCTTCCTTAATCACTGCAGTTTCAGCCTGAAAGACTCTACAGTGATTAGGTAGACGTAGGGAGAGCTTGTTGGTCAGATCCTTGGAATGGACACCAGCCCCCACACTTGCATCCATCTTCGATCCATTTGTGAAGACCGCAGTGGACCGTCCAGCGTCTGGTTATCAGACTCCCAGTAAGATCTGGGTGGTATAGTGGTTGAGAAATTTTTCTCGAAGAGGAGTTTAGATATAGTGAGGTCTGTATCCATGGGTGTAGAGCGATACCTGCATAGGATCGTCGAATGCCTAGATTGCAGTTCTTTCCAGCTGTTCAGCGATCTTAATCTGATCGCCGCGGTGGCCTCCGGATGTTGTGTCGCGCAGGCTGTGTTTGACTCTAGAAAAGGTGCCTTGCTTACGCAGCTTTGCTTTCAGAACTCCTGGACTGCACTTAGTGTCGTAGCTGGGGCATCAATTTAATTCTAGGAGATCTTAGAAGTCATCTTTGTTGTCCTCATCTTTGTCCTCCGGTGTGGCATAGACTAAGATTGGGCTGATGTAGGCTACAGAGAGCAAAGGCAGACCCGCCCAGCGCAACGCCTGGATGACGGTGACATCTGCTTTATAGGCTCTTAGGGCCTGTTAAGGCACTTCTCATGCCACGTGCATAACCGAAAGTCATTGCAATTTTTACGTTTGCGGGACCGCCAACAATAAAATCGTCCAAATCCGAGGCAGATTTGTGCTTCTAAACTACAGATTTTTTACGTGGTGAGGAAGTAGCCCCACGCACAACCTCCAACTGGGAAGACCAGACGAGCAAAGTGGGTCTGGGAGGATCCGTATCTAATTTGAGACTTATCCGGACACTTGCCATAATTTTGCGAATTTTTGTGAATAATCCGCATATTTGCCACGCTTTGTACAATTTCAAGCTTGCCAGATATTCAGATACACCCACCACAGGTGAAGACATATTTGAAATTCCAACAGCGAAGACCGCTCCACAGCCAAGTCCAGATTATTGACTATTCACAAAGTCACCCGAATTTCACCAGCAATCGACCACTGGGACATGCTAACTAATGTGCTCTACGTCCGCATCTACAGTCGATGGCGATGTGAATTCAAATGAGCGACATGCAAGCACCCAGGAAGACGCAATTTGCTCGTGGCTGAAAGACAAAGTGATAAATGTGATGCTTCCTTGAATACCCAACATGGACGCGCGTACCAACTAACGAAGCTCATTCGTAATCCTCACGCAAATCAGCGGGAGTCTCTGTAGCCTCGCAGTTTTGCTGCGACGATTTCGCAAATGCTGATGGGAGGGTCGGCAATAAGCTGTGACATTTGCCATTTGCTCCATCATTCGTTTTCGAAAAATGAAGGGGAACAATGGATTTGGTTGCTACATTCAAACAGATGGGCGCTTTGCGGCAGCTTATGTGGTTGAATATTTCAAGAAATATAAACGAGAACAATGGACATTTTGCATTCATTTGAGAAACATTGAAGGGGGTGTTTTCGTTCCGTTCGCATTCCGGATTCATTTGTCGTGACACCGGCAGCATTAGCTAACTCCGATGAAAGTAAGGCATTTGTTGCGTGGATCAGTAATCCCATTTGGACTTGGTTTTGAACACGGGTCTTAGGGGTGTCTAAGCCTTTACAGATACGACTTCAAATTGAATTAACCCGACAATCGACAAATTCACCCCATTTGATTGGGCAGGGTTTCCTCGGGATTGACTTCCTTTCCGTTTCTGATCCTTAGACGAAAAATGCTTGGTTTAAGCGTTTTGTGACTTGACCCTCTTTCTCTATTGTCCTGAACACCAAGCTCATAGAAATATGCGGTTCAAGGATGTTTCTAAACTGTCATCCAATTCGTATCGTAGTGTTGTGCCTAGCATTTGTCATTTTTCGCCGAATGAGTAATTAAACTACTCAATGCACTCTACAGGAAATGAATTGCCATTGAAGCAGGTGGAGAAGTTTAAGCATCTCTGGTTGAGAAACATGATCTGCTGCTTCTTCGAACGGAAGGGTTATGCTTTGATGCTCTGGGAACGTGACACGAATGTGCCCATCAGCATGACTTTCTAGACGTGCCTTGAATGCCAACCTGTAGGCGACCGGTTGGCAGACAAATGACCAGCTTGGTTGTGCTTGAGCATAACTCCTGATGGGTTAGAGGCCATGCCGGAGTATAGAATGTCTCCTGATATCTAGTATGCGGGTCTTACCTCTGCGACCCTTTAAGTGGATTATGCCGTCCACTAAAGATGAGATGAGATCTAACGAATTTTCGTCATATCTGCAAATTGCAAATTCACGTGTAACTGTCGAAAAACCATTCCATACACATAATGTCAGTTTATCGTGCACTAATTCATCCGGTGGTGTTAGTGGTTCAAAGTTCTCCGAAAGCGAGGGCTCATCGCTCGCATCGACCACCACACGATAACCAAATTGTTTTGGCCTCGATGGAAGACTCATGGTTTCGCCAAGACAATGCAACGTATCACACAACACAACCCTTTTTTTGGGATAGCCCAAGACCAATTTCCAAAAAGCGTTATTTCGTGTTATGGTGGTTTGAACTGGCCGTGATCGTACGATTTGTCGCTTACTTAAGGTGGAGCTACAGTCCAGGGTTTACATGGGCCTCGACCAACAAGCACCCCCAGCCAGCTCGGTCGTTAGCTATCTGCCTCCAAGCATAGTTGGTTGAGGTCCCTTTCCATTTGCGTGCGCCACCTGTGTCGCAGTCTTCCTCTACTGCTGGGATGGATTCGAAAACTGTATTGACTTGCCCATTTTTATTTTTTATTGTGGTAGTCCCACAAGTTCTGTTGACAACTTTCAAAGCAAACCGCGACTTGACGAACACAGGTCAAGTTAGGGTTGGCTGAGTATCGAATCAGAACCCAGTTCCGCAAGACCTACCGTGGAGCACATTTCAGTGAAGTTATATTCCAAATTCATAATTGCACGATGCAAGCAATATGTTGATATACAAATGTAATCAAAATCGCTGCGGATGAGACTAGCTGTGGCGTATGTGAAACATTTTCAGTACGTTCATGTTTCCGGTGGCGGATACGTAACATATTTATACAGCGACGCATACGTAAGTCTCTCAAGTTCTCTTCTATGTCACACTCAATCAGAAGCGTACTGAACGTTGTTCAGTGGCCCACCGTCCTTCTCATCGAAATAAACTCCGTAGAGGGCTTCTAGAGCAACCACCTGCAAGTGGAGGACACCTGCAGTTGAACGTTTTCTAGACAAAACACTCTTTCTGCATTGTCACTGCAGTACCCGGAATCGAATCCAGTCGCCGTAGAATCGAGTCGACACACACATACTGCGCCCCCGCATTTTATACACAGTGGACACAAATTTCCGTAAAATGCACTTCATGTGTACAGCAAGTTAATTAAAGCAAAATTATCGTGCCGTGCAACAATTTGATGCAATTTATCTTGATTCACTAAACTGAGGTCCCTTGAGTGTCCTTTTCATCTCTGAATTTGCATAGGGCAAAAAAAACTTACCATCAGATCCACAAACTGAATGCCATACATAAGTTCTTCGACCCAACCACACCGCTGAATGGCTGTTCGTCACAAGAAGGGCTCTCACAAATCTTATCCACTTGTTTGACTTTTCCCGGCTTGAGGGCAGCAGTGGCAATGAATTCGGAGTCACTTCAACACAGCAGCATAGACGACCAACTAGGATGTCGTTTCACGTTCAATCGTTGCGTGGTTCCACGTTGCAACCGTAAGCCTATGCTTGATGACATCTGGAATTACCCAGATACCTATTAGCCCGTATCACTTTTTTTTTTCCTTCTTCTATTATTACTTCAGATTTTTCTGTTTTTCATTTCGCCATAATTAAAAACGAAATTCGAGACTTAGTCGCAGTGTACCACGGGGGAGAATAGCCTACAAAGGACAGAAGCGCTTCAAATTGCTGTGCAAGCAGCAGCAACTTTCTTTGGATAATCTGTTTACTTGTGCTAATTAAAAATAATCCTTTTTAGAGCCCCTCATTATCGCTTTTTAACGGTAATAGGAACGAAATTGGCGTAAACTAGGTACAGTTCTGTTTTTTCCTTCAATTTTGAACGCAAAAAAAGGATGCGCCACGAAGGGGAAAAAGCTTTAGAGCACACTTCTGTCCATAGAGCGAAGCGCGGGAGATACATTTTATCATCATTAGGAATGAACTTATTATTTATCTCCCGAGCGAAAGGTTTTTGTACCTAATTGTGAGTTATGCGCTTTAAAATGCTTTTAATTATACGATGAATAAATGGCGCGAGTGACTAGTCAAGTGTTGCTTGCGTATGACCCTTGATTCGTACCGTGTTCTTAAAAGGTAAATTGGCATTTATTTTTCACATTTTGTAGCTCGCAGCGAGAGTGTATGGGGTTTTCTGGGAAATGGTAGTACACCGATGGCTATCCGGGCAGTGTACTGGAGTTGCAAGAAGGGATGGACTATGCTACACCACATCGGAAGTCGCCGAGCGTAGGTGATTCAAGCCAGTGCAGCAGATGCAAGTGGGAACAATCACGGATGTCGCACTAGATGGGGCTGGGATTCAAGAGATGGACTCCACGCAGCATAAATGGGGGAAATCTCCGAAGTAACTTACACCAGTCTGAGTGATTGAGTAATCTTACTTGCTTACTTATCAGGCCGGTGACCCATGGAGTGTCCGAGCCTGATCATTTGTTGCCTTCCATCGCTGACCCGTCATCAAGACGAAGCTCTCTTGTATCCTCAATTACATGGTGATGAGACCGGAGATTCCGTCTTCATCTCCTTCTCGAACCAGAAGGCTCGGATTCGAAGGCCCTCTTAGCTCGATGTGGCCGTCGATGGATTTTTGCCTTCCGAACTACATCCACATCCTAGTACAGCTTGTGACAATATATCCGACGAAGAATATTTCTTTCGAAAGTACCGAGAGTCAACTCTTCAGCTTTGCTTAGTGTCCACATTTCGGCTCCATAGAGCGGGACTGGCAAAATAAGAACTTTGTGGAGCTTTGTATGTCCTTTGTATAACCGCAACACCCGTTGCCAAGGGCGATTCGACGGATCTCGATTGTGATCCCGACGTGAACTCCACGTTTGCCTCGAGGTAGACAAACTCCTTTAGAACCTCCAAATTGTAGCTGCCGATCGTGACGTTTTGTCCAAGGTGGAGTGCGAAGGAACGTTGTTTGGTCGACAGCATATATTTCGTTTTGTCCTCATTGGCTTTGAGAACAGTTCTATTCGGCTCTACTACGGCAGTATGGGTATGTCGCGTGCATGGTTAAAATCGATAAAAAGGTCGTGTGCATCGATTTGGAACTCGCTGTCTTCTCCAGTGTGCCTTAGTGTGAAAGTTTGGTCTATAGTCGATTTGCCGGGCCGGAAGCCTCGGCTTTCGACGGTCACACAGTAGGCTCGATAGGATTTTGTTAGCAACGTTTAGCAGGGATATACCTCCATAGGTGTTGCAAAAGGTAGGATCGCCTTTTTGTGGATGGGGCATTGATTGAGTAATCAATTCAAGGAATATCGAGCAGTCTTCATCACTTTTTGTCGTTCTTTGAAGATTGGAGCTAGACGACCGCAACAGTCTGAGGCATGCGTTCAATCATTGCACGCGTTGAACGAACAGATAAACTGCAGGGATTCAAATTCGGGTCCATTTGTGAACGTTGCATCCTGAAAACAGATATTTTTGAAAGATTGATAATTCACTGGTTCATTGAACGTTTCTATTGACATCCACGGGGCGCAGACTTTTGCCGGAAGTCAGCTACTGCTCACGTTTCGAACACCACTTACAATATTGATCCCAGTGATCTTCCCCGTTTAGTAGTTCCACAGAGGCATGCGCCCCTCATTTAGAGAAGGTCGAAGCTCAATGCCTTTTTCGTGTGGGAAAAACTTTCTGCTCATACAACAGTGCATGGGACTGGAATGTCCCCATGGTCTGTAATCTAAAGAGATATCTTCCAGCTCATGCACTTAATCACGCCTGCTGAGTGGAGCGAACTCCAGCACACGGGGTTCTCACAAACGCCTTACAAATGCCAGCAACGATCGTGGTTCCAGTCATCTTACCTCGCATGATCTTCAAAACGTTCAAGTGTATGAAGGCTTCGGACGGCTTTTCCTTCACCCTTTCCTGCGAATCTCAACCCGAGGAGAAGGAGTACCAACTACGAAACCCTGTGTTTTAAAAAACGAACAAACAAATCCTTTTTAAATGTTAACAACTTGTCTTAATTAAAAAAGATAAAGGAAGGTTCGAAGTAACTTGGCATTGCTGATCTGCTCTGCGCCATGCGACGATCGAAATACAAGTGATCTAGAAACAGCGAGCGTCTCATGAGTAGCCGGCACTGTTCCATCACTGTTCCTCGCTCACTCCAAATCGGTCAGCGTGAGAGGGCAATTTGAAGTGTATCATACATGTATACAGTAAGGCACAGAATTTTGAATATAAACCTAATTACATATGAGAGCCAGTTGGCTCTGCGCTGCCTCTACCCAAGTCCTGAGCTGCGGTTTTCTGCATCTGTCCAAACGACAAGCGTAGTTATTGTGACTGCACAGATCCGGCATGAGCATGTCCAATCGCAGCTTGAGATCTTTCAGCTCTCGGTATTGTCATATGTTCTGCCCAGCAGCAGCCTCGACTGACGACTCGACATCAACTCTTTGCGTCACCAACGCCCATAGCTTCATGCAAGTATCGGCTTCTAACCCTCGAATTGCTTCCTTTTCCTCCTGATTATCTCGTCGGAACTGTATCCTAAACATTCTCTTCACAGTCCCACTGAACCGGGAATTAGTACTCGCATCTTCTAACTCTCGGCGGACAGTACCTCTCGCGATTCTGCATGCTTCGACAACGGCTCACTCATCCTTCAAGCCTCAAGTAGCCCCTCAATCCTATCTGCTGGCACTCATGCTAATGACCGCACCTCGAGATAGTTTGCACTCATTGCTGTACTCTCTTCACTGATGGAGGAGAACTAGCAGAGCAGCGGCCCGTCTCTCCGACATGCAAATACTCTTCGACCAATTGTGCTGTCGGGTAAGCCACGAAGCACCTGCAAAAACTTGGTTTCTGAAAGATTACGCCATGACTTTAATATGAGACCCGCCTATACAGTGAAGATGAAGCCAGTCTTCTTCCAGGAGTTCACTGCGAAAGAAGGCTTGATTCACGCCCGACACCCAACCACGAGCGGCCTCCGTGAGCCTCCTGTTACATGCCATCATCGTTTAATAAAATCACGAGAGACGCGATGCCATGTGCTGATGTAATAAAAAAAATATTTCCATTTCAACATCAATGCACACATCTGTGCGAACAGATTACGCCGCTTGTGTCACTTTAACACTGAACACTGAGATACGTGGCGACTTGCCTTTGCAAACACCCGCCCACCGACCCACATTGGCCACGCACCAGGAGCGAGGTAATAACTCAAGATATGATTCATTTATGTCTTCGGCGTGACGGATGGGAGGGTGTTCCTTTGTTTTTAACGCCCCAAACAATTGTCGGATATCCCGCGGATCCACATGCGGGTGTGCACATTTGTCTGACCAGCATCATCAAGGTCTTGTCGCCTTTGCTTTGTTCTTGTGATACCCAAGGCACCCGAAATTGATTTATTCGCACGTAATTTGGTGATAGAACGCTTTGCTGACAATTTGAAGAAAAGTTACCGTTTGCAGGTTATGGCCACCGTGTGTGCTTGACATGACATTTGCTCCGTGACACGTTATTAATTGTGTTCAAGGCTTTATTGCGCGTTTCTCTTTGACAGAAAACGACACTTAAGCAGCTATACCGGAGAGGGATGTAGCTGTTTTTGTAGACGCAATAAAGGACTTCCTCTTTGATGGATGATTGCCTCGAGGTGTGTCTGCTGCTGATGAGCTCCGCCGTGATACAGAATGTGACGTACGGCTGTAAATTTGTAAAAATTTTGTAACGTCACAAGTCCGTACGGCTGCTGAAAGGGGGGATACAAAAAAAACACAACATCGGTGTGTTGAGTGTAGCCCCATTTCTGTATGTCATTCATTTTTCTTCTGATGCCAGCTAAAGCTCATGATACACGGGTATTACTGTCACGGGTACGTCACGGTATTCTGCTACTTACAATGAATTCACATGTAATTCGCACTCAATGCATGTTGAAGACACATTATAATTCAATTATTTTGGTGCGTACTCCAGGAATGATTTACGCTTTTATCCGTGTTTTCCCGTTCTTCGCTGCTGTGTAATGTTCACAAATAAAGGTGCACTTTGTTGAATTTTGTATTGAGTTAGAGTCTTTGTTGGGTACTCGTTAGCCGAACGATGAAAGGTATGTGCCAACGTGGGCATTACCCGCATCACCCGAGTATTCGTGTAATACCCGGCTACCCGGGTAAAAATCGAAACGGGTATTACCCGTGTGAGATCAAGAAGACTAATGCAAAACATAAATTCATGAGCAAAAGGATGAGCTTGTGAAACGATGGGCCTTGGCGTGTGCCTAATACGGTCATTTCCAATTAAACGAATCTGCACCATTTAGAGAAAATATCTGCGAAACTAAAATAAATGGCGGAGCTGTTTGATGAACACAGACACATTGAAGGCTCTTGATGGAAAAACGTTAATTATACTCAAAAATTCTGAGCAACGAGTGTGTCTTCTGAGACAACAGAAAATTCTTCTTCTTTGTTTGGAGCTACAGTGCGGGCTACAGTCCTGGGCCTCAACCAACAAGCTTCTCCAGCCAGCATGATCTTTCGGCAGCTACCTGTAGTTGCACACAGCAAGTCGGTTGAGGTCGTTCTCCACTTGTGTGCACCATCTTGTTAGAGGACTTCCTCTGCTGCGTTGTCCCATTGGCTCGGAATCCAAGTTTCTTCGAGCCGGAGCTGTAGTGATTATCATTCTCTACATGACCTAGGCATCTTAAGCGTTGGATCCAAAGACGCTTAACTAGGTGCATGCCGCTGTACAGCTCGTACAATTAATGGTTGAATTTTTTCCTCCAGACGCCATCAACGCAAAGATCGCACGCAGAACTTGCCTCTGAAAACGGCCAAGAGCTTCTTCATCCGCTTTCAGTAGCGTCCATGTCAAATCTGTGCCATAGAGCAGAACGGGGATGATTAGAGTGTTACATAAAGTCAGCTTAGGGTTTTGAGGGATGGCTCTGTTTTCTTATATTGACAAGAGTAACTCTGCGCTTGATCTCGGTACTGGTGTTAATGTCCTTGTATACTGCAGAGTCGAGGTAGACGAAGTCTCTGACTACCTCAAAGTGCTACCCATTTGACGCTCTGTCCGAGACGTCGATGTTGTGCGTCCTTCCGTGATGACAGCATTGTCCTGACTCACTGCCAAACTCATTTTATCTGCTTCCACTTCAATGCCAGCAAACGAGTCATTGACGCTGTGTTCCTCCAATCACGGCAATGTCGTCCACGAAAACAAGCAGTTCAACGGACTTTTGGAAGATCGTGCCTCTGCTGTTGACGTTGGACTTTCGGACGATCTTCTCAAGTATGATAGTGAAGAAATCACATGAAGCGCGGCGTCTTGTCTACAACCTTTTTTGACATTAAAGGTCTCGGTGAGTTTGTTACCGATCTTGATGGTGTAGCGAGAGTTCTCCATCGTCATCCTGCACAACCTGACGAGTTTGGCAGGAATGTCGAGATGGCGCTGTATAGCCCGTCCCTGTGCATGCTGTCATATGCGACCTTGAAATCGACGTCTCGATCTGCATCTCTTCGGTCTTTTCCTGGATCTGCCGTAGTGTGGTCGATGGTGGACTTTCCCGGCATAAAAACCCCACTGATATGGACATATCGGATTATCGACGAATAGGTTCAGGCGTTTCCACAAAACGGCAGAGAGGATCTTGTACGCGATGTTAAGGAGACTGGTCCCTCGATAGTTGTCGTAGTCAAAGGAGTCGCTTTTCTTGTGGACGGAACAGACGACGCTGAGATTGTACTCATCGGACATGCTTTCCTCCGCCGATATCTTACAGATAAGCTGGTGCATGTGCCCAACCAGATCACCTCCAACTGCTTTAGACAGTTCGTCAGCTCCAACAGCTTTGTTTGACTTCGGTCTAGATATCGCTATCTTGACTAAGTCGGGGGGTCGGAAATTTGGTCATCTTAGTCGAAATTAAGTGGAGTATTTTGCCCGACAGCGGAATTTGTGTCGTCATCGCCTTTTAACAGTCTGCAGCAATGAATTGCATCTCCACTAGTGGTTGCCCATTTTCGTCCCAGCAGGCTTCGTTCCGAAACTCTTCTTCTGCCGTAACAGCTTTCCATCTTCTGCATGTGTCTGCCTGCACTCGTCGTCAAACCATGGGTGTTTTCTTGGTGCTGTCGTTAAAACCCAGCACATCCGTGGCAGCTTCTTTGGTGGCTTCTTGATAACGTTTCCATTCCTCATCTATTGTTGTACGAACAAGGACGAACTTTCAGAGAGTCAATGGGACACTCGGTCCACGAAGTTCCTAGCGGTCGATGACTATTATAGCTTTCCCACGTCAAACTGTAGTGTCCTGTCTCGACTCCGTACTTCTCTCTGTATTCTCATCCTTCCCTTGGCTGCAACAAGGAAATGGTCCGAGTCGATATTGGCTCCTCGGAACATGGAATTAAAAGACAATAAAAAACTAAGAATCAACTGTTGCCGAAAAACGCACCAAATAAACCAAAAGATGAAACCCTTCGCTTAGACTTTTTCCCGGTTCCAGTTACTCCCTAGAAACTAGAAAGGTCCCTACTCCAATACTCATTTCTTTGACACGACAACGGGGTTCTAGGGAGCAGCAACTGGCTATAGTTCAACCTTATCATCAATTCATGCCACAGGTTAACCATCCGAACCAAAAAGAGGAGAACGGAAAACAAATCAAAAGGAAGACAGAAATACTACTATTTGCAAGGACAACATCGCATAATGGTGGAGACATTTATTTGCTTCATAGACTTCTGCCAAATATAGATCCACTCAAAACAAGATGAAGAGGCTTCAGAACTTCAGAAGTATTTTGCCATTAGAAGGAAGACCTTGCCTGCAGCAATGCATCCAACGCAGGCATGTGTGTCGTGTCGTGTTCATAGACACTGAGAACTAATTATGGTAATACAAAAGCAAAACACGGCACTTGTAGATATTTACTCGAAATTATAACGAGTAGAAGGTCGGCAGTTTAAGCCGTCTAAACCACTTTGGAGCAACCACCAACTGGTCCCAAGTGTAAGAGTTCATGTCAGTCTGTGCGGTATCTCAATGAGTCTACATTGGCCTACGTATGACCGCTATCTGCAGCTAACCACTCTGGCCTAAAGTGACCTATCTCAATCTCTTAAAAGATATGCGTTGGCAAACTTCCTTGGGTCCGAGTCACTGCATATTCAAAAAATTCAATTTGCCGTTAAATAGACGAAATAAACCCCTTTAGACGAAACAACAATTTAGAAGAGCCTTCACCATTTAAGCCAGTTCAGAGCCGGATCCAGATTGTTTGCACCCTGCTTCTGGACTGCTTATACTGTCCGTCAGTTTATATAGACGTGTTTTGGACAGATCCCTTCACCGGCTATTCCGTGACTGTTCCACATTCCAAAGAAATTAGTCTAACTATATATCACTGTAGTGTGCACTAAAACACTCTTTGAACCATCATGAATGACTCACGTGCACAATGGCACCGCATGCTCTTTTGGTAACCCTGTGCGGGCCCAGTTGAATAGTCCTCCGGACTGTAAGATCAATAATGGACGATAAGTTCCTGCTTTGTTGTGCAGATAGATCTTGATCATCTGACAATGATTTTGACGGGAGTGGCGAAAATGCGCTGGATGTCATAAATCTCTTCTCTGCAGCTCAAGCCTCTCATAACATCATCGCTCTTAGATCTTCGAACACAGTTTAACAAAAACTCCCAGGCGGATGACTCGAAATAAACTCCCTTTGAGAGTCCTTCTTCCGATCCACACTATTAACAATTTCATCGAATTTCCTTCCTCGGGTCATCAGCTTTTCTGATGAATAACTGCAAAAGGCCTCTCTTCGGCACATTCCTTTGAAGCAATTTCATGCCAAATTCCAACCACTAGCCATTCACAAAAAAATCTTCGAAAAAACCTGAAACTCACCGGTAAAGGGTTAAGGTTACACGCCCATCCGAACACGGATTCGTCCAAACGTCGTCAATATGCGGCCTCGATAATCAAATAGACGGCCTCGTCACTGGTAATTGGAACGTTAGACCACCCCGACTACGACATTTTCATTCCATCAGATATTCAAGCGCTCGCCCTGAATCAGTAAGCGCCCTGCGGCAGGAACGATAACCGAACGTCCTTCCCTTTGGTTCAGGGCGGTATTGAGTAGGGTCAGTGGTCTTCCTTATCCGGACCGCCGCGTCCCTTCAAAACCCTTCCATCCACCAGCCCAACGGCGAACAAAAATAGCTCTTTTCTCCGAGAAGCTCTCGTTTCTCTCATTACTTTTCAAGGCTACCCAAAAGCTCTGCCCTCCCCATCCGTTAAGCCCCTGCAAGCACTTCCAGTCGACGACGAGTCCGTGCGCATGCCCCAGATCCCCGGCACAACTGTCAAAAGCATCCAATCCACCACCCAAAGCTGCCTCCTGACAATCTCAGAGAGTAAAAGTGACAGTCGCCAAGAAGGAGACGGCGCCTCGCAACGAAAAAAAAAACACTCCGCGAGGGGAAGCCGTGCCAAAAGAGCGCACGATAGAGAAAAACTGCACAACAGGACACCGTTCACACGAAAACTCCCTTCAGCGATACACAAATAATTATTATTGAATCAGCTTCAAAACGCCTTGAACGTGAAGTCCGCGTACCGCACGACAACGGCGACACGTCGACACAGCGAACTTGGCTCGGTGATTTTTTTCTCAATATCGGTCCGGAAAGGACCTCTACTCTGGTCAGTGCCTGTGCTCTTTTGTTTCGCGGGTGTGTGAGTGTTCAGTTCGCGGATGCAATAAATTCACGGTCCTTTGATCAATAAAAACCCGTCTCTTATTGTGCGCTATTCGGGTCACAGCAACAAAGACACGCAGTTTTACCGTTCAACCGTTCTACCGATTTTCCGAGTGCCTCCCAAGTTTCCGGAGTTTGCAGAGCATCCTGGCGACGAACTGTAAAAAATAGATAAAATAAAAAATATTTTTAAAGATACCCGCTCGGTTCCCGTGTGGTCTCGGCTCGTTCTACTAACCCAGAGTGTGCTGACGTTGCGTAACCCCGACGACTCTTCGAGTGCCGCCGCGAGTCCTTCCGGATGTGAAGAGTCGAGCTGGCGAGGATATTTTCTTCAGTTTTTCTTCCCTCCTATCTGCCGCTACAATAGCAAGGCAAATAGAAGTTCATTAAGTGAAACTTCCTGTGCGTGTGAACGTGTGCGTGACAGTGTGCGTTGGGCCGTGTGTTTTCTGTGCGAAACAATGACGGTGATTACGTAGATAATGGATGCGATGAGTGCTTCTTAACATACAATCACCCATTGTGCATCTGCTTCTGTGTTGTGTGTCGAGCAACTTAACCGGGCGACGGAAGTAACCCACTGCAGTGAAGCAACCCCTTGCTTGCCAACCTACGCTGGTAGCGCGTGACTGGCGGTCGGTCGCCTATCATCGGGCACAATAACAGTGTACGTCCTCCCTCCGGATCATCATTCCGTCAGGCTATGTAAACACAAAGCTCTCCTGTTCCTCCGTGTCACTTCATATCCCACCAGAGAATACCTGCTGGTGTGCCGTGAGTGCGTACGCTGTGTGTGGTGCACTAGAAAACGAAACAAGACAAAAGTCAGCAAAAAGTCAGCAAAAAGTGTGCAAAACAAGTGAGAACACATTAAAAGAAGAGTTCGGTTGTCGCATCCTTTAGGCTTGTAGACACAATCGCCCGCAAAACACACATTCAGCGAGAGGCGGTGGGCAAATAGAAAGGCATCCCCAATTGATTTGTAAACAAGTGACACTGTGTACGGAGTGTAGTTTTGCTGACGAATGTCAAACCAATGCCGACACTCATTCGTGCCCGCTCTTGACTCTGTGTGGGGGTTGAACAGATAAACCTGAGCCTTGTGCTCTGCCGTGGAGGACATTCGTTCGCTTGACGGATAACAGGATACTTCCGTACGAGAATTGTCGAGATTTCAAGTGAGTTTTGATGTTTTGGTTTTTTCTTTGTTTTCCTCAAACGTTGCCTAAAGGACGAAGGTTGAAGAGTCGAAACCTGGCCGACTAATGGAAAGGGGGCAGATCCTAACCAAACAGTGGACGAGATGAGTGTGATTTGTGTTGCTTGGGGATATTTCTAGGGAACGCCTAAGTAGAATCTAGATCTCGTTGACGAGACGGCGCTAATGTCAATGTCGGTTCTCTAATGGCTCGTGGGATTAGGGTGAGGATGGCTAGGCCTTTAATTTGCTTTTTGGTAAGCAAGAAGTGGGTCGGTAAATAAAACGCGACAAACTTTTGGGTTTAATTGAACTTTAGACCTCCTTTGACGGTGCGATTGTAATTGAATTGGATTCTTGCGGTTTAACGAATCCAATTAGCTTCCATAGACATCCTTCTCGACAAATTATCATCACTTTTAAAAGCAAGCGGTAAGCGAATGCTTTAACATCTGTAAAGCACACCAAAAGTGTGAACAAGAGGTCATCAATCCAACAAGAGGATTTGTTTAAAAGCGGCAGGAGGACTGAACGCTTTAATGAGAGGTGGTGACTCGTACTACTATGCCAATCCAAACTAAAAACCAGAAATGAAGTATAATCGGGATGCCCAAATTCTACCTCGCTTGTCCCCCAAAAAATTTGACAACCATTTTTTATATCGTTCCATAAGCCAAATTGACTAATCAGAGAACGACATTTAAAATCATGAATAACTGTCAGAAAGGTTCTCAAATTTGTCTCTGGGCTAGGATGCAATTAGCTGTGAAATTAGGCATCTCTATAGCAAGTTTTTGGAAGGTGACGACGATGATGAAGGATGTTTGAAGCTGAGCCCCAACCAACAAGCGTCTCCAGCCAGCTCGATCTTTAGCAGGCTGCCTTCAGTTTCGCACGGATTGTTGGTTGATGTCCCCATCCACTTGGGTGCACCGATTTAAGTCGCAATCATCCCCTACTGCACCTGTAGCTTTGGTTTCCATCGCCTTACATGACCTAGCCATCTCATCCCTTGGAGTGGCACTCTACTAAGTCTAAGTCTCGGCTTCAAGTCGGTGTCGGTGAATAGCTAGTGCAGGTCGTTGTTATAGCTTCTCAGCCCCCCACAATCTATGCAGATAGGACCGACGCCAAGAGCAACCTTATCCACGTTGACAAAGCCCATGCGCTCTGCGCTGTTATATGGCGCATCTGGGACGATAAAGGTCTTGTAGAGAGTCACTTTGGTTGTTCGAGAGAGGGCCTTGTTTATCAATTCTTCCTCAGGTCAATGAAGGCAAGAGCTATTCTCCGGTTGGTATCGCAATGTGCCTACTTTGATCGAAGTGTGACTGCCTTCTGCAGCCAGCCTATAACCTAACCTAACTATTCTCCGCTTGATTTCATCACTGGTGTCGTTGTGAGAGCTTATATCGGTTTATAGGTAGACAAAGGCTTTAGCTACCTCAATGCTGACGTCGGCTTTGGGTGTCCTTTCTCATTGATGGCATATACTTGGTTTTGCCCTTCGTCGCAATACTTACAAAATGTATCATTGGTATGACTCTGCGTTCTTCCGTTGTTGTTAACATTGTCGGCACCTGCGAGCAGTTGGACGGACCTCTGAAATATTTCGCCCCTGATTCTTTCTTTGGAATGATGATAAAGGGGTCGCATGACGATGGTGGATTCTCCGGGCCTGAAGCCACACTGGAATGGACCGACCAGGTTGCTGACGAATGGCTTTAGGTGTTCCAATAACACTTGATCTTGTATGCGATGTTCAGAAGTCAGGGGTCTCCTATTTGGTGAATTGCAATGTTCAGTGAATGGTTTCGAAGGCTGTAGTGAGTTTCCACCTTTAAATTAAGGCGCACATGGCGTTACGTATTGCTCCGGCAAAGTTGTCCAGCGCACCTTGCTTGTCCTACACCATCCCATTTTCTATAAATGGGTCTATTCGGATGTCATCATCTCTCTATAATTAAATTTTTCACACCAGATCAATTCCACACAAAATTCACAGAAACTCAAACCATTCTGTGACCCGGAAAAACGAATTTTGTTTTTTTTTTTTGCCGGACCTAAGTCCAGGAAATCCATGAACCAATTCCAAGTACTGTTTCGATCAATGTTGCTTTTGCTTTACACAGGAATTTTTAAAATGTTGTCGGTTATGCCGAAATTCCGGTGAGCTTGTATCAATTTGTGTTTTGGCGAAACATTGGAGGGGTGTTTATAGTAGCTGAAAAGGAATTTGTAAAAGTGGGTTAAATAGCACAAGGTAGTCTCCATTCAATGATCGAGGTTATTGACATTGTCAGATTGACACAAGGCTCCAATTGGAGCTTCCTCGCTTCGGCGTGATGGCTAAAATACTAACCAACTGCTCAATGACAAAGTCTTCGTTCTTGGCTCAAAGAAATATAAATGCTCTTAATATTGTATGCAATTTGTCATATTTAGCCAACACATCGCTTCAACATCGTCTGGTAACGCAGTTCACACGTTCCGGCCTGGAATTTGTGGCGATATTTTCAACAGACGAACAAGATTTGGAGTCACATATGTCTGTCGCGAATGTGACCAGGACCAGCAGCGTGTTACGAAGCTATATGTTCGAACCTCGTATAGTGAATTTGTTTTTTTTTTTTTTTAATGTTCATCGCTCCGTATATAATCCAATATTCTTCCCTATGATCGTCATTATTTGTCGTCATTTTGACTGTTCCACATTGGCTCAAAATTTAAAAAGACACCCGTTGTGAGATTCCAATGCTGGAGTTTATTTTGGTTCCCAGTGAGGTGCTGCAGTCTGAACCTCTACCAAAACGCCTCTACAGTTGGCGCGATCTGTAGGTTGTTGCCTCTGGACGCTCAAAGTTGATTTTTTTTTTTATAAATATTTTTATACCAATATTCTTAAATGTCCAGGATCAAGACACAGCACTGGCCGAAGGTGTAGAGGGAGAAATAACGATCAGGTAACTGTGCACATTGGCCTTAAATATCTGCCGATTGTAGTCTGTGGGAAATATTTAGCTGAGGGCACGCTAGCTGTCCTGGGACGCTGCTTCCAGTCATCAAGACCAAGCTGTCTTGCATCCGCGATTACTTGGTCTTTATACCGGAGATGCGGTCTTCCCCTTCTTCTCGAACCAGGAGGCTCGGATTCGAAGACGAGAAGATGTCTGCCTTTCAAACTATATCCACATCCTGGTACAGCTCGTAGAGTTCGCGGTTGTGTCTTCTCCTCCATTCACCTTCCTCGCTGGCGGGACCATACATCCGACGAAGAATTTTTCTTTCGAAGGTACCGAGAATCAGCTCTGCAGTTTTGCGTCCAGCTTTTGGCTCCATAGAGACTGGCAAAATGAGAGTTTTGTAAAGCATGATTTCTGTCCCTTGCGTCAGGAGTCTTGGATTGTTTCGACAAACCGAAGTAGCACCGGTTGTCAGGGTCGATTCTACGTCTGATCTCCACTGTGATGTGGTTTTTGGAGTTCACGTTTGCCCCGAGGTAGACAAACTCGTTTACTACCACGGAATTATAGCTGCCAATGCATTAAATGCAAAATGGCACACTGATCATTTTATGTCTTTGGCATGCATGCGCTTGGTTGTCTCCTTCTCTTTCTTGGCTTGGCTTGCCTTTGCAAAGTTAATGAAGTCCTGTTAAAATTGATAAGAATGCTAAGAGGAACAGAGAATATCATTAGGCAGTCAAAGTCAGTCTTGCAATGGATGACCACTAATAAAGTCCTGTTTTTTGAAAACAGCAAACAACAAGACGTTTTTGTGTTTTTATTTACTCTCATGTCTTATCAAGTAAAATTACGTTACTCAAGGTGCACACGTAAGCTAAGCCAACAAGTTAATCAGAGGAAGGCAGCATTGGCTTCTACCATTCAAGACCCTCTTAACCTCAGACTATTATCTGCGAACCCGTCTGGTTCGATTGTACGAGCACACGCTAGTAGGTTTCTCTTGTAGGAAGACCACACATGTAGGCTCTGAGCGTAAGCGATGCATGCATTCCACTGTTCTCCAAACTCTTATTCTTGAACTCGTAGGCTCAACTTCGAAGACTGGAGCATTGATGTCCATTCAATGTGGCCGAGCCAGTGCAGTCGACGAATTTTTGCCTTCGACTACATCCACCTATTATAGTATAGTGGGACGACAGGATGGCGTAGTTGGTTGAGTGCCTGCCCTTGGTTAGTGGGGTCCCCGGTTCCAATCCCAGCGAAAGCAAAGTTGCCGTTGGGATCAAATTAGCGGCACTATCACTGGAGTGGTCGATCGGTATTAGTCGTCTGACTGTGGCTATCACAATGGACCAGCATGGTCTAAGTGGCTGGTTTTCGCTAGCTGCCTCCTTCCCTACCCTGCCCTACCATATAGTAAAGTGGAGGGAGTATCCCCCTTTTATTAAGCATAATACACGCAATGAACTTAAGCCACCTAAACTTAAGAACTAATGCTTAACCTAGAAGTCAGGGAAAGGTAGAGAGAGAAAGAGAGATGGGCAAGACTATGGTAAGAATGAAGGGAACGGAAGGTGGTTATGAAGAGAGGCTTTTCTGAGATGGATTTCACACATTTCACAACATTCTTGACACCGGTAAAATGAAGCCCTAATTAGTGCGATGTGCTCCAATCCGAAATAGAGCTTAATGCCTATAATTGTGGACACTGGTGCGAAAAGACAGTCCAAATTATCAGTAATTATTTGGTGGGGAAAGAGCAGATCAGCGGCTTCGAGGGACTCAAGGCGAATGAGTCCGAATTAGGACGCAAATTGGTTCAATCGGATAATGCGAAGAGCTAAACGTAGAAACCTAGGCTGGATAGCTCCAATGCAGCTGGCATATTCGAGAATAGGTCTGACAAATTTGATGTAGAGAGATTTTGTGACGTAGGGATTCGAACACTCTTTAGACCAGCATTCGCTAAGCACAGATTTAACTCTTCTCATAATATTGGGAAAGGAAAATCGAGCTCACGATCACAGATGACGCCTAACTGGACACTGGTTCGTTGCAGAGAAAGGGGTTTCCATGCGATGACATTTACTGACGTTCAGTTCAAGATCGCTTTTCTTTACTTATTTGTTTAGCTACAAGTTATTGGGTATGTAACTTAATTCGTAGAGAAGGCTAAGAGATGGCGTAACTTGTATTATTCCATTGGAACATGCGTTGGAAAGCTACTGCCATTGTACGTCATTTCAGCATATGTCATTCATTTGAAGCGTAAACAACAATAATTTTTTTTCACTCCAATATGTCAAACTTTGTGCCTGAAAAAGTGCTTTTGCCGAGAGGTCTTCTTCTTCTTCATTATATACTGAAGAAAACTGCTGCCGAAAGTCATCGTATTTTGGTGGAAGTTTATGGTGAGCATGCGCTAGCTGAGCGAACGTGCCAAAAGTGGTTTGCACTATTTAAAAGCCAGATTGGAAGCCAGCCAATCAACGGCAAAGCCGAACATACATGACGCGAAGGTAATGCCCTGTATTTGGGGGGATCAGAAGGGTGTGCTGTATTATTAGCTGCTAAAACCGGGTGAAAACATCAATGGACAACGCTACCGAACACAATTAATCCATTTGAAGAGAGCAGTAGCCGAAAAACGCCCGGAATATGCGACCAGACACGAGGCAATAATGTTTCATCATGACAACACTCGGCCCCACGTTGCTATTCCGGTTAAGAACTGTTTGGAAAACAGTGGATGGAAAGTTTTCCCCAACCCGCATTATAGCCGAGACCTTGCCCCTTCTGACTACCATTTGTTCCGATCGATGCAGATCGCCCTCACTGAAATACGGTTCACATCAGAGCAGAATATCAAAACTTGGCTTCATTCATTCTTGGCTGCCAGGCCAGCGCAGTTGTCTTGGGATGGGATCCACAGATTACCAGAGATATGGGAAAAAGTCATAGCTTCTGATGGGCAATACTTTGAATAACACTATTGTACATATTTTTCTTAAATAAACGTTCAAATTTTGTTGTAAGTTATAGACCCCATGAAAGTGTAATAGTAAGCATTCAACTAACAACAAGTTAGAAAGTGTTAGGCTTAATAGTTCATTTTTAAAATGCAGTCTGTTATCAGATAAATCGAGACTTTGTGAATATTCGTGGAAAACTCTAATAACCCTTCTAAGTGGTTTGTTTCTTCCGTATTCTAAAGTTTCTCAAATAATAGTAAGTGTCGGATACGACGGGCAAAATAAATTTGAAGAAATGCCAAAATATTAGATAAGATCAAATATCCCTAACAAACATTACTTCATAAACATTGCGTCTAGTTTCGAGAAATTCTATACCAAGCAATAGACACCTTTCCATATAGACTGGGTCAAAATTCCACTGCATTTCTGAAAATATTAATTTAGTGATTTCTTTGGACTTTTTGAGTGCGCTCAGAATATGTGACGCAATAAGGATTCCATACAACTGCAGCATATTCAAGTAATGGTCTGACCATGCAGACCTTTTGTGTCGCGCTCAATGAAGACAACAGCTGAGTTTGCTTTGGATAATATATAATTTGTATGTGAGTGAGAAGAAAATGAAGAGTTACGCATTACTCCTTAGTCATTGGCACTTTTCACTTTCGAAAGGTTAGCCGATCCAATGGAGGAGTAAAATTGAAAGGGAAAGCAGATTTAGTGAATGCGATTGAATGACATTTCTGCACATTAAGAGTCAGACTGTTATTTAACACACTATTCTAAGATATTATTGATATCAGATTGAAGTAATGAGCAGTCGTTAACATCTTCAATATTCCAATATTCCATCTTCAATATTCCAGTATTTACTGTGCTTAAGTGAACGAAAAATGTCGGGGGCCTAAATGACTCCCCTGCGGAAGGCCTGATCTATATTTAGCTGCCTTGGATAATGATTTTCCAATTTTTACTCTCAATGTGATAAGAAAGGATGAAACCTGTCGGAGGAACTCAGAGTGAAATCCAAAGATTTCAAGCTTTTGTATTAACATTGAGTAGTTAACGGAGTCAAATGCTTTACTAAAATCTGTATAGATTGCTTCAACGTGCTTGTTATTTTCCATCTTATTGATCACACAGGTTGCGTAAATTGACGGATTTGTAGACGTTGAGCAACCAGCTTTCAAATTTGTTCTTTAATTATCAAGTCTAGTTTTCTCTTCGCCATACTCTCAAACACTGGGACTAAGAATGGTTTTTTGCAATCATCAAGAAAAACTCATTCTGATAAAAAACGGTGGAATATAAGTTGAAGCGGATTGGAGAGAGAATCTGCACAGTATTTAAGAATGACTGATGGAATTCCGTCCTCTCCACCATTAAAGTTTGTAAGAGACTGAATGATCTCAGTCAAATCTAATCATAGCGATCCAATATTAACCAAACTAGCATGGCTATTGTTTGTAACATTAGAATTTGAATCGGAGAAAGTCGATTGAAAGAAGTTTGCAAAAAGTTCGAGAGTAGAATTTATGTTATCCGAATCTTCTTCTTCAAAACGCATCACCAGACAAAATATCAAGAGAGTAGAAGTCGGAGCGAGAGTATAGATTTTCGGCGCAGATAGAGAGATGACTGTCAAGTACGAAGACCAAAGAACCGAGGTGGCTGCCTTGAGGTATGCCCAATGTGTCTGTCATTGACGGGTTGGGAGACCTTGACTAAAATTTATTATTTCAAAAATGTATACAATTATTCACGAATGTTCATTTTGAAATCAAATAAATCCTTAATGTTCTGCTGAATGATAGTTTTCCCTCTATCAGCTGAGAACAAATCGTCTTGTCACTTGTATCAGTTCTGAGGGCATAGCAGCGTGGGTAGTAAGAGTCTCGTTTCCCTCGCTCAATGTGACTTGACTTGGCGGTTGTTCTTCTTCGTTGTTTTCCCAGTCTTCATCCAGAGTGGCCAAGACCAACAGTTCAGTATCGGTGGACTATAATGTCATCGTCCACATGAGGATCATCCTCAAAAGTTGACTCTCCGATCTCACTCATATCCCATTGCTGCAAACACTCTACAGGTTTGTACATGTATGTAAATAAATGGCATGCATTTGCATGGAAACGCTTCCAATTATTTAGAGTAGGGATGTCAGCAGATAAGGTATTATTCCTTTAACTTCGAATTGCCGAGGGGACCAAGTAATACTGATTCTATTCAATTTATCGAGTATTTTCCTAGGGACCGGGAAAAAATCAAATTATCAAGAAATTCAAATAAACGAGTGTCAACTTATCGAGAGTCGACGTATACGGCATCTCACTGCCAACTAAGTGCAAATACAAATCATCCTAAAGTTTAAGGTACCTTGTAGAAGATCGCCACACAGGAAGTGGCAAAGACAAAAGAAGCATCTCTGATATTCTTCGTCCGAATATACACAATCATGGCCAGCTAATCGGTTTGTTCTCGATTACTATCTATCACAATTTCTAGAGAAAGCAGCGTGTCGTACTGTTGTTCCCCATCAGAGTGGTTTGGAATCCGACTTCGAAAGTACACAGACGAAGTTAGGGGGTAGGGACCATCCACAGTGTCCTTTTTTTGAAATTACATCACCTACCCCACCAAATTGATACGTTTGTTACTAAGGGGCTAATTTTTTCGTTCAATCCGAGCTATTTGCTTCCGCTGATATTATTTTCCACAGACAACACCAATACTGCCGCATGATGACTTGTCCCATGAAATTCACGGCTGCATCCGCTCAATGTAACAGAGTTTTAAGCTGAGTCCCCTTCTGAAAATGAATGTCTATGTCTATCAAAATGGGACCTTGTGACGGCAGTACATCAAGGGCAAGCTGATTCCTGACTCGCGTTCAGACGACGCCAGTTTAGAGTGCACCACTCTATCGACCATCAACATTTATCCTTGCGCCATTCATTGAATTTGAAAATCAGTCCCAACCCATGGTGTTGGAAAGTTTTCCCTCTTATTTTGCGAAAGGGCAAGCACGTCGATTGATGGAGCTGCCAACTTTATTCCTTCACTGCACACAACAGCACAGTACTTCGGTGACGTAACCCCAGAAACTTGAGAGCATTCTTCGCATCCTTCGTCGTTGTAAAATAGGAAAATAAAACTTTTCGTTGGTCGAAATGTCTTAGAATCGCCCAAGCTATCTCTGCACAAGAATCTCCATTGTTATCCCTTAATCCAATTGAAAAACTTTTCCTGTCATTCCCATCAAAACCGAAAACATATAAAAATCGACCCAATTGGAAAATTTACTTTTCCCCACAGTCGGAGTTATGAAAAATTCTCACAAGAAAAAAAAAATTAACATAAGGCAACAAGGAAAAAAGTTGACAGGATGTACTTTCTTACACCCATTCGGTATCACATCGGGGACGACGTCACCCCTTCTCTCTCTCTCTCTCTCTCTCTGCTTCTCCCCATCTCCGCACGCACTATTATAACCAATTTGGGGCGGTATACAATAGCGGCCTGAACTCAATAAAAGGTCCTCGCCCCGCTCGCTTTCACAATTGCCCCGGAGATTCTGCTTCCCCTTCGTCCCTGGACCGAAATTATAATGGTTTACTTCTGGTTTCGGGTTTTTCAATAATAAACTCCCAGCAGTATCATTCTAAATGGCGTCGGCAGCAACAGCCACCGCCATCGCACCAGCCCCGCCGTTCCCAAAGGATTCGCACCAAAAAATCGGCCGAAAAACTTTTGAAAACTTATTTGCTCGCCACCCACGCGGATTGAATGGGAGAACGGCAACAAAAACAGAATCGCTAACCACCACCACCAGAGCACCACCATCTGACAGGGGTGCGTCGTGAATTATAAACACGATGAAACCGAGTTACGGAAATTGCCCACTAAATTTCAGGAAACATTACCGGCTGTACTGGCATTCCATTGGACCATAAAATACGCCCCTCATCCCTGGCCGGTGTAGGGCTCAGCCCGTTGATAGAATCCTAAATCGGGGATGTGGGTAGGGCAGGCGGCACGAAGAGACACTCAGGTGCCGACGAACACTGGACAACTGGAATGCAATCGACCATAAACTGAACGATTCGTCCTAAGCCCCTGTGGAGCTGTGTGCAAGTGTCGCGGGATTTATTTATGGCCATGGCCATTTCGCCAACATAGCAGCCGAAGGCGTGCGCGACGTAGGGACTAATCACAGTCAGTGTTGCCTGCCGTTCTTTTTTTTTTTTTTTTTCTTCTTCCGCCGCCGGCCTGCCGCTTGGACTGATTCATGAAGGATTGGCAAATATGCGAATGCCAGGCAGTTCAATTCCCAATCGCATCGTCCTGCTCACTGACTCGTGATGGGAAATCTCGTCTAAAATAGAAAATCTGAAAATCCTTACAGTCCTTCACAGTTAGACTATGGCTGTGTGTAATAATTAACGAACGTCCCTACGGACATTAGCCGAGCCGTGTTAAAAGGTTTTTCATGTCCGTCAAGAGATAAAAGGAGATCCTTACAAATCTCTGAAAACCCACCGACCGGACTACACCGGATGTGAATCGTTTTTGTTTGGTTTCGGTGGGCCCTATGCCCATGGAATATGACATCCTCTCCAACGGCGCGGCACACACATACACCATCGCACTGCCTCCTATCGATAGTATTATTAACAAGTTTCTGACGCCGCACGTGTAGGGGAGACTGCTCTTATTTTCAATTCATAATAAATTCAAATCAAAATCGTTCAACTAGCCCACCGCCATCACCCTCCTCCACCCACCTGCCTTCTCTGTCGGATTCCCGTCGCAGGATATGTTACTTGTTATTATTTCATCATTTAATGTGTTTTTTGTTTTGTTTTGTTTTGTTTTTGGTTTCGGGTTTCTGAACACAATCCCGATGGAGAGTCCTGGCTACGATGCCGATGATGGCAATCAACAGGGGCGACGGCTCGGTAGTGAAACATCAATTTTCCTGATTAGAATTATTCCATGAGAGGCAAGTGTCAAGGCGGAAGGAAATCATGGCGAAAACTTTTCAATTTTCAAATGTGCACACGTGTGTATGTGTGTAAAAAGGATTGGTGTGGGGGGGGGGGGGTTTAATTTGGAGGCTATAGCACACCACACTCATTTCTCAGACACGCTGATGTAATGAGAAAGTTTGTGTGTGTTTTTTTTTTTTTCTTTTTTGAAGTTATTTGTGCACGGCCCGGCGGTGCGGCGTGTTATTATTCACCCCCAATGTCAGACTTGGGACCATAGCAGGCGTCGTTGCTCGTGCGATGGGCGTCGACTGTGGAGCAGCGGAGGCGGCGGAGCGAAATTGATTGGTTCACTGATTTAAGGCTCGCCTTCATGGACTGTGCTTCATTGATCAGGTTATTCCCTAATGAAATTTAATTACCACATCACGTAATTTATTGCTTTGTGAGGTTACAATTAAGTGGGGTGGCGTTGAAGGCCTCGTCTAATGCGGCGCCGACCGGGGAGGGCTGCCTGAACGAGTTGTTTTTAATTTCGTAAAAATTACGTAAAAATTATGTTCATCCGACGGAGGGGTGATTATGAGGTTGATGGTTGCGCAGAGCAGAGAGCTGTGAAGGCTAAAATTGATTTGCCTAGCAGGGTGGGGCGAATACATGAATGCGTATTATTATTGGCGTCATTTTGTGTGTGACGACGACTTTGATTCAGTTCATTTTGTTGCCTTTAATTATCGAGCATATATATTGCGTGACCGACGTGACGATGGTTCTAATTGAGTGTTAGATTGGTTTCGCTCTGAATGTAAAAGATAACTCGTATAGGGAGTTCATCAAAATGTCTCTTTACCAATCTACCTACCGTCACCTGGGTAGGTTAGATTGAACTGGCTGACTGGGAAAGACATCAGCCACAGTTGCGCCAGAATAGGCCCATTGTGCTTCCGATTCTGCAAACAGCTTGTGATTTTATTAAAGCAAAGGTCTTCTGCTACTGAGTTTAGCCAGGCTAACAACAAACAGTCAAACCTCTGTAAGTCGAACATCCATAGCTCGAAATAACTCATGGGCTACGACTTAATTTGTCCTATGTTCTACACTCTATAAGACGACTCTCTGAAAGTCGAAAACCTTCGTGTTACTTTTCGCAGAAAAAAACCCTCCAATCACAACCTTATCGACCCTTACTTACAGTGTGCTTAGCACGCGAGTTACGTTCCCACAAAGTTTGAAGAAATGTTCACTCGATGCCTCAGACAAACTGTGCCAGCTTTGAAGTCAGTCTGGCCGCGAAAATAAACTCAGCTCGTGAAACACCTGAGTTAGTAATTTCCGCGAATGGCACTTCGACTGAAAATAAACCGTGATTGACAAGTTTTTCTTCATGCTTCGGACAGAACGGTTGACTTGTCCTAAGAGTATCTAAATAAAAAGTATTTCTTAAGAATATACTTGTGTCTTTTATTTTTGGTTCCGAAGAATACTAAAATAGTTAACTTGCGCACCGTGAGGCAATAAAATCACTGCAGTTTCAATTTCTCGGCTGGTGATTGTCGAAGGCTTGTTGAAGTGAGCCGAACGATTTTCGCAAAGTGATCATGAACACTCAATGCTTTCGATGAAATTCCAGTATCGGGATGAACTTGTTTCAACACTTTGTAAATGTAAATGGCGTAACCTTCCTTCCTCTTGCGCTTTCTCTTCTTATCGTCCTTGGTAACGATTCCAAGTGTTTTTCGCAGTTTTTTCTTCTTCTTCTTCTTCTTCTTCTTCTACTTCTTCTACAGTCCAAGGTGGACCTCGGCCTCTACCTAGCAACAAGCCTCTCCAACTAGCACCATCTCTGGCTACCTGCCTCCAGTGTCTCACGCCAAGTTGGTTGAGATCCTTCTCCAGCTGGGTGCGCCACCCTAAACGCGGGCGTCATCTGTTCCGTTGCCCCATCTTGTGTTCCATCTTGTGCAGAGTTCCATCTTGTGCAGTAGACCAGGTACGATTCATTTTTGTACCATCACAGGGCACACGCAAAACACTACGTTCTCTTAGTGTATGCCTTCAGTAGCGCTTTACACAACAGATGTTTGTTGCGATTGTATTAAGCTATAGGCATGGAGTGTGGATCACCACTCGGAAAGAGTACAAGTTCGTGCGCTTCGCAGTTCTCTGGCATGTCACAGTGTCCCACACGTACATAATTTGGATGTTAAAATACATGGGCGTCTCGTTAAGAGCTGCCCAATTAAGGGAAGTCTTCGAGTTGAACCAATACAACTTCCATCCCATGCGGTTATTGGCCATTTAAACAAAGATCAGCCACACTAACGAATGATCCATGAACCGGTTCTAGTGGAGCCGATTACATTACACTGCTCGACAAACTGTGGTTTCATTACATCCCATTCCAACTATCCTCCTTCACAGCCCCGTACCCCTACAAGTGAATTTCACAAATAATTTTGTTGCCAATCAACAGAGACTGTGCTGATCTGAAACAGAACACACCGTCTCCCCTCGACACATTTCTGCCCAACAACACAAACACAATTTGAGCAGTCATCCGCGATCTTTTCTTTCGTGGGCAAGATATGCCATGTCGCTCCAGTTCAACGTTGGCTGCGAGAGCGCCAAGATCAAGACGCGGACGTTCTATGCCGTTAATGTGCCGAATTATCTCATCCTTTAGCTCTTGAATTGTTGCTGGCCTATCGACGTACACTTTTTCCAAACCAACGGTGTCAAATCACATGATCTTGGCGGCCAATTGACATCGCCACCACGTGAGATAACAGGGCCATTGAACACAGAACTCCCCTTTTCATAATAAGTCTGAATAAGTTTAACGCGGTGCTCGATTGTGTATCTTTCTATGGTTCAAATTGAGTTAGTCTGAAATCGAGAAATGTCAAATGGAATGCAGAAAAACAATTGACGTTTAGGTGTGGTTCACAGTCAACATCGGCCCTTAAAATTTAGCCACCCTTTAGATCTCACTAAAAAATAATGCCAAAAAATGATATTCACTACCACTTCTATATTTGTGCACATATGGAACACGTGAAATCTGATGTCCAATTTTTGAGCAGAGCTTATGCCATGTCGTAAAATCAAGATTCTCCGACACGATGTTAGTTTGGACATGGATGTTTCATTCATGAGCAGGGCATGGTCATGTCCAGTGGAGACGACGTGTAATGGCGTAGCTGACTGATATACTGTCAGCTCACACGAAAGCAGCCAAAATGAATTGCAATCAGTATCTGTACGAGTTATCGGTGTACAATTCTTTGTAGTGTGAATCTTCCGCGAAGTGGTGTCATTTTAAATAGTGGCATAGCACCCTTGGGCCCTTCGTCCATGCAGTCCTTTGGGGTGTTCTCCAACCAGCCAGTCTTGTGTTATGACTCCAGCCCTATGACCCTATGACTCCAGCCAGTATGAACGATGTATTTAGAGAGAGTTGTTCCTAAGATCGCCCTGGAGTCGTCATATGTGGTGCTTGTGGAGTTGGTTAATTCAGTTACTTTCTTCGTAGCCAATATATAGAGAGTCATGTTCTGTGGAATGAGTGAGCAGAGTTGTTGAAATTTCCGGAAAAGTCCCCATGTCCTGGCACCCCGCGTACTGCTCAGCGACTTATACATTTAGGCGACCAGTTTTGAGGTTAAGGCGATTGATTCCAGTGACTTGATGGCTTCACGACTGTCTATGAAGATGCTAACATCGCGTGCGGTTATTTTGACAGAATGACAGAACTTCGAGAAACTAGATTCTTAGAAAAGACGTTTTTTTAATGTTTGACAGACCCAATTTGTCCTCGATGAAGATTCCAGTGACTTGATGGCTTCTATGAAGATGCCAACGTCGCGTGCGTTCCATTTTAGCCATGACAGAACTTCGAGAAACTAGATTCTTAGAAAAGACGTTTTTCTAATGTTTGACAGACCCACTTTGTCCTCGATGAAGACCCGCATTTTTGGCAAGTGCTCGATGCTTTCGTTCACTAGCGTCACGTCGCTCGTCGGATGACATCATCTGCCTCGAGTATTTGTTCATGAGTTATAAAACTCGGTGCTGAAGAAATCACCGGCAGCACGTCGTTTTTGGACGACTTCTTTTGACAGTGGAACGAAAGCTCCAACTAGACATGACGGTGTACAGCTTGTGTCAATGCATGCCGTCATAGGGTGGTTGGGCGTCCAGCTACGTTTCGTTTGGTCCTGATGCTGTTCACGTTCCCCCACTCAGTTGCATATGTGCTACATAGCCATTAAGTCGAAACCATTGTCATTGTCCGATTGACACTCTGCTTGTGGCAACATCAACGTCAGAGACTTTCCCTTGAACATGGGCGTACTCACGATATGCTTAGCTGCGGTTGGCTCTACTCCAGGCGGCTGTTATTTGCAGCAAATCTCATTGACTTCTAGTGAAGTTGGCAACTATGCCAAGGACATGAATGTAGCACGGTCGTTTGATTCGTTCGAATTTCAGACATACAGTGTATTCTCGATTATCGCAAGTAATTGAATGTCTCTATGCATGAATCCTCTAAGCATTACAATGCGTGTGGTAGATGTGCGCCTACCCCACTCCATCAAAAGTTTGATGGCTTTCAGAGATTCGATGATCTACTGATATTTTATTTTCTCATCACATCTCCAAGGGATATCATCTGCGCCGGTGCTTGTGATGACGTCAAGGTCAAGATGGTGGACATCTGCAAATCCCTGCCCTGCTGGATGCCCAGCTGTCCGTGCGGTCATCCAAAGAAGCCCCATCAATCACCCACCGGGAGAAGTGCCGTTTTAATATTTTGCCAAATCGTCATCTGTCTCAACCTCGAAGGGGCGTCATGCCTTGTGCATAAGAATAAGTCCAAAGTCGGCCCTCGGCAAATCCGTGACAGGGGATACCTTTCGTGAATACCAAACTAATAAGAGCAACGCATGTTTCACAAATCGCTTACAAATAAGAAACGTGTAACCCCGAGAGCCGACCCAGGACACCTTTTTATTCATGCCCCATGACAAAGGTGTACAAATAAGGACGAATGCAAATTAGAGAAGCAGCAAGTCCCTGCATTAATTTCAACTTTTTTAACTTAATTTATGCAAACTCAGACAAATAATATATACACCACGAAGGTGGGTGGGCTTGCTGCGCGATCCCTCCCAACCGAAGTTTGCACATTGAGAAAGGATTACGGCGTCCCCTTGATAGCATCAGCACTGACAGCGGCAAAAACATCGCGGCGATAGGACAAATCGAATGAATGCGAACGCAGTACAAAGACTTCATGGGGCACATCAGGGAAATAACGAAAGGATGAAAAAAGGGGAAAAAAAGAAATGCGGATAACTTTCTCCAGCGATAGACTGCGTGCTCTAGAAACTGGTGTGGCTGCACGAAGTTCGTGTATATTGATGAGTAAAATTGAATTTTGTAGCTGTCCTTTGAGTGAAGCCAAACCCGATACTGATGACGTATCGGTTTGAATTTGCATTTCAATAATGAGAACGGCCATCCTTTGCGTTGCTTTTGTCACAGCACTCACGCTAGTTCGCGCGCAGAACTCGAGGCAGACAATTCTTGAGAAGTTGATTAATGCATTCTCATTGCGATGGTATCGATGTCGTCGATGTATTCTTGATATAATCTCACGTCCGTGGGGGAATTCAATTCAAATTTGCCATCGACAGCAGCAGCGGCGGCAGAGTTCTTTCTCATTCCCGTTCCTTTTGTTTTCACGACAAAACGTGATGGAGGGTCCTTACGGATGGAATTGTTTTCAATGGACGATGCGATTTGTGGGTCATTTCGAAGTACGTGTCTTTTTCTTGTCTTTGTATGTGATGGCGGTTAATGCAATGAGGGGAGGATGGGTGGGGTAGTTTGGAAAGTTTCTACTTTTCTGGAGTGGATTGGGAGTGTCAATCGTGACTTTCCAAGTGGAGCCCGAGTTCGGAGAAAGTTGAAAACGATTGTGTGTCCCGTAAAATAAGGCATCCCTCAAACTGGAGTTGATTACCTTTTTGATGGACGAACGAGCAGGAGCGGGTGCAGGGTGGCAATAGCCATCATGACACAACTTATGTGAGTACCATTTTGAACCAGCTGAAGCTAGGTTACGTTCCGACTGACTGCAGGGGTCGCACGGGCTAAGAACGTTCGGGCGACTCTAACTGTAGAGATTGTGCTCAAGTAGGCGAATTTTTGAACTTGTCGCCAACTCCGGTGCCAAACGATGAGCTACTTGATGGAACCGCATAGTTAGCGAGTCTCAAATTGTGAGAGTACACGTGGTCATGCAGCACATTATGTTCATAAGCGGGACGCGAATATTCCCCCTTATTCTATTGGCCGGGGTGACAAATTCTCGCCTCGCATTTTTCTGTCACCTCACATCAAAATCTGCACTCTTGAATTCAAGTGAGGTGGCAAAAGAACCAATCAAATTCTCGTCCAAAAAAAAGTTGGCAACAGATGCTTGTGTCTTCAAGTGGGATCAATTTCAAACGCAATTCTTGGATGCCTTTGGTTTAGAACTCGAATATATTGGTGCGCGTATGTGATCATCGGTAATCGTAGGAAGTATTGTCTCGTCCGCCACATCATCGTCCCTACATTTTCTACGAAAACCATTATCTAAAGGACCCACAGAGAGACCCAGGTGAAGTGTTGGTCAAATTTGCTTCATCGTGCCTTCCAAGCACTTGCAGCCGTTAAAAGCCTGTAAAAGATGGTGGTGGTGAACACTGCTCCCTCACGCAAATGTGGGGTGGGGGTATTCGACTATTCAGCCATCTCATCAAGTGGCAACAGAACCACAAAGCGAAGTAACTGAATAGAAAGTGACTTTGGTTAAGGACATTATCACAGACAGTGGGTCCTTTTAGTAGACATCTTCCTCATTCCCGCCTCATCATCCGTCATCGATTCGCCATTATAATTCGACAGATGACTATGGAGCTGATGTATGTCAGACTTCCACTTCAACTTATAAGGCTTGATAGTTGAGAAAATGTTCTCCCAGGAGACTGAGTTAAAAGGCGGTCGTTTTGTTGGAAATGAAATTCCAATTAGTTGAGAACACTGGAGATGCTGCATTCATCCTTGAATCTAAGAGCAGCATTCGCAACTAGTTCTGCTTCCGAATATATCAAACGAGTGAAGTTGAAGAAGTATTCTAGGGCTGCCGAGGGGGTACTTCTGAGCGAGTCAATAATACACGAGCCAATCGCTGGTGGAGTAGTGGAGTGTTATTTTTAGATCCTTGCATGATCAGTGTTCAGGAACATTTGTTGTTTTTTGTTGTTGTAGTAAATATGTAGCAGCACCTTTCGAACCGTAACCATATGGCTGCAACGGCAAAGTCAGTGCGTCCGACTTCTGTCGTGGATTTCTTAGCTCAATTTCTGACACAACTTTCACAAACCTTGACTTCGCTCTCTCTCTCTCTCTCTCTCTCTCTCTCTTTCTCCCTCTCTCACGATCTCTTTCTCTCTCTCTCCCTCCCTCTAGCTCTCTCTATTTTGTCTCTCTCTCTCATAACAGTCTTACCTCAATTTATGACACGCACAACATTCATTTACCATGACATCACTCTCTTTCTCTCTCTGTCTGTATCTCCCTCTATCTATTCACGCGTGACAGAACAAAGGCAGGCAGGCACAACACTGATCATTATAATACAACGTGTACCCTCGCCTTTGTCAGGTTACGAGGCAAGAATTCTAGCACTACATACACTGACAGCGTCTTAAAGCCAGCGGCACAGCGCAACAGGGATCGCGTTTATGGCGAAATGGCATTTGAGGGCGGGCCATAACCATTTTACTGTGGGAAATACGAGAGACAGTTATGAAGAGATAATGGTAGCAAAAGGACCTTGATGACTGGTTTTTAGCAGACCAACTGTCGCGTCGAATAGGGAGATGATAAAAAAAAACAATCAAGTTAACCCTGTTTCTTAGCAATTTGTGAACGGCACGTTTCCAAACTGTAGTGCAAATTGCAACCGTTGCTCGTGTCCGAGTGGCAAAGTATGCGTGTGTCTGTCTATTGGCTGTCACTGTGAACAGTGCTGCCAAGTTCACGATAAGGCCTGAGAAGAAAATGTGGTGTTTAATTCAGCTTTAAATTTTTCAATGAATTCAAGCAATGATTGGTGTGTATAATCCGGTCTAGAATTTAGAAACAGAAGCGGGAACATTCATGTCATAATCGCCCGTCACAATGAATTATATCACTCGGAAAGCATTCTCCCACTAGCGCAATCATAAGTCCGGTCAAATGGCCACAATTTCATAAGTCCGGTCCCCAATCTCATTGCTAGCCCTAGGTAAATGTTTCACCACACGTTCTACATCTAAGGGCTCGCCAAAACAACAGAAGCAGCACAACAACACAAAAAGATACGAATGCATAATTATTACGAGACCTTGCGCCAAAATTAGGTGCTAAGCCCTAAACAGTCCATTTAGATAAGTGGGCGAGAAATTACCGAAAACCGCCCGACAGTCGGCTCCACCAGCAAAGTTGATCCTCTTCCCGAAATCATCATCAAACACAAACATTGCCCCTCTCCGTCAGTTGCGTTGAGAGAAAAAGCAAAAAAACACAAGCAAAACGAAGGTAAACAGATGTTAAAACTTTGCAAAAAGGTAAAAACAATATTATCCTTTTCTTCGACCGTACTGTTTGTCTTCGTTTTTGTATAAGTTTTCACTTCCGCCCTGAGTCCAATGTCCTCGGTCCTGCCTGCGGGTGGATTCACAGATTTGAACTACGTTCAAGCGAAGCGGGGGGTGGCATCAACACAGCTGAGTATCCAAAATAAATAATAGAAACCGGACCTTCGGCCATGATTATACGAAAAACCCTTCATCCGACAGGCTTTGTCTTGCCTCCTTTAATGGGTTATGAACTCGACCAGTGATACGAAAATGCGGACATGTGTATCCCCGGATCCTCTGCCTAGTGATTAAATAAAAAATATGGAAATTGCCAATATTGGCAATGTTATTGGCCACAGTAGTACTTTGAGTCTTCTTTTTTTAACGTTGAAAAAGGTACACATGTGCTCGCAAAAATGTCCGAGTACAATGAAAACAAAAAAATGATACCCCTGAAGAGGATACAATCTGAAAGCTGATTTGTATGGCCTCTCCATGACTGCTGTCATGTGGAGACGAGTATTTGTGTAATGATGCCCACGCAAAAGTGGGCACTAACCATGGAATTTGAATTGTGTACCAGGGAGATAAGAGTGGCTACGTACAAGTAGTCGGACAAGACGACACACACAACAAGGGTATCGCTTTCTTTTCGGGACCAACGATCTTTCAATTCAATGAATGGGACTTCTTCCAAGCGTTGAATTATTTTTGTACCCTTTGTCGGTGCTTTCTTGATTTTTTATTTACATTACTGTATCCTTGGGAATAATTTCGAAGAAACGCGTTGGTCACAAAAGGGTTGGGCCTGTGTTGTGTACTCATACTCCGGCGGGGCAAGCTGCTTGAGTGCGCCACAGAATTAATGCCAATAGAAATGTTTTTCTTCAATTTGTTTCAAATGCTCTTCACTACGTGCTCGTGGGGCGTCCTCTTTTGTATTGGCCACAGACTCCGAGTCAAAAGTTGTTCAACTAGAGCCAGTTATGACGCTCTCTCTAGTAGTCGAGCAAGGACGCACAACATCGACGACTCGGCGTGAACGTCACCATAGATAGCTATAACTTCGAGGTAGTGACGGACTTCGTCTTCCTCTGATCCGCTGTTAGCAGTTCAAACAACATCAGTACCGAGGCCAACCGCTCTTGCTATGGGCGCATAGATCTGTATAAGACCTCGATCATCCCCGTCCTGCTCTACGGCGCAGAGACATGGGCTATATCCAAAGCGGATGAAGAGACTCATGGTCTTTTCGAGACAAAAGTCCTGTGCGCGATCTTTGGTCCTGTTTGGGTTGACCGTCATTGGAGAAGAATATTCAGTGACGAACTGTATGGGCTGAACAGCGACACGTGTTCAGCCAGGCGTCTACTGATCCAACGCCTGAGGTGGGTAGGCCATGTAGAGCGTATGGACAACTTAGTTCCGGCCCAACAGAGGACAAGGTGGAGCACGCAATTCGAGGGGGACCTCAGCCGGCTGGGTGTGCGAAACTGGAAACAGCTGGCGAGAGATCGGGCCCTGGTCCTGCCCTGACTGTTCCTGGAGAAGATGTAGCAGTCGACCGTTTACTGTCTCACAGCTTAGTCTAACAGCTCGTGCTGCATCAATTCCTTCAATAGTCAAACCGAACCAAAAAAAAAAAGCTCTCGAAAAAAATCAACGCCCCATTAATTCGCCCGTACCTATGTTCCGTAGAGCAGAACTGAAATCATCAGTGCCTATACTTATCTCGAGACTGGCGTCTGCATTGGCTCAATTTTTGAGAGTTTTCTTAAGCCCAATGAAACAACGGTCGGAAGACGTTCTTCGGCGGTTCATCACATTTCTGATTTTGTTAGTAACTAGGGCTCTGTCCACGCCGATGTTATACCTCCCATGGTAACGCCCTGCTCAAGGCGTGGTATTTGTGTGTCAGTTCTTCATGGCAGCTTATAAAGGGTCGATGAAAGGCTTATTGATGGCATTATTTATGTAATATAGCACCATTCGAGATGTCTAATTTTCAACGGCTCTGGCGGGTAAATCAAGTTGAGCTTGCACGATGGCATGGGTTATGCTGGCTTTGAGAGTCAGTGTGGCTTGTGACTTATTCGCATAGACCTCCGACTTCGGAAAAAGTCTACCAGTGTCAAATCGAACGATCTCGGTTGCCAGTTCACTTTACATCCTCCTGAGATAACCACGCCCTCGAATCGCTCGTGCAAAATTTCCAATGTCGCGTGAGCCGTGTGGGACGTTGTCCGAGCATCCACTTTGACAAACCAATTTGTTCATTTGCACGTGTTAGCAAAGCAAACTGAATAAATGACAGCCAATTTGACGGAGGATTCATCTGCCAATGGTTGGAAGTCCCCACTGGAAGAGCTCTTTTTGCTTCGTTCACCAACAAACCCACTTAAGCAACTCACGTCTCAATGACAGCAGACGGCTCATTGGCGGCGCGCAGCGTTGTTCCAATAGTGCCAATGTCGTCTTAAGCTGAACGGACTACTGGAAGATGGCGCCTCGAGTGTGTACATTTTGCACGAACGATCTGGAAGAAGTCATGTGACAACATTTTTCTCGACATTAAAGGTTTCGCTGATCAGCGAGAAATCTCCATCGCCGCCTACTGAGCCCTTGGTGAATTTGGCAGAAGAATCAAAAGTGGACATATATAGCTTTGCATACCTCGTCTCTTTGTCACATGCGCACTAGCAGCTTTGTTAAACGTTATTTCTATAAATTGTATGTGTATTCGAATCTTGTCTATGCTTGGAGGACGGAATCGTAGTCGAACATCATCCAGATTGAGTATTCTGACTGACAATCAGATTCGAGTCCTCATCATCGTTTAACAGTCTGTAGCAGAGCCTCCTCCAAATTTGATGAATCAACTGCGACCCCACTGCCAATGATCAACCTTAGCTCCGGCTAATTTTCGCCACAACTTTGTTCACACAGGATAATTGTGTCACTTTTTAGTAAAACTTGTTGAAATCATTCCTGCCATAGAACCTCTCCATCTAATCGTTCACAAGGACCTCAAGCTCTGTCTTCTTCTCCACGAAAATGGAGACCTTTGTCTTAATTTCTGTAAAGCTCATGCAGAACTTCCGTGTATCAATTCTGTGTTGATGTTGTAAGCGTCTAACTTTACTGTGTTTGCTGTTAAACCAGTAATTTGACTATCGACCGGTACGTCAGTGGTAACTTCTTGGAGCACCCAACCGTAGAGTGCAAAGCTTCTTGCGGTCCGAACGTCGAACAGTGTTCCCTCATTATCCGTACCTTATTCAGAACAATGATGTGCAAGTTGGTGTTAGCTCCTCAGAGCGTATGAACACCAAGAATACTGAATGAGTGTCTGACGTCGATCGCAATGAGCGAGGGACCGCCAGGTTTTCTTACGGAAGTTGTCGTATGGAAATCGTGTGCAGGCTACAACGTTCAGCCACCAGCCTGAGTTCGTTAGAGTGTAGCCTGTGTTTTACGTTGAATCCAACAAAGATGTGCTCCTCAACCAGTTGAGCCATGAAATCACCCAGAACGACATTGGAGCTAGGGCATTGATCGCATTTCATTGCTATGAGATTGCAGACTTTCTTGATTACAAGTATTTACCTGAGTCTGCAGCGAACAACAAATGGCTGTGGTTGCAAGTTCTGGAAAAACTTTGCTACCAAAAGGTTAGCAATCGAAGCAAAAAATTCTAAAGGTGGTAACATTGCTATACAAAGAAAATACTGCTCCCTTAGATTGTTATTTTTATCTCATTTTAAAAGAAATTCATGGGCAAACGCATCAGCAAACTTGTAGACAGATGCTTTCAAATCAGCCTAGACAGTTCGACAGAGCAATAATTTCTGACAGTTGTGCTTGGCACTAGACTCCTACATCATCAAATCCAATGTGATTGCAGGAGCTTGAAGAGTTGAGCAGGAGAAATAGAGTAGTACTCTGCTGCATACCTGGCCAAACGGCGATAGAAAGCAATAAAATGGCCGATTGCCTAGGTATGAAAGGAGCATCGGAACCTTTCCCAGGCCCCGAACCATTCTGAGCTGTAGGATACCATGTGATCAGAGAAGAACTCAGGGAACTTGGAAAGAAAGAGCCGGACAGAAACATGGAACAAAGCTCATGCCAAGAAACTCTGTAACGGAAGGTGGTCTCATTAATTTTTCAAATTAAGCAGCAATGGCACTTCAGATTCAGGGAGTACGTAAGGGAATAAGTTTATCAGATTCTGTTTAGAATCTAATGAAATTCCAGAACACATACTGAGAAGAAGAAAATATCTGAGCAAGCACAAGTTATCAGAGGAAGAGATGAGGTCAGTATAACCGTCTATCATTCTCAGTATTAACAGGAGTTCATAAATCTGAATACAACTCTGAAAATACGTGTATAGGGGAACTCGTAGAAGAGCAAAGGTATGAAATGGGTGCACCATATATCTAAGGGTCTCGCTGCGGGCGCTCTAATTTGTTCCATGAGGTTATGTTCGTATTCAATAACGTAGGTAGGGCAATTAATTTGACAAAATTCTTGGCGAGATCAGAATTAGAAAACAAAAAAAGAATTACCAAAAGGTCTCTCTCTCGGTCTTTCTCTCTCTATCTCTCTCTCTATCTCTATCTCTCTCTCTATCTCTCTCTCTATCTCTCGCTTTCTCTCTCTTTCTCTCGCTTTCTCTCTCTATCTCTCTCTTTCTCTTTCTCTCTCTCTCTATCTCTATCTCTCTCTACCTCTATCTCTCTCTCTATATCCCTCTCTCTTTCTCTCTTTCTCTTTCTCTTTCTCTCTCTATCTCTCTCTCTCTCTCTCTCTCTCTCTCTCTCTCTACCTCTATCTCTCTCTCTATATCCCTCTCTCTTTCTCTCTTTCTCTCTCTATCTCTCTATCTCTCTATCTCTCTCTCTTTCTCTCTCTATCTCTCTATCTCTCTTTCTCTCTCTTTTTCTCTCTCTATCTCTCTCTATCTCTCTCTTTCTCTCGCTTTCTCTCTCTATCTCTCTCTCTCTTTCTCTTTCTATCTCTCTATCTCTCTCTATCTCTCTTTCTCTCTCCCTCTCTTTCTCTCTCCCTCTCTCTCTCTCTCTCTCTCTATCTCTCTCTTTCTCTCCCTCTATATTATCTCCCTCTATCTCTCTACTGTAATCACCGCAGTAGATTGCACAGATTTTCTTTCACTTCGCACATCCTGGACTGTGTCTGCTCTTGTTCAGTTGGATAAGGGACCCCTCATTGCACGTATGTTTGCATCTACATCCTCATAATGTTCAACACGCTCATTAACTAAGCCCACCGGACTACTGATCACTCCTTATTTCAAAAAGTCTCCGTGGACTCCTATCAAGGTCTAGCCAGTCTAAGAAAATTTGCAAGGCTAAACATTTGTTGCAGCGCCTGCCGATGTCATTGCTTGATTATGGTTATCCCAACCCTGTGCCCGAATTAGGATTCTGGCTTTAGTCCAAAACGAATCACGAAGTAAGTCCTTGAACTATGGATTGTGTTACTCACTATCAGCCACGACGTATTTGTTCACACAACCACATGTGCTGGAAGCCCATTTGACTCTCCACGACCCTCTGCCAGATTCTCCAACGCCACAGCAGCAAATACAGAGGCTTACATTGTCAGTTGGAGTTCGAACACCATCGATTGCCCACACTCTTTGCAGCAAACTCGATCCCGTTTCAGAATTATCTCCTGCTCGAGGGTCATACAACGACTCTTATTTAACAACCGACTTAGAGTTGACCCACATCTATAAATTGCAACATCCCTAAGCGAATCCATTTCAAAGAAATGAAAAAAAAACTACCTTATCTCAAGTTACAGCAAAACAACCTCATTCCATGGAAATAAAGAACGAAAATCCGCAACCCCTTCCAAACAGACACCGCCCCACCGCAGCATAACGACGACGACGACAACGAACGAAACGACGACAGTCCAAAGTGGTTCCATAAGAAACTTAACCCTCCCACAAAGCACAAGTACATCCGACCTAAATCATCAGATACGCTGTTACATAAGCGTTCATCCGGCTGTATGTGCTGACAACAGCTATTTGCACACGGGCAGGCGGCTTTCAAGGGCAGCATCTCGTCGTCCCACGGACCAGACCGCTGTCTGGTCAGTTTTCAATTAGGTTTTCAATTTTATGACTGTCGACATTGTCTGCATTCTAAATCAGAGTCTTTTGTTTCCTCCCCCGTTGATGTCCTCATAAACTCACCCCACCCCAAGGCGTTGTGCAGCATTGTGAATCGCCTCGAATTCAATTGACGACAATGTTGGTCCTTTGAACTTTGATATTGCGGCAGCACCCTAAAGCAACAATTTGCCCACAGCACGAGTGGCGCTACAAAATGCTGACAAATCTCCTCTCGCAGATCCTTGCTAACGCGTTTACCATTTGCGAATGCGAAATAAATGCATCCGTCCCTCTCTCTCTCTCTCTGCCCTTGGACCGGCTGGGCCAGGAGTTAATGGGGGTTTCTTTGAGGAACTTCGTACTGCAGAACTTTCCTTTCAATCCTTTCAACGTTCGTTCTGCAACGTAGCATTGTTTTGAATTTTATATTAAAATAGTTTTGTATTCACTTTTACCATTGCAGACGTTAAACGAAGGCACCGTGAACAACAAACCGGCTCTTCCACTGCATGCACGTCCTCTGTCGTCCGCACGAAGGCTAGGACCGCAGCAACTGCTTCAGCCAGCTGCTCTGCTGCTACCCGGCTACACCATCGAATCATCGACATCGTCGTCATCGTTCAAGTTGACGCTGAGGAAAAATGTAAAAGTTACGTGGTATTCCAATTTGCAGTTAAATTTGAGTGTAGTTATGGTGAAGGATATAACCAGGATATTTTTTGAGAGCTTTCTCATTTTTGTGATATCCCTAAACGGTAAGTGAATAAAATTTAATCGACAGACATTCATTTGTGTTCATTTGCGACGCCATAAGGTATAAAAATTCCTCGCAGCATCACAACGCCGCCGCGCCGCCGTGCCGGTGTGGTGGAAGGATCACTTGTGAATCCCTGGATGTCCGCCGCCGCCGTCTGGCAACTAGTGTGTGAGTGCTGGTATTGAGCGGGGCACAAACTCAAATGCCAATAAAATCGAATTTGTGACAATTTCCAGTTCGATTTCACTGCCGGCAATACTCCGGAGAGGGGTGCGCGGAGTATGGCTTCAAAACGGCCTATGACCCGGGGGTGATGTGGTGGATGGCGAAATTGTTCGGTCTCGGAAGTAATAACTATCGCCGAACGAATAGCTATTTCAAATTTTCACAACATTCACATTCATTCGCATAGACAGACGAGAGTGGGCCCGTATGCTCAGCGAATTGGAAACGCCAGAGGGGCGGGACGGGCGGCGGCGCTGGATTGGGGTGCCTCTGTTTAGGGCTGTCGTTTTTGTTTTCACTTGAGTTGTCTTTGTTTTTTGTTTTCCACTTACAGTCAACTGAATACAATTGGGTATACATAAGTGGGACATTTGAAACGAATGTATCGCAAAAATCCAATTGACGGCATTGGCAGGGAAACAAATGGGCTAGGGGCCACATGGCAACTGGTATGCGCAATTCGAGGGGGAAGTCTTGCACCAGAGATAGCGCCGTGTACTACATTCGCTACGAAAGGGGGATATTATGTCAAGTTAACCGCTTGAATTGGCAATGGAGGAGCCCTGCGATTGTGTCAGTTGTTACTGGGAGCAGCTTTTACGTTTAGGATGTTTTTATAGATCAACTATGTTTACTGTGCCACCGACTCAGGATAAATGCCGGGGATGAGCTGTAATTATGGTCAGTAACAAAGGCGAGACTGTCAAAGATGCTTTCGTTGTTTGGGAACAAGGCAAATGGCTGGTCATAAACTTCAATTTATTGCCCGCCACCCGGAAGACGCCAATGACTGTTGGAGTCAAAGTAGTCATTCTCCGGCCAGCACTAAAGTCTACAGAAGGCACGGACCACCGTAGGATCAGCGGATTATGGGCAGAGGGTATATTCCGACAAGTCCAAAGTCACATCACGTTTTCATTATTTACTCATCCACTTGACATTTCAAGATGAACTTGTGACTTTTGCTCGAAAGCACAAGCGCGCCCTAAAAGAGCACATTAACGCTTTAGTTCTTGGCTAAAGTCGTGTATTGCTGAGCGACCAGGTCCACTGCTGTGTCAACAGAAACTTACAGTGAAACGTCATACTTATGGCAGACGTGAAATATATGCACCTGTATCAACACGGTGATGATCTGGTTGCAAGGGCATGTACAACACGTTCGGAGGATCCTCAGTATCGTGTGGCCTATTCACATACGGTAGTGATGGGCTTCATCTACCTCCGCTCCGCGGTAAACAGTACAATCAAGATCAATATCGAGATCAAACGCAGAATAACTCTATCCAACCGCTTGGGGCACAAAAGGCAATTGAGTAGCAAAGCCTTCTAACGTAAAATCAAGTTGACTCTGAGACCTTCATCATTCTCGTCCTGCTTTACGGGTAGAGGCATGGACTATATTCAGAGCGGATAAACAGGCACTTTCTGAGAGTTATGGGGCATTTAGAGAAGAAGCTTCAACTACGTAAGAGATGTACTGTCAGTCGTCTACGAACCCAATGCCTAAGTTGGCTAGGCCATGTAGACCGAGAGGACAACTTGTCTCCGGCCGAAACAATCTTCGACTCTGAGCCAGTGGAACAATGCAACAGGGACCGCAACAGAGAAGGTGCGCACAAGTCCTCAGCCGGTTTGGCGGGCAAAACTGAAGACAGCTGGCGGAAGATCGTGCTGGGTGGAGCGACACGTTAGGTACGGCCCACTGAAAGCTGTTAAAAAGCATACAGAGACGTGCATGCCTAGGCTACAGCGGCGTTAGAGGTTATACGGGATCTTCATCCACTTGCCCTCTGTATGCACGACACTCTTGCAAAGAGGGCCATAAGGATTATCCAATCCAAAAGCTGCCACACAAGCCCCAACGGTGATGCGAGTATTCTAGACAAACTACAAGTAGAACAAGTAGTAAGTGACTACCTCCGCTCTTCTGTTGATTTCGAGGATTGCAACTATAATGAATCCATCAATGCACGTCCACACGAATGCGTCGAAGATGGATCTAGGAACATGCGCTGGCGTTTTCTCTGAATTATTAAACATGCGCTGCTCTATCAGATTGCCTAACTAGGGCAGTGTTTTTCAAGTGGAGGTCCTGCAGAAGCAGCCAAAGTGATATGATTGTTCGAAATACCCGCGGCTGATGTTACCATCCTAAATGGCAGTCAATCGGCCATCAAAGCAAGTTCGACAATTCGGAAATCCAGTCCAAGCTGGTCGCAAGCTGTAGAGAAGAGCTGGGGCACTGGTCATGGGATCATAACCGGCAATCAGGCAGCAGATGAACTTGCCAGGAACGGGGCCGAAACCGATCGATCGCAATCCCATGGTTTTTGGGTAATAAACTCATGGAGTTAGCTAATGAAATGTGGAACTCTCTCCCCACCTCTGAGCCGTCTTGAATGTTATGGCCTAAGGTCACACCGATAGACATCTTGAATGCTGCAGAGGCTCATGCTGATGGTAGTCGGAACTGGTCATAGTCACCTGGGAACAAAACAGGACTTACCCCTGACCCCAAATGCAGAGGCTGTGGGGTGGAAATTAAGAATACTCCTCACTATCTTTGTCAATGCTCTAGTCTCTGCCTATTGAGACAATGAACGCTAGGAGAATTTAAGAATCTCCAAGAAGTAACAGGTATTCTTCTAGCATCTGAATGCAGTTTCGCTAGGATTTCTGGACAGCTGGACGGGACAGGCACAACCACACCTGTAGTACAGTGGGACCGGAAAGGTTAACATCCCTCATGGGTCCAACTGGACCTTAGTGAGACATGACCCCACCGCGTCTACCCACCGACCTAACCCCACCCATCTCTTCACTATTGCCCCCTAAGAGGAAGGAAAAGTTCCTCTTTGAAGGCATCAGGTACTTCATCGCGTACAGAATCTGCTCCGCCGCTCTTTTATAAGAAAAGGAAGTCCACAAGAATACATCTCAGACAGACACGCACCGAGTATTTGTAGATTCGAGATGACCAGCTATACACTGCCATATCCAGATTTGACATTCCTGCAGAACTTTGGAGGCTATACAAGGCGAAGATGGATGGTTGTAGGATCCAGGTAGGTAATGAAGTCACTGAGATCCTTAATGTAGAATAAAGTTTCAAACAAGCCGATGCGCTGTCCCGAGACTTCTTCAACATTAAACAACATTAAAGGGTGTTTCTTTGAGCTCAAGACGAAACTGATATGTAGAGTCATCTCTGGAAGGATCATGTTGACATTCCAGTTCAGTCCTACTGTGCATAGGCATTAATCGAGAGAATTACTGCTCAGTGGACCTGCCTGCGTAGATGTCATATGAATGAGAAGATACAACCTTGAACCGTACGGGCTGTATAGCGCTACTAGTCTAGCCAGGTTTCTATTTATCCAACGCCAATAGTGGCTGGACCATGTGAAGCGCATGGACACATTGGCTGCTGCCCCAAGAGTTCTCGCAATTTCCACCCACCCAAGCAAAACAAAAAGGCAAGACAATCAACGCTGGTTGTTGATGCGCGTAAAGGGGCGGCGGGCATTAACGTAATGAAATTTCTTCTCAGACAAGTGTAATGTCATTTTGGTGTGTGTCATCAGGAGTTTTAGTTTTGTGACTTGATTTTTTATGTCACATGACACCACGTATTATACAATGTAGGAAATGTGTTCTTGGGCTTCTTTGTTTTGATGGGTACACTACACAAGTCATTCTTTCCTGTCCTGGTTCCTTCCTGTCTAGGACAGGATCATCATGAAGAACTTATTAGATTAAATGTCATTTTTGACTGCATTACATATTGAACCCCGTACCAAAGAGCGTGCACTGGACAATTGTGTACACTACACTGCGTGGACTGATTCAAGGGCGTAAAAGAATAGTTAAATGCTTGCATGCGAATGGTGTAAGCCTCTGCCTCTCGTTGAGTGACAAGTCAATGTTAGGTCAAGTCAGTGACAGCAGATACTTTAGGGAGACAATACAAAGTCTAGACACCGTGTTTTCTTTTAATCCAGACCTTTTGTTCAGACTAGTAGTGTGCCAACCCGAACATTTTTCAAACCGAGTTAACCCGGGTTAAAATAGAAGCAGACCGAGTTGTAACCCGGGTTAACGAAGGCAAAAACATGGATTATGGAATGGGGCAAGTCGAGTTGTATTGTCAAATTCTATTTAGTTTTGGGTACGCTTCGGTGTTCTCTGGGTAACGTGTTGGCAAGGGAAGCGATTGGGGCACGGCGTAGCCAATACCGGCTGTTTGTGCGCAAATTGTATAGATTTTTTTCTCTTCTCCTCTATCTCTCTTCTCTCTCACCCTCACCCTGTCTCGTAACACTTGAATTGAATGAAACGTAACAGAAATCAAATTCAAAAAAGTGTTGCGCAACTCGCACGTTCAATGCAACTTACTTACTTTGACACGTCACACAAAAAATAGAGAAAATAATATATTCTTTTTACAAGTAAGTTTCGTTGCGAGTTGCCACTTACCAGTGCCACCTGCAGCATTGCCAATTCAGCTTGAAATAAATGTTACTCGGTTTGGGTCGATTTAGGTGTAACCCGGGTTAACTCGATTTTTTAACCCGGGTTGACACATCCCTAGTTCACAACCTTTTACCCACAACCGGGAGCATAATAAATTGAAGCGACGAAGAGATTGTAGGTTTTTTCTTCAAGGAAAGCGCACTGCTACCAGCTCGACTGTAAGCAACAGACCAAAGCGGTCGTTTATTTTGAACTCTGTTTGGAGCACAGAAATATATATAACTGCAGTTGGAACAACCATCACATCATATGACATAGGCAATCTTACTCGTTGGATTTTGTTGGAATTTTAGGCTAAAATTAAATGAATTCCTTTTGTTTACAAGATACACCTTGTCTGTTTATAATTTTTTTGTACTTCTCTCAAGTGTTCAGACGACAAAAAAAACCCAACCATTGATTCCCTGGCTTAACTTACACTGATGGTTTGGTTGTAATCAAAGTCTTGTGCGCAGTAACACAGCAGTGACCGAATTTTGTGATAGAACGGTGGCAGTAGAACGAGTTCTGTTCCGCGATAAAAATACGAAATTAATCTATAAAAATAAAAACAAACAAAATGCGTTCCGACATAGCCAGAGTTCTATCATAAACTGACTAACCGTTAATAACTTACTTAAACGAAAAACAAACATGAGGAGGCAAAATATAAAAAGAACACTACTGAGCCCAACACGTAAACAAATGGGATAATGAAGGAATATGAAAACGACGTAAGCAACGGGAGAGTGTAATAAATAATTTGAAAAAGACTGTATTTATGTCAGAAGTATTATAGAGATGCCCAACTTAAGAGCTGATTGACCCCTAGTCCATCGACAAATTTCAGAGGATTTTCGACGGTTATTCACGAAATAACGCAAGTGCCATTCTCTGATTGGTCAATTTGGCTTTAGAAGACGATATAAAAAATGGTTGTCAAAAATGTTAAGGGACAAAAGAGGTAGAAGTTGGACATCTCTATTATTCTTCATTTATGGTTTATACGCAATAGGTGGTGTGAATCAAAATTGAGTGTGTGTTTTGGAGGACACACTGCTTCTGGTGTGAATCAAAAAAGCTTAATCAAACCCCTCCCTCATATTTTGACAGCTCAGTCTTATGTCCTTTTTGGTGTGAATAAAGATGTAATGTATTGAGAGATCACTTATAGAAGTCGGAGAGGACGTGACTTCCAAACAGAGGGAAATTAAAATATGAAGAATACTATTTCGGAAGATGATTACTTTGACGGATTGATTGAAAACCCCTTAAAAAAAAAGCAGAAATCTGGAAAGGAAGAAGACGTGCTTGCTGGAAAAAACAGGGAATAAATGCCGTTCTCTGATTGGTCTATTTTTCTTTAGAACACCATATAAAAAATGGTTGTCAAACATTTTAAGGGACAAGAGAAGTACAAATGTTCTTGAAACTATCCCCTGTGTCCCCGAAACGTCGTTATAATATGCTGTAACTAGTCATTTGATTTTCGTTTGTTTATGTTTAGTGGCGTTCACACTCAAAAATTTGTCGCGACGATTTGCTTGACAGCCATGGTTGATGGGCCAAATCGTCAATGTGAACGCTCGTTACAACCAAACCGTAGACTTGAAGAGCGGTAGACTAAACATTTTGATTTTCAGCTTGATCAGTTGCTTATTGCTGACTGCGTGTCAGGGGTGCCCTTAGATTCCTAAGAAGAACGAATTGGGTTCATTGTGAGCTGGATGGGTTGTAAATTCCTAACGTGATATCTCCCTTTTACTGGCACTAAACATATTCGTATATGTTCAAATTAATCTCATCCAAGTACTGCAGCTCTGCTTCTGCTTTCTCACCATCGGCTCTCGCTGAGCAGATGTCGAATATCGATAATCAATCACCTTCATCTCTCCAACTTAAACGTATAAACATCGCAACGAGGGATGAGAGAGATTCTCTACGTAAGGGCTGATGGCACAGTGCCCGGTTAGGACCTCCCCTAATGTGCGATCATGCTCGCGAGTGAAGCTGCTCATTAATGAGGATCTCTTCTTACTCACCGCAAGACATAAAGTTGTCGGCGTTGCCTTCCTGACCATAGGCGGCAATCGACACTGCAAAGATGTTTGCCCATCCAGGGGAAAAATACGCCGCCGTGGAGTAGTGGCGGATTCAATTATTTCTCTTGTGATTACCGCTTTAATCCCCGAATGTTAGTCATTAGAATGACTTGCAGTGCTCAAAGTTAACTCAAAACTGTTAGTCCAACCATTCCAGAGGCTATGCCCAGGACAGGGGCTCTTTCAGACTGGGGCAAATATTTTGACACTGCAGACTTTTAGTGTGGCTAGTATGTAATGCAGCATCTCAAAGCACCAATGCGTTGGAGAGCAAGCGCACTTGGTTTGCTGTCGGGTGGTCAAGTATGTGCAGTAGCCTGTGTCGAGAAAAAGCAAACAAGCATTAATGCAGGCCGCCAGTGCATCTCACACAGAACTCGTTCTGTTGACGTTCAAAACATCCCCCCACCCCCGTATCCAAAATGAGTACACGTTATGGCTTCTAACCAAAGTGAGCATAATCCAATTCAAATACACAACCATGGATTCGTCGGTATTGCATTTATCGCAGTCAAACTTCCACACCCCACATCGCACGCCCAATAAATAAAATTTGTTTGCTAAGCTCCTTTATTGGACCTAGTGCGAGCGCGATAAATCCGCACCAAACTTTCAGTAAGCCCCACAGCAAACAGCTGAATGTGTACGAACATGAAATTATTACAAATCACTTGCGCTTGCCATGGTCTGCCTTCTGCCTCACGGCTCAAAGCTTCGATTCCCTGCAACTGGAAACTATTTCACATGTCCACATGGAATCAACTAATCCCAGCTGCGTATCGGCATTCAACGCTTACTTCCCAGACCGCACATAACTTTATTTACACAATTGTTCTGGTGCATGTCATACACTTTCATGAGGCCACGCTCCGGCAAAGACGTCCCCCTATCCTTGGAACAAAAGAAAAATCGGTTCGATTCGATTCGCCAGCCTGACCACCAGCCGCCAGCAATATGGTCTGAAAACATTCTCAACAGCTTCCGTTCGTGGAAGAAAAGTTTCGAAATACTCTGCACCGCATCGTCCACCGACCGCACACATTTTCTCGATTGCTTCCTTCCCGATATGGTCAGGCGACGAGGAGAGAGACAAGGAACATGGAATCATGTATCGCCTTGCTCGCCCCCGTCGAAGGCCACTTACCAGCTCCATTGTGGGATACTAATTGAGAGTTTGCCGAACTTCGATTGAAGGTAATCGAAACCCGTATCTGAGAGCCGCACACATGCAGATGTCCGTATCCGTGTTCGTGTTCGTGTTTCTCCGTGAACGGAATATCCTTGTTGGCCTTCACTCTCAGACCTGGGTGTTGGCTGATACTTACCTTTTTTGGCGGAACTTATTTGCTGTACGTGACTAAAATGCTTTCCGACGCGCGCGTATACTCGCTGGCAGTACTTTTTATTTGAGTTCTTGATATTAAGTTGAAGTGCGCAATATCGAAGAAGTATCGCTTGAGTGAGCTGCTCAAAGTTTTTCGATTTTTCCAGCAGTTTTCCTGTCATCACTCCTCGCATCCATGGAACCCATCCCAGAGCCTGCTGCTGTGTTGTTCTGTTCTGATGTCGGAATATTTATGTAATCTCTTCATCCGGGTGGTGAGCATTTAAGGCGCTCGCTACGGATACGCTTCGACAGGCTCTGGCGGTCTATTCTTTCGCTCTTCACCGTCGTTTGTAGTTATTTATTGCGGTCTAAGTGCGGTGGAGGGAGAGAGCTCGGCAACAAATGGTTGATATAGTTTATTCATTGATGGGGATAAACTTCGGTTTCACTTTTCTCCACTTCGTCCCGCGTCCGGCGTAATTGAAAAATTAAATGGTCCGAAGTTTGATGGAATGGTTGCTATTTTTTTCCTCTGCTCCTTCCAGTGTTGCCGAACTCCTCCTGGTAATGATCGGAAGTTCGTAATGGAAGGCAAATGGATGGCACTCAGCGGGAGGGAGGGGAGAGGCTCCCATTAGGTCCAATATTATACCTGTGGGTACGTAATTCGATTTTCACTGAAAGTAAGCAATTTCCTTAGATGTTTCAAGGAGGTTTTCGTCTGGGGGCTACCGGCAATGGCAATTTCAGCAATAATTAGCTGTCTTAGGAGCCGTGTGTGCTAGGAAGGGGGTGGTTTAGAAATGCCTTGGGTCCGTCCATGGTGAACATGGTCCATCTTTCAAATGAATTATTTATTCCTTTTTTTTTGACGATCGTCTTCAGAGAAACTCTTCCTGAGGACGAGTAAGACGACAGTGTGGCGCGGTTGGTTAAGCACCTGCACTCGGGGGACCCCGGTTCGAATCCCAATGAAAGCTAAGTTCACACGCATTTATCTGGTTTTCAGATCCGGTCCAGTCACCATTTAACGTTGAGATCAAATTAACGGCACTATCACTGGAGTGGTAAATCAGTGGTCAGTAGTCTGACTTGTGGGTATGACAGTGGATCAACAAGGTCTTAGTGTGATGGTTTAGCACCCGCTTGCTGCCCCTACCATCCTATTGACCAATGAAATGTCTGTTATTTGCTATAAAGAGAGACTTATGCTGGGGTCGTCAACATGAAATCCGTCCTATCCGAGACATGTTTTTGTCTCCGAACAGCTTTTACATCGTGAGGGAGTTCACCTCACGCACTTTCTGTTGGCATTAGAATGGAGGCGGCCAAAATGAGTCTAGCTGTGAAGTATATGCTGTCCTCACGAAAGGACATACAACGTGGACGTCACAATGGGCAGCTATAACTTTGAGGTGGTCAAGGACTTCCTCGGCTCCGCAGTAAATAGAAAGAACAACATCAGTACCAACCGCTGTTTCTATGAGCTCAAGAAGCAATTGATTATCTCTCGAAGGACCAAGCTAAGTAAATATAAAACCTTGATCATCCCAGTCTTGGTACACGGCGCGGAGGCATAGGCAATCTCAAAAGCGGATGAGGAAGTCCTTAGTCACTTCAAGAGAAAAGTTCTGTGTGCCATCCTTGATCCTGTTTGCGTTGCCGGTCTTTTGAGGAGAAGATTCCACTACGCTGCCGTACAGGCTGTACAGCGACATGAGTCTAGCCATTCGTCTACGGATTCAACGTCTAAGTTGGCTGGGCCATGTAGAGGGTATGGACAACTCAGCTCCGAGGCGACGAGTCTTTGACTCCGAATCTGTGGAACCAATTTGGCGTGAGCCAGAAAGCTAGAGATCGTGCTAGTTGGAGAGGCTTGGTGGTTGAGGCCCAGGTCCAACCCGGAAAAAGAAGAAGAAGAAGTTAATCCCATTGAGTGGTTTAGACGTTTATATAAAAGCCTCGATGAAGAGGCACTATGTTATGTGAAGATGCAAGTTCATTCCATTCTTTGTACGGCGTTCTATTCCGCTGAAGTGCAATCCTGAGTAATCTCCTTTGAGAGACTGTTGCTTGGCCTGTTTATCAGCTTGGCTTGTAGTCGGCATTTGCTTTCAGGTTTCGCATGTATATTTGAACGACCTTACATTTTAAAGCACTATCGACTCGTGAGTTGCCAAACAATCCTTTCCACTTTAGGTTGATAGCTAATTTTGCAGCTAGAGCTTTCTCATGAACATGTGGCCGCATGTCTGGATTTGACGTAATGATAAAACCTAGGTAAATAAACTTTTTCACAACTTCGATTGATACCAATTGCCAAAAACCATATTTTTAGACTTTGAGGTGTTTATCTCAAGATCCCAAATGTCGGAGAGTATGTGGATTGTCAGCGAAAATAACTATATCGTCCGCATACATAAGCTCTTTCACCTCTTCCTCTCCAACCCTAACACACCCCCGGTAAAGAATTTCCTATGTCATCGATATAGAGTGCAAACAGAAGTGGACTCAGTACACATCCTTGTGGAACTCCTGCTTTCGTATCGAAATTAATTTATGTATTAAAGTGAATAAATAACTGGCAACAAACTAATTTAAAACTTTCGAATTTCAACTGAATTAATTTAAGACTTCTGGATTGACAAACATAACTCCCTGGCTTGTGGCTTGACAAAAATAACTTTCTGGTTTGTTTAAAAATTGGTGCTCTCCTCTTGCTGATCGAAACTAGACCGTCTGAATGATGCTTGAATTTTGTGAGCATTGGTTAAGAAATGATATAAAACCTTGTCTCTGATTGGTCGCCTTTCAATTTATCAGTCGAAACTAAGCTTTTAGACCAATCAGACAGAATCTTTTATTTTTGATGAAGCTCCCTCTGATGATTATACATGTTGCGAATCGAACAGTGGAGTACAGCGGCTGCGCTGTTGTTTCCCCTAGATGCGACATCAACCGTCGAATGCAATAGTTCGATCTCATACAATATCTACACAAACGTTCATATTGACAGCACCATCTCCCGATCAATTGGCATCCTGTTGGCCTATCGGGTAACTGACATCGAATCCAGCTTCGAAGGTTCGCTGGTCGATCGAAGACACATCAACTTTCATATTTCACGGCACCACCTTTCGAGTCCTTTGGCAATGCTCAGCGGATCAGCTCAAACCACTGGCTCAGTCTACTCGTGAGTGGGCTCGTAATTGTTTATCACTGTCCGCAGCTTACATTAAATTACGCTTATCACTTGAGAAGCAGCTTCTGAGAAATGAGAGGAATCATGATCTTCGCCGAGTCAACCCCTCGAAGTCTACTCGTTGGTCTCTATGTCACAACTGTTGAAACCCATTTCATGCAAGTAGCGATGTCGTACAACAAGTTTAAAACGTCTTAAGGTCTTGTAGGTGGGCCCAAGTGTCGATGAACCGCGGTTCTACACACTCGCCGTCCGATAAAATGTCATACCCTTCCATCGTAACAGTCATTGGCCTATTCAGGAATTGCTTGGGCTACAATTTGAATAAGTGATCAATGCATATATGAAGCGAAGCCCAGAGTAGAGTATCGATGACGAACATGTGGATGTTATTCAGATGTTGTGAAGGTTCAGAGTGAATGTTCTAGTCGAAATCGAGGGTAGACAAGAGAGCCAGCAAGTTGGAGGGGCTTTATGTGCGTTGTGAGGCCGCAATTTTCCTCGAGCCAAGCTAAGAAGGAAGGGCCGAAGGACGAGACTTCATTGGTAGCCATAATAGTCTTGAGTGAGCTGAAGATCGGCGACGCGATTGGATATTACCGTCGCCATGGTCGTTGTCATTTTAGGAAAAATTTAATTTCAATGAAACTCACATCATTGTCGATTGTCTTTGCTTCGTGCTGATGCTCGCTCGTCGAAAGTATCGAAAACTCTGAAAACGGCTGTGTGAAAACTACTAAAAAGGTTGAGTTACGACAATATCGATCTAAACGACTTGATGTAAGAGCGTTTACACTATACTACTTAGTCGGACGACCGAGTCGTACGACAAGGTAAAACCGTATGAAGGTGCCTCTATACTTAGACTTTCCTGATAACTTTTTGAAATGTCAGCTTTCGTTATGCAGCGAATGTCGTATTAATATGAGACAAAAACAAACCCTTTTGTAGACACACTTCTCTCACCCATGTTCTCGCGACCCTTACTCCTTTCCATGCCCATACAGCGTCATGTAGCAAGCAGATGACTTGTGGGTATTTCGATTTGGCTTCTGGGCACGTTCCATCGCATCGTCGTAGTTCTAGTAAACTGTCATGTGTTTTTCAATCTGTATGTTGTATAGCGTTGAAACTGTCTCGCCAGCTGTCCACGATCACACGTGTCACTTGATTGTTCCGACTTCATCGTCGCTCTATTATGTTCCCGGTTGTAGTTGTCTCCTCTTCTGTCGCATATAATCCTACACTCAGAAAGTAGTTGCTCGTAAACACTATTTTTCCAAGATTGGACAGTTGTTAAAATAAACTGCTTGATTTGATGCGATGGTAGTCGCATCTCTCTCAAAGCCCAACTGACATCTATCATCCAAATCTAAGTCTAAGTGCAAACCAAACAAAATCGACCTGAAAATGAAAATCAATCTGTACACCCTACTCACTGAGATTTGAAAACACTTCCAAATTGACAAATATTCCCTTCCAAATCCATATCTTTGGCTTAAGGACAAAGCACTCGGCAAATCCCCAAAACAAAATCGGTTTCTCCGAGCGATACACAGTCTGCTCTGAAGGCTGAGCAGCTCTTTGTCTACACACACGAGCACACGGATTCGAAGACTTATGTGCTCCATGCAAATCCGAACAACTGCCACAGCACATCACAAAATACTGTCCGTAAGACTTTCCGATTTCATGGCATTACGTAAAATCACAAAATAACATCCTTTTCCTTCGCCCGAGCTCTGAGCTTCATGAAAGATAAAGGGGACACAGGAAGGGGACTTATTAAGAACGAACATCTTCCATTACACTCAATTGACAAATCTTTTGGGATATCCCCACACGAGGTATGTGCCCGAGTGTGCTCGACCGCCCACACAACGCCCTCCGCTTCGGGCAGCGCTCTTCGACAGGCTAATCCTGTCAAGCAATGCAATTCTGCTTATTCATGGGAAGAAAAAATCCATTATTTTCTCAAGTACGCCGGGGAAGTAGGAAAAAATCTGTTCCACTGAATAAACCACAGGATTTCCTCTCTGCCTTTCTGTCTCTTTGGCTTTCTGGCTTTCTGGCATTCCCTGGTCCCGGCGCCGGTGGCGGTGATGTCGATTGCAGGATTAGTTTATTTCGGAGCCTTCTTGCGTCATTGTGAGCGGCCTGCGCTACGACCGGCGCTGTGGTTCTGTTTGGTCAGTGGATTTAGTGGATGGTCACAACATTTCTCGATGAATACATAAATCCCTGCTCTGCCCTGTTGTCCTGGCTCTCTCGATGCCTCTGTCCCTGTGGATAGTTTCAGGATATGCCCGCTCGCAAAACATGCACTTTACTGAAAATTAGGTTAAGCATTTCTTTATTCATTCCACTCCCGCCCCAACGCCAAGCCCCGAGCCTCACCGATCCGTTTTTTGTTCAATTCTTTGTGCCGTTGAAATATTTAAATTTGTATGAGTTGCCTTTGACTTTGAGGCGTACGTGTGTGTGTGTGTGAGTGGCAGACACGACAACGAACGAGGGCTGCGTTCATAAATCTCTCGGTTTATTGTATGATGAAATTATATTTGTGGCATTGTAATGAAAATATATAACCCAATTTCCGAAGCTAAAGAGCTATAACATTACGGCGATAGATAGATGGTTAGATACGAGAATCCAGCCTCGGGGCTGTAGGCTTGAAATAAATTCCTTATCGCCGGCATCGTTTTAACATCGGCCCTGGTATTTTTTCATTTTTTTTTTCGTTCGTGTTCTTTTTCTGCGAGAGAGGGAGACTTGGTTTTCACTTTTTTCTCATACTTTCCTTGTCGACGCTGAGGCATGTGTGTGAGTCTGCCTTTAAACTTGAAGAGGGATGTGTTCAATCTTCATTATAAGTACGTCAGGAGCTTGCGATGATATAAATAAACCCATGCCGTATCCGGCAGGATGGTGGGTCTTTGTGATTATTATCAAACTGCTTTTTCCATGGATAATAGTCATGACATGGAAGCGACGGATCTCGTTGGGTTCGTCGGGCTCTTGCCAAGCAGATGCCTGCACATGTTCTGGGGGGTGACTGAATATTGAGTTTAATTAAATTATGCCACGCGATACGGTCCGTCTTTTGTTGAGTCTTTCAATGTTTGATGTACTCTCAAAACCGGGAAAGGTCATACCGGCAATGCGAGAGCCATTACTCTTAACGCCGCTCACGCCGTTCCGGAAGATGTTTTATTATGGCTAGTACTACAGCGAGTCATCCAGCAAGATGTGTAAAATAGGAACATTTTAATGGAGGCAATGTGATTCTAATCTAAATTGCTTTAAACTTTGATTCCTTTGATTTCTCCTTTTTCTCCTGCATGTCCTTTGTGGCGAGTATGGCTTCCACTGCCTACGCAGCATCGTGGTCAGTTCGTAACAATGTACATCAGCTCTTCCCTTCAATGCAGCTATTCCCTTTTCGTTATCATTTCCGTCGTCGAATGGCAGCACCCAGTGGTTACTGGCCCGCTCTCTGCATTGGTCGTGGTTAGAAAAGAAATTCTGCAATATGTTGAGCTACTACCTATTGACGAATATTTGCAGTGCGACTATGGTGGTCACCATCCAAGTACTTCGTCATTGGGGCCACACTGTTCCTTAAAAGAAATTCTTAAAAGAAAACGTTATATGTTCCACTTCCATAAGTTTCCCTTTGCATCCTTAAAATTTACACACAAATTTATGGATTTGTATCTTGAATACATCGTCACTTTGTCTGAAGTAGTTCACGTGTGAATACGGTATTTTTTAGCTCCACTTAATTCGTTCGTTCATCACTTTTCAAACGCGGTCTAAGGCAGAAATGAAGCATTGCAGAGAAGGCCAACTTCGACTTCTTTGCCCCTCAAACTTCCCCCCCCCCCCCTTTTTTATATCATTTTTCAAAGCCAAATTGACCAACCAGAGAACGGCATTGACAGTATTTCATGAATAACCGTCAAAAATGAATAAATAACTGTCAAAAAGACATTCAAATTCGATTCGTCGATGGACTAGGGCCCAATAAGCTGTGAAATTGGCCATATCTATAGTACTTCATTTCTGGTTTAAGGTGATCATTACTGAAGAGTATCCTGGACGCAGACTTTGCTCTTGCAATTCTATTGTCAATGTGCAGGATGCTTCTGCACTCAATATGAAACTACTGGTAATCCTCTTCTCTTTCAACATGTTCGCCAATGATGATCATCAGAACGGTTGAGGTCCTATACAGGGACCATGTATTTTGGCGTTAGTTTTCAGCGCAACTGTATGAACCTTAACCTTTAAGGACACTTAGTTGAGATTCAAGAAGGAGGTACAATTCAGATGCTTTAATTAGACCGTGAGAGTTTATGCCCCAAAGCTGCTTATTGACAGGAACGCATGAAGCATTATCACTTATAAGCAATAGAAAAAGAAATGGTATTGGAATGCAACCCTGCCTTACTCCATTTGGAATTTTGAATTCCCCTGACGACTAACATCTTTGCAGAACGTGACAGTTGGATTCTGAGGGCTCGATGCTAAAAACAGTGCATCTTTGATATAAGACCTCAATGTAACCATTCCCGAGGCTAAACGATATCCCTAGAACTGCCGGTAAGAGCTAACACGGACAACCCCTATACAACGAACTTTTAATCATTGCAGAGTACAAACGTTCTTGTAATCTTTACATAGTCTTTACATAAAGGGTGATTTTTTAAAAGCTATAGGAAAGTTTTTCAAAAAAAAAACACATAAAATTCAGAAAAATGCCTGAAATCTTTATTTGAATCGATAGTACGGTCCATGTAATTTAAGGTTTGAAGATTATTTCATGCAAATGTTGACCTTGACTGCGCCTCAAATGGTCCATCCGCATAGTCCAATGTTGGCATACTCTTTCCAAAATTTCGGCCGGTATCTCACGAATAAATGCTTCAATGTTGTCTTCTAATGCGTCTGTCTGTCTGTATAGACACGAGCTTTAACATAGCCCCACAAAAAATAGTCTAACAGCACGATCTAGGCGGCTATTGACTGGTACCGAACGTGAATTAAAATGTTCACCGAACTCGCCTCTCAATAAGTCCATTGTTGCGCGTGCTGTGTGGCATGTGGCACCGTCTTGTTGAAACCACATGTCATGCAAGACAAGCTTTTGCATTTTGGGCAAAAAAAAGTGGGATATCATCTCACGGTAGCGCTCACCATTCACAGTTACGTTACGATTTGCATCATTTTTGAAGAAGTACGTACCAATGATGCCAGATAGATGACAGGAAACCGCGAACTATACGAGGTCTACCGAGCGCATGGACACCAACTTTCCAGCTAAGAGGGTCTTCGAATCCGAGCATCCTGGTTAGAGAAGGAGAGGAAGACCGAATTTCCGGTTTAAGATCCATGTCATCGCGGATGCAAGACAACTTGGTATTGATGACCGGAAGCAGCTCTGCCTGGGACCCATGGGTCACCGGCCTGATAAGTTTGTAAGTAAGGCCTGCGTTGGATGCTGCTGAGAACAAACACCAACAGAATCCATACGGTTGGTAAAACGCCTACAAACCTCATCTTAAATATTATTCCTCACGTACTCAAGCAAAAGTATGGATCTCCTTCAACTTCGGCAGTCTTGTCACTTATTGCCATAAGATTGCCTCACTACACGACATCTGAGTGCTGCCAAGTGACAGCCCATAATTCACTTAACAACATCTCCACTACTCCCAGCGAGCCGCAAACACATGCTACACTACGCTGATTCAATAAGTAACGAGTCATCCCTGCAGGCACAGCAGGAATGCCAAGCGGAAGCAATGCCATGCGATGCATTTGACAAAAATAGTACGTATACGACACCGTCATCGTGAGACACTTCTAGAGCGACTCAGTCATCAAGAGGTAAAGCAGACAGGATCCTTCAGTGTTCAATCACGCCACAAGACCTCGCATCCTCTTGAGCGCCGTGCGGATCCCTTGGGTATCCACGACAAGAAAAGCACTCTGTCATACGCCGCATCCGGTGCCAGTCAATTTATGAGAACTAAATATATCGAAAATATAATTTCATGGCACGCTGTTCCAATTATATTTAATACGCTCCATAAAATTCTCCACACACCATGAACTGTCAAATCTCCGGGCGAATTCTAACCACACACACACACCAACACACAGCCCGATGACAAATTGCGGTTGATACCACATTATATTTCGTCCCGCCAACCCTCATATGATTGTCTAAATTGACAAATAAATTGACGCATCCCCAAGCGCAAAAAGAACGAACACACAAGTGGTACTCCATCCTGCCAAGAGAGGACTTATAAACAACGAAACGAAACAAGAACCACTTCAGCATCAAGGATACGCCGGATAATAGCGTCGAAAAATTCAAATGTCATTCGGTAATTTATTTTCCACAATCCAATGGGTTTCTGTATCGCGAATTTTATAGCCCCCATAATCTTCCTCTAGCCCTCCCATCAAAGCTCCGTTGGAGTGTAACATTGTTTTTTTGTTGCCCATGTGAGATCCTGACTTGGCGCCAGGGACAACTTGAAATGTACTCTGCGGCACGGATACCGCTGGCCGTCCATTCATTGAGACACGGCAATATACTAAGCCTTAGTGCAGTCTAAAGTGAATTCAAAAACAGCACAGACACATGCACTTGTCGGTGGATGCATGCGCGTGGAGAACAAGATACAAGACTACTCACGGTGGGTCAAACACTGGCGGTGTCCGTGACGGCGGATATGCAAGAATCCATCCCGATTGTGATGTATTCCTTCAATCTAAAACGTGACTGGAATGAATGCCAGTTCTGGAAGTCCTGTATCTGTGGGATTTGCAAAGCGACACAAGTCAATACGTCCTCCCTTATTTGTTAGGACTCAGTCCACAGAAGCAGTGCAAACCAGTGCCGAACCGAAAGGAAGCAGCGCAAAAAAAAAGTCACAAAAACCGACCCGGACATCTGAATGATACGTCGATTCACGAGAACATCTCGTTCTCCGTCCCTGGTGCCATTTTTTCCCAGTCCTTGCTCCTCGCTAGAGAGATTTTGGTTTATTACGGCAATTATTCATGACAGTCCTCATCGTCGACGTTAGCGGCGACGACGGTCCATCTCTGAAACCCTCACCAAATTGAAAGTGAAGCCTGATTGGTGAACGGAGAGAGGAGTCAAGCCAGGGAGCCAGCGGTGCCCGTAGATTCTGGGATCCAGAAGACCTATGCAAATGGGGGGAATGAGGACAATGATTTAGCGATTTAGCGTAGCCAAGTCATGGAACGCGCTTCACGCTTCAAGTGATTCCGGTTCATGAATTCGAGGAGGGTTTCTGCTTCGACGGAAATCGCGTGGATACACATTAAATGAACGGTATTAGAGGAAGGCTGGACTGATGGGTATGAGGATGTCCTTCATTGTTTTTTTCACTGGCTCCTTGTATTTGGTGCTGTCCTCTGGTTCTGGAGGACTGTTGAAACTCGGCAGACTGTTTGCACTGAGCTTGACCAGAGGGAATTCGGGATCATGTTTAGCAGAAGTGGACAATGGTGAATTAGAAGTCGAGTCATGATGCTGACTACTTGCAGAGATGACGGCGCACTTGGCTTTTAGTTGGATGAACGACGATTATTGCTGAATGGCAAATTAATATTTACATAAGCCCGGGTAGGTCCCCGACGAATTATATACATAATAACGTTTGTGATGAGCTGCTCATTATTTGGGCTAACCCCCGTAGAATTGGGATGCATTCAACTTAAGTTTCGCATCAAGCCGGATGAATGCCACTTTTCGATGAGCATTAACCTATGCGGAAATGTGTGTATAGAGATCGAGGCTATGTTTCACTGGGTTAGAGAGGTGGAATTAGTCCGTGTTTTCGTTTTCAAACAAGCCCCCAAAAGGACAAGGGAGATTTGAATTTTGCACAACTTGTGCGTTGGCTTGTTATCTTTCCCATTTCCCATTAAACTCACCGAGCGATACCAAACGGATGAATGCCTGGACAATTGTGAAGGGTACGATTGCTCTCCCGCTGGGAACTACTCTTGGTGAATATCGCGAACCTACCGCAGTACTCGCAAAAAAAATGAGGCTCAAATAATTCCAATAACATTTTTTACAGCATTTCCTACTGACTAATACGAAATCGTGGCGTTGTAGGTCTGTGCGTCGACTCCTACTCACTTGGACCTACGTGCCTAGGTTCGATTCCTGGAACGACCAGAAATAACTTTCACGGCTCCAGTGCAACTGTCTAGAAAAAACTTCATAAATTTGCCGTTCGGAGTCGGCATAAAACTGTTGGTTCCTTCCACTCGTCGAAGAATAACAGCACGCATAATACGAGTGATTGCTGAGAAGTTGGGTCCTGGCCCTCTACAGGCTGTAACGCCACACACGAACTCGTACGCTATAGATGATGGCGTCGACTCCTATGCACTTGGACCTACGGTACCTAGGTTTGATTCCCGGTACGACAAAAATTATGCTCACGGCCTGAAATTGGATTTAATTAACAACAGATTGCAACGCCATCTCTGATTCATGTGCTTAACATTGTTGGCACATTCCTCGTGTTATTTCAAACACACACACACAGTCAGGGTTTTAAAACGTACATCCTCGCTTACTGCATCCTTTTTATTGAATATTCACCTCGTCAGAAAGACCGACACCAGTGCTCGCATAAAGCTGTCAACGGTAGCACTCCTAACCATGTCCACAACTACACTACAACTGGCCCACAAGTGTATCAGGGAAGACTGCACTCCGGACTTATTTGTTAGATGACAGGTGACAGTCAGTACAAGCACTTCGATAACTCAAGACTCTTCGGCTGTGCTCGGCTGTTGTCTCAACCTCAATTTTGTTTCCAAAGGCATCGATCGCCTTCTAACTCAAGGCATCTGCGATCATTGCTTTTAGTTTGGATTGATGGATTGAAAGTCTGACAATCACACGCTAGACGATCGTCTGTGAGTTCAGACAAACGGGTGGAAGACGGGTTGGTGCTGGGATGTTGGTTCGAACGACTGGATGGCGCAGTTGGTTAAGTGCCTGCCCATAGTTAGTGGGGTCCCGAGTTGGAATCCTAGTGAAAGCAAATGTAATGCCCTTTTATCTGGTTTTCAAAATCCGTTTCAGTCATCATTTGCCGTTGGGATCAAATGAACTGCAGCATCACTGGAGTGGTCGATCCCAATGGATCCCAATGGACCAACGTGGTCTAAGTGTGCTGATGAATCCACTAGCTGGCCCTCCTACCTACATACCTGGCGCTGTGTAGTAAGGGATCTGTGACAGATACGCGGCAAAACGAGATCAACATCACTGCTCTGTTAAGGTCACAAGGATGTCGTCGGGTGGTAATAGAGTCTTTTTCTGGCACTGTGCCATAGGAACACAGGAAATCCATCTGAACATACCATATAACGAGTTTTTTTTTGCAGAAGTTGCACAGATGAGGAGGAAGCAGCATATATTCAACACCCGTTCTGTGATTGCCCAGCAAAGTAAAGCAGGCAGTTCCTCCTTCTTCATAGAGCTGGAGATGTTGAACTGAAAACCTCCTGCGGTTCACAGGGATGAGTTTAGGAAGAGTTGCTCTTACTGCAGTACACCATTCCCCAGCAAGAACACAGTGGACCCAACGCGTTGGTCTAAATTGTGCTATGTCCATGTTCATAAGAGCACACAATTACCTACCCATTAGCTTACGCGGGTGCCGGTGTATATCCAGGACTACATTGGCCTGCAGCCGCCACTTTAACCTATGATCATCTTCTGACCCGCATGATCCGCTAAAGTGGTCGCGGGGGTAAACCACGCAAGAGAGATCTCCAGGCAACTCGCTTACGAACCCGCCATCGACTCTAACTCGTCAGGAGGTATGCTCAACCAGGCCATTTTTTGGACTTGGTCTACCCACCTCGTCCTGGATCTCCCAAGTGGTCGCCTACCTGATGGCATCGTATTCAACGCCCGCCTCGGAAGTCGCTATGAGGTCCACAAACATTCAGGCTTCCAAACAGGAAGACATTCAGCATTGTAATCCATGCGACAGCAGACACACCTTAACTCGTGGCACAATGACTACGGTCACCAATTAGAGTAAGTGCTCTTAAAATTGCAACATTCCATTTAACAAAGGACTTCAAAAATGCATATCATACGAGCTGGATACCACTGACGAGCAGTGAAAGAACTCTTCATGGCGCCTAATCTGACAAGGAAACTCCCCATGCCGTAGAAACCCATTCGGTGTCCTCTTAAAGGGAACATCGTCGCTATTTTGCGACATGACGATAAAAAAGGGCAACGTGTCTTCATTGTTTGCTCCCTCCGTTAATGGGTTGGCTCCATTCCTGAATCACTTCCTGTACACTCTGTTAAATGGCTGTCCCCAACACCCAACTTGCGATTGGCATTCAGACACACGTCAAGGAAGCACGACATTCCCTTGCGACTATCATCAATCGATTTGCACCCAGTCTCTGGGGTCAACTCTTGGCCGCCCAAGGAATGAACCCATTAATTTTGTCTCTGCTCACTGTCTCCTGCAAGCCTTCATTATCCTTGCCCGTGGTGAAAGCGCGAGTACTGTGCATTTCGTCGCGTTCCTTCCAGCTCTACTCGTAGCTTTGTGTGTGCTGTTTGTTTTGTGCCTCTCTTGTTTTGCTTTCGCCGAGCACATGTATTGTTCTGAGAGGCGAACGCTGCACACCGCCCGGTGTATACTTATCTGCTTTATTGATCCTCTCAACTGCTATCGTGGCAATTTTGTGTGATTTTTCTGCGCGCTCGTTCGTTCCTCTGAAGGTTTCTTTGTTTCGTCCTTAATGAGTTTTGTGCAACCGAAGCGTAGAGCTGCAAAAGCACGACAAAAGCAATCTTACACTTGCGCTGGGTATCAAGGACCCCCTCTGGCACTATCTTAACCAAGTTGTGTTCATTCCACCGCCACCCCAGCATCTTGGCTATTAGACGCAATTTAACCGACGATGGTGGTGGCAGGGTGAAAATAAAAGAAGGACAAACGTGCTAGCGAATTAGGACTGGCAGTGGTTCTCCTCCTCGTCCTCACTTAGTCCTTGCGTATGGAGTTTTTGTTATTTAACTTTTATAATATAATTAAAAGTTTTTCTGCCCGACTGTCCGCTCGGCGAGAGTCCATTTGAGTTGGTTGTTGCCTCTCAAAATGATCGCTGAATGCCGGAATGCCGGATGGCTCAGACAGACCGATGGCGGTGGCGATGAGGATAAAGGATCGGAACATGTGTGATGTGTTGTTTTGTCGGGGAATTAAAAACTTTAATAAGTTCGCTTTGCAAGGACGAGTGGGATTTGTTCCACACAAGGATGAATTCGGAGTTAGTTTGATTTATGCTGACAGTCGTAATCTTAGGGGTGGTCCTTCTTGTCGCTGTTGTTTTTGTCGTGACTGTTTCGTTTTTTTTTTCCGTCTGAAGGGGTTTCGCCAATGATGAATGATCGTTGTGATGGCCTGGTGGTGCGCACTGGCGGACCAGTGAATGAGTTATGTTGGATTAGGGATAATAAATTGCTTTCGAGTCTCTTCTCACGTTGCAGGGGATTTAATGTGTCGCTTTGACTTTGCGACATGACGAGGAACAACACGAACGCGTTTGTGTTGCCCCCCATTCTCGAACACACCCATTCGGTGTGTGAGGCGAGTCCAAAAAATGGACTTACTGAGAGTAATGCCTGACGACGTGCGCTCGCAGCTGCTAAGTGACATTCTTGTTGACTTAACAGAGGGAGTAGTTAAGAGGGCACGTGAGAATCTGACAACACATCAAGTGGGAGCTTTATTTTAACATTGGGTGATTTCCGAGGCGGACCTTGGCCCAGTCTCTGCAGCAACCACTAGTGTTGTGCGTGCTGTTGTTGTCCTTTCAGGAGTGGCAGGCACATACAGTCGCATACGGAATTCGATGGGAAAAACTGTCAGTGACTCGAAACAGGTGGGGCCGTGAAAATAATTTTGGTCGTTCCAGGAATCGAACCGATGCACCGCTAATTCAAGTGCGTACGAGACGCAAAGGCCGGCACAAAGATTAGGGCACGTTGTTGGTTTGCTCGTGCTGGAAATTTGTGTCAATAAAACTCACAACGGTTTTTTGGGTCGAAACGACGGCAAAACAAAAACCGATTTGGAACATAAAAAGCTTGAGAAACGCCAATCGATAAACACATATGAAATTCAGACCTGGTCACCTCCATGCGGCATGTCTTACTTCGCTGTAGCTACAAGGGATCGAATTAGAATTCTTGTTCTCCTCGAAGCCGGCCGCTTGCGGGACTAAGCAAAGTCAACACAGCAGAAAGTTGAAATGTTCAGCCTGCGTCCGGTCCACCAAAAAACGCCCACAAATAAATTCGCTGCGGCAATCTGAGGAGGTCTTTGCTACAAACTTTCATCGGCTTCCAAGTTGTGGAAAAGATTCACCCCCTACTCCAGCTGTGCGGAATGACGCTTTCCTCTAATTACTGCCACAACGGACTGAACCGAAATTGGATTATAAAAAACTGATTAAGGACGGCATTCAATATTCCTTCATTCGATCCCTCCTTAATTGCATTTCTTCATTATGTGAACTGAATTACGAATGCTTTTTCGCTTTAATCGTATTTTAATAGAGCCAAACTTCAATTGGATCACTCAAGCCGCTCATCCTTTTAATCTCAAACTGTCAGCAGCCCTTACGCGCCAAGAAGGAGGGGGACTGCTAACCCGAGGCTGATTCATTTGTACTGTAAATCTATCTTTAGCGAGCGCGTTATTTATTCAATCATTTCATTCGAATTGACGGAGGTTGAAGAAAATGTGATTAGAGTGCAAAGCAGACTTGCCACATTCTCCTATTAATAGGCTTCATGAGACTTTTGATCAGATCTGAATTTTATTCAGCTTACAACCCATTGTCCAGTCAATTGAATGTAGTCTGTTTGAATTAAATTATGAACCTCAGACTGTCAGGAACTTCGGACGTTCCACTGCGCTTCAGATTGGAATGAGGATGAGATGAGGGTCCCTCAAACACTGTTGCACTCAAATTCCATTTCTAAATGAATACGCCCACAGTGCAGCATGATGAATCCCTAACAAGTGTCAACAAACATGATCCAAAGCAATGAAGTAAAAATACCACAAAGGAAGTGGCAACCTCATCCAAGTGAAGGACCCTTCCCAGCAGACAACACATCAGTAACTCTTTCGGGTGCGTATCCTCATGGGGTTGATGAGTGCCATAAGTCAGGTCCTTGATATCGCACAACTTTCTACTCTACAGCGCACGCACACACACTCAGCACAAGAGTGATTGCAATGTCCATCAAACGCAGCCGTGAGAATCAGTGAAAACGCAATGCAACTGGCCCAGTGGAGCATAAAAATGATGAATACTTACAAGCAACCGTGCAGTCGTTCCAAACGCAGACTTATTGACGCATAAAACAAACAGAGTTGATTGATGCATTTTGCTTGCCCAACTACTTTACTGAACCGCTGCTTAAATGAATGACGACCGTTCTCATTAGTCAGGTCGATTCAAAGAGGCGAACGACGGGTGATTTGGAATTCAATATTCAACCCCCGCTAGATTACATCATTGCATCGGGGAAGGACAAAGACATTTTCCGGTGCAAGTCATGCACTCCATGACTCAGCCCAGGGAACACCGCTAAGACCGCTTCTCCACTCAAGACTACACGAGTGCTTATGAATCGCTGGGCAGGTGGGCCATTGGGTGGCAACTGGCGACTGACGAATGGCATGAGTATATGGAGGTTAAATATTAATTATCAGATAGAGAGAGAGAGCGAGCCATTCGAGCGAACCACAAGAGCAGTAAATACAAAAACACTTTGTCCTACTTGGCCACTTGGCCATAAATAAGTCATGACCGGGTTCTGGAAACCGACCCGAGAGATGGAGAAAAAAATGAATCTTTTTTCCACTTCGTCTCCCTCCCGGTCCGCCTGTCCGCCTGTCCACAAACATTTCATATATCTTTGCCTGCCATGTAGATGCAGAAGAAAATCCCATAAGTGCAGCGGTCTGTAAGGCATTGTGTATGGCTGTGGCTATGTGGGGTAGAAAGAAGAAATATTGCTGAGAAAATAAATTGTAATTGGCATTAGTTTGCACAGCTCGAAGACGTATGGGCGTTGGAGTGCTGGAGGAGGACCCCGACAAGCAGCCGGAGCACAGTCCCATAGTCAGACAGAGTGTTCGACAGATATCTTGGGCAAGTGATTTGCAATTACATTATGCGAATGCACCTAGGCACCGGCTAGGTGGTGGCAAAGGTGGACCAGGCCAACGGGGGATTTATTGGCGTTTTATGGAAATTCCCTTCGTCTACTTATAATTGCTACTTGGGGAAATGAAAGCCCCTTCAAATGGGATTTGTCACGGACCTTGCCGGCAAAGCCATTCAGGAGGCAATCAGATTTCCAATGTGGCGGCATTTATCATCCCAATGTGCCACGGGGTTGTTGCCTTTTTTTTGACCTGCAGTAAAGATTGATTTGCGTCTGATTAACATGGTGAAGGCGGGATCTCGCGCGTTTAATTGGAAACTTCCTTGAAGTCAGAACTGGCTGTGATTTCTTATGTGTGACAGAGCGGGGATTTACGAGGGGCGTTCAATATATTCTCGGTATCGATATGAAGGAAGATGCGAATTCAGTTTAAATTGTTTTTATTTTTCAATATAATTTCCCCCCACATCAGTGCATTTGTTACATCTTGAGATAAGCTTTTTTAAACCCTCATAAAAATAAATTTCCTCTTTTTCTGCAAAATACCCATTTATTGCCGAGTTGAGCTTTTCATCATCCGAAAATCTCATCTTTCCACGAAGACATTTTTTCAAATCCGGAAACAGGAAATAATCACTAGGGGCAAGGTCTGGACTATAGGGTGGGTTTTGGATTTCTTCTTCGTGCAGCAGCCTTGGAAACTCGCGCCGTGTGAACAGGAACGTTGTCATGAAGAAGCAACACACCCGCTGCGAGTTTACCCCGTCTTTTCTTTTTAATTTCCTCCCGCAAATTATGCAAAGTGGAAGCGTAGGATGTGGCGTTGATGGTTTCACCTTTTTTTTTTACTCAATGAGTAAGATTCCCTTTGAGTCCCAAAAAACTGTGGCCATGAGCTTCCCGGCAGACGGAGTGACTTTGAACTTCTTCGGGGGGTCTGTTCCTTTTTTATGCCACTGCATGGACTCTTGTTTGCTTTCAGGGTCATAGTGGTGGACCCATGTTTCGTCACCAGTAACAATTCGATCCATAACACCATCCGCGTTCTCACTACACATCTCCAAAGCTCTCTACAACATGCAATTCTCACTTTTTTCCGAGGCGCTGTAAAGTCAATCCACAGAGCCGGAGAACTGGCTGTGATTTCTTATGTGTGACATAGCGTGGATTAAGTATGGAGAAAGTTTCACTTTTCGATTTGTGTTTATTAAAGGACGGATATTAAAACTGAAAAAAAAACTGGTTGCCTCAGATGTTCCCCGGATTGAGGCATGCAACCTTAATGCAGGCGAAATAATTTCACGAGATCCCGTGAATGTCTAAAATGTAAGGGAACGGATACATGACTGCCTGCGTTCCTCTGCATTACACTTGAGGTGCGGTTATTTGATTGCAGTAAGATTTATTACTCCTTCTGAAGAATATAGCGCACAAGTGACAAACTCGTATGGATCGTAAATTCACGTGTAATTGGACTGACGTGAAATTAAATCAGTGAGATGAACGGATTTTTTTTTTATGTCCAGGCACAACCAAATTTCATAGCTCAGCGTCCCAGCGCTCTCGATTAACGTCTAGAAAAATCATAAGCATTGCAGTTCAATGCCAAACTGTAGCTCCTTGAACTCGTGAGAAAACAATAGAATGCACACCACCAGTATAGCGCTATTATTCCCCAGCCGCCATCAAGTTAGTTGAGAGACAGACTCGAAAGAGGTGGCGCTGTGGAAATCTTTCGGATCAAGTGCTTAGGACTCGACGCAGATACCCACTACGCCACTAGGACAACAGGCTCTATGAATTCACAGACCTCCCTGCATTGCCAGCCTTTCTCTAGTTAATAGGGTCAAGTATTCTCGCACAGATCAGGACACTGACACATTCCAGGGAATTGCGAGGCAGCAGAACTCACAAGCACTCGCTCAAATTCGAAATGCTACTACGTCATAGCTCTTTCTCGAAGGGGTCTGTCATCCATGACTCACATGTCTGAGGTCACCATGTGCTTCATTACGAAATATTTATGGTCTCTACACGCTCGCTGAGCGAATTCTCGAAATTCTGTGCTTAGAATTCGCATCAGCGTTGTCACTGCGCCAATGGCACACACGCAATATGGGTCTCAGCTGTTTCAGCGCCTTCTCTGCTCGAAAAAAATGCCACTTAGAGGTTTACTTTTTCGACAATTTGGCCAAAGGAAGTAGAATCGAAGTATAGTAGCTGGTCTAAATATGGCTGCTGTACTCATTCAGTCACCTGAAGCCATTCCAACCTAGTTTCCAACGACAATTTAAGTCTCCAACCGATAAATGTTAAGGAGCGTTGTTGTGTCTTGTTGAGTGGTTTAGTGGCTTCTGTAGAGGAGAACGAGCTCGTATTCATTTCAACTGGCAGACTCACATCATCAAATGTAACTATTCTATGTTGAAGCCACAGTTGAAACTCCGAATGGAAAAAAATACAAGTACTAGCTAACAAACACGGCAGATTCCAGTTGTGATGTGCACTTAGTTTCTCTTTCGAGTGAAAAGCTAGTAAATTCGCCAGCACACCAAGACCATGTTGGTTATAAAGCCGTTCATTTGATCCCAACGTTAAATTGTGACGGAACCAGATTTGAAAACCAAATAAAAGCGTACCAACTTTGCTTTCACTGGGTCTCGAACAGGGGACCCCCGGGCAGGCTCTTAGCCAACAGCGACATCCAGTCGTCACGTGAAAAGAGGTCAGGTTTTGTTCTGCAGTGATGCCACAGTCTGATGTTTTTTTAAGAAATCCGTTTCGTTAAAAAATCTTTTCATAGGCTTATGTTAGCGGCGACTGTCAGGCCGTCGAAACTGCATTCGCCGAGTAGCTTTTTATCTAGTTCTTGGTAGCTCTTGGCGTGCACCGTTTTTGTGGGAGACCGTTATTCCTGCTATCTATCCCTACAAGTGTTGCGAAAGTCATTGTAGGGGGTACTCACACGCCTGGCAAAGTTTGGCATTCGTTGACTCTTTCGCCAGGCCGTTGCCAGTGTAAATGATGTATAATGTAAGAGCTTTGCCTTCTATTGGACACAAGAGCGAAAGCAAGCAACCTCTTAAATTGCTGTTACATCCTACCACAATACACTTCAGTGATTTGGTTATAGTCTAATGCTGCGTTTCCACCGAACGAAACCGAGAGGTTTCATCAACTTCTCCGAACCTACCAGGTTCCACCATACATTTTCGGGGTCTGGAAACCTCACAATTTCTGATAAACCTAGTGATAAACCGCAGCCAACTTGAATTCATCCGTCCATGAAAGGTTGTCAAAACGAACAAGCCTGCAGAGTGAATTTCAGTTTATTTTGGTCATTTTGGTGTTCATTTTCTCATTTCGTCTCCTTCTATTTTCTGGTGTTCTCACACTTTTATTCCCTGTCAACAGACAGCTGTTTTGGCTGGCACTTATAAATTGAGAGCGAGTGACTTCAGAATGGAGAGCGAAACCACTTCAAACTCGGTTTGGACTAGGGTTTCAGTAAAAGCTCATCGGATGAGGTTGCGAAGATTCCATCAGTGAACAATCCCAAACGAATAACGCCATGTTAAATTTGTATAAATACACTGACCCACAACGGCAGACATCCACTGAATTTCCAGGTACGGCAACTTTATTTATGACCTTCGAAGTATCAGAGGTGCAGAAAATGCTGACAGCGGACAAAAATGAAGACAGAGTATGCGAGTGGATTCTCTCTGAAACTCATTTAACACCGCATATTCACGTCCCTGCATTCTTCACGCAAATATTTGCACGTACCCAAACAACGTCCTGTAACACAGGATAAACATGCTCAGCTGATTTCCCCTCTGCATGTTTGATTCATTCCACTTAGCAGAGTAGCGTAAGCGAGGCACGCCAGGAGCACAATTTCCTGAAATAGGAATGCATTCCAATCTAGTCAGCCCTCGTGTTTTTTGTCGATAGCTTACTCATCGTTCGCCATCAGCCGTCGGGAACCGCCTTACACACGTACGTGGAACAATGGACGCACACACTGGACATCACAGAAGTCAGCAAGATTTCACCGTCATGCCGAGGAGTGGCCGGGACCAAAGGAACGAAGCCCTAACCGTTCTGAAGTGAATTTAAATTCAGATGAAGGACGCATCCGCATCGCTGAATAGCATTAAAATCCATGGAGATGTGTAGATGCGAGGTCCGAGTAGAAAGTGGAAAGCATTCTTGGAATTTTTCCTATTCTTTCCAGCGATGAGGCAGCATTCGTAGCCCCACTCAATCGGCAGGTGGAATTTGAGAAGTTTAGCGTTCGCACGCACGGCTATATTGATTAGAGGCAAACTTTGCATTCATACTGTTGTCCTGTGTGGGATTTCGATTTGAATGCGGTTCAGTTGGGCAGCAACGCCTCCCCAAAAATCCGATGCATACTCGACGGTAATTGAACAGTGGCGTGCGCGTGGTCGCCGCACAGGGTTTTGTTTTGTGTCCATTCGACAGTGATTGAATAAATCGAAAGGAGGGAACTGTTGACAGGTGGTGGTTCTATATTATTTAAGAGAATTTGCATTTAGCCGAGTGTTTGTATTCGAAAACTCCATTCAGGGGATGGATTTGTGAGTAAATGGGGCACATTTCATGGGCAGACGCACATACCTGGTGGATGGTTGTATGAATGAATTTGAATCTGCCTGCAAAATGTATTGACTCACATTTCATTCTGGAGGAGAAATGAATGAGGTTCACTCTTTGTGAGGATCTCAGCGAAGCAGAAACCACTGCATTTCGGCACAAATTCTCTCAAGTCCTGGCTTCAAAATCCCTGTTGACGAAGATTGAAGGGGATTGTCCTTGTTCTTCTGTGTAAATGGATGGGAGGGAAAAGGGTTTCAATCAATATGTGTACATTACAAAAGTTTCATGCATTCGTTAGGCCCCGGCACTCTTTTGAGCAGCGATCCCAATTTGGAAACATGCACGAGCAGATCCAAGATTGATGCTGAACTGACAGAAACCATACAACGTATCCAATCTCGAGAATTACTGTACCATTCGGGTGGTTTTCCAAGCGTAGATTATAGCATTCTGTAAGTCAGATAAACGGATATTGATAGGATAATGTTAATTTGTACTACAGTCGTGTCGTTTGGGACATGTATAGCTCCCGGAACTATGTCCTCTGTCGGAAACATTTCCTACCGTAAACTCAGCCTAAACATGTCCATGTCCTTATTCCATATAGTTGCGAATTCACACATGTATGAAGACAACACAAATGCGGTCGGAACATGAGCTACATTTATAGTTCTGGGGACTTGTACGATTCGTTCAAAAAGTTCGACAGACATGTCCAATGCACTCAATGCACTCATAAACTTGACAGTTCCGCGGACATGTTCAACGCCGGCATATCCGGCGTTCCGCGGACATGTTTCCGGGATCCAGGCCCGACTGCGAAAAGAATCATTCGATGTCCGTTCCGTCGGCGGAACTATTTAGTACAACTCTAGTATTGCATGTCCAGACAGCGATTAAATTACTAAAATTCCAGTACATAGTGTCCAAATTGGTTAAGCACTGCCGTACATTTAGTATGACTTGACTTTCCGATGGTAACTACGGACCAAAGATTCACCCAGGACGCTTGTGTCAATTGAAGAATGTTGCGACACGAGCACGAGGTGACAAAAGCAATCTAAACAGGATAACAAAGAAACTTAAATAGACCAAAAATGATGGAAGAAGCCAACCTAAGAAATTTCTTATAAAACCTGAGTCCAACTTCCGAAACCATCTCGCCCCGTTTTGGAAATAGGAGCAATTTTAGAAAAAACTGAATTATATAAAAACAACAGCAACACTTACATTACATATTGTCGTAAGCACAAACTGGTTCCAAGACTAGGAGTAGTCAATCCGCATGGTATCACAATTGGCCTTCTTTGGCATAAATGTGGCTGACTTCTGCAGTCAGCCACACAAAGCCTAATGCATGGAATAATAGAAGAACATCGGAGGCTGGTCATCACATTATTTCATGAATAACCGTCGAAATTCATCAATAAATGTCAAAAAGCCGCTGAAATTCGTCGATGGGCTAGAGGACAATCGTCGAACCATTCTGCGCTGTAGGAGATCACGTCCTCATGGAAGAGTTCAGGGAACTAAAAAGAAGGAACCGAGCAGATGCCCGGAACAACGCTCATGGTATGTAGCACTGCATGGAGCTCTTGGGTCAACATAACCGGAAGAGGTTTAAGGCATGTATCAGAATGAGCTAAAACAACCCCTGTATAGTTACAGACTTCCTAACAGGCCACTGTGGACTCAGGGAGCAAATAAGAAATCTAGGGGTATCAGATGAAGGTCTCGGCAGGTTCTGCGGAGAATTTGATGAAATTCCAAAACATATACTCTGATTTTGTGAGGCACTTGTCCACAGAAGGCAAAGATATCTAGGTAAGCATCTAATATCAGCGGAAGTCACAAGAACCATCTCTCATTCTCAGATTCCTACCGGAAAGTGGCTTAGAGAGAATACTCTGCGATAAATCCCTTCCACCTTCGCCCAACAGGAGCGGATAACCCTCAATACACCTCTGAAAAGAGCTGCTTGGCAGGGGAGAGCTTAAGAAAGCAAAGAGCACATAAGGAAAAGGGGCCACAATAGGTCGCGGTGCAATTTACCAATTTAATAATAACAACAATAATAATAATAATAATAATAATAATAATAATAATAATAATAATAATAATAATATTAATAATAATAGAGGACAATCAGCGGTGAAGTTTGACATCTCTATAGTACTTCATTTCTATTTAAACTCAAACTCAACTCTGTTAAAAGTCAAATTCGCATTGCTCTTTCAGGAAATAAACTGTCCACCCAATTCAACTTCTGTGATCCCACTAATAAATGAATTCTTTCTTATCTTACTGACCCAGTCCAAGCTGTTGTCCATAATCCAAAGCTGTCATCTTCTTGTGACGTAAGCTGTCGTCTTCCTCCAGTTTCAATTCTCGGTCCGTTATTATTTTCAATGTTTTTCGATGACCTTCCAATGGTTTTGTCCTACTGTAAATTCCATATCTATGCAGACGATGCTCAATCACTTGGTCTGGTTGAAGACTCAGTTGCTAAAATAAACAAGGATTTAGGCTCTACTGCCAATTGGGCTACAAAAAATGGCATAATGCTCAATCCTGAAAAAACAAATCCATTTCATTCTCGAAGGAACCGCCTTTTCTATCCAATTTCCCACCAAATTGAACTTAACTCGACCGCAATTGAATATGTTACACGTGTAAACCTTGGAATAATGTGCAATAGTGAACTGACATGGACTGACCACATTGATAGCGTACATCCACAACACATCCCTAAGAGACTTGTCAATCAGCAAATATATTTCAATTAAAACTTGCCAAAGCACTTATAGTGCCAATCAGAGTTGTTCGCTGACTGTGATTATTTTTCTTCCCAAAAGTTGACAAAAGCAATCAACACGGCTGCACGGTACGTTTTTAATCTTCGCAGATTTGACCCTGTCTCGAAACAACGTCGGAATCTCCTAGGATGCGAATTGGAAGCATTCCTAGGTTACAGATCGTGCATATTACTCTTCAAAATTATTCACAAGAAACAGCCAAGTTATTTAAATGAAACCACCACCTTCAGTCGATCGAGTCGTAATATTACCTTAAGACCCTCAATTCATATTCTGTTTAATGTCACGCAGGCACTTTCATGCTGTCATTCATGCTGTTCATCCTGGAATCACCCACCTTCACAGGTACGGTCTAAGACCGAGTACAGACAATTTTGTACCGCCTGTTTCTCCTTTTTCTTACCGCACTGAAATGCATCCAACAACAAATGAGAATGGTCAAATTTAGAAAGAAAATGGAATTCGTCTTCTTGCTAAAATGCACTTCAGTTCTTGACCACTTTACTTACCGTTTATAATTTGCAACCATGCAATAAAGTGATCATTGTTATTTCCTAAAGCAAAAGGCAAGCAATTTGTTCGTAAACTTTGAAAGTTTGCTTTGCAATCGTTGCTTTTGACGTTTCAACAGCCTTATTGCTCTTGCTTTGCATAACGTTTGCTTTGCAAAGTTTGCGTTTCCGATTGAGTCCTTACTATGGTGCAAATGGTGCAACTCTAACCGAACCCAGTCCAGTGTTTCAGCACATCGTGCGACTGCACTCAGACTCCTGTCCCAAAATCTCCGTCAGTCCTCCCAGGACTAGGAGTCCATAAAAGTGAGTCCTCGAGGTGGAGGATTGTTCTTCAATTAAGTTCAGAGATCATTATGTAAAATAAACCCCATTGGAACCACTTCGTTCTTTGTTGGAACAGGAGAATCGAGAACGAGAAAACTGATCAAATATCATCTGGTCCGCACTGTCTCTGTGGAATGGGACCAAGAACGGGACCCAGAATGCATAAATAATTATTAATTACGAAATGCGACCCGAGCGTCTGTGCAGTTGGTAACTGAAGTAAATCCAAGAGGGTATCGATGTACTTCCAGTAACAATGGCAAGACCCTCAAGTTCATATCGAATTGAAAACACAATATCGTCCCGGCATCATTAGGATATGCACACGTACCATAGTGTTTGGCATTCATCAGATTACCAAGCCCCAAAAGTTCCCTTCCAAACATCATCAGCATACGCCAGTCTGGGTGCATTTCAAAAGTAATAACGAATGGCACTCATAAGGTTTTCTTTTCCACTCCACCGCCGGCGACGGTGACTGCAATAGTCCTCCCCATCCCATTGAGCACAAGCACCATCAGCTCAGATTGGTCATGGATCTATTCCAATTAATTTCGAATTCCCTCTGTGATTCGGAAACCATCCGCACCGTCCGTGCCCCCGCCCCCCTGCGCTCATCCACATCGATCCGGAGCATCCAATCGAAAAGAATTTCAATGGATTCACGCATGCAAGATAATTAACTAGGAAACTTCCGCAATAGACGACCCCGTTTCCCGCCTAATCTCTTCCGTTGGTGATAAAAGAGATTACAAGCAGTTCCCAGTAATGAGAATGAATTTTTAATAACCGTAATCAACCCTAAGTGAGAGCATCCCACCATTCCTTTGGAATTCCAACGTACGCCAGATTGTGCCAATAACTTTTTCCACAAGCTCCAACCCCGTCCTCAGCCAGGTCGCTTTAATCGAAGGTCGCTCTGAAATTTCTGGTTGATAGTTCGTTTGGCTTGACGCACACCAATAATTTGGGCCAATTGAGAGTTTGTTCAAACGCCCGCACAGATACGCCACGACACAACTAATAACAATAAGAAGCGGAGACGAAGAATGGAAAAACTAAAAACTTTGACATGTGTGCTCCCTCGTCAGCAGCTGATTAGATCATCATAATTCATGGGGTCCTCTCCCCCCGAGTCGTCTGCCCCAGAGGAGAAGACGGTCGATGTTTGACTGTATGGACGTATCCTTTATGAAGATTGTATCTTTTCTCGTTCGTTATTTATTTACACTAGGCAGATAGATGGTGATAGGTGCTTCCCCCAGGTACACCCCTGGGTCGGGTTAAAACTCCGAAATTCTTGTGTGTCCAAGGGTAGACGATTTGATTATGATTATGGGGATCTATTGGTGGTGATGGCAGCACCCGCATGATGGCTTTCTATGTAAATTTGATCTCGCCTCTCGGTCTGGTTGATTGAGCATTGAAAGTGCTGAAGGATAGGCATTTGCTTATGAATAGCCTGTCCCGCCTAAGTGGGTTTTAGACGTATGATTGCCAATAGAGGGTGCACATATGTTGTTTTCGAGATTTCGGGTATCGCCTTGTAGTGGAGAATGATTTAATTAGACACCAGATGCTTGGATTGTGGAGAGATGAGACGCTTAACATCAAATATTTTACCCAGCTCTATTTTAATCATCTACAAAGCGGATTTCTTAAGGCACTTTATTGTACGCTTGGTTGCTTTGTTTGAGGATGCCTTCGTTCATTCATAACTGATTTTGGGACAGAACGGGGATGCTTGCTAGGGACTTCTTTGGGAGAGCTTACTTTATTAAATGATTTTCCATAAATGTTTAAATGAAACTCATGTGTCTGGCGGCGTGTGATCTGTAGGACTTTGCTAATCCATTTGAAATCACATCCACCTGCCTTTTGGGCCGTTCTTTTGGTCCTACGATTTAAAGTTTTTTAAGAGAGATTTGTAAGAGATCTCGGGGAGAAATAAAAACAGCACCTCCTTTGGACCCATTCACAGACGATGTATCATTCAGCATTTGTTCATAGACCCTTCGGATGTTGTAAGCCTTCAAAGCCAGATTTTTGCCGAAAATATTTACCATTATTTTACTTAAAACAATAAAACCCTCTTCTGCGCCATAGTTAAAATATTGATCAGTTAGTTGGTCCTTCGAGCCGGATCTTCCGTCTGGCGACAAGTAATACACACAACAAAATGAAAGACTTTCCTTAGAAGTCATCTAGTAGTGAAGGGAGCTGCCAGCGAAAACCAGTCAGACACACAGTCAGACTACTACCACCGATCGACCACTCTAGTGATAGTGCCTATAATTTGATCCCCACTGCCAATGGTGGCTGCACCAGATTTTGAAAGCCACATAAAAACGTACTAACTTTGCTTTCACTGGAATCGAGCCCACTAACCAAGGGCAGGCACTTAGCCAACTGCGACATCCAGTCATGTTAGAACACATCTAAGTTACTACTTACCTACGAAGAGACGACAGTCACGTGGATCATCAAAGTTCACATCGAAACTACTCATCCGATAGAGGGAAATAATGAATTGTACGCCTGGAATATTCTCTAAAAACAAACTCTGCAATATTTCTAAGAAGGAAGTTCGAATCCTCGTGACACACCAATGTGCGAAGGTTGATTCGAATGCTAAGAGACATGCGCTCGTTACTAAGCTGACACACGAAACATATTCATTCATCCAATCCTCAAAGTAAAGCCAAAAATAATCAGGAAAAAAGTCCCAAAGAACTCGGTCTAGATCAGCAGATACAGCCTTTTCCCAACAAACTGAAAGTCAAGACCCTTGTCAGTCGGGACGCTTCTTTATACAAATCATTTAATCGAAGTTCCCATTGACATCTAAAACATGTCATCAGGACCTACGCATTAACAAACGCTGTGAAAAGGAAACTTTTCGCTCCCTCGTGGCTCAAGTGTCCTGACACTTGAGAGTTCAACAACTTTTCACTTCCCAGTCGAAACTTCAAAAACACATCACAATCATCACTCAGCAGTGGACACTTGTAGCTCCGTACGTATCCGCAAAACTTTCACTATGCCAGTTTCTTGCGTCCAGCCGAACTTCCGGACACAGGATACAATTTCGCTCTAATTCGGTTGCCGTTTCGCTCTTGTTCCACTTCCGAAAATAGCTTATCCCCTGGTCATCTCTCAACTTTCGTTCGGCCACCATCGACAATTTGAAATGAAATTTGAGTTTCAACAAACTTCCAAATTGAACAAGCCATCATATTGCTGCGCTTCAAAAAGTTCGCCACCCTTACCACCCGGGCTAGGGGATGTGAACTCTGGCAACTGATGACGTCATCAAATTAACCCGGATTAGAGTTACCCTTTGTCGTTGGCCCTGCAATCAATCGACCACCGTAGGCGCACTACGTAAGGCACTACCAAGTTGTTGTGCCAAGTATGTACATCGAGGGTGCTTTGTGAGGCCATCCACAGCGAAAGTGAATATCAATGTAATCACCCTGTAATGAGCGCTGGAACACAACAAGTAAGAAGCCAGCAGTGATTTCGCGCTCCAAATTCTTCATTGTCGACAGGGTGGAGCGCGAAGCGAGGGAAAAAGGAAACATTTTTATGCCATGTGGTGGCGTCATTCCAGGCACCGACCTTAATCCATGGTGGAAATAAAATTCAACTCACGTTGAGTGACTGCGTAAACTGACGTGCATTGATTGAAGTTTATCCGATCGCATATCTTGGTTGAGTGTGGTGGGTGGGGGTGCGATGGCGCACATGGTGACAGAAATGCCTTTTATATCCCACCACGGGTAAAACGACACGTAATACAATCACCGTCACAGCAGCGCCATCATGAATTCGTACATAGTCGCAGCGCCCCATCGCCACAGAGTGGTGTATACAGTCACGGGGTTTGGGAGATGATTCTTTCGAGATGTATTTACCTTTTTTCTTCGTTACATCGTGAAGCACTCTTCAAGGGGAAACACTCGCTCCCACTCGCTACGAGGAATTGATTTTTTTTTTAATTTTCTTAAAATGAGCGCACGGAAGCTGTTGATTTTATGCGCTGGAGGCGGCGATGGTGGTGGTATCTCGGAGGAAAGATGAGCTAGATGAACTGAGAGTTCAGTGAAAGGAAATCCACACCATCTTGACATGATCTGACAGGCACGTGTGGAAGGATCAATGTTTCGGATTTCATTATGGGGAAGGACGTAGCTCGCTTGATGTATTCTCAGATGAAGTTATTTTGTTTCGTTTAAGTCATTTCCTTCGTAGAGATTGCTTTCACTTGGAAAGGCTGGGTGACGGAGTGACCTTTCAATTGGAAAATAAAAAAAAAAAACACTCTTCTTTTTACGACTAAGTCCCTCTTGGATGAAATGATACCCTCGCTATGACGTCTGTCGCCTTGACTTTTTTGGAGAGCGGTGTAGGTTAAGCGGGGGCTGCTCTTACACGGCGTTGCTAATTAAATTCACAATTTTCCCCTTGAATGCGGTCAGTTCTCTATGGGCTGGGAGCAAGGATTGACAACACTTGACAACTTACTTATCAGGCTTGCGTTTCTTTGCAGGTGTCCTTTGTGGACATGGCCCTCAACTAACGAGTCTCTCAAACTAGCTCGATTTCTGGTTAGATGCCTTTCGTTCGTCACACCAAATTGAAATTGTCTTTCTCCATTGGTTCATTCATTTTCCGTCCCGGCTCTCAGTTGTGTGCTTTACATGCATCAGCCTACACTTTGCACCCAGAGACTTGCTGCAGAACTCTTACTGCTCGTGGATGGATCCACTCCTCCTGAAAGATCTCAAGTATAGCTATTCACTCATTGAGCTACGTCATCCGCTTTTGAAATTGTTCATGCCTGGACTGGGACTCGATAAATCTCGTGTCTAAAGTCAGCTTGACAGTTCGCAAATAGGTCTGTTTTTCAATTTCTTCTTGGGCCCAAAACAACAATGATCACCGCGAGTTATTCTGCATTTGATAGCCTTACTCATGTGCGGAGTCGAGGTCGAGATAGACGAAGTCCCTGACGTCTTCGAAGTTAGAGTTGCCCATTGTGCAGCTTTGTCGACGACGATGTTTGCTGTGTGTCTTTTCTTGGGGACAGCATACATTTTGTTTTTCCCTCGTTCGCCACCAGACTCAAGTTGCATCCGATTCGATTATTCATTTGGATTTATTTGGGCGGAGTGGACGACGGAGAACTTTTGTTTAGGCGGTCGAAATTTGATTCGCCACTAGGGCATGCTGATGTAAAACGCAGTGACTGCTACTACGTTGCTGTGCAACATTCTTTATTCTTGCCGCAGTTGCTTTAATTTTGCCGGTCATAACTCCCGCACCATAGCTGCGTACCCACATGGCATTCTTACAAATACGCAACACCAATTGTGACACCGACTCAAACATGCAAAGTATTTTTTTACTGGGTGCATGAATTTTCGTGACTCGACGGCACGGTTATGTATTTTCTACCAAACCCCAGGGTTCCGTGGAACTCAACTGACTCGATTCCCTTATCGCACGTGGTGTCGTGCCGGCATTTTCTTTCGCAATGGCTCCTCCTTTAACGGTAAAATCCGCAGAGAAATGAGATATTCCACATGGTCATTGATGTTGTTCCTTCACAACACAATGAGAAGTTGCTCGTTTCATTTTAATCCTAATGAATTAGGACAGTTGTGTACAAAACATCAAGCTTATTTTGTCTACATTCTACATGTCATCACACATTTGTCTCCCGGTCATCGAACCTTTAATTTAGTACATCCGCTTCTGGAAATGATTCAGTTTCTATGGAAGGTCCTTTCCGAGTAAGATCAGCTTCCATATTCAACGGAAATTCTTTAAAAACGTCGACATTACTTGTTCGACTGTTTTCATCAAAATTAAATATTCACATTGAAAACCTGACATTCGATATGATTTTATTGCATTTCATCAGCTGTGGACTCAATTCATCTCTTCGTGGTCATTCGTACACTCATTCTATCGGTCTGCGAAATACTTCTGCACATCTGCAAATCTATACATGCCCAAGTACAGGGAGATCCTATCCTATTTTAACATCTACGTTACAATCGCATACGTGAAACTGATTTGCCACCCGAGATTGTGTGTGATTTGTTTGATATCTTGCATTTTGAAAATTGTATCGAATTGTGAACAGTCACTGCAGAAATAGTCAGACTTTATCAAATCTGTAGAAAAAAGTCGGAGTGATCAGAATTTTTTTATTTCACTACGAAAGTGACATCTGGACCTCTCCAACGACAAATTACACATGAATTTGCATCTTCACCCTTTTCAATTTCAACACAACCAAGAATTGAAGCCGAAGGACAACGGAATACATTGAACAAATGCGGATTAATAGCAAATAGCCGTAGGCTAAGTTCTCACCGAACTGAAACCACGATGTTCGGATGAACCTTTACCGAAACCTCAATGGGCCGTTCCCACGACGGAGTTTGAAGTGGTTTCGCTCTCAATTTTCATGCCACTCGCTCTCAATTTGCAAGTGTCCGCCAGGACTGGCGTGATTAAGGAAGTATTTGCCCTACTCTCGTGTTCAGTGTATTCCCGTATTCCCCTCCTAAACCACTCTCCAAACTCGTCATGGCGACATCTCAGCGAGGGTACTTGAAAATACTACCCTATTCTTAGTTCAAATATTGATGACACGTATTGTTACCACACATTTCACAGTTTTGAGATATGACATTATAATATCTTCCTTCTATATAACATTTAACAATAAATAAAGTTTAATTCTGTTTATTAAAAATAGTATGATTTACTTTGGAGGAAAATACGGAGAAAAAACCTCCAATGTGAAGAAAAAAAAGAATAAGACAAAAAAGAACAATACAGTTTGAAAATTATAGTCAATACACAAGGAATAACAGGGAATATAAATAAATAAGTAAATAAATAAATAGAGGGTCATTGAACAAACAATATAGATAAATATCACTTATAAAAATAAAAGAGAGTTTTCACAGCCTTCTTGGAATTTTAATTTCAGTTTCTGTATCCCATCAGTAATCAGTTCAACATTCGCTTTTTTGTGTACGTCTTTAGTTCAGTGATGCCATGGCAACATCATTAGGCAGTTTTGAGATTCTTGCAATATTTTTGCGTGAAATTTCGAAGAGTTACCCCAGATTTGACACCCACTCGTCATAATGGCTTGAAAAATCACCTTATATTGCAGATAATAATTTTATTTTCAAGTGAAAGTAACGATTTCGCATCTATTTTTATACCCAAGTAACGCACGGAGTTCTCCCAATTTATAGACAATCCATTAAACAGCAGTTGCCTAGTTGGAACAAAGCAGGGCGTCTTTTCCTCATTCAATTTGATGTTAAATTTCCTGAGATATTTTCCCACAATTTTGATCACATTTAAGAAATTGGCGAATTTCTGAATTTCGCAGCAAGCATTGGAACTCCAAGCTCAAAATGCTCGAAATAAATGGCAAGCCATTTTTGAATATAGTCAAAGTTATGATGAAGCCTTTGCCAGCTCTTCAAAACGTCTTGCACTAACTTTCGCAAATAACCCCCTCGTGACTAGTGGTCTGAGTGACCAAGGTACACGCGACACGGTACAGAACTCTATTCCGAATTATTTCGACGACAGCTCTCATCAAAATCCCTTCTGCTGTTTATATAACAGAATACGATATTTCATTTTTCGTCAACCACTCAAATGTTCGCAAAACCGGAGGTCTTGATTTGATTCGAAACATCTATATCAAGCAACTGCTCAAGAGCTGAATAAAGTTTTCAACATTTCTTATAAATGCAAAATTTCAAACAAAAAAGACAATTTAAGACAACTATAAAATTTAACAATGCAAGTTTTAAATTTCGTTTTCTGAAAAATAATGATTTTGAGATATGACGATGTTCTTTCTAATAAGCGACATCACACAAATTTCTGTTTCTCAGATTCCACAAGAAGTGTTGCTGACGCTTCATTGTGAACGACAAGAGTTATTGAAAACAATAGGCCAGATCACAAAGCCGCGTTCATGTGCTCGTGCGTTGGGCATCGGTACCCATTTTATCGACAGTGTTATGCCAAAGCGCGACTTCCTCACTTTTCCAAATTATAATGAAAGGCGCGCGTTTTACAAGTAAAATGGTCTAAAATCCATTTCAAAAACAAAAAATGCAATTATTTCACATTAAATGTCTACAAACAATTAGTTACGTATGCTAGTTGGCAGAGCCTGCCAGAAATGCAAAACCACGAGTAATTAAAAGAAAATTATTTCACAACTAAGTAGCTCTACCTAGAGATATGTGCTCGCGCGTACGACATTACGTTCTCCGAACCAAGAAAGCACGACCGCATCATTGTGACTTGTTTAATGGATTTCCGTGTATCTACTTAAAATGTCAGGCACGGACCGCGCGAAGCCGGCTTTGTGGTGGATGTAAAGGCTGTCGAGAATTAAAAACACACAACAAATTAAATAATGGAGTTCTTCAATGATGAAGAAAGGATGTTTTCGAAATTATTAATATTAGTCTAGCTGCTGCAAGACATTTTTTTCAAATAGTACATGTTTTTTGCTAAAAAGTACAAGAATTCTTTGAAAAAATTTATTCAAAAAGTAGAAGCCGAAGCATTTCTTATTGTTGCATATTTTTTTCTTTTGGAAACTCATTATTGTAGTGGCTACAGCAATTTGAAGAGCGGTATGAAATGTATGCTCAAATTTGAATAAAATATTGTATGATGTGTATGATAATTTTCTGTGAAGAGAATCATTATTATTATTGAGGGTTGTTGAGGGTAAATTGCACAGCGAACTATTGTGCCCCATACCCATACCCTTGCTTTCTTAAGAGTTCCCCTCACATGCCGTTCTTTTCAGAAGTCTAGTGAGGGTTATTGACTCCAGGTGAGCAAGAGTGGAAGAGATTTCTTCTAGACTATTCTCTCTAAGCCAGTTTCTTCTAGGAATCTGAGAATGAGAGCTAGTTCTAGAGACTTCAATTCATCCTCTGATATTAGGTGCTTGCCCAGACATCTTTGTCTTTTGTGGGCTAGTGCTAGACCTTCTTCTGATACTCCTAGTTTCCTTAGGTGCTCCCTAAGTCTAATGTGCCCTGTTAGGAAGCCTGTCTGGATACGGAGTTTATTCTTACTCATTTTGATACATGCCTCAAACCTCTCCCGGTTATGTTCACCCAAGAGTTTATTGGCCTGCTTCATGCCATGAGCGTTGTTCCAGGTATCAGCCCTGTTCTTTCTTTCTAGCTCCCTGAATTATTTCCTAAATCTTCTACAGTCTCCTACAGCGCAGAATTTTTCAGGGCATATAAAAGTTTCAGACAATACATTGCCTTCTTTCCCTTTACAGCCAGGTTTCCAGCAGAGTTTTACTCTATTACTCCTACTCAGCTTCTTAAGATTCTGTAGACATTCCCACACGATCTTAGATTTGGTAATATAGGAGTTTAGTGCCAGAATAGCGGCACGACTGTCCGATATTATTGCTATGTCGCAGTTGGGATGCTACCTGTCAAGATTGATCTGAGCGCTTCTGTCAATGGCACAGACTTCTGCTTGAAAGAGGCTGGTGCGTTTGCCCATGGGTTCTAAGTACTTTGTGCGGGGTCCAAATACTCCTGCCCCTGTTCCTTCATCAGTTCTTCATCCATCTGTATACCATTACACCGTATTGCTGCTCAGTATGTGGGCTATGGGGGATTCATTGCTCCAATCATTTTTGGTGTTGAGCTTTATAGTAAATTTCTTCTGAAAACTGAATTTCTTTTTTGACTACTGTATCGACAGTCTTTTTCTATCCCTTATTTTGCCATGATTGTTTTATTTGTACATTCTGCGACCACCAGATGCAATGGAGTCAGCATCAATAGCACCTCGATGCCGCCACTTGGGCAAGTTCTGATGGGGCCTGTAAAAGGGGCCAACCATTGAACTTGGTTAATTGTCTCTTGCACCCTATGTGATTGTTGATCTAAATATGTACAACCATGCTTGGACTGCAACCTCAGTATTTGCCCATTGAGCTTCTACAAATCATTAAAGCACGCGACGCCTTCTTTGGTGTGTCTTTTCGAGATGAGTTTGCTGTCTAAGATGACTCATAGATACCTCACCTCATTCATTGGAGCCAATATTGTACAGAATCATACAGCATTCCCGTATTTCCAGTGTAATCTATCAAAAAACGACTTCCGACGCGGGCAGGTAGGCAGGCGACCGATTGACAGTCCCAGGACTAGGTGGTTGGACCAACTCGAAAAATGCGCCTGGTTACGCTTGGGCATAACTCCTGATGAGTTAGAGGCGATGGCGAGGATCGAGTTGCCTGGAGATCTCTCTTGCGTGGCTTACCCTCGCGACCCCCATTAGTGGACCGTGCGGATATGACTATGGTACTAGCACTATGAATATCGTGTGGGTCTACTCATACCCAAGTGGACCGCTGTTACTCAGAAATACTAAAGAAACGTATGCACCTTCAAAACTGATTTCGTCTGACCTCATCATAAACTAGTTTTGGTGTTGGAAAAAACTGTTTTTATTTCCAACTGTCCGTTGACAGGAAATAATAGTGTGAGAACACCAGAAAATAGAAAGAGATAAAATGAGAAAATCAACACCAAAATGACCAAAATAAATAAAAAAAGTTCTCAAAAGAATCTCTCTAGGACGGATGTACTCAAGGGGCTGCAAGCAACTACATAAGTTTCGCAAAACCGCGAGGTTTCCAGACCCCGAAAATGTATACCGAAACCTTGTAGGATTCTAGAAATTTGGCGAAACCTTGCGGTTTCGGTCCGTGGAAACATATTATTACCTGTCAAAAGACCATTGCATCCACAAGAACTCACTGCATGCAGAGCAATTTGATCAAACCGTGCCATTTGTTAATTCTTAAGGAACAAGGTGTAGCCACCGATTTTTTCGGTTTACCGAAAACATGACAAGACTGTGGCAAATCTCTCACAAGACAATATTGCCTTTGATGCAAGTCAAATTTCCTGGACGAGTTATTTTGAGTTATGATGATGTGAACGGAAGGCGCTATATTCATAAAACACCACGATCGAATACGGCTTTGAGGTAGTAAATGAGTTTCTGCTTTGGGCCGTGAAGTGAACTCCTAGTGGAGACCGACGTAGAATCGCCCTTTGGACTTAAATCTCCTGACTCGACTGACCAAAATCATACCCTCTCTTGCCAGTCCCGCAATATGCAGAAGAATTCTTGGTGCCTTAGAAAGTGAGTGACATAGAAGAAATAACCGCGAATTCTACGAGCGTGAAGATGTGGGTGTAGGTCGAAGAGCAAAATTCAGCACAGCATCTGTCACATCGACACAAATGCTCCAGGTAAGAGGGCCTTCGAATCCGAAGGTCCAGGTTCGAGAATCAGACGAAGATCGAACCTCCGGTATAAATACCGTGGATGCAAGACGGCTTGGTCTAGAACACCAGACCCTCAGTGAGCGGCGGGTCTGATAAGTAAATAAGTAAGAACTGTAAGTCCATGCAAAAGACCATGGTCTTGCGCAAAAACACATCTCAGAAAAGGTCATTGAAAATAAACTTAACATAATTCCGAGTGTTGTCTCAACAAAACCACACCCACCCGTTCTATACTACAATCAGACGGCAGACAATGCGGCATTCCGACGAGCCCTTTTTCATCTCTTCATTTGTATTGTGAAACAATTTGAACGCAGCTTTTCAACATTAACTCCAACTCGCTGACACTAAATGCTAACAACAACGCTGCGATGTGAAAGACCTTACTTCGACATTTCCATGCAATCCCCTGATCACTTGTCGGAAACTATAGTGCTCAACACTGCGTGAAATAAATTACCAACTAAACGGACACTCAGCACCCGCACTCGCTTGATAAATTTTGCAGAGAATTCTTGAAACCCACCTAAGCGCAGGGGAAGGTTTCCAGTAAATTTTCCACCCGAGTGCAGCGTGCTCTGCGACCACGCCATAAGCTCATGCTGCTTGCACTCGTTTCACAAATTGACGTGTTTACGTCAGAAGCTCTCAGCCACACATCATTCAACCCGGCGAGCACTCGGTCGTTTTAGAGGTTCCAATTTCTTAAATGACTAGTCAGTCACTCACGTTAAGTCCATTCACATCGGAAAACATCAACACCTTAATTGGGGCAGCATGACGTCGCTCCCCGCATCGCACATGGATGCGAAGGCAACGAATATCCTACTGCACCCTGGCCAGGACGAACCCATATCATTCACCCTAGCAAAGGGGTGAAAAGGCGAAAAGAAAGAAAGTGAAGAAAATAAAAAAACCCACCCATCATCATCGCTTTTCCGGTCCTTGTCTTGTCTCGCTCGCTGTATGCAATTTAATTTCGAAAAAACTGAGGAACTGGAATTTTATGTGGCAAAGGTTATCCCCACCGGCGGTGGCGGTGGCCTAAGTGGCATAAGGAATCATTCGCACCATACCAGGGGAAGAAGTTGATTAAACCAACAACCGAATAGTATCCCTCTTGCAGATGGATTCGGATGGAATGGATGGAAATGAAGAAAAAATGATGAGAGTCCTCTGTGGTTTCGCATCCACCTGTGAAAAGGATGAAGTCTGCTTTGCTCGTACACATGCGTCGGTCCCGCTGGAGAATGTTTGTTCTGGGAACCGAGGAGACTGCACACCTTGCTGTGCCCGATGTGGAATGGGTTTCATTCGTGACTTGGACAGACTCCCTTTGCTGTCTCACTGTCTCCCTGTATGCTCGTATGCCAAAAACTCCCCCACTGAATATTCATTAAAATGATTTTAGAATTTTTTTCCTCCGCCTGTTTGTGTATCTTTCATCCGTCAGATGGATGAATATCTACATTCTTTTAACATAGACGAGAGTGTCGCATGGAAATAAAACACACATCACGACGAACGAGAAACAAGAAAAAATTGTCAACCCTCTTCATAACGCTTCGTGCGAAACGGTGTTCCCCGTCGCCACCCAGGGGATTTCGATGTAATCTTTCAATTTTCAATTTTACACTCGGCGGAAGACTGTATTTGACTCTGCGAAAGAGTGGCGGCGGCCGACGACGCACCGTCCCTGCGCCGTGTCGCCGCCCAGCTCAGCCTCGGTGGACAGAGCCTTTTCAAAAGTTAATGTGATTTCACGATGGGTAGGTTCACTTGGTCCACCGGTGGCAGAGGAGCTTTGTTTAATACCGTCATATGCGATGGAATCTAATCTCAAGAGATGGAACTTTCATCAGATTGTTTCCGGTTAACATCAATGGCGGCGGGTCCTCGTGGGAGGATGAATCTGATGCGATTGGTACACCAGGGCTTTCGACAAGAGTAGGCGTGTACTCTCGAGTGTCTGGAGATGTTACGCACCGCTGCGCTTGATTTCAAAGCTTGAGAATTTTGATGGAATTTCGTGCGGAATGCCTTTCTAGAAGGATGCCTTTTAGAAACTCTCTGCAGACATCACGACTTCATATAAAGCTTGTCACTGAATGCGGCAGAGACTCCGCGCGTATTGTTCCCAAAAGCCGAGTGTGTTCAATTCGATAAAATATGCTTCTATTTCTATGGTTGCTTGAAACCTGATCCCTAGACTTTGATTCAAAACCCTGATCCGTCGATCAAGATGAGTGTTAGTTTTCACAGAGCAACTCTAACTGGTGTCGTTTTAAAATTTCAATGTTTTAAGGAAATTCCAAGACAAATTGGATGTCGTTGGCAGACCAGCAATGAACGCATGTTTATCGCGAGGACATACGTTCAAAGACACCCAGACCGAGTATTTGAATCATATTTCAGGGATCAGCTTTCAAGTCACCATAGAAACAACAGCATGACGCAAACCTGCAACAACATACCCCTGCTTCAAGGGAGAGGTACGTCCTCCACAAATGTCAACTGAACTTCAAAGACACAACCGATGGCTCATATTAGCAACGAGAACCACAGCAATTAGTGAAATCAACTTCAGGTCACCGCAAACTGTCGAATCATCAGGCTACATTGAACATGGATGGAGAGGTCACGGCCCATGCAAGGAAGCCAAGATTCAGAAATCAATATCACACACTACGTTGGGTATAGCCTTCCAGTACCTTCGAATTGCGGTTTTGCTGACCATGACTGTGGAAAAAGTAACCTCCCTCATTTACTGGTTGATAATTGAGGCAATCAGTGCAAAGGTGGAGTAACCCACACAAATTTAAATTGACCTGATCGCCACTAGTGACCTCTGAGGTCCTCAAAAATTGCTATCTTGGTAACTTTTGGGTTCTGTGGGTTACACCACTTTTGCACCGTTGGCTTGAATTCAGCCTGAGATCTGAGTGTAAGTGGGAGGATACATAATTTCATCTCCAGCCATAATTATTTCAATATTCACTTCGTCTTAACGTAGGTACTTCATTTATTGCTACCATGGACGTCGAAGGGATTTCAAAATATATAATGCGAAAGTGCGTGATGAGAACTGGAACCGTTTTCACAGTACCTCATTGCGGCCGTGGCGTTGTGGGTAGGTGCGTCAACCCCTAAGCACTGCGTTGTTGGTTCAATTCCTGGTCACACCTCTTTTGAGTCACTGACAATGCTCAGAGAGTATAACTGTCTAGTAAAAGCGTCTCAAATTGGCCATTCGGAGTCAGCATAAAACTGTAGGTCCCTTCAGCTCGTGAAGGAACAATTGCAACACGAATGGTTGCTGAGAAGGCCCTCTTCGGGCTGTAGCGCCACCCATGGCTTATTTGCGTGAGACTCTTCGAACAAGTTTTAAAGAAATTAACATGTACTCTGAAGCCGTGCAGATTGTCTGCAAGGAAGCCTATCCTTATTTTCCGCTTTCGATGGTGCATGGGCAATGTCAACTAAGATAACTAGAATTGGAAATGCTCTTAGTTTAAAAGATATACTCACGCAAAACTTGCATTTCATCTCTTGATGACTTTTAAATAGTTTTATTGCAGTGGCATGGCGCATTGACAAGTGCATTTAAAGTGCACTGACAGAATTCTCACGAGTTGGCACCAAATGTACGCCGTGTGTGAAGAAAATGCGGTCTTGAAGATGTTCTATGTTCAAACGAGGAAAAAATCAAGTGCACACTCGAAATTTGCACCAGCTCGCACCAACCGTGTGTCGTGTGTATACAACTTCGTGAATATACAGCAATGTAGTACCGTTGGTTTCAATGATGTCGGTAACTATGGAATTGGTAGAAGATATTGTTCGCACGAGCATTGGACAAAGTTAGTGCCTACTCCAGGTACGAGCTACCACAGAAAAAAGAATTATCAGCTGAATTGTCCATGTTTTCATATTTTCCCTTTCAAATATGCATGTGCTCGATGCGGTTCAGAGCGCACTAGGTCATGCTCAACGAAACATTTGTGTGGTTTGTGCCTACAATATGCCAGCTGAACAATTCTCATAGGCTTAATGAAATGTTTGCAATCATTCGTGGACGACACTACACAAAGGCGGGAGTTGTACAAGGATCAAAGCTGGGACCGTGGCTTTTGCAACATCTACACGGCAGATAGACCACATCCAACTGACACAGTAAAATGCTGTCTATTCGCAGATGACTCGCTGACTTATGCCAGCTGGACGTCACCACAGATAGCCGCGCAAAGGATCGAAATCCAAACAGCGAACAAATTTGACCACTATACCAAATGGGGTATTCGAATCAATGTTGGGAAATCGGTATTTATGTGCTTAAGGGGACCATCCAGAGGTGGATGCAGATCAGCAGTCAAATGTCGAAGCATAAAGGTAGTGCTCCCTAACGGTACAGAAATATCAACACACGAAAATGTCAAGTAACTTGGCGTTAACTTCACGGAATTGTTTAAGTTCAACAGTCATGCGAAACTGACCCTTAAAAAGGCCAACCTAGGCTTCCATCGCATCTATCGCTTGATGCGAAGGCAAAATGGATTAAGCCAGATGACAAAACTGCTGCTATACAAGCAGCATATGCGGCCGATTTTAACGTACGGCTTCCCAATCTGGCACACCATCTATAAGACCAGCATGACGAGGGTCGCAATTTTCGAAAGAAAAATACTGCGAATAAGTACCGGACTCACCTTCGACAGAGGCCGTCAAAGGCATCACAGCAACAATAGGCTTTACCACCAAGCACGCATCATCCCCCTGCAACAGTACATGGTGAAACTGTTCAGAAAGCAGCTACTAGAAATCAACAACAATCCTAACCAGGAAATCAGGAACCTGAGAAACAATCCCCGGCAACGCTACCTCAAAGCGTTAAATCTGCTAAACAAGCAAAACTTTCCAACGACGTCGAACAACGAGCTGCCTGGATTCTACCAGAGTAGCGATAGCAATCACCATCAAGGCTAAATCGGCTACTACACCACCGCCCCATCCCAAAAGGACCACCATGGACACATGGACTTGAACAACCCGATGTAAGCACCATCCATTGTAGGACATAAAAAATAACAATGAATCAACAATAATAATAAATATAATAAATATATTAACTAGCTCACGTTGGCTTAGGCGCATTATATTTGGCCCGTAATCTTGCCAATTACTCAAGAGGTTGTTGAATAGTAAACCGCGTATACAAACGATTCTTTTTTAAACAAGAGTAGAATCATTTTTAAATTTAAAATTTAAACCGGTGCACTAATTTTAATGAAATTTTAAGCATTGTACAAATAAAACGAGCTCATTTTAAGTCCAAAAAATTGTAGTGGTGGCTCAAAAGGTATGATATAAAGATATAAGACTTAAGTTTTTAATAAAAAATTTAATTTTAATCTCATCATGATGTCGTCTTAAGTCTTGCAATTGATAAATATATTTATATTTATATTGGGTCAGTAACGTTCAAAATTTGAAAGAATGAAGCAAGTCAATTTTTGGTATTCTGCCTTGATTTGAAGCGTATTTCAGTCACTGCGTTCTGCATCGACCGGAACAAATGGTAGTCAGAAGGGGCAAGGTCTGGGCTATAAGGCGGGTGGGGTAGAACTTCTCATCCACTGTTTTTCAAATAGTTCTTAACAACGTAATGCCGAGCGTTGTCATGATGGAAAATTATTGCCTCGTGTCTGGTCGCATATTCCGGGCGATTTTCGGCTGCTGCTCTTTTCAACCGGATTAATTGTGTTTGGTAGCGTAGTCCATTGGTGGTTTCAACCGGTTTTAGCAGCTCATAATACAGCTGACCCCACCAAATACAGAGCATTACCTTCGCGCCATGGATATTCGGCTTTGCCGTTGATTGGCTATCTTCCAATCTGGCTTTTAAATAGTGCAAACCACTTTTGTCACGTTCGCTCAACTAGCGCATGTTCACCATAAACTTCCACCAAAATACGATGACTTTCGGCAGCAGTTTTCTTCATATTAAAGTAATGAAGAAGCACTCCCAAAAACACTTTTTCAGGCACAAAGTTTAGGCATATTTGAATGAAAATGATTGTTGCTTACGCTTCAAATGAATGACATATACCGAAAGGACGTAGCTTTCGATCGCATGTTCCAATGGAATGAAACAAGTTACGCCATCTCTTTCCAAATCGCACGAATTAAGTTATAGACCAAATATATAATTTACATTTAACATTTAACATTAACTATTATTCTAGCTTGCGTTATTATAGTCGAATAAGGCCTGCGCTTCATTGCTTAAAGGAAGCGAATCTTTGATTTCTTAAATGATCTGCTCTAAACTACTAATTTTAAGCTTATCATAAAAAAAAATCCAACCTGAAAGGCGACCTGTTGAACTGAACGAAAAGTTCCTTAGTCCAAGATAAGGGAAAAGAGGATGCAGACGATTTTTGCAAAATGAGACGGTCACACTTTTCTCTCGATTATCAACATCTCACAGAGAAAGAGCACTTTCCGTCTTTAAAATTGGTCTTAAATAAAATATTTGTTTGAAGAGCCAGAGCCGGGAGGATGCATGTGGACATAAAAACAATCAAATAAAATTTGATCAATCTAGTCATGAGGAACTATGTGAAAACCGGGTTATTTTCGCGCCAATTTAATTTTCAGTGAAAAATTTTCGCCCGCCACGAACTTCATTTTGTTCCTGTATAACAATCTTTATGACTTTGCTATGTTTTAAAATCGCTTTTAGAAAAAACATTATTTTTTCCTACGAGTCGCCGCAAATTATTGCGATGTTTTCTACATTTGAGCACGATCGATGGCCATTACAAAACATCATTTATCCCATAACCTAGCTCTATTAAGTTGTCCGCGATGCTATTTTCCACAGAAGACGAGTGTTTAACAAGCCCTACTAAAATCACTTAACGAAAATTCCACTTACAAATAGTAAATGCGTTTGTTTAGATTTAGACGATTGTAATATGTATATGCTTGGCATCCTTTGGAAAACGTTTTAATATATTCCTTCTTGTTTCCTTTCAGATATGACAAATGGTGGCGTTCAAGGCCCAATCGAGGGATACAATTCTTTAACCGAATTAACCACACCCCCACCAGTCAGCTATATCAATCCAAAATGGGTGGAGCCATATTTTGATGCAGCCACACCAAAGAACGTCACAGCTCTGGTGGGAAAGTCGGCATACCTGAGCTGTCGGGTCAGGAATCTCGGAAATAAGACGGTAAGTGAAACAAGTGGCATGTGCCTTGTCTGTCATTTATTACCATGTACCCGTGATCCTCCAGATATCCATCTAAACACCTGCTTTAATGGAAAAGGTGAAATACAACAACTCATAGGCAATTCTTAATTCAAAGAATTTCGTCCTCGTTTTGCTGGCACGAATTGAACACTTCTACAGTGGAAGTTGGCAGCTCCATCCTCGCTATACACAATTTTTCCAAAGTCCCATTCGGATCTGGTCTTCGGTCCTGGTCTTCTTTTGTCTGCACCTTTCCCTCATTTTCCAACAGGCAGACTTAAGCCCTCTAATTGCCGCTTCGCTTGTCGATGTTCTAAATGTGAGCGGATGTTCTTCCACCTAGTATACATGATTCCATTTTCTAGGAACAAATAGGGAGAAAACATCTGACAATGCACCCCAACGTTGGGCTTCGTTATAGAATTTTCAAAGAATTGCAAAATCCAATAATAGCTTTTCCCTAGAGTATTTATCTCTTTTTAAATGGCATTTTCCTCTTAATTAGTTCTCAAAAACGCAGACACCGATCAACTAACGAAATCGAACATTCTCTCGCCCTTCCTTGCTAACGTTTGAAATCCAAGGACATTCCTCAATTCAAAATGTCAATTAATATCTCATGACAATAACTTTCAGTGCTATTTTGACACCCGCTAGCAATAAATTCCACTCGCCCGCTCACAACTACTGGTCTGTTTCGCAACGACTACGACAACGAAGACAACAAAGGACGAATCGAGAAACTTTCCCGTCAAATAAATACAATTAGTGATCAAAGAGAAAAGGCAGTGTTGACGATACGAGAAGAAAAAAGTTCATCCTCGAGGCGCGGCTTGCGTGTGAGTGTGCTGTGAACGAATTCAGTTAACAACAAATCAAAATCACTGAATCAATTTGGGGCGAATAGCGTTTCATAAATTATTAAACTATTTGAGTTTGATTGTTAGTTGAATTGGGAACACATGATGTCGGATGAATGTTTATTTGATTTTCATGACAATGAGCAAACTTTGGTAGGCACTGTCTTCAGGAAAAATAAGTTTTAGCTGCAAAATTTTTTGGAAGTGAATTTATTTTGCACTCATTGCTCATCACCTCTTTAGAGTTTGGGATTCCCTCGCTTAACTCGTTGTCAGTACATGAGCAATATATTTACCAAGTGTCATCCACACTCCTTCAGCCCTTCAGAAGATGGGGCTGTACAGCCAAACGCCCCCATTTCAAAACTTCCCACTTCCTTTCAAAAAAAGGCGAATAACCTCGCATCAGAGACAATTTTCTTTGTCTATCTGCTCAATCTGCCCACATCCCAATCTCGGAATTCATGCAGAAAAATGCCAACTTAGAGCGCACCCTTTCAACAACTGTCAATGTCCAAAGCATTTAGCAAAAGCAACATTTTTAACATGTCGAAGTTAAGAAACAAAGCTAATTCATCGGAAACGTTGTGTTTTGATCCAAAAAATTTGAGTCTAAATTTCCGTGCGACTGAGACAAGGATCTGCTTGAAGTGCCGAGAATATTGTTGCCCTTTATGCATGCGTCGGAACCGAACCAGGACTCTATCTATCGCTAATACCGCACATTTAATCTTCAAGCTTCCAAAATGTTCACAATTTCATCATTGAAATATTTCCAATAATCAATGCTGCCCGTGTATGAGTCCAAGAGATATAGACGCTGTTATGCACAGATGAACATACAAAATATGCGTCCAATATGGTTTTAATTTACCAGGCCAACGGCAAAATACTGGTTCGAAATTAATGTTTCGTCTGCTCCGCAAATGGTCTTGGTTGCAGAATTGGGCATCGACTTCTTCTCAAAGCTGGGCGCTAAAATCCTATCCAATGTGTTTCAGAGTACTCGCGAAACAGACTTCGACCAAATATTATTTTCTTCTAGAACAGAAACTGGTGTCTTTCTTATCGAAAAATCATCTCTGTATGCCACTACTTCCCGGCATTCTAAATTGTTGAGGCCTTCAGTGGCAGAGAATAATTTCCCTTTTTCTATGAAATCTAGGACTCGAACACAAACAGCTCGTTCCTGAAGCAGCAGGACTTGTTAAAATTCAACGTTCCTTGGCTCATGTAGCACAGCCAACATTCATCCAAATCCATGGAGCCGTTGAGGCGGTTGACCTCCACACTCACTTTCCAATTCCTGGCATTTTATCTTCAAGCTTTCATATTCTTTGCACATTCAGAATGGACATCATTGCAACGGTTGAAAGAGAACTGCAGCGGCAGTAGAAATTCTCCCCTACTCGAGTCAGTCGGTCTCGTTAAATACTAACAAGCTAAATCTCCAAGCCAATTGTAGCCACCGCTCAATAAATGCAAATATCGGCAATTAATTACAAAATTCCAAGGAGAACTTCTCATGAATCCCCCAACACCATGGGCGCTCTCCACGAGGACACAAATCACCACTAAAGCCTACGTTTCCCTCCCTCGTGCATGAGGATACGATCCCCAATCGGTCTAGCCTGCACGCATCAAACCACCCATCAACTGGATGCCAAATAACATAATTTGTTTACCATCATTTCCTATACATTTTTTTGTTTAGCAAAATTTCCTATGGATTTCTAGAAATAAATTTGCAAGCCGATACATATTTTGATTGAGAAACCTATTTTGCGGACGAATTTGATAGCCTTCCCCGTCTGTCGAGTCCACCCCCCATCGTCCCAGGGGACCGGAAATAACAATTTCTATTCGAGACCAATCCTCAGATATCGTGTAGCGTAACCAAAACTGAAGGGAATTTATGCTAGACCCCAATTGGGGAATTACAATTAAATATTCAGGAAGCAAGAGATTTGAATACAAAGCGGAATCCATTGGATAAATTGTGCCGCGGTGGTTGAGGAGACCAAGACAAAAAAAATAATGTTACGAGTCGAATCTTAAATTTGCAAAACAAGTAGCTGCAATCTAAGCAGGTTTCCGGTCTGTGGGTGACATTAAATTCGATCGTAAATGGGCGGTATCAGTGGCTTTGAATTGAAATTCTAATTGCACAAGAAGTACCTCTTCGACAGGATCGGCCGCAAGAAAGGACACAGGCGGTTTACTTTCTAATGGCGTCTGCTTAAAGGTTCAGACTCGAAATGTCTTATACGGCCAAGCAAAGAAGATGCGAGATGGTGTTTGGATTGTTTTGGTCCAGTTTGCTGGTAGTTCACTGAAAAGGCATGACATGGAGTAGAGTAGTTACTTGAGGTCTGGTAAAGTAAAAGTGAGCAGCAGTCACACTTACAAAATGCACGCACATACGATGAACGCTAAGATACTCCACCATCTCGTTAAGAGATAGGCGGCAGTCTAGAGACCAGAGACTTCCTGACTATCATGACAAGAAGAGAATATCTGTCTCTAACAACGCATATTTCTTTAGTCAAGACAAAGATACCTACAGTGTCCATAATTTGATAAATTGAGCATAACTTATGATGGTGCAGGGAACTAAGTCCAGAGCGTCCACTTTGGGAAAGTAGACTTAGGTCCCATGCAATTTAGGACTCCACTTTCTTATGGAAACTAAGTGCACGCTAAAAAATGTCTGCAGTTTGAACTAACTCTCATCAACAATAATTAAACAAAGACCCCGTAACTGCACTTGGTTATCAGGCCTGCAGTCAGTTATCGGGTTATCGCTGATGAGTTGAGTCACAGAACCTCGCACCTACCCCAGATCCTAAAGTGACATTTTTTATATGCATAGACTACCACATAGGAAGCTGTTATCTAAAGAAAGTAAGCAAAAAAATCTGGTGTATTCAAAGTATGAGGTGGGTAGCTCTTTTCTAAGTTTATAATTTATGTCCACAACTGCCCGGCAGACGCCTGGAGCTAAATTAACAAAAATCGCCAGTCCTTGAAGCTGCAAATGAGATAAAGTCAAAGTGGTCTTATAGTTAACTTTTCACGTCACCGTTCAACTGTTTATTGTACAAACAGTACCGTGAAAAAAGACCCAACGAAATAATGCCAAAAAGTATCTGGCCTTATTTCGTCTTAAGAATGGAAATAACGCCTGTTGGTTGAGGCCCAGGTCCACCCCGGACTGTAGCGATACCATAAGTAAGTAAGTACTACCAAAACACTTAAAAACGGGTGTTTTTTTTGTACTTCTTGGTGTTCAAAAGGAACAATGCTGAGACAAGAGTCATGAATAAGAAAAACACGTTTAGCTTTATCCGGTGTGTTTTCAGCTTAAGTCATCTCTAAAAAGAAGTCTTACCCTCAAATCTTCGAATGTGAAAGCCTCTGCTGCGCTGCAACTTGCAGTCCATACATACAATGCAAAGGAGACCTGACAAGACGCATCCTTGACGAAAGCCGAGACGAAAATTGCTTATTTAGCACCTTCTTTAATTTTGACGGTCTTTGCGGGAATTTTATGTTAACAGAAATTTGAAGACGAAAATACGGAAGTTTTTAAAAATTTAAAAACGAACATTCAGCAACTTGAGGAACACACTTGAACACAAGCTGTCCAGCACACCTCATTTTTCCTAAACCATTCTCAAATTGTCAGCTGCCAACCTGTCACCCACGCTCCGTAGTCAAAACCTTACCACGCAACTCAAAATTAAACACTTGAGTGTCGTCTTGAAATTTTAATTGTCAAATGCGGATTTCAAAACTCATTAATGTTTCCCTCTCGAATTGTCCTGTCCCCCTATTCAAAGTCTTCTACTCATGACTTCTGTTAAATTGCAACAAAATCCCTCGCAGACAAGCCCAAAGACATGATTTTGATCACCTTTTGCATCGAAAACTTTCTCTTTCTCCAGTCTGACTAATTGTTAGGTCCTGCAACACCTCATTATTCAAATACATGTCATGCGACGTGAGACAACAAAAGCATTCAGGAGTCAAACTAAACACCAATCTGTGCTTTCTACCGAAAGTCAAACGACACGCCCGGCAAAGGATGTATTCCCTTGATTAGCGGTGAACCATTCCAAAATAACCTCAAAATCCATTCCACTGTTTGTTCACTTTAACTACCCTTGTGTACACTCTTGTAGAACAAACTCTTGCCATCACACCACACCACCGCCACTGTGACGGTGAATTCACTATCGCCACTACACGTCGTGAATTGACCCGAACTCCTTTGGACCTAGCGAAGCGCCCTAATTGGGGCAAAAAGTTAAAACTTTAAATTTGCTCCCAAAAACCCACCGCCCTACGGGGCCAGCTACTTCCACTGAATTTCAAATGAAAAGTGCTCTCCGGTAATTAGATGACACATACACAAATACACACTCGCACACATCCACCTACACTCAGGGCGGTAACACACCCTCTGGGTGCTGGGAAAAGTACCTCTAAAACCATTACGTGTCATTTAAAAATGTTACACTTTCCTTCCTCTCTGCTTACAGGTCTCCTGGATTCGACATCGGGACATACACATCCTCACCGTTGGAGCGTACACATACACATCAGACCAGCGATTCCAAGCCACTTATCACAAGGAGACAGAAGACTGGACATTACAAATTAAATGGGCCCAAAAACGTGACGCCGGGATGTACGAGTGCCAAATTTCCACCCAACCTGTGCGCAGCTACTTTGTTCGGTTGAATGTTGTCGGTGAGTTGTCGTTGGTGTTCTCCTTGTGCAGCAGCAACTTGTATTCGCACAACAACAGCACAGCCCAGCGACATGGTGACAGGAATTTCGGTGTAAGTCAAGAATTTTCTGACATTCCTCACCTCAACCTAACTGCCAAACACGGCTGGCCCATCCTACTACCACACCGCCGTGTCATCATTGTCCTGCCACTGTTGCTGTTGTTGTTGGCTCGTTGTGTTATTGCGAAAAACATTTTCGTACGAATTGTGCTCTTGTTTCTTTTCGTCTTCACCTCACCTCTTCACAATGTGTGTCCCCTTGCAGTGCCAACAGCCACAATACTGGGAGGACCCGACCTTCATGTAGATAAGGGCAGCACAATAAATCTAACGTGTACAGTCAAATACAGCCCAGAACCACCTGCGTACATATTCTGGTATCACCACGAAGAGGTAAGTGGGTCCTTGTCGTTGAAAGAAGCCAGGCAGGCAGAGCTGAAGAAAGGGACTTAAGCGCGATGCAAATAAAAGATTTCTCGTCCCCGTTGTAGCCCATTGGAACAAGTGGCCCTGAAATGGGGGAGGGTGTGGCTTGGATGGCGGATGGCGAATGTGCGTGAGGTGTTTTTAATTTTTTAATGAGAATCCGCGAGGAAGTGTCATGAAAAATGTGTACTATGTCACATTTTTCGTATTTTTTTTTACATGGAATTCGTCCCTTCTACCGTGTGATCGGGGGTGGCGTTTGTATGCTGTCGGGGACCGTTTGCGTTCGCGCTCGCGTTTGCGTTTGCTGGAAATGAAAAAGGATATTAAAGGATATTAAATGGGATGGGACAGCAGATGCAGATAAGAATTTAATTATATCTTTTGTTTTATTTTCGTGTTTGTATTGGAGCGGCAATGAAAAGTTGATGGGTATCCTTTCAGTAGCACGGTTCATCCTGACGTTTGAATGGCGAACTTCAAAAACCGCTCGCCCACATCCCCGTGCGGTTTTGTTCGGTCGGTGGTGAGATTGGAAAAGGAAAATTAATGTAGAGACGAGCCAATATATAGGTAATCAAGTGCACAGAAAATGCCGGGACAAAGGTATTAAATTCGGTCAAGAGCGCACAAAAGGGGGATATTTGGTCACTGGCAGTGCTCGTATATCCCCCCTTTTGGTCATTGTGATTTCAGCAACGGTGGGGCAGGCTTATTTCCAAGGAAATGATGATTTTTATTTTTAGTTTTACGATGGCAAGGACATGCCGAGAGCGAATCGTAGCGAGTCACTCATAAAAGCTGAAAGTGCTTTAGTTTAGTTCTGGCTCAGGGTGACGTCTTCTTTGCAATGAATGAATGTATTCCATCAAAGGGTTGATTGTTAAAAAGGGCTTTCTTCGTTTTCCCTTTCTTCGTTCGTTCGTTTCTTTTTGTTTAAGTGGGCTTTTGAGAAATGAGAAAATTTAAGGCCCCTTGCATGGGTCGCGTTGGCCTTCAGACGGAGTTGGGATGTTTTCGTTTTGTGATTTCAGGTTTTGTTACACAATTTGGTTTAAAATAAGGTCGACAGCGGAAGGAGATCAAGTTGTGCATTCATCTGAACTTTACAACTATTACGGTCGTAGATCTATTTCCTGTTGATAGCACTTTCGCAATTGGGCTCTCTGATTTACATTTTTGTTGTTTTTGTTCCACCAAACTAATCACGTTCGCAGTGAGGCCTTAAATCTGCAGAGGATTTCAAATAAATGTGATGATGGTGACGATCGTTGCTTGGAGGTGAAGATGGCATGAGCATAAGTCATCAGTTGCTTCTTGATGATTTCAAGGTCCAAAAGGAAGGGATCAAATCTCACGACATATCAGTGGTGAAACGCACCGAAAATGCGTTGAAACATCATACAAGGCTGGTTTACATGACCCCTTGCGGACTATTATATGGTCTGTAGACTCGAATGTTAATGAATGAGTCGAAAAATGTAAAGCAAATGGTTCCCTTCCTGTGATGTGCTCAAAAGAACATCACAATTTTGGTGGCCCCTGTGATGCTCACAGGCAGGAAGGTTTTACTGAGAATACGAAAGCTTCACAATTTGTGACTCACCACGCACTTGTAAGGCAGTTGTGTCTTAAGACACCTCACATAGGTGTGCTAGGACACGGGTGTTAAATTCATCAATTCGTGCGATTAACCAAGTCATCAAATTATAAGTATTTCCCAATTTGCAATGCAGACAGGATAGAAATGAGCATCACCCGTTACGAAGGCTTTGCTTGGAGAAAACCGATATCCACATGTTCCAAATCGAATTCATTCAACCCTCGTGGACGGCTTCTGTTGATGGTTCAATTGTAATTCGTGTGCATAAAGACTGATTTTGGATGCATTGACACTGAAACGCATGTGAAGAGTCCGTAGCAATGAGAGTTGCAACTACGAACAATTTGTCTGCTCTTAAATTGCATGTCTGATGAGACATAATTGTAAAAGTTCGCATATCATTGACCGCACATATCTACCCAAGTATAGGCTATGTATGACACTGGAATTCATTGCACTTACTGCACCACCTTGCTGAGCTTGAACACTTAAGTTGTTGTAAGCGCTTTCTTTTCGATCACCAACAGCAGAGGGACAACGTCTAATAAAATTCAAACCTTCGTTCTCATCTCGTTCCTTTCATGTTTGGTTAAACACTGCATTGTTAATAATGCCGTTCGCAACCACAACCACTTTACAGACAATTTCAGGCCAAGATCTCATTGTGAAGGCTAATAACTTCGTGTACCCATAGTCTGAATCGAAAGTTCGGTGAATGGGCCCAAAACTGCCGTTTTGCAAAATGTTGTAAGTGGTAGCCATCGGGTACTGGTTGTAGTTCACCCGAGCTCAACTTGCCAAACTTATAAGTGCGACCTCTTGTCCTAGGGGTGACAAAAAAGGAACTGGCCCTCCAGGTTCTGGGTTGTGCCGTCGGGGTAACTGCCCGGCCACATAAAAAATATGTAGTTACGAAGCAACAAGAAGCCTCGGAAACAGAGGATTTTACTGATGACAAACCCAGCAAACGATATACGGATCTGTACGTGGAATGTAAGGTCCCTTTATAGGCCACGTGCAGCCGAACAATTAGCGGAAGCCCTAGACTGCTGCAAAGCAGATATAACCGCCATCCAAGAAGTGCGATGGGATGGACCGGGCAAAAGAAGGCTGAAAAACTGTGATATATATTACAGTGACTGCTACAAACAGCAAAAACAGCGCCTATTTGGATGTGGATTTGTCGTTAGAGGCAGACTTAGGCAAGAAGTCTTATCGTTCAGATCCGTGAACGAGCGCCTCACGACAATTCGCATCCAGGCTAATTTTGCCAACATAAGCCTTATATGCGCACATGCCCCCACAGAGGAGAAAGATGACGACACCAAAGACAAGTTCTATGAGCTCCTGGACAAAACTTATGAGCAATGCCCTAGCTACGACATTAAAATTGTCCTTAGCGATTTTAACGCAAAGCTAGGAAAAGAGAACATCTTTGGTAGTACGGTCGGGAAGCACAGCTTACACGACACCACATCCGATAACGGATTTAGGCTGATCGACTTTGCTGCGGGGCGAAATGTTGTAGTAGCCAGTACAAGATTCCCACATCTCGATATCCACAAAGGAACATGGCGATCTCGTGATCAATCAACCGTCAATCAGATTGATCATATTGCGATCGACGCAAGGCACTCCTCCAGTATTATAGATGTTCGAACGTTCCGAGGCGCCAACATTGACTCGGACCACCACCTTGTTGTAGCCAAGATAAGGTTGCGGATATCCCGAACACCGCCAAGACAAAGAAATACTGTGAGGAAGTTTAACGTCAGCCGGCTTCAATCGCAAGAGATTGCCAAATCCTTTTCCGATCGTGTCTCCCTTAACCTCTTAAGAAATCCTACGCCGCCAACATCAAGTATTGAAGATCAGTGGCAGCATTGCCAAAAAGCCATCAGAGATGCCGCCTCTGATGTGCTGGGTTTCAATCCGCCACCACAACGAAACCCCTGGTTTGACAACGAGTGTCGGCAGGCGAATGCAGCCAAGCAAGAAGCATACAAAGCGGCACTGCAAAGAAGGACAAGAGCTGCTCGGGAGCTCTACGAGCAGAAGAGGAGAGACGAACACCGGCTTCTCAGGAGAAAAAAGAAGGAGCATGAGAAGCGCGCTATCGGCAAACTAGAGGGATATTACTGCAGGAATGAGGTAAGGAAGTTTTACCAAAGGGTAAAGTTAACCAGTCAAGGTTATAAAGTTCGAACCGAAGCCTGTAAGTCGATGCTGAGGATATGGAGAAACCATTTCTCTGCGTCTTGTAGCCAACGGTATGCGCTTGAAAGAAGACAGTTTAGTGACATTGCGTTCTCCGAACGCAGAAAAGTGGAAGTGCTGCGGCTCCAGCAGGAACGAGCCATAAGCAAGCAAACCGATCAACTTATTGAAGAAAAAATTCAGTGAACGCAGACTTCAAGCAATGGTCCTGTTAACTGTAGTCCTGCGCTGACACTTCAACAACAAGCGGTTCACTGTAAGCCAACATTTGTCCTGTTATTGAGGACACACGGCTAAGAAAGCTCAAAAAACTGGTCAATCATTCTGTCAGTGACTTTCATCAGATGCGGTCCTATGCCCAGAGGCTGTTTAATGATATTGCAGCCATTTTTTTTTTTTTTTTCGAGATCAAAGTTCGCTCGTCCTTATAAAACACCCTTTATGAGTCTTCAATCTTAATTTTAACTACATCTCCGTCGTTAGCTCGAAGTTCTTAACGAAAAAAAACCGAATGAAAAGTCTTAAATCCGCGAGCACCTTAAGACACCCTTTAACGCCACCTAATGTAAACCAAGCAGTGCCCAATGTGAACTAAGAATGCTTAGATTCCAGCACCCAAATAGTTTTCTCATCAAGAAGGACAATGTTATGCGAATTGAACTCTCAAAGAGAAATAAAAAAAACTCAAATAATGTCCCCATTTCGAAGTCAAACCATGAAAAAATTGAATTGCTTAAGCAATCTAATTAAAGCCAATAAAATAGCACTCGTCTCACACATCACTCCAACCGTAAGTGTGCCCAAGGCAGCCCCATTAAGCTCCTTAATTACTTTTCCACTTTCATGATTCACCTTAAGCGGCCAGTCGCGAATCAAAACACTTAAACTCATGGAATTCCACCCAAAAAGGCGACCGAGTCTGCTCGATAGGCAGGGTACGAAGTGCGTACGTCGCTACTGTAAAACTTTCTGCCCACTTATGAGTTAAAACTTTTAAAAATTAACCCACCTCATCCCGAATTGCCTCTTAAATAATGGAATACACGGTGCACAAGCGAAGATATTTACTCTCCGGTGGTTCATTCGAAAGTTTTAAATTATTTCAAAGTAATGAAAGGGGCGGCGGACGGGGGAGTGGTGGAACGTGGAACGTGAAACGAAACAAACTTATTTAATCTTCGGCCCAAAATCACCATATGCAGGATGAGAAGCGATGTCCATGCTTCGTAATTGACATTAATTACCCAAATTACATGAAAAAAATGTGTACGTAGCTCCATCGTTGGTGGATCGTCGGTCGTCGCTGGTGGGAAGTTATCCTGCAGCAAGGATGAAACTTTGATGGCCCAAAATATACGCCGGCGTTCACCTGCTCATTCATAATTAAGTCACCGTACGCTGGCTGAGGGTGTTTCGCTGGGTGTGAGTGAGTGTGCGGGCAATTATACAAATTGGAAGAAGTTATTATTTGTCTCCGACATGAAACTCGACTATGATTGTGTGCAGAATGTTTTATGTAATTAAACATGTCCATCGTATAACTTTGCGTGGACGGACGGAGCAATTTTTGTTATGAATCATGGCAAACTGCGATGCGAATTAGGTCCTCTGTTGCTGGGCCAAACTGGTGTTTGTCATGATGAGTTGGATGATTCGGCGGCAGTGAATTTGGGATTTTCGTACGTACATGGAGCTGGATTCCACAAGAGTGAATTTTGCTGTACACAGGGAACATTCTTATTCCAAATTCACAAGCACGGGAATGATTGAGTTTATTAGCCCTGTTCTCGACTGTGTTAAAAATCACGCGTGTGGGCTGAGCCTTTGGTTGGTTATGTTATAGAGGAAGAGTCTCAATCAAACTACAGAAGGGGAAAAGGAAATCAAAAATGTTGTAAGATATTAACTTAATTCTGACATATTCTATACAACTGTACACAATTGTAATCTAGTAAAATGTAAAAAAAGCTTTATCTACATGAAATAAATTGAATTGGATTGAATTCTGGCTCTGGCTCTATGAAGATGAAACAAAACATTATTCCGCCGCCTCGCTGATAGTGCTTCAAGCAGTCGGTCCAATTTTCGATGACTCAGTTCACTATGTGCAAAGAAATCATGGCAATACCCCCGCGAATGTTTGGGATCGAGTTCACTGAGCCGAAGATTCGATAATGTTTTTCAATAATTTCGTGAAGATAGACGTAAGACGATGCAAGATGACTTACTGAATATACTGGCAGTTGGATGTCGTTGGTTAGTTTGACAGCTGCTGAAACGTTACAATGGGAAAAACTGTCGTCAACTATGCTCAACTCAGGGTCATCTTATAAGAAGAAATTTATAAAAAAAGAAGTCCAAATGTTACGTATACGCCACCCATAAGGTGGATACACGAATTCCAGTAAAAAGTTACGTATTCGCCTCCAACAACGAGAGGTTCTATTGAGAATGTCACGCCCCAACGAAAATGTTTATTACTGTATAAAAATAAATGTAGGCGTGTTGTTTTGCAGTTCTTCAAAGCAAGCAGCCAATCGATTTCGACTGTTTGTTACATTTTTTGCACAGACCTGGGTATATGATGTTTGACAAATTGGCCCAAATTCTCACACAAACTCCTATTATAGCCTTCTAACCCAAACGATTAACTAACCCCGGAAAAATGTGCACCGTATGCCACGTTTAGCCCCGACAACGGAAACACAACCATCATGCCAGCGGATAAACCCACAAACCATATCACAGATTATTATGCGCCCATTAATATGTTTCTCCATTTTGACAATAATTCCAAAATCTCTCCCAATCTGCGAACATCGTTTTTACATGTCATTAATTTCCGGCCAACCCACATCGGATCCAATCAAACTCAAGAATCATCAAAATTTCCCTACAACGAACCCGTTTCCCTCGAATTTCCCCGGCCGTCGTTGCAAATACTGAAAAAGAGAGAAGAAACTCATAAAATCTAAACATCACTACACTACCTCGTCATTTCTGCCATGACTTGATTTAATGACTTTGATCTTAAATTTATATTGGGCACTAAAATAATTCCCATCATTTCGAGCAGTCTTACGCCCGTTTCCGTAATACCCCAGTTTCCTCCCCCTCGCTACACAATATTTTAAAGCCCTCCCATGCGGCTGCACCCGTACAGCGTAACTTTTCAGTGCAAAACAATAAAACAAAGTTACAAAGCAAGCCCGACAAGAGCAACGGGCAACGAGCAATGAGCACCGCACAATGAGGAAACGACCAAATGAAACCAAAAACAAAAAAAAAACAAAAAAAAAGCAGAACAAAACGAAAGACAGCAAACGCAGTCAACGTTTTTTGCCTTCCAGATTCCCCTCAGAGAAATGTCCTTTTAATTTTATTACTTCACCCATTAAAACATCGATAACGAGATTACTTTCAAAACCGCTTTTAACGACATCACATCCCCGCGCCCCGCCGCCGGTAGCAACATTCCGCACTCGAATCCTAAAATTCCATCCAACCGTCCGTGGCTGCGAGTGAAAATTATTTCTGTTTTTACAATTTACAACTTTGCAGGACATCTCACGCACACGAGCACACAGACCATCCAACCCCCATCTGACGACAGTTAAGCATCCTCGCCGCATATCCTTTTTTCAGTCTATTCCCCTTCAGATTATTTGTGAATTAGACAGCAAAAAAATACATTTATACTCTTATTGTGTGCACATTTTCCAGGTCATTAATTATGATTCATCGAGAGGTGGCGTTTCGGTAATTACAGAAAAAGGCGACGTCACAACATCGTTTCTGCTCATACAAAATGCAGATCTGCCCGACTCGGGGAAGTACTCTTGTGCGCCATCGAATGCAGATGTCGCCAGTGTTCGGGTGCATGTACTTAATGGTAAGTGTATGAACATGTGTGTGATTGGGTGTGCTCTTGCTAATGATATAATGAGCCCTCATCCTCCTCCCTTTCCATTGCTTGTGTACCTTGTGAAACATTGAATCCAGTTCCGCTTGATAAAAACATAATTGCCAAAAGTATTTCGCCAGCGAATTTGGTCGCGGTGGGTGGAGGACTAGATAATTGAGAGAAGGTACATATCCCCCACAAGAGCGCTTGATCTGTGTGCATTTTGCCGGTTCAACGGGCACACACAAAAAAAGCAGATAGCTTCGCATACATATTCACACGTATGGCAGGGTAACATAAATTGGTCATAAAATGCACGTACTTTATGTGAACAGTGCGGCCTAACGTCGCACTTACGAAATTAGGTTAATGTGACTGGAATATTGAATGTGCATGTATCCGAAGGACATGCCGTATTAAGCGCTGTAATCACTTGGATAGTTGTTATATCCAAATCCCGAATACATGGTGCGATGTACGTGACTCCGCCCAAGGCTCTGAACATACTGAAGAGGTCCTTGGAATAGTACCTACGTTCTCTAGACTGCCGTGTCGGAATATAAATTCATACATCAGTTGATTTAGCAGCAAACTCAAAGAGATATAATGGTTTGGAGTTGATGTTGAACTAAATACGCATGCAGCTTGAAATAAAACGTCATCCCTTCAAGATGAGCTTGAGTCCGTTATTGACCGATGAATTTCTTAAGCTGGCACCACAATATAATTTCGTATATAAAAAGTGAAACATTAAAGGTATTAAGTAAGAAAATTACGGAATGTACAAAGCAGTCGTTTTCGCTTTTAATTGTTTAAAAACTATTAATTTGTTTCCGCCAACTTCACGCATCGTTCTAGCACCTTCTTTTTCAAAAGCTTGATCCAGTGACAGGAATGAAGTAGGCACCAAGATCCCGAACAAAGCGAATTATTTAACTTCCTTTTTTCACTAAATTTTTTCGAATAAAAGAGCAACTTTTAGAATTGTGGACCTAATAAAGCCTTTCAGAAGAACGTGCGACATTTGACCAAATGTGATAATTTAGTGAACGACTATCTTTCAATGCTGTGCGAATAGCGGCGTTCACACTCAACAATTTGTACCGACGATTTGCTTGGCGACAAATTGGTGCTTAGCGTTCACATACAAAAGGTGTCGACAGACTTCGGTTTTGAGAGAAACTTCGAAGTTTTTTGCATATAATGGAGGTGCGCGCAGTGCTTTCTCTTTTACTTATCGATGAGATGATGAAAAATGAGGAAAGGACGAAGCGTGTTTGGCTGAAACTCTGGAAAGCAGAGAAATAGTTTCTCTTCCGTAATATTGTTTAGAAAATGAAATGAATAAATGAAAATACTCCCGATGATTTTAGCAATTAGTTGCGTATGCATGTATGAAGAGCTCTTGAAATAAGCCCATACATCAAAAGAAAGGCCACTATTTTAAGAGACGCTGCAACTCTAAGATTCTTGACAATAGTAAGAAGTGTTATATATTTACCACCCATATTGTTAAATCCGCAAAATCCAATCATTTAAGACTTTATTTTCGCATTGATCACTTTTCATTTCCCCATCATCTTGGAATTGTCCATACAAGAGACATCCACATTTGGTGTCATCTTTCATTGCACCGATTTGCAGTCTCTAAAGTCCCAATCAGAAATGAAAAAGTTTTGAGGTATTTTGTGTGACCCTGTGTGGAACGGCGAAAATTTTTCATGTTCCCTAGTCGCCAACAATTCTTGCACACTTGAAGTATGATAGAGATGCAAACAAAGAGAGGTATATCTTGCCCGCAAATATTTTTGATAACCATTTTTATATCGTTTTCTAAAGTCAATATTTCCTGAACAACTGTCAAAAATTCTTGAATAAGTGTCAAAAAGTCTTTCAAATTCGTCGATGGACTAGGGGTCAATCAGCTGTGAAGTTGGGCATCTCTATAATACTTCTGTTCACAACTCTCTCAATCTTCAAATGACTCTAAAATAAAGGCATGATCCTAGATTTGCAAAAGTATTGAATAATGTTTTTTTTTCTTGCCCACACTTTTCTATCACATTATGCTCGAAGAGAGACGTGGTCTCAACCAACAAGCTGCTTATTAAAGTACAGCACACAACATATGCGGTCAACCACATTTATGCAAATTTCAGAAAATGTTGATTTAGATTAAGATTCAAGACAGATCGACTTTGATTCGAACTCAGTATCAGCCACTCAACTAGCATCAATGCATTGATCAGCCATCTTTGAGAACAATTTCTCTACCAGCATTCCTTGCCGAATGGAGTGGAAGTCTGACAAATCAAACGCAAGACAGCCCTCTTCAATTTTACACAGACGAGGAGTAGAAGGGATATATGTGGCGTTTTCAAAAACCACCACAAAACACTTTTCGTGCAAGGCCCCAACTACTGTTGTGTCCAGAAAAAAAGTGAGCGATGATGAAATGACACTGTCAAGAACAATTTTCATCCAAATGGGCCAAAAGGGATATTTGTTCGGACAGACAGCCTGCAATCAAGTCGCTACACAATGTCTTTTTCCAAAATCACCGAACTGCATGTTGTCTCTTAATGAGACGGTTCAGCATTTCAATACACACCATATGTGGGTAGAGGGACACTGCGACATAGCGAGCGATTGCAAAACCTACGAACTGGCTAGGATTGCGACAACCTCTCCTCTCACACCAGGAGGGGAGCCCAGCACATTCTAAAGATCGATTAAATTAAAACAACCCTCCCCAAATACCCCTCACTCAATCTCCAAACAGTCCCTTTGTCTGCTCAGACTTAGAAAATCTGCACTCTCATCGGCGTCATAACAGTGTAATGTGCAATTCCAATACAACCTGCTAGGATGATGATTTCTGTAGAAGCTGGACGAAATGGATTAAGATCAGGTAAATACTGGTGAAATTATATTACACTTTGGGTGAGTCTGTTGCGTTATCCCAAAGGTTCGCAGTCGAAGACTCTTCGAGCCGGAGTTGAGTTGTCCATTCGCTCTATATTACCCGAGGACACCTGGCTAGGCTCATGTCGTTGTACAATACAGTTTTTTGGGTCCAGGGGTCCAGGGAGTAAACCACTCACGAGAGTTCTCCAGGCAACTCGATCCTCCGCCATCGACTCTAATTCATCAGGATGTATGCCCAAGCGTAACCAGGCGAGTTTTTGGACTCGGTCTAATCACCACGTCCTGGGTCTGCCAAGTGATCGACTAATTGATGGAATCGCATTCAAATCCCGCTTCGGAAGTGGTGATGATGGGGACGTTAATTCCACGTGACCAAACTTTTCCGTTCGAAGGAGCAACTGCTCAATTTTGAGTTCCTTACGCTTTGCCCTGTTTCTCACCATATTAGTAATTCCCACAACAGCACGACGAAATCTCATCTCAGCAGCTTGTATTCGTGATCTTATTCTTTCGATTATTTCCCAAATCTCATGATCATAGCTGAGAGGTGGAACAAATACTGAGTTCAAACCCCTAACTTGGCTCCCACACAAAGCTCGGCCTTCCTTATTACTGATCTTCCAAGCTGTTTCAAAATTGACCCAGTTTGACCAAGCCTACAGGAAAGCATTATCCTCCCATCACTCGTGAAAAAGACCCCGAGATACTTGTACTTCAATGTCCACTAAAAAATAGAGTCCATTACACAGACAATCGAGAAATGACCATAACCTCCGATTTGTCCACGTTAACCTTCATCCCAGCATCAGCACATACGGCCACGCGAGTGCGCGTTGGAGTTCGCTCTGGGAAGATGTGAGGCTAACTAAGTCATCTGCAAAAAGAAGATGACTTACCATCAACCCTCCCAATGTGGCACATTCATGGCCTCGGCTGCGCTGCAACATGCAGTCCATATATACTTGCACTTTTTTCGAAGTCCAACTGCCACGGTGAAAGGTTTTGACTTGGCACCGTTAACCCGAACACAGCTGCTACAGTTTGTGTACAGAGAGTGAATGGCTCTCAGGAGAGGACCATCAATCCCATACTCCTGTAGTACACTCGAGAGACTCGGTCATACGCCCCTGTAGTTTGAGCAATCTTTTTTGTCCCCCTTCTTGAAAAGTGGGGACAATCACCCCAGTTTGGCAATCGCCAGGTGTCTCACCACGTTCCCAGGCCACTTTAATGACACGAGAGAGCCATAAAATTCCCTCTTTACCCATTGCCTTAAGCATTTCTGGCCGGATTTCATCCACCTTCCAAAAGCCGTCAACGCAAACAGGAACAAAGATTGCAGTTGTTACATTTTAATTCGATTCCGCCGACGTCATTTCGGCCATCATGAGCTCTCTTGGATCTTGGACGTCAACGAGTAGGTACGTGTCGGTAACAATCTCTCCACGTTAACAATTAAATAATGGCTTGTAATTTATTATTCTGTATTTAAATCAATTAACAGAAATAAATATTAATTTTTCTTTTTGGAGTAAAGAAAGTGCTTTGCGCTTCCAGACAATGGCATCCTCATCCGCTTTATAGATTGTCCATTCCTCCGCACCGAACAACAGGGCTGGGATGGTCTTATATAAAGTCAGCTTGGTCCTTCGAGAGATGGCTCTATTACTAAATTGCCTCTTCAGCCCATAAAAACAACGGATAGCAAGAGTTACTCCGCGTTTGATCTCGCGGAGCCGACGTAGACGAAGTTCTTGACTACGTCGTGGCTATAGCTGCCCATTGTGACATTCTGGTGTCCAACAATTTGGAACAGACAATTTGAACCAACATTTTACAATAATGATAAGAGTCGCGCTACAGCCCGTAATGGACCTGGACCCAGTTCGTACATCAAACACTCGTGTTGTACTCGCTACTATTCGGTCACGTGTTGAGGACACATACGGCGACTCTCTGAGATCTTGTGCATTGTCCGCAGCTCGAGATGCGGCGCACTCTACGTGACGCCACATTGAGGCCAAAAAATTGATTCCAATAATTTGACATCAACTGTTTAGACTCGACCCCATTTCGAGCCAACAGTATGATTTCAACAATTTGTACAAAAAGGCTGTAAATTCTTTTCCGTTAGAGCATGTGACGAACAGATAATATTTACTTTTCCTTACGTCACGTGGATACATAGTGTTATATGTTTAATGACCCTCTTTAATGACTAAAGGGTCCTCAGTAAATGGATACATGTGCACCAAAGAGGCTAGCTACTGCATCGCATAAATTATGTCTTGAATAAATTTGTATCAGTTTCACTTCTTGCCACTTATTTAAGAGCTCTGTCTGTTCCAGCTAGGAAATGCACTGCACTTTAAAGCAGCGACAGTGGATAAACTAATATTCCACAACCCACGTCTCTGACTAATCCACTTTATACACTTATACACCCAGAGACACATGCCTCCAACTGTACTTGGAACAGACCCAACATATCCCACCCACAACAACCCCACTGTTTCATAAGCACAACAACGCATAACGCTGCATTCGCACGCCCCGGGGATAATACGCATGTATCCTCATACGTTGAACCTACTTAATTATTTTTGGCTAGCGGCTTACTCCCCCCCTCCCCTCATACAACAGACTGTCATGTAGTTCGTTCGCATCTTTGGTGCGCAGTAGCGGTGAGGCGTAGCGGCGACTAGGCGTACAATTAATTCAATTGCGGTGAAACCCATTTAGCCAGCCAAAGGCCTTTTCTAATGGACCCCCCACTCTGGTGTGGCGAGGTTCGCCTCCACAATTAGTACCTCGTCATTTGGGAACGTTTTAATTTCGCCGTCGCTGTCGTTGCCCCGTAACCTGTTATTTCTCATCCAGCGCGAGGCGGTGAATGAAAATAATTTCAGGCTTTTCGCACCGTCCACATGCCCGCGATGACAGCGTACGGAACGTCGTTCCAATCTCAACCATACCCAGAAATAATTCACTTGCCATTGCCTGTATCATCACTTCGCAGCCCGTTCATAATATTCCGGGCACCACCTCCTCCTCCAACTCGGATCGTGATGGCTAAACGCCATTCGCAGGCGGCTGATGGAATTGTGGGCAGGTGAAGGGCGAAAACGAAAAACGCGCTGATACCTTCTGCCTAATACTACCCTAATCCCGTACTTATCTTAGTACATACAACAGCCGTACACACATGACATTCGCTCAGGCTCCGGTCTGGCAGGTCCGGAATGGATCCTCCTGACTTGACACTTTGTTAAGAGATTCATGTGCGCTTCGGCCTCGGCACAGAGGCTTAAAAGCAAATACACGGGGATGGGAGTTTGAGTTTACTGCCTGTTATCCTTGATGGGAGCATACAAGTAAGTACACATACCTGATGGCGAATCTATGAAATGGTCCTTCGAAGAAGTTCTGGCAAATGTCCCCTTTACGAGCGGAGGTGTGGAAATGCTTGAAATTAGTTGCAGCTGTAGGCAAGTGATGCGTCATACATGAAGCAAGTGTGCGGATCCTTGAAAAAGATGCAATTTCCTGTGTGGCGATAGCGCCGGGCATGGAGAACTTGGGACTTGGCAACAAAGGAGGTGAATAATTGGGTTTTCCTATGTCTGTGCCTGTGCCCCAGTGATAACCACATATTTGTGTGCGTACATATGCGAAGTAAATCTGAACAAATATACTGCCCTCGCCTGGATGTTATATGTTTTCTCTTTCATCATGTCCTTATCAAAGGATATGGTCCTTTTATGCGAGGACAGGGGAGTGTTCACATATAAATTCGAGCAAATGGCTCTTTAACCAGTGATGTACCAAATAATTGAGTGGATTACGCACCTTCTGGATGGGTCTCTTATCGTTATTCCGAGAAGAAGTAACAGAGAGGTTTGTTTGGCTTTTGAGCTGAATGAATTTCTATCAATGCCTGACAGAATCCCTATGCCTGGTAGTTGGTAAGAAAAACACTAGCCACAGGATTGACCATAGTCGCTTGCCATGGATTTGATTGAAAGTTTCCGACTTGGGAGTCCCTAAGTGTGTTCGTGCTTGTCATGATTGTTTCCTTGTATTCTTGCAATTTAAATATGGAAATTGACTTTACTTTTCAGTTTTCTGCAACATGTTTTCTTTTCTGTACCTTCTGAAATGAAAGTTGATACTTGGTCTACTGTGGAACCGTTTGAAATTATAAACATACATTGAAAACCGAAACTCATTCATCTGTTACGAAGCAAACTTTGGATAAACAAAACATTTGTAGTCAACATGTGCCACCAATCTGGGGAACTGCCCATTTAGGCAGTCTTATTCAACCATGTTCCTTGTAAATTTGCTGAGTCGAATTTCTGCATTATTCATAGTTGGCATTAACTGTTTCAAAATGGATTCAATTCAACAAACTGAAAAAAGTTCTAAAAGTGATTTCTGGGTTACTGCTGCGGCTCACAGGGGATCCGGCAAAAAAAAAAACTCACTGAAACGCAACCCGGGCTATTGAAATTTCGTTACCATGCACTTAATGGTGAAGAGTGGTTAAAAATGGCTTAGAATGGTTACGTATACGCCACCGCATTGATATGTCGATGTGCCGAGTAACTGTAGCAAGTTTGAGGCGTTGCTGCTTCATGCATTCCGCCGACATGTCGTCTAGTGGAGCATAATTTAAGTTGCTTATCTAATGTCCCATTGCCACGATTTAGGAGGCCAGCCTTATATGCGGCCGCTTCACGGGAGCTGACGAGGTGGTTAGGCCAAGTCCAAAAACTCGACTGGTATCTAATGTCTCCATTATCACGATTTAGGAGGCCAGCCTTATATGCGGCCGCTTCACGGGAGCTGACGAGGTGGTTAGGCCAAGTCCAAAAACTCGTCTTCGTCTGGTTGTACTTGGGTACACTGTGTTTCTTGAATTTGTACGTGAACATGAGACTGCACGTCACAACTGCCACATGGTGAGTTACAATTTGTGAGGTTTTCGTATTCTGATTAAACCTCATCACAAAAACTGTGATCATTTGATGAGCACATCACAAAGAAAAAACGAGAAGAGAGAGGCAATAAATGTTGGAATTAAAAGCTAAACAAGATCGTAGATAATTTTTCTGATCACACCTGGCTTTTAAAATGATCATCTCTCCCTGATCTTGTTGCCCACATGAGCATCTTGAATAAGAGCAGCCAAGGGAGAGAAGTAAGCATTGTGACTGCAAAGGACAAAATCAGAGTCTTTACAAACATTATTTTCAAAAGACCCTCAAAGGTATTTCATCAGATGAATCGATTTCAATATGCCTTCATATTCATCTCACGGTACAGTGTGTGCATAATTTAGAGAAGAACCTATTAAATTGCTTTCCAGAACTGGATTCTGAAAGTGCAAATGGGCAAAGATGCAAAACCATTTTTGATAAACATGGATGCAAATGTTGTTTAGTTGCAGATGGCATGCTGCTAATGGAATGCAATTTAAATACTATTGATCATTTATGGAGAGAGAGCAGAGGAGAGTATCCTAAGGTTGTTACTGCCTAGCTGTATTGCATTAAAGCTAAGAAGAAAACAGTGGAAAATAATTTAATCGTAAACGTGTCAAAGAGTAATCCAAGATTTCTTATTAAAAAATAAACTGGCACATGTGTCGCACTAAAAAATATTGTTTTAGGACTTTCGTTTGTTAATCTTACCGGTGACCGCGACCCCTCAAGGAACTCTTGGCGACACCCTCTAGGGTCGCGGCTCACAATTTGAAAAACACTGTCCTAGGAAAACATCCTTTTACCTCGCTTGGACCGAAGCTTGGTATGAACTTACAACCAATGTACCTAAAAAAACAGATAATGAAGCAGCACGCATATTTTATAGATTATTCCCACTAATTGAAACCTATTTAATTAAAGTTGAAAAAGGCAAAATATGGGCCCATTACTAAACTCAGGTGTAAGGTCCTATTTCAAGTGCCCCCAATCAGTTACAATTTAATTTTGAATAAAGTTCAAAATATTTTTAACTTACAAAATTTTCTACCATTCAAATCTTCACACTTGCTTATTCCTCCAACCAACGACCAGTAGAAGTCCTGACGATGATTTAACACTGCTTTCCATTATTCACCATCCCTGACCGTTATATCTACTCTCCAACACGAAAATGTGCCATCGATGCAGACATGTCCTTCAATAATGCTAAGAAAAAACTCTGCTGACTTCTGATATCCTGAATTCATGCTACGATTTTTTGAAGTTTTAACTCAAATAATTTGAACAACTTAAAGTGAGGGCATCATGGTATTTTCGCTAAGGGATTGTTTGTGGAGTGCGCTTAGAGAATAGTTTCTGAACCTTTGAGCCTGTGCGGACCCTCCAGTAACGAATTTATCTCTGAAATTAAACACACGCAAGCAAAAATGTTAAATTGTTAAGTCAAACCATATTATTTTTATAAAAATATATTTTATTTAGATGTATATATATATAATAAGTAAAATAATATATGTGCGGGCTGGTGTTGTTTTTTAGCTACCAAGTTATATATGTTCGGGGCAAACGAAATGAACTGAATTCTTAACTCAGTTTCTGCGTCTAATTTATTTCTATATTTATTTTTCGTCTAGAGAAGAGTTGAAAAGGCTTTTTCACATAAATATAATGCAGAAAAAGGAATTTACCACTTTAATAGCCCTTTCGTATATAAGAGGATATAGCTTTCTAGTACTTAACCATAACTCATAAAGATTAGTGGTTTTAAGTTCAACTTGTAAATCTGAATCACAAGAAATATCAATAAGCTGGTTTTCCTCCACAGCTAATAAGTGGCTTACTTCACTCAAGTCAGTTCAAAATGGATTTTTAATCCATAATTTGCTGTTATCAGGAATTGGAAAGTATTCTCGAAAACTCTTTTTCAATTCCGCGAAATATTTGACTAAAGTTGGAAAAACTGAATCCGGTAAAATATCGTAAATTCAGTTGAAACGGTGAAAAATCCTTCCTGTCAAATCGTGCTTGCCACATACCCATTTTGTTAAACTTTCATTCGATTTTTTCTTTAGTTTGGAATACAGTGACCGTCTTTGTGTGTCATTTAAATATTCCAAAGCATCACATAAATGTACAACTAGTGTGGACCACGAAAAATCATTAAAATGGTAAATTACATTCTTTAAAAAAAACTATTCTTATTTCATGGCGTAGCTCGAAAAATCGTTTAAGAAATTTTTCCTCGGAATAGCCAACGAACTTCTGTATGGAGTAAAAGCTGACTATGGATGCCGCCCATATCATTTCATATTTAATTAAAGATTCTGCGTTATTGATTTTTACAACTTCAATTCTGCTGGTATTATTTTTACCACCAATGCCTCACGATGTATGTGCAGTGTTGCCATTAAGCCTTAGAGTATTTAGATCTGTAGTGTCGTTTATTTTCCATTTGAAGTGCAGCAACAATTTGCTAAGTAGATGTGGCTTGAGAATGCCCTTAATCCAAACTAAAGCCATTCTGCCACCAATTGGATTCTTCTACAGTTTTGTGTGTCGCTACAGTCCGGGGTGGATTAGATTCGTAACTAACAGCCCCTTGTAGCTAACACGATCTTTCCTTTTTTTGACTGCCTTTACTGTCGCACACCAAGTTTGTTGATAGAGATGGTGTAAAATATTTTATCAAACATCATCGCACGTCTAAGTCGTTCATGTGGACACCTAGTGCAGTGATCTATGATTACACCCGTCATAACTGCCATAGAAACCATCAATTATTTTCTGTTTATGGACAGTGACTTGTTAAAACTCCTGGCATATATTCTAGGCTAGATCCTCCTGTGCGGTACAACTACTTATCAGCCCTACGATCCAAGGCGGTTCTGAGCCTGAGTTTTAGCTGCCTCCTATCGTAGACAGTCCTGGACACACAGCTCCCAGTCATGAGGATAAAAACGCCGAAGATTCGGTCTACGAAGGTCCGGATTCGAAGACACTCTTAGCTGCTCTCGATGGGAGCAAGTCAGAGCAGTCGATGGATTTTTGCATTCCGTACTGCTTACACATCTTGGTACATTTCGAAAAGTTCTCGGTTACACCTCTATCCACCTTCCGGCCAGACCGTAAAGTTCGCGGTTACGCCTTCCTCCCAGGCATCACCATATGTCCGTGTATATATTGACTTATTAATTTGTCCTTTACACATTGCCCTCTGCTTGCAAAGTATTACAATAGACAAAAAGACTTGTGGTGGGACTAGTTTTTTTTTTTTTTCTGGTGGCCGTGATGGAGTGAATACCTTCGACTTCGATTCGCGACACAAAAGTTGTCATAATTCACCGCTCCACATCTCTCTCTCTCTCCCTCTCTCTTTCTCTCTCTCTCTCTCTCTCTCTCTCTCTCTCTTAGCTGCTCTCGATGGGAGCAAGTCAGAGCAGTCGATGGATTTTTGCATTCCGTACTGCTTGCACATCTTGGTACATTTCGAAAAGTTCTCGGTTACACCTCTATCCACCTTCCGGCCAGACCGTAAAGTTCGCGGTTACGCCTTCCTCCCAGGCATCACCATATGTCCATGTATATATTGACTTATTAATTTGTCCTTTACACATTGCCCTCTGCTTGCAAAATATTACAATAGACAAAAAGACTTGTGGTGGGACTAGTTTTTTTTTTCTGGTGGCCGACTTCGATTCGCGACACAAAAGTTGTCATAATTCATCGCTCCACATCTCTCTCTCTCTCTCTCTCTCTCTCTCTCTCTCTTTCTCTCTTTCTTTCTCTCTCTCTCTCTTTCTCTCTCTCGAAATGAAACTGCAGGCTTGGCACGTAACATTTTCAAAGTGTGGTAGATTCAGAAGAAAGACAGTGGTAAGAAAAGGGGGCGGTAGATCTGCTTTTCTTTTCTAAATAATAAGAAATTTCACATACTACGTTGACGCATCTTAAATGAGATGAAACAATTCATCATTATCCTTTGTGTTAAAATTTTTGTAACACTGTCGTCGTTTATACCACTTCTTTGTAATTTTGTGCATTTTTGTATGCTGTGAGGGAGGTTAAGAAACAAGACCCAAAAATAAATGACAAAAAGAGGATGGAAGAGGATAAAGACGATGAGTCCCAACACTGACTGTAGGTCGTCTCCACAATGGCAAAGAGAACAATGGCTGACACAAAGCGAGTGGTTTTGGTTGAGTGGCCCAGCACATTGGACCGTGACGCTTCTTTAGAGAAGGCTCTGCTACTTCACCGAATCCACGAAGGGGATGGAATCTCTAGCTTTTGAAGGATTTCCAAGTGTTGGAATTAAATGTACCGCCGTGTGCCGTATAGTAGTACTTGCTGCCATTTAGAGACCTAATAGAAGTTTTCTGTGTATCGCCTTCACGTTATTTCGTGTGTAAGCGTCAAAATTCATAAATAACTGTCAAAAAACTTCTCAAATGCGTCGATGGGCTAGGGGGCAATCAGCTGTGAAGTTGGCCATCGCTACCGTACTTCATTTCTGGTTTGAATCACGTCGGACGCACCATTTTCAAACACGTCTTATGAACTTGCACTAAATACAATGAAATGATTTAATTCGTGAAACAACATCATTGTTCGAGATGGAACTCCTAAATCATCAAGTGCATCGGAACACGGATTTTAATTCAATCCTCGATTACTTCACGATAAACTTCGTTGTTTTGCTAAATTGTTTGATTGAGCGCAAACTGTGTAAAAATGGCAACCACAACTAAACATCCGGAGCACATGCGCCCTCAGCACATGCAGCACTTTACGATGTTGATGCCAGAATTGTATGTACTCCTCTAATAAATAACAATAAATTATTCTGTTTATTTCGAATAAAAGAAACGTTACAAAACATAATTAACATGTCAAATGTCGTATGTTGGAAAGAGCTTGGAATATATATTTACCTAAGGATTATATTCGTCGACTAAACTTTTTCGGTAACAAAACGCATGAAAAATGCCTTTGTGTAGGACTTCCTAATAACTATCAAAATATCCGTTGAAGACTTCGTGTTCCTCTAAAAACGACTTTCCAAGAAACTTAGCACGTATGGATCTTAAAATCGGATACCTCTCACTACAGGGGAAAATCGTCTCATCATCATTTTCTGACCCGCATGCTCCACGTGGGGGTAAACCACGCACGAGAGATCTCCAGGCAACTCTGTCGTCCGCCATCGACTCTAACTTATCAGGAGTTATGCCCACGCATAACCAGGCGAGTTTTTAGACTTTGTCCAACCATCTCGTCCTGGGTCTGCCAAGCGGTCGCCATTCAATGCCCGTCTCGGAAGTCGTGAAGGGGACATACGTGCCGCGTGACCAAACCAACGAAGCATAGCCCTCTCCGTTCGAAGAAGCAGCTCATCAATGTTGAGTTCCTCTCGCACTGCCGTGGTTCCACCCTATCCTGGCGAGTAATTCCCACAACAATCTCATCTCAGCAGCTGCTATTCGCGATCTTATTATTTCGGTCATTACCCAATTTCATGACCATAGATGAGAGTTGGAAAAAATACTGAGTTGAAAACTTGGCTTTGTCACCAAGCTCGGCCTTCTTGATGACAGATCTTCCAAACTGGTTCAAAAATTAACCAGCTTGACCAGTCCTCTGGAACAGCTCACCATTACTCCTTCCATCACTCGTGAAAAAGACCCCGAGATACTTAAACTTCTCCTCCTGCTTCAATGGAGGTGGTGCTTCTCTACTAACCTGTAGAGTGCATTGAACAGGCGTTCTGGAGATGACCATAACCTCCGATTTGTCCACGTTGACCTCCATTCCAGCACCAGCGCACAAGGCCTCAAACCTATCGTCTCTTCTTCATTTAAATTGCAAAGGATGCTAGTCTTATTGTCCCCTTAAAAGCGGTTCGAATTATGCCCTATTAATACTGCACGCGCTTTTAATGCCCACATTATTAATCTTCATTCGAATTAGTCGTTGAAGTAAGACTATCCAAGGATTCTGTAAACACCATGAGAGCTTTTCTGCGCCTCCCGATGGTTCCTTTATATTTGCTATTTCGAAGATTTTCAAACGTTATCAACAATTTTTCACATAGTCCATCCTACATCAGCACATCCTACCTCATTGCTGTCTCCGTACCTACACCAGTTTGAGAACCAGTAGATTTTCTTCTCTAAAATAAATTTAGCTAGAATGTAGGGCAATCGACTGACTTCATATCTAAATAGGATTCTACGTATGTACACCATGTGTAGTTTAAGTGTGTACAGATGCATGTCAGGAACACCTGATTCTAGGCTTATTAGGGGGAGTGTGAACGCGAATGAAATCAGTCAAACCAAGCCTTCTTTTTATAAAATACTTTTGAACTTTATCCTCGGCGTTGAAGTACGAAACCCCTATACTTGAGCTGCATAGCTGCATATTGCTCTAGCCACAGCCGAAGACTTCACGTCTTTCTTGAAAATGTTCCTAGTGATGTTTAATCTATTTTTGGCCTAGACTTCTCTTTCTTTGAGGTGCTCCATCATCGAAAATGTCGGCGACATTATAACTCCCAATTATTTACAATGTTAAACAATTTCTATTTCAGTGCCCTCGTAGAACCATTTTTTTATTTTTTGCTCATTTTTCCCTTCCTCGACTCTGGTTACGAAACTCTAGGTCTTGCAGTATTCTTCTAATTTTTTTATAATTTGTTGTAGCGCCTTCATATCTTCAGACAGTAATACGTCTAGAACATCGCATATGAGTAGACCACCACCCAAGTAGTCATGCAAGTCATTAAGCAAAAGCGCAAATAACAGCTGGCGTTTGACTCTTTTGTCGTCTCAAAGCGCTCCGAAAAAATACCTTCCGTCCCACACTGCAGCAGATGTATTTGTGTAAAGACTTTTCAGCAATTTCAAAAACTTCGTCGAAACTCCCATGCACCTATACTACTTGACGAATAAAGCCCTACGGTCGATTCCGTCAAAAGCAGCCTTGATGTCAACAAAAAGTCATACACCTTCTTCTTCTCGTTACTTCTAGTTTTGATTATGCTTGTTAGACTGCAAATGGAGTAGTGCTCTCGGAATGTGCGCCACTGTTTCCATACATCACCAGTTAAGTAGCAACCCTCGTATAAAATGCGACTAAAAACCAACCGCCAATAGATGACATTTGTTGCGACTATTTTTAGAGCTTTGCAGTACCCTGCGTGGCCTTGGCGGACAAAATGTCACGAAAACACTAACGTTCAAGAATTCATGTTTGATTATCGTGAACACAGACCACGGGGCGTATGTTCATGCGCTAGATGCATTTTATCGATTACTGTGAACTGTAGACATCAGAGTTTCCACCAAGCTGAGCGGAAATGCGTTAGATGCGGTTGATTGCAAAGCTGTAATTAAAAACCAAGAAACATCGCTTTGAAGGAAAGAGAGAGAAAAGTTCGCGTATAATGAAGTTCATCTGCTCGGATGCAATTAAAGTTTTGCAATTACATGACCAATCACTCACCATCCCCAAACAACCTCATCCTCATCACACCCCAAATAATTAAAGTTCCATCCCATTGATCATCCCGAATATGGCCATAAATGTCCTTGGATCTCGCTCGCCCTCTCCTCCCAAGACTGAAGCAAAAAAAAAGTATAACAAAATTCACATAATCGTACATCATCCTTTTCATCCCATTTATGTCCAAGACAGTTGCTCAACTGAACGCTGCCCCATTAATCTCCCGAGCTCATCCGAAAACCTGCCACAAAAAAAGGCAGCAAATGCTGAAGCTCATTGCACGATTGAATGCGGACAGCGGACACAGGGTTGCGTTCGCTGACCACTGCCGCCATAGAAACCATCAAAAACCATCAGCCACCATCAGAGAGCATCACAAAACAAAAATTAAATCACCAGTGAAGGTGAAACTTAAGCCATGAGTAATGTCTATCATAAATAAGTTCCGGTGGCCGTTCGTATCTGGGAGATTGAAGCTTAATCTCAAGCCACTACTCATGTAGCCTGCAGCCATTATTATCAATACTCCTTGTGTCTGCGCACCCACAGCCCAGGTGCCGAGGAGCCCAGGAGCCCCCTGATTTCCGATTTCCAATTTATTACAATATCAATCACAATTTATAAATCGACGGATAAATAATTTGGCCGGGACCGAGGGCGACGACGGCATTAATCGATTTCCGCAGTTTTTCTCTCGATCGCAAGATGACGGCGAGCGAACGAACAAATTCCCACTCTCAGCCAACCGAACGACGAGAAGGGAGTGTGGGAAATAACAAATTATCCCGCCCACCGTAGCGACAAATGCAATTTGTCTGAGGTGCAAGGATGTGGAATTATTTTGTAATGAGGGTGGCATAAGCGGAATCCCACTGCAGACGACTACAAAGCGTCCAAAACGACATCGAAGACGAAGACGACGACGACAGCGACGATGTCGACTAAGAAGATGAAAACGATGACGACAATTCGCCGGGATACAATTTGGCTGTGGCAAAACTTGTGCCATTATTATGTTGTCAACTGCAGATGCATGCGGCAGGCGTTCGAGGCAAAACGGATATTTAATGGGTTTTGAAGAGGCAACAAAGTCGGGCTGAGGTTGAGACTTGGAGGGCGGAAAAAATACAAGCCCAATGGAGGATACAATTTTTCCAATACACTCGGCGCTCGGGGCCGTTCGCAAAAGCTTGAGTGAATTTGACACTTGAGGAATTTATGACGGTTCAAATGGGACGGGGAGCTTTCAGTTCAGTTCAGGAGAAAAAAAAATACAAAATACACGAAGACATCGAAAAAATCCCCTTTGTTGTTGGGAGCATTATTGTGCGGAGAACGCGAATTACCAATGAAGAGTCATTATTATCATGGCCGATACACCAGTTCGTTGCATTTTCTATTTTTCTCTTCGCGGTTGATAGAAACGTTTGGGTTCGTGAAGAGGTTCACAGTGACTGATTGATAGCCCTGCAACGTCGCTCCGTCTTCTACACTCCACAAAGACAGTTTTCATGACTTCGCGATGATGAATAGGTGTCACTGGGTATCGAAGTGGGTTATCTCTCTGACTCGTTGAAGCAATCAAACTCGCAGTGCAGCGACTGTGCTCATCCAGCTGTGACAGATCTTAACACTGGCATGCTAATTCTGATTAAGCCGGCACTAATATGGCTAAGGAAACGTATACATTCAGTGGAATTACAAAAATGCACTACAAAAGACTTACAATCTTCCATGAGGGAAGTGGTACATCATTTGATTTAATTTCAATCCTTCGATAGTACGACTGGGTGGCGCAGTTGGTAAGTGCATGTCATTAGAGGGGACCCCGGTACGAATCCCAGAGAAAGCAAAGTCAAAAAATGCTTTTATCGGGTTTTCAAATCTGGTCCAGTCACCATTTGCCGGTCAAATTAACGGCAATATCACAGGAGGTGTCGATCAGTGGTAGTAGTCTGACCTGGGGTTGCTGCCTGGCAGTGCAATGGTCACAGTCTTTATGACTGAGTGCTGAAGTGTTATGTCTGAGTGTTTAAAGCTCTAACAAAAAATAAGAAAAACCTTCGGTACAATATATCTATCCTGGTCGCGGTGTCATTGCCTTCACGGCATGGCTTGAACAAGAGGAAAAAGGACATCTCTCAGTGTCGTAAGACCCTTTTGAGGTAAAAACTAAACGGAACATTGCTGATGGTCTATATATAGATATTTGTTCACTAAACCAAAAATGGGCATTAACGCTCTTGAATTTTCCGTCACATACTCGGAATTTTGGCAACAAATTTCAATCATGCGTAAACGTAAGATGATGAAAATGTTGTTCTTACTGAATGTGTTGACCTTGACAAGTCAGTTGCCAAGTCCCAATTGGAAATCTCTTTACCGTCGATGCCACATTGAACTTGAGCCGTAACACACCTTCTTTGACCATCATTATCTCCGTCAGACGTTAGACTCTAAGAACCGAGAAAGTCACAGGAACATACTAATATTTCGATCAATTGAGAACACATCTGTCCATGTCCCCTCAAAAGATTTGGATTAGCCTCTGGAGACTTGACGATGAGTGACTGAATGCTAGACTTTCTGGCGGATTTGGAAGGAATGTAAGCCATCATTAGCTTGTCACACATGTCCACCGGAGGGAGGTGAAAGGTATGGTAACACTGTTTTCTGTGACAGCTGATTTGGCAGTTGTTGTGAGGTTTGTTTGATTCACCAATTCATAAAGAGTAGACTCAATCCGGAGCAAGGCAACAAGTTGTTCAAATTTATTTGGAAAATCATAGTTCAATTCGAGAAACATGAAATCCAGAAAAAGTCGTACACTTAGTTTGTCTTCAAAAATGATGATAGGCAAAATCGGCTGTACAAAGTTATGGTTGCAAACTTGTTCATTCCACCTTTGGAAATGGAAAGCAACGCTAGACCCGTTGTTGTCGGAATGCAGTTTGATGCTATCCGATGAGTATTTGAAAATTGACTTAATAGACCGGACGGTCTTCTGTTTTGGCTGGCCTCAGCCAACATACTTCTCCATTCAGCACGCCATTGTGCTAATTTCTTAGAGTTACGCACGAAGTTGCTTTCCAGCTGTGTATGCCTAGGGTGGTCTTCTTTACCGCGTTGTCCCTCATCTGCGATTCGAACTTTCGTTGGACAAGATCCATGGTACAGTTCGACGTTTCAGTCTTCCTCTCCACACACCATCAACATATACGCGATCAAAAATTGTTCGAGATCCTCCGCTTTAATCCATCCATTAGGCCTTATATCTTGGTCTTCTTTCGAGCGAAGGTTTTATTATCAATTCCCTTTAAAGCCCAAACACACAGCGATTGAAAAGAGTGATCCTTCGTTTTATCTCCTCGATGGTGTCATGAAAGTTCTGCGTGCGATCTTTGGTCCTGTTTGTATTGATGGCGTCAGGAGAAGGAGATTCAACCACGAACTGTACGGGCTGTACAGCGGCATGCACCTAGTTAAGCGTCTTCGGATCCAACGCTTAAGATGGCTAGGTCACGTAGAGCGGATTGACACCACAGCTCCGGCCCGAAGAGTCTTCGATTCCGAGCCTTTGGGACAACACATAAGACGGCGTCCTAGAACGAGATGGCGCACACAAATGGAGAAGGAACTCTACCAACTTGGTGTGCACAACTGGAGGCAGCTGGCGAATGATCGTGCTGGCTGCAGAGGCTTGTTGGTTGAGGCCCAGGTCCACCCCGGACTGTAGCGCAAGACAAAGAAGAAGAAGAAGGTGTCATTCTCACTTCAAAACCGAGATAGGCAAATTCCACCTACACTACGCGGAGGTTATAGCTGCCAATTTTTATCCACCACGTTGCGGACAGCCGCGGGTTTGATTGTCCGTTATTTAGGGGTGTCCGTTCTGGAGGGGTAAACCCAAATTGTTTATGGAAATTGACACAAAAAATTTACTTATACTTTTTGTTTTAAGTGGAGCTGCTTTCGCATTTATTTTCTAGTCTCTCAATTTTATAAATAAACTGAACCAGAAATGAAATACTATAGAGACGGCCAAGTTCACACCTGATTGTGGCGTTTCCCATCGACTACTGAGATTGGCGACGATTGAGGGGCTTTTTGACGAAATAATGTGAATGCCGTTCTCTGATTAGCCAATTTTGCATTGGAAATCGATATAAACAACAGTTGTTTAACATTTTATCAGGCCAGAGAGGTAGAAGTTGTAATACTTTACTTTACTTCTGAACTGAACATCGTAACACTCAAATAGTGTCAATTCAGTTTCGAAACACATACAAGACGATAGTTCACTCAACTTTTTGAAATGTAGAAACACAATAAGTTTGTATAAACAGACTGCTTGCCTCAACAAACGCGAGGCGTTTCGAAATGTGTTCTTGCGTACAGACACGAGGTCTCTATTTGTGGTACAACAGCTCAAGGTTTGAAATTCGTATTCGTGTCCCGGAGTAGTCCGCTGTAAAGATGTTGAAATACACGAATAGCCCTATCTTCATGCCGTGGGTGCCGTAAACAATGATCATTTGAATTAAAGCCATAAAGGCGTTAATTCTTATTTAAGTTAGAATTTACGGAATAATTCAATTATAGCCTCATTTCACTTTAAATGAGAACTATCGCCATATGGTGTTAATTCACATTCCAATGGGAACTAATCGCATACAATTAATCCAGCGCCAGGCGACTGACTGGCAGTTGTTGCCATATTCTTAGAGGAGCGACGAAGTCGCGTGAGCGTTAAAATCCCGTCCGCATCGTACTTTAAATACACCAGACTTTCTTACATGCTAAATTTCAAATTAGCCAAATTGGAAATTGGGAGTGATTTCCAGATTTAAATCGACATAAAGCCAAATTTATCATTTTTTGGCTTTATTTCGTTGGGTATATATTTTATGCACGCAAGTTTTGGTTGCCTATGAATAATCTGAATAAAAACAAACTTTGCCTGCACAGAACCCCGCACCTACTTAAAATCCTATAGTGACCCAGGGGATTATAGGGTATTATGGATTTGTTTCAAACGGCCTTTCTTCACGGCACCATGCCGGTGTACGTACAGTGAAGCATCGATAAAGGCATATACTTTATCTTACCCCCATTCAACGCAAGAAAGACCCAGTAACAGCCAGCTGTGTGTGTTTTTCTGATGAATGCCATCGACATATGCGAGCAGTTGTATAGATTTGTTTAATATCGTTCCTCTTGCGTTGACTTTTAAGCTACGAACGATAGTTTTTGAGAATGATTTAAAAAAAATGCATGACAGTGGGCTGGCTTATTCAAATCCTTTTTTGAAGTCAGAAGTCTCAGTATAGTCTTTACTGCCCTTGTAGGAGCATCGGCCATTCTTCATCGCCATTCTGCGAAGATGGGCAAGGTTTTCTGTGTTTCATTTTAATTTGAAATTCTCCGCCTCTAGAAAACACACCATTTATTTAAGCACAAGGCTACAATTCTTATCCGCGACGGTCTTCGTATGGGCGACATAAGGAGGCATTCCCTATGTTTGAATGTAACCTCAATTGACCCAGACTTGTGTATCTCTTCCACTTTATACCACTTCCGGTTAACACATGCGGTCTGCAGCCTGCAACCACAACCATGTCGACTTGAATTTCACTATTCTACGAAACTACTGCCCGGTAGCATTGACACCTCAGCAACCCACTCCAAACTGTAACAACTCCTCTGAATGTCCTTGCACATTTAAAAACAATTCACAAATCCACAAAGAGTAATGGCTGCTAGGTATGAATACAAATCGATTCGTGAACCGAACGAAACCGTAGCACCACACACGACCGCCGCCACATGACTTTTTCCTGCATCTCTATCAATCACGTGGAAACTCAGCTAATCATGAACCCGTCTACATGTTACCAAACACGAAAGTAAAACCTCCCTGCGCCAACGAACACCTCATTTCTTCTCGTTTCAGTGATTCAACACAATTTCCAGTTGCTCAGTGCATCCTTTAAAATTCAATTACCTCCGACCATGAGCAATCTTTCAATTTCACAATGCTGCCGTGTCATGAAATAACAATTCCCGACCGCCACATTCATCTTCTGGTGCGCATCTGGCCATTCACACAGCCCCGCTGTGCATACCTTCGCCCGTGCAGTGCTACAGTCATGTGTGAATTATTAACACAATGCACTATCGCATGCATTAAAGCCATACCTCATGTTCCACACATCCGATAAATTTTCCATTTAACTCGCAAAAGGACGACAGCGTTTTCAATTTCCTCACTTGAACCAGACCCAGCCGAACCGTACCCTCTAAGGAGCAGGACCGAAACGTGAGCTTAAGTTGCGGCGGGGACGAATGTGCATGCCTTCAATATGCTGTGTGTTCTTCCTCAAGGGTTAACCTAAAAATCTCGTTAATGCAAGGAAAATACTTCCAAAGTTACACCTATAACGCCATTCTGCTGAGGTTCGTCTTAATGTGTCCATTAAATCGCTTTGATTACTTCCTGTTATAAATTACACAATCATCCTTTGGGCGTATGGCAAGACAAGGCGAGGTGTGCACACAATGGCATCCGCATGCAGCATCTGTACAAGTGCATGGGGCCTGCTATTCCTAACCTCAAAATGAAGAGCAGCATTGGCGCATCAAGGATCGCTGTCTACCTTCGGCTGCGAGCTCAATTTCTCGTGTTGATACTGCCAACACGAACAGCTGCTGAATGATTTAACAAAAGGATACCAAATTTTGCTGATGTTTTATTTGATCGCACCCACACATGTAGTCCCACAGGGCGGCGGAGGGGTGGATGGCGATGGGTATCTGTTAGTTGTTTGCTTGTACACCTTATACGAGAATTGATGTTAGGCAATTCCGGAGTTAATCTGTGAGATTGCCGCTCGTATTCAAGCAATTTTATGTGTACACAACAAAACTGGAGTGAAAGGATATTTATTGGTATCCATTTAAATCTCTTTCGCCGGCGAGTGCACGAGTATGTGAGGTAATTTGATAAGAACTCCTTGTCTCCTTGCTATCACAGCCAGATGTGGGTAAGTGTGTATGTGTGTCTATCTGAGGGGAGGAGGCAGTTGAGACATTTATCCTTTCCTCACCTCACCACTGCCTGTGTTTTGTGCCCGAGGTTGAGGGATGCGACGGACATATATACACACCAGCTGGTAATGTTGGCTGGCCAAACATCCTCTTCTCCTCGATTTATTTAATTGTGTGCTAAATGAAACGGAAACACTGACATAGTGCTTTCATTGTTTCAATGTTTCGTGTTGTGGGTGTAAGAGGGGGGTGGGCGAAGGGCGGGCGTTGTACCTACCCTACCACCGGAGTTGGAGAGTGGAGTAGGGTGATCTGATTTTATGTCAACACCTTTGTCAGTGATTTATTTTGTTTCCCCCTTTTTGTGTCCCTTATGCTGAGAGATAATAGGATTTAATGAGTTTTCCATTCTGAGGAGGCTTACTGATGGCGTAGGTATTTCCCAGTGAAACTCTCCTGACTGAGATGCTGACAAAGGTATTGCCTTGAAGGTCGATTCGAGACAAAGGGCAGGCATTTGTCTTGAATTTCATATCGAGTTTGCAATCCCAATCAAATAGATGTGAACGACGTCTTGTTGTCTTGTCTGTGTCCTTAGGGTTGGCAATTCGAGTTGGAACGGTGGACAATTGGCTTTGTTAGATGTTCACTCTGTGTGTGAGTTGAATGCAAACCTTCTGAGTCGATTGAAGTCAGAAAAAGGAAATCTTTTTTACACGTCTCTATTAAAAAGCTGAGGTCTAAAGCAACTGACTACCAAACAATGCCTGCCAGGTTCCACTTAAAGTAAACTTACAACGCCTTTCGTGCCTACATAATATGGTACACACAATCAATCAGACGACATGCAGGCATCCACTAAGAGGTGGCATTTTGAACAGATTGTCGTTGGTGAACTGTCAAGATGATTTAAATCATTGCTATGACGTTTGATAAAAATATTGAGTTGTTTTAAAAAATTGCATTTAAAATCGATCTATATATATAAATTGAGCCTTAAGTGTTTGTCGCCGATTCACTCCCTAAGGCATTCACCGATTTCAACCAAACTTTCACAGGTCTTTGGTATTGGTCTGTATATGGTTTGTGTGAAGTGTGGTTAAAATCGTGAAACGTATGTGTGTGTTGTGCGTGCATGAAAAAAAACTCATGGCTTAGGGTTTTTTCCACACAATAGCCGTGTTTTTTTTTTTTTTTTTGCGTCAGTGTATGTATAGATATGCCACAAGTCTTCAAAAAGCGATTCGCAGTTGCTTTGATTTTTAGTGTGTCAAGAGACAGTCAAACAAATTCATATTCCTACCGTAGGAAAAAAAAACTCTTTTTCGATTTATGCAAGAACCACTTTGACTTCCAGTTTCATTTGTTTGTATCTAGTCTGGTGGTTGGTAAAGATCTGGTCATGATGTATTGTCAAACACAAAAAAAACGCAATCCTTCAACAAAAACAGAACAACAACAAAAACAACTAACGGACAACAAGTAACTTTTTTCGAGAAATTTAACAAATCTCAACATGTTTCATATCCGTTATTTTTATCTACATGTTTCAGCCTATTTGACATGGATTGGACAAGTTTATTGGTAGTTTTAACCGAAATCGTTTCCCATTCCTGCACCTTCTCATTTAGATCTGTTGCAATTCTAATTGTTAATTTTCTTAATTGCTGGAAGATGAGGTTAATATCCGGTGACTGGGGTGGAGTTTCCATCACTTAAGGACAATTTTAAAGGAGCCACATCCGGGTATTATAGGCTTTATGCCTTGAGTCATTGTGCAGACCTAATTTTCGTGCGCTTTCTGCCAAATTTAGCTTGAAAATATCAATTTCCTGTAGTCCATTATCTCGACTATAATAATAATGCCCTGCTGTTTTCAAGGAAAATCATTCCAATTTAATAGCAAAATCGGAGTTAATTGCTAAATATGCAATGTTTAATCGACAATAGGAATAATCGAGAGGATTGTGTTGTTTTCTATACAAGTAAGCGACCAGGAAGATGCGTGTCTTATGTCTCAGAATATCTCAGACTTGAATGAAACTTAACTAAACTGCATTTTGGAACAGACCATTGGAAATGTGTTCGACGAAGTACTGTTTATTAATACAACTCCCCAACTTTAAGAAAGGGCTCTGCGACAACTTAAGTAAAAGCATTTCATTAAAACACCTCATTTTCAACCAATTCACTGGGCTTTTCTTTTAAACTACTCAGAAAAACAATGAAAAGGACATTGGCACTCTCACTCTGACATATACTTCCGTGTACAGCTTTCATTAACGAATCTTTTAATATAAATACACACTATCTTTGTACGCTTTCTTGGCCAAAAGTTACAACATAGAATAATTGCATTCTATTGCGAACACGATCAGTGGAGACCATTGTCATTATCGATCTTCCAGCGGAGATTTTTTCGGCTTAAAAGCAACCGCAAAAAAATTAGCTTGACGCGTTTTGCGTATTTTCACATGGATTGACGGTGAATGACGGTGTGTGAGAAAAAATGACAGCCATGATCTCTTAGCCGCAGCATACGGATACAACCACCTCAAAGATGATGGAGGATAGAGATATCCAACTTCAGCCTCCCTTGCCCCTTGATTTCCTCTCACAGCGTTATTTATACCGTGTTGCGAGGAGTGGTGGACCCAGAATTTTGTAAGAGGATGTGTGAAATGCAAAGGGCATTCCACTACTCTCTCATTCTTTACGGCTGCATGCCGACATGGACAAGTGGTAAAAATGGCCGAAGTTGGATATCTCTTTAATGTAACAAGAAACACACAAAATGCTTATCAAATTGTGAAGCTACGAACTTTGATAATTTTGCAGGCCTTAGAGTATCCTACATGCCTGAATGATTTTCGAGAATACGCCCAAGAAGTTTGTTCTTTTCTCTCTACTGTACATTAATGTGGTAGGTGGCGTTCCGATTAGAGAGGCAATGTCCTGGCTAAAAATTTGTTCGGGCAGCCAGGCCTCAATTAAGCCCTAGGACAGTGTCATATTCAATTCAAAAATATTACTGAATTGTAGGCTTTCTCTAACGAAGTGCCTGGACATTTCATGCTGGTGTCAGAACTTGTAACCTACCGGGCAATTACAAAGCTGATGAACTCGCTAGGTGTGGTTCTCTACAACTAGGCTAAGCCCTACCATCTCCAGTTGCAGACAATCGAAACTACCATTCATCAGTGGCTAGTATGATCCAACTGCCTTAAAACAAAAGACAATATGGCCAGTACTAAATCCTAAACGATCACTCAGTCTGACCTTAACTCACCGGCGTCTTAACCTGACACCGGTGTCCCATACAATGTCTTCCGCAGAAGCTGCATGCATGAAAAAGAGGACCACACTTAGGGGCCTACTTACCCCTAGAGTTATGTTTCCAATAAAACCCAACAGAATAGAAACACTTGTTTGTTGGTTTCTTTAGGCAATGTATAATTTCTTATTTTTTGAATCTATTACTATATTATTGTTCAATTCACAATTTTGTCTCAAATAATATTCAATTTTGCTTCACAAAGATATTTACACTTTCACGATCGAAACTAGAGTGACGCTAAGAATGCTTACTAACTAGCACGAGACTTCGTTACCGTTCGTTACCGTCGTTGCAACTCGCGTGATGTTAACAGCCAACACACAGTTTAGGGAAGAGACGCTTTGATTTTTGGCTTCTGTAACGGTAAACATACATGCTCTTATACTTGGATAGTGCATTCTAGCATCATCACGTGAGTCTGTTATCAATGCAAGCCACATGTATGATGAAACTGATATTTTAGTGGTTAACATGTTTAATGTACCATGTTACTCGGGGGGCCTTCTATTTCAGTAATCTCAACGAGCTAAATAGCGAAAGAATTAGCCAAACCTCTTGGCCATAAGCACAAAATTGTTGCAATGTTAGGAAAATCCGCGTGGTATCACAACGCGCCTACTTTTTTGCTTCGAAGTGCAACTGCCTACCTCTACTCCTACCTAACCTACGCAAAACTAGGTGGCGCTCCAGTCCGCACTGGAATTGAGCCTACCTTGTACAGTAGCCGCTCGCATCATGGGTGCTATTTGTATTTTTTTTTTAAATCGAGGGGAAGTAAATAATTTTCCAAACGGCGAACTTTGACAAGCTTGCTCTAGACAGGTACACTCGTTGCGCCGTGTCGTTGAGTCTTAAGACGCACTAAGGACTTCATACATACATATTCCACTAGATTTTAATTTCATAAAATCGTACTCTCGTGTATTTTTCGAACCCAATTAAAGTCTAAGCATGTACCACTTCCAATTGAATCACATTTTATATAATAAACCGATAAAGCTTCTGCATGTAATTTCGAAAGTTGGCTGAATGACGTTACACCCCACCAGCTGATATGAATACACACTCATAAAAGTCACCATCAACGTGAATGCTTAATTTTAAAAGCAATTCAGAAACACAAGCCTGCTCATCATACCAAGTTATCTATGTAAAGATGTATAAGTGGATGTTGAACTGGATAATTGTGGACCCCTGCTGCAGGCCGCTGCAGCAATTATAATCACAAAGGACCTAGAAAATTGAGTCTAAAGTCAATATGGGTTTCAATTTAAGTAACAATGCCTGTTTCTGTTCGTACTCGTCTGAAATCACAGCTCTGCACACCACACTCTTCCATTTAGTCTAAAACGAATTATGTTATTTCAGCAAATTCAATTAAAAACTGATCTCCTATCGAAATTGCTCCCCCTTCCTCACGTCCACTGCACGTCTTCCTGCATGCTTCCAACGCACCACCCAAAATCCCAATTGCTTGTCATTATATTAGCCAACCCCCCACCGATTTGGATCAAGTGTTATCGTTATTATTCAAAACAAAACTATTGAAATTAGTTCGCGCTATTATTTCAGGTGAACATCCCGAAGCAATGCAAACAGGCTCGTCTGGATGCCAGTACAGCTGGTTAAACATATGCCTCCTGCTCGGCGTCCTATTGTACTGCAACAAACAGATTCTAAAATTAAATTACCTGTCAACGGCATCACCAGCGAACAGATGCAGCACCAGCAGCCACAGCGATGTCATCGTTCCAGCTGCCAGCGATGCCAGATGATACATGGACCATCAGCACTCAGCCGCAACCGGTCATTTCAATGGGATTAACGCAGAAAAACCCTCAGTATAAGCATACTACAACTAAACATACACGATTACTTACACCCACAACCAAACACGAGGCATATGTACACATCATACACTGAAAATTGTTCTAACTACTGATACTCATCAACAGCAGAATAAACTCATTTTCAAGTGTACTGTAATATATTTTTACTAGACCTAACCAATTAGCCGTGCGAAGAGCACTTGTAGGTAATGTATCTGAAAGCAGGATACTCTCATTTTATATTGACGGAATAATTTTCACACTTTTCCAGTGTAGGGTCATCGTGTTGAACCTAATTTGATTGCATAGTGTACGTGTATGTATGAAACTGAATTAACTTTTAAATTTGTAAATATTATATTTAACAAGAGCGCACAGGGTGTCCTGAAATTCAAACTTTTCCCCTCTTACTCCGTTGAAAAATCGAACACTCTTTTGACGTTTCACATTTCTAAGACTTCTTTCACTTTCGTGTTCTTCCAGTGGATCTGACCACATTGCTTACAGTTGCTTCCAAATCTTTTGCTGCATCTTCCGTTTCAGCGAATCGAACTGAACCATGCCAACATAATTTAATGATAGAATTCAATACGATAGAATGAAAATGAATACGAGCGAAAACTAGTTTTCTAGAAATTCTAGAACAAATTATTCGAAATGTCCTCCATCCGTTTTGCAACAACGGCGAATTCATCAACTGCAGTGAGCAGCATATCCATCGCAAAACATTGTCTCCAAAACGGACCATAATTTGTAGTCCGCAGGATTGTGGCCTGGTCGTGTTTGTGTCTTTTTACCCTGAGAGCAGGAGCCAAGTATTGCCTTAAAAGACTGGACAACATTCTTGGCTGGGAAAACTTTCCTTGAGGTTTTATCAACTTTTTCGCAGAAAAGGTTTTGCTTCCATTATAACCGTGTACAAGCGTCTTCTATCAAACCATCATAAAGGCGGTGTGGTGCTGTCCACGTTGAACTCTCGGAATGAGTTCAGACACATGTCGTGATGACAGAGCGTAAACCATATGAGCAGAATGGCTTGTGGAACGACTCTTCTGTGGTGAATGCATATTTTCTCATCAGCTAAAATTTGTCTATGAACATTTTTGGTGCACTGGCGAAGCGTCCCCCATTTCATGATTCCTCGTAAGAAGCTCGCCCTCTAACTTGGGAACCTCCAATAAATGAAATTTATCAAACAGATGTCAAGTTCAATTGGTCCGACTTTTCAAAATCAATGAGTTCATGTCGTGCTCCAAAACAGTTGCTGGTACTAGGTGAAGTCTGGCACTTAAATCCTTGCTCCGGCTATGACCACTCAGTGTCTACAAAAATGTACATTTCCAAGCTCATAGGACCCATACGCGACACAGACCCATCGCTGCAAGCCCTAAGTCTGTGCAAACGCCCCTTCGCCTCACACGGTGCAGACAATCTGCACAGACGTTAGTTTGTACGTTCCGTCGTGGTGGTCGGGTCGGGAACAGACGGCACTGCTTGTGTCGCCATAGTCATCGTGAAAAAAAAAGAAATTTGGACCAAGGAGTGGTACAACTTTCCAAAAACTCGATCGGAAATTATCTATCCATGTTCAATTCGTTCAATTTTATGATATGAATTTTCCTCCTGATCTGTACAAAATTCACCATACACAACACCGACACGTCGTTGCTGCCCAAGCAAAATTAAAAAATTTCTTGAATTCACGCAGCCCACTGCTAATATGCGCCATGAATACACACCATACAGCGCATACATGTGCACAACAGCAAAATATATTGGTCTGCAACGAGTTGTCTGTGTCGTGTACATAGGATCCATATAATCCACAAGGATACATTTTTTTTACTAAAACCTCAATAGGCCATTCCAAACGAGTTTGATGTGGTTTCGCTCTCAATTTTCAAGTCACTCGCACTCAACTCAAAAGTGCCCTCTAAAAGAAATGTCACTCGCTCTCAATTTTCAAATGGCCGCCAGAAGAGCTGTCTGTTGACGGCAAATAATAGTTTGAGAACACCATAGAATAGAAAGAGATAAAATGAGAAAATGAGCACCTTAACACCAGCATGACCAAAATAAACTGAAATTCACTCTGTTCACATGTTCGGTTTGGCAACATATCATGGACGGATGAATTCAAGGGGCGCTGCGACTAAGTTTATCTGAAACCAAGAGGTTTCCAACCCCCGCAAATGTGTGGCGGAACCTGGTAGGTTCGGAGAAAATTGATGAAACCCTGCGGTTTCGTTCGGTGGGAACGTAGCATAAATGCCTTTCCATGCATTATATTCTATCCCTAAAACATTTCCTTTCCACTCAGCTCTTGCCTTTCCCAGTCAATTTAAATTCAATTTAAAATTCCGTAGTTCAGTTGGTTTTACGTAAACGAAACTGCTGCTGCACTTAATCAAAACTCTAGTGAAAAAAACTCACATGCATCACTGTGCAATTCCAGAATATGTTGAACCTTCCTGGACACCCTGTTTGTAGGTATACAAAACTAAACAAGGAATTTAAATATCAACCACGAACATACAAAAAAAACCTATATATTATTAAAATAAAAATTCCACTCACGTATCCTCTCCCTCTAATCAATGAAATCGATTTATATGACGGTTTTTCCTCTCAGTTTGTGGTCACAGGGTGGCAACCCATTCCTGCCAAAACAAGAAAAAAAATCAGACTAACACAGGCAATGCAAACAACATAAGTTACATAAAATTCCATTTATCCTTGGAATTCCATTAAGCAAGAGCAATGATTGATAACTGTCCTCTGAACCAATACACAATTCCGCTGTACAACCCCCCGCACTCAGTGGGCACATTGAAATTGTAATTAATATGGAATGTCTACCAAAATGTCATGTAATTGTTTTGTGGCGGTGCCATGATGTACGGTAATAGCTCTTCTATTGGCAAAAGCGCCGCAAATATTATAAATACCTAATTGGATGAAAATTATCAAATGGTATTTGAATCATGCAATTTGTTGCAACACAGCAAAATCCAACGTGTCAGCTGGAATGAGGGCTGGTGTTGACAATGCCACACTTACTGCACGACTAGCTGGTGAACACTGTTGTGATTCGTATTAACATTCGATAAAGTAATTGCGGTTCGCGTAATTTGGAATGCAATTACAGATTTTATTTGATCATGGATGACTTCACGTTTAAATAAAGGCACTCTGACAACTAGGAATTGTAATTGAAATAGCTATCGCTTGGCGCCAGGCTGAAAAGTGGATTTGATTTCATTTGAAAATGCGGTGGTGTCGACAAATACAGTTCATTTTTTTTTTCTCGTGTCACAGGAATAATTTGCAAAAATATTTTGACAAACTGAGGTAAAAGTTAAGCAAACATATTGTGTGTTGTAAATGGGTTGGAAAAAAAACAAAAACAGATTAGGGGCAGTTTTTACCGCCATCAGATTCAGTACGTGGAAGATACACAATTTCGCGAATGCACCGGAGGTGGTGGTAAACTGGAAGACGTACACAACATGGTAACAAAAGTGAGAATTGGAAATGTGGGCTAGAGCAAACACTTTACAACTGCCTGTCCATCACTTCAATTATATTCAGTGTAAACAACGCTTTAGATTGAGACCACTTCTTCTTGTGTGTGCCAACTAAGACAGGACAGTCCTCTGATGCGTTGTACCTGCTGTAATTCGAATTGAATTTTGAATTTTCCCCTCCATATGACATCAAGACAGTTTTCGAGATTGTTCATGCCTCTGCGCCGCGCCGTACAGCATGAATTATATGAATGGTCAGCTTGATCCTTCGAGACGGTACTATTAACCTACAAGGCCTAGCCATCTTAGACGTTGTATCCGTAGACCACTGGACAGACTCGTATCTCTGTATAGCCCATCAAGTTCGTGGTTGGAAATGCCATCAAATGCTATCAAAACCAGGACCAAAGACTGAAAGCTGAACTTTTCTCTTGAATGGCCCAAGGGCTTTTTCATCTGCTCTTGAGATTGTTTATGTTTCTTTTCCATAAATCTGAGAAGGAGTGGTCAAGGTGTCTTCGAAATATGGCTTTACCACTCAATTGCCTTTTGAGTCCGAGATACAGCGATTGGCAATTGTTTTGATTGGTTGTTTGAGATGTGCTGCAGCAGCTCATTAGTGCAAACCGTGCGGCATCTCAAGACTGTCATTCCGAGTTGAATGATCCCATCCGCAACCAGTGGAAATGTGGAAATGTAAACTAAATGTCAAGATTGAAATGTCATTCACTATGAATCGTCACAGTTAAGCACAGAATCCAAACCATGCCTTCATCTTCTCAAATTCTGCAGCTATGCCGACCTTTTCAGGCGCCCTCTATAAACCAACAATGCAACAACACTGAATGCACTTTTATCAGATACTTAATTATTTTATTCACGACCGGACTGCCTTAATCCTTGTCAAAATATTTAATGTTTACATATGATTATTTTTTAAGTAATAAACTCTAATTAAATATTCACTCAACACAATTACTGAACAATTTGTACCTGCCACCCATTAACTTTCACCGATTAAATAAATAAAAAATGGTAATATTCCAAATGGTCACCCAGATATTATTGAGTTGACTGCGAAATGACATTTTGATCAAAATCATTCCGAATTACACACCAGAAAATAATTAACATTTTCATTAAAATATTTAATTCTTTTCGGCTTACCACACATTTTAATTTAAACTGAACACTTAAAGCTTTAAAACAACGTTGCGTAATGCACATGCAAAAAGTAACAAATAAAATAAATTCATGGTGAGGCGGATACTTGTCAGCAAAGTTGTGGTATTGTGCCGCGCACAAATGTATCTGTACAACAAAATAAACATTTTTATTCGCGCACACACGCACACACATTTGTGACCGTAAAATGTCTACTCCACAAAGTTATTTGCATTTTTACCAGTTAAGTACTTTCGGTATTGACCACAAAGTCTCCCGCCGACACCACATAGGAGTGCACTTCTCCCTATTTGTAAACATTACGACGATGATAATGGGGGGGCGATCGAGAAGGGGACGTACAAAAAAAAGGTTAACTGCAAGCAAAATAGAATTAAATAAAACTCAAATTAAGCAGCAAACGATTCAATTGCTGCCTCTATTAAATGAATTCGCAAACTTTTACGGAAACAAAAATAATATCTAATAAATAACAGCCACCAGCTACCGAAGCGGAAATTTGTTGGAGCATCATAAAGTAAAAAATATACATATACATAAATGTTGTTAGTTTCGCATAACACCCCCACACATGCATACATACATACACATAATATATATAGAGCGAGCATAAATTAGTTAAATATTAAATAATAGAATTGAATTATAAATTGAATTTTTATGAAGTGTGTAAGTTGTTTAGCATAAGGAATGGAACTTTTTGTATTATTAATTTCTATGTGAAATTGTACATTAACATTATTGTCGACAAAGTCGAATTGTATAAACAAAATAAATATACGCATTCAAGCAAAAACAAAATATATATATATATTAAATACTAAATAAGAGTATTGAAATGAAATGGTTTAATCAAGAAAAATGAGAATAGATGTAATTACAGATATTAAATGCATTTAAGACAAAAGAAAATAAAGAATATTTAACTAAAGTATAAAAATATAAAACAGAACAAGATCAACTTATAATATTTAACCGAACGGTGTTTTATTTGCTTTGAAAGCTTGTTGCATAACATATGTTTATACAGTGTGTGGCTCTACTGCGGAAAATGGGTAAGTTTGACAAAAAAAAGGGCACGTGTGGCTCGCAGAAACAGAACATTTTCAAAATGCAGTTTAAACTAGTGTTCTCGCTGTGATAAGAAATAAGGTAGGTCGCTAAGATAGGTCTTACTTCGTTCCTAATAATAATAGTAATAATAATAATATGCGGTTTGCTATGGTTGCTGAGAAGCTGGGATCAGTGTAACATAGGCCCTCTATCCGGCTTCTCAACAACCACTAGTATTGTTATTGTTCTCTCACGAGTGGAAGGGACCTACAGTTTTATGCCGACTACGGCCAAGTTTGAGAAGCTTTTTTCTAGACAGTTATTACTCTTGGAGCAATGTCAGTAACTCGAAAGAAGTGGAGCCGTACAAATTATTTTTGATCGCACCGGCCGGGAATCGTACCCAGGCAGCGAGTTTCAGTTGCGTTGGGGTCGACGCACGTACCCACAACGCCACGACCGCCACACATCGTTCTAAAACACGAAAAACAACTAGAAAAATAAATTTGTTAAGGGTGATTAATTTATTAGAAATAATAATAATAATGAGGATAATATTGGGTATACAACTAAATTCGTGCGTAATCGCGTAACTTGTATTATTCCATTGAACATGCGTTGGAAAGTTCCTGTCATTGTACATCATTTCAGTATATGTCATTCATTTGAAGCGTACAACAATAATTTTTCACTCAAATATGTATGTCGAACTTTGTGCTTGAAAAAGTGTTTTTGCGGAGAGTTCTACTTCATTACTTTATTATGAAGAAAACTCCTGCCAAAAGTCATCGTATTTTGGTGGAAGTTTATGGTGAACATGTGCTAGCCGAGCGAACCTGCCAAAGGTGGTTTGCACGATTTAGAAGGATGAATGGTGATTTTGGCTTGGCCAACCAAACAAATCGAAGGTAATGCTCCGTATTTTGTGGGATCAGAAGGGTGTGCTGTATTATGAGCTGCTAAAACCGGGTAAGACCATCAATGGACAACGCTACCGAACACAATTAATCCGTTTGAAGAGAGCAGAATATGCGACCAGACACGAGGCAATAATTTTCCATCATGACAACGCTCGGCCCTACGTTGCTATTCCGGTTAAGAACTATTTGGAAAACAGTGGATGGGAGTTTTACCCCACCCGCCTTATAGCCAAGACCCTGCCCCTTCTGACTACAATTTGTTGCGGTCGATGCAGAACGCCCTCGCTGAAATACGGTTCAAATCAGGGCGAATATCAAAAATTGGCTTGATTCATTCAAAGCCGGAGCAGTTCTTTTGAGATGGAATCCACAAATTGCCCGAAAGATGGGAAAAAAGTCATGGCTTCAAATCGGCAATACTTTGAATGATAGTATTGTGTATGTTTTTCTTAAATAAACTTTAAAATTTTGATAAAAAAAAAACACGAATTAAGTTATAGACCCAATAGTAATAATAATAATGAAGGCTGTCACAGAATAAACGAACGATTTGAATTAAATAGAAAACACAGGCGTTAGTCATTAGATTTCTATTATGTACACAGGATAGGGTTATTTATTTAATAACACATCGGCCAAATGGCCTCAACGGCTTCGCTGGAATATTGTGTCGTTTTTCATTTTGCATGGACGGGTCAGGGCCAATTAAGGCCCTGTGCATGCACTACCAAAAGTCGTTTCCAGATGACACAAGAGGTAGACTGTCAATGCATGTCACAAATGTGTCAAATCAGCAAATATCCATCATCTCAAAATAATAAACTCAGTTCTCTGTTAATATGCCCATAAGAGCTTAGCAGCCTGTGCATTTGCACATTCTCCACATATGGTGGCTCCGGTCATGATGATCATTCTTCATACAGGTTGCTGAATTTCGTTTAATTTCCCTCTGTAATGCACGAGTGGTTGTAAACTTGTTGTCGTAGACCTCCCCCATAATGAAATGTTTTAAATTACACGATCTAGATTTCCCAATCACCGAAACGAGAGAGGACACGATCAGATGTGGCTCATTCGATCACCAATTGTGTAACGGGCTGTATCGAATTTCATATATATCTCTGAGCACCAGTAACAGCCACTGCTTGACAGCTTGATTTTCAAGAAAGTATAACCCAATGATGTTGATGTATATTGAGTGACGCTCCATTTGTACATATCCTTAACTATCAGCTCTTGATTTGCTTCTTTTCTTTCAGTGTTGCCAGCTCTGCACTGGTTTTGTGCATTGTTCTACAGTACCTACCAGAAATACTCTCGATGGCAAATGAGGCGGAGGCAAATGAGGCGGAGTCGTGAATTATTAATGTTGCTGAATTCGGGGATTGACCCAAGTTTCTGTGTCACGCGTATTGAATGGTCTCATGGTGCTGTGTCTTCTTATCCATTTTTTTTTTTTTAGAAAAATCATCATGGAAAGATTAGTGCTCCTCTCCAAATGTACTTCGCAATAAATGGTCCTCCATACCATGGTCCATCGACCGTATCGAGTCTCGAAACTCGACCAAATAGACCAATGCCCAAAAAACCAAGTATTCAGAATTTCGAAGCCAACATTACTCGCGTAATTGGAGAAATAAAAACAAATTTGACTTTCAAAATGGATCTTGCTCGGCTTGTACACGGAATTACTTTCAAAAAGGAAATGTCAAACACTGTTTCTTTTAGGCCATAATAAAGTTTCCTCCATCCAATTTCAGTTTATGTGTTTTCTTTAAAATGGAAAACAGGTCTTAATGAATTACCCATTATTACAAAATGCACAATTGAACAACTCCAATTCAAAGTTTGCCAAGCTAGTTATCTTCAAACTCTTCCTCATCTGCTTTTGCAATTTTTTCAAAATCATGCTTGTCGTCGAGAGTATTATCATTTTTTTTACGAGATTGTGTGGATTAAACTAATTCACATTTTTATTTGAAGGTAAATTTTTCTGACACCCCTTTCATTCGTCGTACATGCCTTAACTCTTGCCTACTTGCTATATGATTTATTTCCCAACTTTTCAACTGATTTAAAAATAAAAAAGTTTCTTGGAGAAAATAAATGAACACACAACTGCAGGAGCTGGAGAGAACTTTGCTAAAGTTGAGATCTGACTCTTAATCAATTGAGACAGTTGTGATGTAAGACAGGGCAAAAACAAATGCTGACGAGAATAAATATAAGGAGAAAATCAGCAATGTCATAAAGTTCAACAACTGAAAATTAATTAATAGCCGTTTCAACGATTGATTAATTGATAGTCGTCTGTCAGGGTAAATGGAGAACGATTCGTTAGGAGATGTACGGTTTATGAAGTAGATAAATCTGCACAGATATTCAAGGTTGAAAATGTAGAATGGTAAGGGGCAGAGCTTATGGAAAGAGCGGTGACAAAGTTCTTTGTCCAACCTCGACTGTAATTAAGTGAGAAATAAATTTATGGAGCACATAATGTCTGAGTGTTAATTGAAGAATTTTAGGAACTCTACACAGTATTCATCAAAATGAACTTTATTACTTAGGCCTATTGCAGATATTGCCTGCTATTATCCATTAAAAAAAAACTTGAGAGGAATAACGAACAAGGATGAGGAGACTATGAAACACTTGTAAAAACGTATAGGTAGTCTCAATTTTAGCATCAAGACACAGTTGACACTCGATTATCCGCGATTCTTTTAACCGGAATTTGTTTGCAAGGAATATTTCGCATATAAATAACTCCAATAACCGGCATTCACTCTAATATCCGTAAATTAACCAAAAACTTTTGTATATTTGAATGCTCATGAAAAACTAAATTTATTTTTATTTATTTCAACTCTATTATGCGAAAATCTACCGTCCGTAATAAAGGATGATTTTTTAGCTATTATCTTTTTGGCAACACTGGTTTAAACAGCTGACGCACGTTTCGTGTTTTGTCTCACTGTCAAACATCTTCAGTTTGGTCTATAATTTAACCTTGAATCGTTATAGAAATGAACAACGCTTGCAAATTATGGAATTTTATTATCAAAATGCGTGGTCTGTTAAGAAAGATCATCGCGCGAAAGATTGTGTTCAGCGACGAAGGTAATTTTTGGCTCAATGGGTACGTAAATAAGCAGAATTGTCGATTTTGGAGTGAATATCAGCCAGAAGCAATTGCAATGCATCCAGAAAAAGTTACAGTTTGGTGCGGTTTATGGGCCGATGGCATCATTGGACCGTACTTCTTCAAAGATGATGCGAATCGTAACATAACTGTGAATGCGCTACCGTGAGATGATATCCAACTTTTTTTGTTTGACCAAAATGCAGGAGCTGGACTTGTATGACATGCGGTTTCAAAAAGACAGTGCCGCATGCCACACAGCACGCGCAACAATGGACTTATTGAGAGGCGAGTTCGGTGAACATTTTATTTCACGTTCGGGACCGGTCAATTGGTCGCCTAGATCGTGCGATTTAGCGCCTTTAGACTATTTTTTGCTCACGTCTATACAGACAAGCCCGCTTCAATTGACGCATTGGAAGACAACATTGAAGCATTTATTCGTGAGATACCGGCCGAAATGTTTGAAAGAGTATGCCAAAATTGGACTAAGCGGATGGACCATTTGAGGCGCAGTCAAGGTCAACATTTGCATGAAATAATCTTCAAACATTAAACTATATGGACCGTACTATCGATTCAAATAAAGATTTCATGCATTTTTCTGAATTTTATGTGTTTCTTTCTTTTGAAAAACTTTCCCATAGCTTTTAAAAAATCACTCTTTATATAAACACGAAAGAACAAGTTTACTTTTGAGTGTCGCGTCGACGTCATGATAACGGCCTCTTCTTCGACAAGCGCAAAATTACATCAATAAAAGAAAAAGTCGACACGAACGATAAATGAACATTGCAAAAATAATGTGCCTGTGAAAATGTTGGTGGACAAATACAAAACGGGCGCTCAAACAGCCTAGGACATTTTAAGAAATAAAGACAAAATTGTTAAGTTTTTTCTTTGCGAAAGTTATACCGTAAAAGCAGAACTGAAAATGAAACTCATTTCTAAGTCGCTTTGGATTTAGGGGTTTTCGCTTCTCCAATCCTTTTACCAGAAATGAAGTATGATTGAGATGCTCAACTTTTACCTCTCTTGCTCCTTGACATTTTTGACAACAATTTTGTATACCGTTTTCTAAAGCCAAATTGACCCATCAGTGAACGTCATTTACGTTTTTTCGTGGATAACTGTCAAAAAGCCTCTGAAATTCATCGTAGGTCTAGGGGTCAATCAGCTGTGAAGTTGGTGAAGTAGTTGTCTCTGTAATACTTCATTTCTGGTTAAAGGTTGGAGAAGCGAAAGACCCTTAAAAATCAAAAGCGACTTAGACTTAGTTTTTCGATTAGCCGTGATGAACTCGGTCCCAGCAGCTATGATGGCGGTTTAGAAAACACCCATCTTTTCTCAACTCTTGAAAATAATAATCCAATCCATGAGTTACGTCCACATTAAACCTGTTTTCATAGCCATCATAGCCGAAAAAGTATTAATGTGGTATGGGGAGCGGTCACCTAGTATTCATCGGCCGAACTTAACCTTGTACATCTAAAATGACCGCAGTAGTCGGGTACATTGGAAAGACATTTCCCAACATTTTGTGACAATTCCAATCCAATAAATTGGCCAACAACGACAACACACAACTGCATAGCAAGAGTTAGACGCAGCTACTGTTGTGGCAGTTTTCTTCCCACCCTTCGTGGTTTTCCGTTCAAAACACCGTTTTTTAAACACGAATAGAGGACCTTAAAACTTGCTTTATGTCTTTTGGCTATAGCACGACCATCTAGTCCTTGGTCCATCAGCACATCGATTTTAACATTTTCCACGACACAAATTGGAAAGGTCCACAAATGTTTGGTCGATCTTTAGCTAAGATGGATTTTGAGATTGATTTTTGCTCAAACTACGTTAGCTATTCATTAAGCGTGTCAATATTCGCAAAAGCACTCGTAAACAAAGAAGGTATTGGCCTTGTACCTATTCAGTTGACTCAAGTAAAAACGGCTATATTTGGTATGCTTTGCTTTGCAAGAGGGACACAAACAAAGTAACGTCGTATTTCGATTCTTTTTCAAATATGAGCATAATATGCTAAATCCATGCTCGTCAACATCAAATATACATTACCAACCATTTACATTTGAAAAATGTTGTACCTATTCAGTTGGACAAGAGTGTACTTACATATATTTTCCATGTGATAGACATCCTCGGGAATAATTAAATAATCTAATTATAAAGTGGAAAACTTCCCAAAAGTGCGTACAGAGGAATGCCGCCATGTTAATTAAGATCGTGATTTGTATATCCATTGCATCAATTCGGATTTGATTCTCGATTCTGTTCCTCAATTCTGCACTAGCAAAATCTGGTCAGCATGATCACAATAGAATCCCTCAGGAGCTCTAATACAAAATTTGCACAATATGCCGCTTTCTAGAATGGTCAATTTAATTTAAGTTTTCCAGTTCAGAAGAGTTCAGCATATTGCTACACTTAAAAGGCTCTTGCGTGCAGAGTGGCCTGTAGATTCAAAATTCTTAAGCACGCTTCCAGCTTTAGGAAACACTAGGTCTCCCATTGGAGCCTCTTAGGGCGAACCAATTCCTTTCATCAAAGTACCGAATGTTGCACAACATTCAACAACAATTTAGTACTTTTTTTATAGATTGCAAACGCGTACGAAGCAATAAAAAACTAACGAATATTGGGTTCCTCAGTTTTCACATTTTTTGGAATCGAAAAATCAGGAACACATGCCTCCAGAAAATATGTAATTTTTGGGGAATTTTTTTTTCTCTGTGGAATCACTGTGCGGAGCTACATTCCACGCAGCACGCTATTCGATGAACTAGAGAAATGAGTTCGTTTAGCAATTTGTCTCTCGCCAGAATTAAATGCAGCCTTCGTAAACATCACACGAGTTATGAACAAGATTCAAGCGGATATGGTCAAGCAAGTGACTTATGAATCCTTCCATCTTTAAAAACGCAGATGACAGACATTGATATTTCAACTCAAATAAAAACTGTATGGGTGGAGCAACAGTTCAAAATAGACCTGGGTCGAGCTCCTACAGTCACTACTGTTGTGTGTGCTATTGTTCTACCACGAGTTGGGGGAGGTACAGTTTTATGCCAACTCCGTGCGACTAAGTTTGCGTATTGTAAGGGACTCGAAGAAGATATAGCGCGTGAGCTATGAAAGATGCTAAATTCGGGCATTGAACCTAGAACGTAGAAATTTGCCCATCTACCAAGCAAGCTACCGCGGCCAAAAACCGTATACACTTCTGCATTTGCCTCTTTTCTTTATCAATAAAATCTCAAATACAATTGGATTTGTAGAGGAAAGAATTTGCAAGAGTTAAGCAGTCATAAACAACCCACTTCTGGTTGAATAACTTGACGTGATGGAGTAGGTATTCCTAACAAACTAAATTATTTAACACTAGTTATGTAAGGCGTGAAAAAGCATGCATCCATCCAACAACTGAAGTCCTCTGTACAGAAGGGGATACGCACAAAATTGCTGGCATCCAAAATTCATTTCGAATCGCCAAGTGTCGAAGTCCTTCTCAATGGAATCGGTGATCAAGTGTTCTTCCGTCACCGCGAAGGCCACTGAATGAAAGCCTCTGCACAAGTTTCCATTCTGTGTCACAATGGAACAGGTTAATGAGGGTGTGATTAGGTTTGTCATGTGCGGACCGAATATCATGTATCCAGGTCTGACTTCGCCAAGGCCGTGTATGACACAGGCGGAGAATGAAGCCGTTGTGGCCGTCACAACGCTCTCAATGGCAACTAGGTTGCCAGCACACAGGACGTGACAAGAAGGTCGGCGTGAAAACTGCCGCTATCTGAACGAAGACCTACGGAAGATGCAGCCTCTAAAGTAGACGAGAGAATGAAGGCACAGGCGGAGAATGAAGCCGTTGTGGCCGTCACAACGCTCTCAATGGCAACTAGGTTGCCAGCACACAGGGCGTGACAAGAAGGTCGGCGTGAAAACTGCCGCTATCTGAACGAAGACCTACGGAAGATACAGCCTCTAAAGTAGACGATCGTTGGAGCGCATTCCTGCATTTCCTCCTCATGTTGTTATGTTATAAATCGAAAGAAAACATTTCTATATGACTCTGTTATATTTTCCAAACTAAAGTTACTGCAAAAGGATAAAACCGCAAACTGTCGAGAGGGGCGAAAAGACGAGCAGCTCTAAATTGTACAACAAAAAAGAAAAGCCGTTCAAATCGTCACATCCAGTCTTATTTCCACACCAGATCTGTCTGTTTGTCATCTATGTATTGAGTATTGACTTATTGGCTCACGAAGATGATAAATTAAAAATCGACATCCCCTACTCACCAGTTTCGGATTATCCTCTTATCACTATGTATGTCCGGGCTAGGGGATTTCCGAAAACGACTATTAGCGACGAGTATACCGTCTGCACATAAGAGGATAGAATCGGAATAACTTCTCGATTTGTGTTTTCCTCAACATTAAAGCGACGGACGGTTGAGTCTTTAATAAAATAATTAATCAAGCTTACAATTGGCCCATTAATGCTCAACCGGATTATCCTTCTGTTCATTTGCTCACCACCGTACAGCTCATCGATCCATCCGTACAACACTCACTCGCCACTTCACATGAGCAAAACGACAAACAAAAAGGATGAAAATAAAAATAAGTATTTCCGCCTTGAAACCTTCACACAAGCATTCACACCAGGGCATCCCCCGAACACACTCATCACACGTGAGCGCGAAACAAGGATACTACAAAAATAGCACCATCGGCTAATTAGTTATATTTGTGCATTTGCGGGCACTTAAAGCCCATTCCGAGCGGAAGAAGCAGGCGGGTGAGCTCAGTCAACCCAGTGAGCTGTTAAAATTTACATTATCCTTTGAAGCAACATATTGACCGTGATGTAAATTTCAAATCGATTGTTTACATGACTCTGCAACAGCTGGTGTGTACGCTCTTCTGCTAGTAAGATGAGCAGTATGGACAGGTCGCCGGAGTCTTGGTCCGCGGGCACTGGGACTGGTGTGTATCGGCATTGAATCGACTTTCATCGTATGGCCTCATATGTAGAAACGTATAGGCGTGTGTACGGATGTATGTACAAGGACAATTTATCATTCCGGCCATTTAATATGCCACACGCATATACTGCTCTCAAATATAAATTCAATAATCGACGCAAGCTATTTGAATATTGTGGCTTCCATGTGTGCAACAACAAAGGACGCCTGTAAAAACAGCGAACGGTGCCGTTGAATGTGGGTGGAGACTGGATGCCTCCATGTGTGAGCCTACTTAAAGACATTTAGGAGCAAGTGGTGTTTCTAATTCCACGAAGAGGGAGTGTTTTGAAGCTATCCAAGTATGTGAAGCTCCCTGGTCTACAGAGGGATGTTAGAAATTACGGGTCTGTTTTGCATCTTAATTTGTATTCTCTTGAAGATTTCACAGTAACTCAAACCTTGAGGTAAAGATGAATTCAAATCCACATCGATACTCCTGACGCCATGGTGACAATAAATAACATTTGTCCAAGCTGCTAGTAGAGACTAGTAGAGATGGAGCCCAATGCGGGAGTTAAAGATATGCTTGAGGAAATTAACTTCAGTGTTATTTACAACAATACATTTTTATATAAGATAACAAAAAGCTTATAAAGCAAAGTCGTATATGCCACACTACCTGACCGACAAAGTAAATTGTAACCGCATGGCATACCCTACAGAGCTAAGGCCCATAATAGCACAAGCAAACAAAATCGTTTGACATTTCGGCGGAATTGGCACGTAAGACGGGAGGATTGTCGATAAAGCAAAAATAATACATTAATTTTCTAATGAATATTCTACAAATTGTTTACGAATCGAAACGCACTTTTAGTTCGCAATAAAACCGGCAACATGTCATCACTTTTTACCAAAGTACTACGTCAGGCATTTAAAACCTTTGATAGCTCTAACAAATCCGCATTTAGTGCAAATCTTAAAGTTCTCCATCAGTTAACTGAACAATTGACCTATCGTGATATCTATATTAATCCAGAGGTATTCTCCGATGATACACAAGAGAATCGAGCGGACAAGGCGCCGTGCACATTTATTCATGTCTTCGAGAATGCCGACGTATCGATGAGTGTTTTTGTGCTGCGGGCCAACTATACAATGCCACTTCATGACCATCCAATGATGTATGGCATTTTAAAAGGACTTTGTGGCAATCTGTTGATTAAGAGCTACACGAGGAAGCCAGTTCCAGAGGGAGTTAATGATTTGATATACGATAAGTGCGCAACAGAAATAGATGTTATTGAAAACGAACCAAAGATCGTCACACCACAGTCACACTGTGCAATTTTAACACCAACCGAAAGTAATTTCCATGAAATAACAGCCGTGAATGGTGTTGCTGCATTCTTTGATATCTTAAGTCCGCCCTATGACTCGGACATACCAGTTTATGGCAGGAGAAAATGCCATTTCTATCAAAGTCTTAACAAAAGTGATCAGTCCGTAATGTTGCAAAGAATACCGGAACCACTTAGCTACTACTGTGATACTGCAGACGCACCAGAGGCTGTGGCTGAGAGCTTAAATGCTTACATTCAAATGTATGGCGTTGGCTCGGGCTGATTGATATAGTTTTAATTGTTGATTTCATATTTTGGGTATGTTACATACAAACAAACAAGTGGCTAATTTGTATTTTTTAATAATTTATCTATTTATTGCATAAAGTAATCACTACTAAGTAGTCCAGATGACTTGAAGATGTAATCAATCGCACTAGGAAAATATGTACATTTGTTTCAATAAAAAAACTTAAACTTTACCTTTTTGCATCTAAATCAGAAGTTCAGTGGCGTAAGGGCTAAAGAAGAAATGAAATGACTTACGAAGAAATGCTTCATATATTCTCGCTCTTTTGCAAAAAAGAAAACATTTGACACTGGTTATACACCCAACAGAGTCAAATGCTTTCTTTTTTGCATGATGCTAGGGTCCGACGTGAACCGACGTGTCACTACATTCTCAACTCGTAAACACGTATCCCAACTGACATGAAACATACGACACTCGTTCAACAAATCGCTGCAAACAAAAACAACACCGTTTAGAAAATAAAACTAAATTTTATTGCCTAAGTCATTGAACACTGTACACCCACGAACACCATGCACTCCGAACTTAAAGTTCCTCCTCCTCGTCCACTTTGTACATCTGCTCGTTCCTTCGTTTAAATTTCTTAATGGGCGGCTTCGCACTCAGAGTTACATTTACCGACTCTACGGAGGTTTCGATGATCTCTGGAAGCATGTTCTCTGCGGTTTCCTGCTCTCCGATGACCACTTCATCGGTAGTGCTCGTCGTTGTAACGGTTTGGGGTTTCGGTAGACTCATGTTCTTTCGCTTTAATGGACTAGTCGCATCACAGGATGAGTTGAGGTCGGTAATGGACTGGTCGGCCAATTGCCCCGAGTCATTCAGATCGCTACCATCTAGTGTACTAGAGTGGCTCAGTTCATGGCCACTTACAAGCATCGCCAAGCTGAGGGGATCATCAACCCCAAGCGTATCGCAGAACTGCAGATTTTGCGGGTTAATCTGAGACTTCGGCTGCTGCGGGTTCGTGTTGATTTCGTGCGGATTGAAAGCATCCACTGTGCGGCTGAAATTATCGGGAATTTTCAGGTCATAGCCGAATTTCTTATGCACGTGCTCCTTCTCCTCTTCGGTTGGAGTGAAGTTATAGCGACCACTGCCGTTAGGCCCAGGCATGTAGTTGGGGTTGTGTTTGACACTGATCAGATGGTTCGTTAGGAAAAGAATTGTCAACCACTCCAGATCGTACTCGAATTTGATCTCTCCGTCATCCGTGCTGTCCACAGAATCTACATCGAGCACTTGCAGAAATCGTCTCTTAGGAAGGCATTTGTCCAGCGCAAGGAATTTCGTGACTCGGTTTGTTTCATCATGCGACACCACAGCTGCGAACTTGCAGTGCAAATGCGCCGCAAACCAGAGCGACGGCTGAATGGTCTTGAGGAGGTCTTCACAAGGACGGCTTCCCAGGTTATCATTGTCGATTTCGTCCCTGAGAAAACATTTCTGCGTCAACGAAATTGCCATTTCAAATTGTATGCTGACTTACCTGAAGTACGGTTTGAAGCGGACGAGCTGCGCTTTATCTCCGTAGTTGTAAATGCCCCTCGGCCAGTCATGCGACATGCAAATGTCCACATTTCCGGACAATTGCTTCAGTCTAAACACCTCAAGCTGACGAACGTGATACACACTCTTTTTGGTAGAGTCAGTGTATGGCGAGAATTCGTGGCGACCGCGCAGGAAGTCGATGCCTTTGTAGATCCCCGACAGACCGGCAATGCGTATGCCATTCACTCTGACAACGCCAGCATAGCCCAGGTAGTAAATGTTGGGAGCAACCCAACCACCGTAAGGCAACTCTTGCAAATAATTAGAGGCCTCATGGTTTCCTCCGATGAAAATAGTCAAAATTGGCGCAACTTTTTCTCCGCTGTAGTACCTTGGAAAATAAATCAGAAGATTGGTTATTGAAATGGTTTGAAAAACTAAGTGTGATCAGCATACTTATAAAACGTGCATATATCCATGTATTTCTTAGGAACGGCCATTGTTTGGAGATCCTCCAGATTTCTGACGGACTGGAAGTCACCACAGCATAGTAGCAAATCGATCTTGACATTTTCCGCTTTCTGCAGAGCTTCAATAGTTTCGTATATCTTCTCTAATTCTCCATGAGCACAACCTTCCACCGCAATCTTCATTTTGTTTTATTTCTAACCGACGCTTTGTTAATTTTAAGTTTCATAAACAAGCGAGTTTGTTTTCGTTCTTTCGATGAACATGACAAGCAATTATGACGTTTGTTAAATGACAATGAAGTGCTGCCAAGTCAGTACGTTTTCTAAAGCATGGTGTCGGTAATGTGGTGTATATTGGAGGATAATAATACAATTTCACCGATAATTAATCCATATTAAACTGCAAATTGATATAGAGCAATTTCACGGATTGTTGCCGGCTAAATCCTTGAAAGTACCCATAGAGTTTGAAAGAAAAGATTTAGGGTTATTGGCTTTAGAAGTAAGAGGCCAGTGCTTGGGCATTAACTATGGAATTGAAATACTAATCTAGGATTATAAGGCACATGTGGTTCATCAAAATATGCACTAAACTGCACGAGGCTTGAGTAAATAGTAAAGAATAATATAATGTGTGGGTACATAAAGTTTCGGGCTACATTATACGTAGATACAACCGCTTAAGGACTCTGAAAGGTTCATATGTTGCGTCTATAACTATCTAATAATGAGCTGATAATACGCAGCAAATATTTATGCCATGGGTTCTATTTAAAACATATAAATAGAGTGGATTCTATTTCTTAATGTGTTTAATATTTTAACGCGGTTGTAACCGTTTCATCTCAAAGGATGATGTAATTTCAGTTCCAATACAACCAAGCTGTTTTATCACAAATGCCGTGGTGGCCACTGATTCAGTACCCCATGTCCATTGAATCGATGAATTAAGATCGTTGTCCAAGAATGAGATATTTGCATGCAATCAAAAGTAATTAATGCCAGCAACAATCAACTCATCTGGTGTGTCTGACTCTGGTCTTTGTTCGACTTCAAGCAGAGTCCAATCGACATCACTTGTAAGTCATTTGACCGAAGTCAAATAGCAAGATTAAAGTACAGTGTTCTTTAACAGACGCGATCGATAATATACACGAAACATTTTAACTTCACAAAATGTTTGTGAAGTTGTGTGAACTTTTACGAGGGCGCATCAAAGGCGAGCGGACAATGGGACCATTGTCTGGAGAGAGCTCCTTAGCGCGGGACGACCTTGAGCAGAAGAATCCAACCACTACAGGTCTCAATCTCTACTAACTCCTGTGCGTTAGACTAATGCACAGTAAGCAATTCCTATGCAAATATACATGATCTCGAAAGCGTGTTTAAGGTGAGTGTATTAAGACTAATAAACAGTAAATAATTCCATGAACGTATATATTTGATGATCTCGTGTTTAAAGTGAGTTTGTTTTATTGTGTGCATTGTGTACAGTGATCATCTTCAATCAACTCGGATCGCGTTTTCTTCTAATAAAACCCATCATCTTCATTCACAGTTACGCCGCACACAAGTGGCACTCATTGAGTCGCATTTTCAAAAATATAATTCTAAGGTTCTTGGAAAAACAACGGGTCCACTGCCCTAGGTAGGTAGGTAGAAGTATTTGTGTGCTATTTTGATGCCACAGCTCTGGTAAAGTGTTGTTTTGAGATATGTCTAAAAACAACCTGAGGTATTTAAGAAAGGCATTAGATCCCTAATATCCTTCGCAGAAATCTCAGCAAGTGATGATTTGAAGAAGGGTCGGCATTTGACCAAGCGCCGGCAGTCTGTAGCCCTTGGAAATGTTCGCACCGCACCATCTTTAAGCCGTCAAAATCTTTGTCCGCTGCGTCATTCCGTTCCTTTTGAAATAAGAGTGTCAAAGACTTTTGATAGATTGAGTTTGGGGACCGTATATATCTGTGGATATCTTGTGTGCTGTAGTGTTTGTAATGTGTACGTTGAAAGGTAGACGGGCGACTGTATTATCAATGCACGCTTTGTACCTTGTCGTGTTTTATAATTTTGTATTTTTTCTAAAGACCGGCTACCATACGTTTTTACCCCCCATACGTTTTTACCTCCCTGATACCAAGGTCACCAAGGTAACCTATCATCCATGTAAACTACCATTATGACGCCCCATCTAGTTTTAATAGCATGTTGTTTGTGACAATAAGGCAGTAAATATGAGAGGTGACAAGGTCTTAGGTATTAAAATATGTTCCAGAAACAAAAATAATAATTATCACAGATTATCTACAGTGCGATCGTCTATTGAGCACTTAACATATTCAATCAAATTAAGACGTACCGTCAATTATTCGAAGAGCATACTAGGCCAAACAAATATATTCTCCACAGTTGGTTCGCTACTTTTGAATTCATAAGAGTAGACGAATTCAAAAGTGCAAGCAGCCAATGTGTTTAGTCCTCATCCCCAAATTTGTCTCTTCATAAAAACACCATGACCAGCATATTTGAGATTGCAATTATCTACTCGAACTTCATGGGGTATATCCCGAACATATGCCAAACTGGTTTGCGGATTTGACAGGCAATATGTACTGTACGCAAACAGATCCGTATTCGAGCTTTTTTTTTGTGTCGAGTGCTTGCTAAAGCCGCAAAGTGTTAAGTAATTCCTGCGACTGTATTTTTCAATAATTTATAGCCTTACACTTTCAAGATGTGTGCATTTATTTATTCTATTTTCACTTAGAAGGCGGTTGCTACGAAGCTTGTCATTGTGTATTTTCTAAGCTGCTGTGGGGGTTTTGTCGTTATGTTCAATTCAGGAGATCATACGCGAATCACTTTGTAGCACATTATAGCTCGGAAATGTGCGGACGCTATGACTGGACGAATATGAAAGAAGTGGATAGGCTGCTAGTCAATTCACCGGCACACTTAGACCATGTTGGTCCATTGTGATACCCACAGTCAGTCTGCTACCACCGATCGACCACTCAGTGATAGTGCCGTTAATTTGATTCCAACGGCGAATGGTGACTGGACCACATTTGAAAACCAGATAAAAGCGCTTTAACTTTGCTTTCCGCACAGGGGACCCCAATCCAGTTTGAAAAATAGGACAACCCAGATATTAGAAGATAAAAGCAAACTACTACTAATTTTTGAAGATACGTGTAGCTCAGACTTAGTTTAACCAACGTACAAGAATATATCGTGGTCTGAAAAGAGATACACTGAAATCCAAAATGTTTTTGCGTCCAAAAGAATGCAAAACGTGTCTAAATTCTTAATCTCGAATGACTTTTTGTCTCTGCGAAGTTATTTATTAATTGTAGATGCTATTTCTGCAATATTCGTGATGATTATTTACCTTCCCACTGCGCACGAGAATTCGAGCCATTAGGCTAAAATAGATTAATTTTTGCAGTTCTATGAAATGTCTTGTATCTGATAACATCTATGTGGTTGCATGCTACGAAATTCGTAAACGCGATCGCAGAGCGAGATAATTTTCCAATTTTAGAATCCATAAGTTCATACATTTAATTAAGAAAAGCCAATATAAAGTAAGAACTACGCATGGAATTAGCAGCTTAAATCTAAACATAACAAATAATCATCGAATATTGGGTTCGCATCTTGCTGTTGTTGTTGTGTCTGGCATTCGTTTGAATAAACTATTAATCGTCGCTAATTGAGAAAGCAAACGTACAATTTAAAACATGACAAATTTGTTGTTATCCCACTTGCTTAGCAACACTATAAAGGTTAATCACCTCTGCGCCATTGCACTGTGCACTCATGCACTCTCGAAAGGTAGTATTCTGGGTTAATTTGGGGAAGCATAATAATAAAACTGAACGCAGTTGTTGATTGCTTTTAAGTCAGCATTTAATAGACGAGTGAATTTAAAGCACCAGCCGCCGATGTGGCCGGTCGTTATATTCGAACAAAAAAGAAAATGTTTACGAAGCTTTGTGCTTTTCCATCGCCACATTTGATTGTATTCATCAGCTCTTATTAACTAGTAAATGGTAATGCATGCACATACATTTACAATGAATGTCAATAGCGATTTTCATAGAAATAATTTTCCAACTAAAAGTGAAACGTAAATTGGTGAGGTTATGTAACCTCGAGAAGTCTGTATTAGTTTCGTACACGCCTTTGTGCTTGATCGCACCTACACCGGTCTGGGACTTCCATTTTGCGTTCATGTGCACCTTAAGGGCCAACCATAATCGCTGAAGCTTACGTCAAAATTGAACGAAAAGCAGCCAGAAGCATCCTTAACTGGACAATTTGATATTGCTCCTCCTTAAGTAAGCAAAAGAGAACGAAGGGTACAACTTCAGTGTATTCCATTTCTTAAGCTGTCCGTTAAAACTGTCTGCCCATTTGGTTTCTACTCAGCAATGTTATAAGAGGAATTGAGCAATGTTCGCTTATAAGTTTCATGTATAGTCCTATAGTTTACGAACATGATACATTCAACTAAAAGCAACATCAACTATAACACTAGAAGCGCTACTATCTGAGGTGGCCCTTGACCTAGATTCAGTAGCAACTACTCTCACAAGTGAAAGAGGCCTACAATTTTATGCCAACTCTGAACAGAGAAGTTTGAGAAGCTTTTTCTAGAAAGCTTTATGTCAGACATATAAGCATTCGAAATAACTCCAAATAAGCGAGAACTGAATTATGAGAGTTGGTCGTGTCGGTAATTGAACCCAACCACCCTAGCGTAGAAGTTGACGCATCTGCACACTACGACACAGGGGCCACAAAAAATATGCAAATTGCATTTAAATTGTCTGCGTGATCATTTTGCCTAAAACTTCATGCATTAGAGGAATCCACGGTCAGGAATTGATGAAAATAATCCTCAAATGGGACGAATGGGATGAAATTGGTGTGCTTCGCCCGACAATCCTCTTCAGATTGACCGACTAGACTTCTGGAATATTGTGCTTCTGGTAAACCGAGCCTATTAGTTTGTCGATCGACGTGATCCTAATTTCAAAGAATTTGCAGACCAAAGTAGTTAACTGCAAGATTATTGTTCATGGAGTATAGCAAAATCATGTTTTCCGATTGGCCCGTACGTTTAAAAAATGTTGATTGTATCACAAAATCTTACCATGAGGTGGTAAGTATAAATTTATTCTTACCAGGGATCACACTTGTTAAATTGACGATTGACGAGACGTACTAAGGGTAGGCTAATGAGTGAGAAAGAAGATGCCGTCAAACTGAACGCCTTCAAATTGAAATTCTTGAAGGAAGTTGAACGTTGTTTTTTTGTTTTTGTGTTGCATGACTCATGATCATTGGCGTTTTCTAAATCTCTTCAAAATAATACCTTATTTGTACACTTCCAGTAGAATGTCGATTAGGAAATATATGTACACGCAGTTGAGTTTCAGGTAGACTTTTAGACTACTTTTTCAAACACAAAGTATGTCGAATAGTAAGTCAAAAGGTCATAAGTTCACAACATTTCGGATTGTAGACTTGGAAATTCAAAAATATATTGTTCGAAAACATGTTCGGTCTATCGCTGTATAAGTATAAGTATGTTATTTTATATAGGCTTGAGTCGCTGTGGCCTAGTGGGTTAGTGCATCGATTCTCAGTACAACCAAACTCATTTTTCACGGCCCCACCTCTTTCGATTCACTGACAATCCTCAACGAATATTACTGTCTGGAAAAAGCTTCTCAAATTCTCCGTTCGGAGTCGGCTCCCTTCCACTCGTGAGAGAGCGTTTTTTAAACTTTTTGAGTAAGCGCCCCTTTTGTTAGTAAAAACATTTTGGCGACCCCCACATTATATTTTTTTATTTAAAAAGCTACGTACACTGTACCCCTTCCAAGGCTACTCTAATTAAACCGTTGTCGCGATGCAATCTACTCCCGTTACTCTTTTAATATAAAATATAAAAGAAAGAAAATAAAAAATAGCTGAAGTCCTCATCAGAATTTTCATTTAACAAGTCACAAGTGCCACAAGGTAGGTCACAAATTGTATTCTTCACAATTCGTATTCTGAGCAAAACCTCATATCTTGTGAGCATCAATCATCTCAGGAACTGTCAAAATTGCGATGTTCTCTCGAGCACATCATAAGGAATAAAATGAGAATATAAGTAAGTAGTTAACATTTTTTGACAGCAATGTGGACTCTAAGGGATTCACGAAAAGAAAATTCTCGCCTTGGAGTAAACAGAGTCATCGAATTCTTTCTTGAAAATCTCCTCTATCACACAGAGGTCAAATGGAAAGAGGTATTGACACGAGTTGGACTAAAAGCTAGGTTATTGATGTTCTTAGAAGATTCAAAATCTAAAAATTCGAAACTTTTTCCTGATCTGATCTTTTGGCCACTTGCTGATCTTTTTGGAAATTTAAACATCTTCAACAAGTGCATGATATGCATTGAAAATGTCAGTCGAACTCGCCGATATACCGTTGGGAGGGATAAAAGAAATCTTCTAGATTAAGCTGCAGGTAGCCTGCTTAGAATGGACAACGTCTTTTTAAGGAGAAGAGGAGAGTGAGCAGCTAAATAAGGCTTTAAGGCAGTTACTGTCATCTGTTATTCTTCAATTTTTGACATTAAAACTAAGAAGAGAAACAAGCTAGATTTGGAAAATGATTTAATCATAAAAGTGTCAAAGATTAATCCAAGAGACGTTGAACGTTTATTAGAAATTAAACCTGGCACATAGGTCGCTCTAAAAATATTGTTTTTAGAACTTTTGTTTATCAATCCCTAACCCACCGTTTGAAAAACATTGCGATAGCTCATCTACGTGAAGCAACCCAAGATGCGTTGAACAAACAACAGGAAATAAGAGAACTGATATTTAAAGGGAAAATATCATGTATCGACACAATCACTGATTTGATTCATTCTACTTCTTTCAGATGCACTCACAACAAGCTTCAGGGCAGCTCCAAGAACTAAGTGGAAATATACTTCCAAAAGTAGCTATTAGGAAGAAACACTTGCCATCAGCAGCACATCAGCCACAGACGGGAAGAGATGTCGCCCAATCTGTGGGGTTAACAAGACTGGGAGTGAACAAAGCTCGCACACATGTTGTTGTTATTATATTTAATTGAAGCTTTAATCCTGATATAATCATCGCGATGATAGGAAACCTACATACAATATGTATGTAAGTAGTTTCTCTTTCTAGGGTGCAACATATGTTATCTAATATGAATTGATAAATACTCGTATGTACGAGCAACCAGGAAAATGCCGAGATTGTTATCTTCCCGTTGTCTGTCTAAATACCTACACGGTCATGGACAGGTTAGCACAATGTTTTCATTCAAAGAAAATTGGGAAGACATCGGAAGCAATTGTATTACCAGACGAACAACAACTAACGTCATTACCGTCGAATTGTCTTCGAATACTCTCATACATTCATCGCGCAAACTGTCTTGAAACACGATTCAGGTTAGTTTCTCAAGTTATCTACATTCTTATCTATTCTTTTCATTCCGTCGATCATGACTGGCATAGTATTTACGTAATTTTATGCGCAGATATGTGTACACTTCGCTACAATAACTGACAACAAATGTGAAGATAATACACAATATTTTCCGAGAAGTAAATCACTTCTTGCTGTTTGATTGACGCATTCATCTTTAAATGAAAACGCCGAGATTTTGTTCTTTTCAATGAATTGAGATCGGTGACCAATGACGATTAATTGATTGGTGTGTACAGACCCAAACACACGTTTAATCTGTAACGATCGAAGCAATTAAATTGTATCTTTGATCTAATTACGCTGTGCAGCTAAACTGGTAGACATTTAGTTTACAAGTTTGTGTATTTCATACCTACATGAGTAGCTTATTCTATTTATTTTTTTTCTTAGATACGCTTTATTATCGTTAATCTAAGCATCTAAGCATTTGCAAACAGTCCCCTCATCCTGAGTTAATAAATATTTGTTTTGACTTTGTATTTAGCTATTTATTTACATACATCGATTCAATTATGGAGCAAAGCTGGTACTAAATGGAAATACAATCACCAATGTGTTCGAATTTCCAATCAGTCTTACACACATGAGTATTGCTCATAAAATTAAAAGCTCCAATTATCGATATAGCGCAGCAACAGCAACACAGAAAACCGATGTATTGTATTAATCACATGTTTCCAAAGCCACAAAAGTGTTAAGTAATACTTGAATGGGATTTCACTTTCGCAATGTGTATAGGTATACATACTCTTGAGGATACATGTGATCTTTTTGACTTCAGATGTATTTTTCTGATACTCTGGGTCAAACAAAAATGAAAATGTTGTATTTTTACTCATTTGATATTCAGTTCATTGGAACACATTAATTCAGTCCCTGTAGAGCCCCTAACATTTTATTATTCGTTTCTTTTTTGGGCTATTCACCTTATTTCCCTCATTTGAAAGCTATTTATTAGCAACTTTCTATTTCTTTATCATTCACAAGATTCGTCTGTCTGCCAGTTGAATGAGCGTTTTATCGTATGAATTTCCAGTTCTTGAAATGATATGAATTTTGACAGTAAATGGTGGTTCAAATCGATGGCAAGCATTTGGCACATACTGATATTTTCCGCTGTGAATGATTTCATCTATATCTTCCAAGAAAAGTTTCCATCTGGTATCTTTGAGATTCGCGTGCGAAAATTTGATACTGAGCGGCATGCATACAAATCGGAAAACTAAAAATTCACTAGCAACAAAAAGTAGGAAGTACAATAAGTGTTGATATTCACATATAGTGTCGGTGGGTCTCATTTTAATCATGTGCCAGTCGACAGTGGCACGGGGAGGACTGTCCGAAAATAGATTATTATTTTTTTCATCATTTAATATTTCACAAATTCAGTGTTTCCCTGCTTGTAGTCTAGTAGCTGCATGCTATGATGCCCACATAGTCCACGTAAACAACGGCTAAAAATAGAATCAGGGTATCGGTAATGTGCGCGCAACTTATGAGATAACCAGAGTTACCCTAGAGACAGTTCATTGTTCCTGGAGCTAAAACCTGCAAACAGAGCTTGATGTGTATTGTGTTCTTACAACTATTTAGAATTCTCGCCAAAGATACTCACGTCTAGTTAAAATTTGCATTCATATTACATAATGATTCTTGAGTCGATAAATGAGAAAAAGTAGTCACAAAAGAAAATGTATGCACAAAAGATGACCACCGAGGAGATACAAATTGGCAACCCTGTGGGAATGATGCAGTGCACCGGCGGCGGCAGGAAATAGATTTCAAGATCAAGTATGAAGGTCGCTCCGCAGCTGATGTGAATTGTTACAGCGTTGCTCATATAATTTTAGACTGGATAGAAATTTAAACAATGTGATATCTGCAGTTATTAATGTCCCTGTAAATAGCCAACATTTGAGAGATTCTTTTCGCTAGTGGTTGCATTTATGTACTTCCGTTGATGTGAATTCCAGCTAACACATCGGTCACATCGTATCAAAACAAAAACAAGAATAAGTGTAAATTATAGCGAGTTTTATTTTTGCGCATATGTATGTAAACAAATTACTATGTATTTCGAAAAGTTTAACTAATTTTCATGAATGTGCAACTGCCAATAATCCCTGAACACTACATGTAAATGCAAGTTTATTGTCTCATAAGACGTTTTCTTGTTTTTAATGAACGAATGCGAATGCGGTCATATTTATAATCCCGAACTGCCAGTAACACCAAGGACGTATTTGAAATACATTTTGTTCAGATTTTCGAGGAAGATAAACGTTAGAACTGTGTGGGGGCCGAGACGACAGAAGTATGGTGTAAATCCTTTCCACAATGCGAACACACCTTCCACTTTAACAACTTTTGTGATTACATCCAAACCACCTTTATATTCGGGCACTCCATTGATGTACTTCATGTTCTGTATTCTTGTTTTGGCTATGTCCACTGGCATGGATGCCACAGTCGTTATAAATCCGGATAACATAGCAGAACAGAAATGCAATAAAATGCCTTCTTTCAACTCTAATGTTTTGTTGAAATAAGTCTTTGCTTGTGAGTATGATGCCAATTGTGCCATATTGACAACCATTGCCCGGCATATTGTCGGCAAACATCCACGGAAGAGCGCAGCGAAGCCTTCTTCTCTTGTCATCCGTGTCAAGGCGTTTGCAACATTTGTGTAATTTCGTCGTTTCTCCACTGGCAGGCGGCCATCGGCCGTCATTCGAATCAAGGCAACTTCGGCTGGCGTCCCAACAAATGCACCACATCCACCGGCTACGACACCCATTCCCATTCTTACCAGAAGCATAGGTTCACCTTCATAAGTTCGCTTGTAATAATCGTTGAGGTAGGTGTAAATTCCAAGACGCCCAGTCGTATACGTAGCTTGTCGCAGCAGGGCAGCCCCAATTCCTTTATACACAGCTAATGCTCCCTCGTTCTTCATAACAGTTGATAGGCAATGGAATGTATTGTTGTAGAGTTTCTTGCCGGTCCCTTCACCAGAAATTTGCATTCTTGTTTTAACGAGGTCAAGAGGTTGCACTATACACGTTGCCATTATTCCAGCTGATCCTCCTAACACAAATTTCATCCCATTTGGGATTTGTGCTTTTGCTTCTGGCTTAGAACCCATTACTAGAAATTTAGACTGTTCTCTGTCGTTTTCGTTTTCACTAAAATTTCGAGTGTCACTAGAAGTGCCGTATACAACAACTGACTCGATTGATTCAAAGTACTGCAAACTGGATAGTGATTTTTTGCAAAAGCACAATTATCTCAATATTGTTTATTTATATTTTTTAAACTTATTTGTTATATGTATTAGTCGGTATATTCGTTTGACTGTGCAATCGTATAATCTCGCCCGTCCAATCCACTTTACTTATTGTATCTACTCCAGCCAATTGCCCTGCCACCAACAACAGGTTTCACCGCCGTCAAAATTAGAAAGCTTCGATGAAGCTTTTCATATAAATGTTGTCATCCGTCATGTGTGCAAACTTGTGCTTGGTGTGACCAATCCAACGGAAAATATGTTGTGCTTTCGAGTTTAACAAATGTCACACACGCCCTGAGGCACTTTTCAATATTAAGCAAACCCAATTTCAGAGAAAAATTTAATCTTCGGGTTCGTCATTTAGGACCTACTGCATACATGCATAATGGCGAAGTGTGACGTTTCATTTTCTGAGGTTTATCATATCAAATAGGATGTAAGCTAAGATAAATTAAAATATTCCCAATATAGTTGAAGACTCTTTCGGAAAGGGCTTTTTGAAAGGACAAAGCACAACGCGTTATGTGCCGTTCAATTCATATGAACTCCTGAACGCAAAAGTCTCCCTATTATTCAGGCAGTAGATTGATGAATAACGACACTCAACATTAAGACCCTCAAAACTATCAAGCTGCGTATACTTTTTAGACCTTGTACTTTGCAATTGGCCGCCATTCGTTGAAGCCTTGTTCGATTTGTTGGCAACGTCGCCCAACCTCACAAATATCAAGTTCATGCAAATCCAATCCTCAAGCGTTGACTTTTGTGTTAGATCAGCGAATTTCCACTCCTTGATTCGAAATAACCCACCTTCGTCTTCAGCATAGACACATGTCAGTATAGTAGAAAGTATTTCGCAAACAATGAAGGATTGAAACCACATTCTTTTCACTGTTAAAAATATAGAACATTCATTATTTCTGTTTTTGTTTTCATTTCCTTCATAATATATTTTGTATAATAATTAAATATATATTTATATAAAATTAACACAATTTTTTCTTCTGTTCTATCAAGTTCCACTTTAAAAGCATACATAAAAGTGCAAAATTATAAAATGTTTGCTTGAATTTTTAATAAATACAATTATCGTGATCTCGTTTCCTTTTCTGTTTTTTGTTTCGTTTTTGTTATCAATGTAAGTTCTTCCATTTGCAGTTGCTCTTACTTGGGGGAGGAGGAAAAACACTCAAATCGTTTCTTTGAAAAAATAACAACACTATTTTAAATGATATTTAAATATTCAAACAAAGGATCTCTCCAGGTTGTATAATTTTGTTTTCTTTTTTTTTTTTTTGTTTTGTTAATTCTTTTACTTCATTTTGCAATGCTACTGAATTGAATTCGTTCTTTGAAAATATGAAATGATCTCTTCGAGTTGGTTCCGGTTGGGGGAATATAAGCTTTGTCTACTACTTGGTATTATTTTATGAATTAATTGGATTAAGATCCAAATTTGAATGAACTCGGAATCTGCTGTTGGGTGAATTGGAAACCTCCACGCTTTTCAATTAGTTTAGATTCTCTTTGCGCTTTACGCTGGTCAGCGGTGACTACAACTTCTTGAAGTGATTTCGCTTGTTCTGGTGTTAAAGCCGACGTGAGAAGAGCATACCATACTTGATCTTGTGCAGAAAGTGCTATAATATATCAAACAAAATAACATATAAGGCATTCGCATGTCAATCGTCACAATAGAGTGATTACCCGTTATGACTTCCTTGAATGTTACATATTCGTCAATTGCTGTCTCATCCTCATTATCATCCAGTGGGGTTGTAAAGCTTTCTAAAGCTGTTTCATTAAGATCATCTTCCGATTCTTCTTCGTTATCTTCTGAGTCCTCAGCGTCCTCCTTTTCGTCCTAGATTACAATTGAAAATGTTCAAATTACGCGCCAAGAAATAAATGTGTAACAAGCGTACCCTAAACTCTGCTTTCATCTCAATCCCCGCTTCGGTAGCCTTCTTTCTCGAAAACTCAGAAATTTGTGTTAAATAGTCTGGAGCAAATGTATCAATTTCATCTTCGTCACTCGATAATGCCTCTGTAAGAGAAAAATGTGTGTCAGGAATGGATTCGATTGCATCTAGCAGATGTGTTACCTTCACAACCATCATCGTCTTCATCTTCGCTCTCTTCTTCTTCCTCATCCTGAGCACGAGCTTGGTATGCACGTTTTAGACCATCGAAGAGCAAAATCAAAGCTGGAATAATTTTTCCAGATACTTCACTAAGAACCTGAGGCTTAGCTTCGCCCAGCGAAATTAATGTACAGAGACCAAGAACACATAGTTTACGATCATGGATTCTGTAAAAATCGAACAAGAACTGGATAGTTTCAAACCAATTTTAAGCAGATTTGTCTTTTTTCTTACCCAAGGAAGCAGTCTGTATCGTGCAGCCATTGTTTGATGAAATGTGAGCTAATTGGTTCGTTAGCCGGTTGGGACATTTTATCCAAAATCGAAAGCAAAAGTTGGGGATTGTAATAAAGAGCAGCTATGACCACCTGCAACCATATGGAAATATGTAATATATTTGCACAAGTCATTGAATTCACGCAATAAAATGAATACCTGCAAGCACATGGTTCGCAATTCGGAAGATTGAACCTCACGAGTTAATCTAGATAAAGCTAACTCAACAAACATCGGGATCACTGAGTCGATCTGTCCCTTGCACTGCAGAATAATAACCTCTAGTAGTTTGGCTGCATGACATTCTGGATCTTCTCCTGGGCTATTCGTTAGCATCTGAATGGAAGTCAATTATTTACATGAGCTCATTATAGCACATTTATATTCACCGTTTTGCACATATCAAATATGGCCAACAGTCGATTAGGATTGGACAAGAACGCGGGAGTGTCCACAGTCACGTAGTTATGCAAAGCGGGCATGATATCAATGAAATAATCAATGCCGTCCTTCTTGAACACCTGATAGATCAGCTCCAACATATGCCACATGTCTGGTGATATCGATTTCAATGTTAAATCATACACCAGCGAGAAGGTCTCTTCATAAAAATCTGCAAAAGAGATATACCTGCGGATTATGTACATCGTAATTGTCACATTCGAAGCTTACCAGTAATATTGTGCTGGAATATATGCCCAACCACGTTGATAACAATTGGATGAAGGTTTGCTATGATTTCTGGATGATCTTCCATTACAGTAAGAAGTGTTTCGATGGTGTTAAGGAGTCCCATTGCAGTGATCGCTTTTTCATCGGAGCCCTCTTCCGATTGAAGAACTTGACTAAATGTTGTTGCCAAATGTTGACAGATTTCAACGGCCACTGGCAATAGTTGTTCGGTGAATGTGCATACAATTTTCTGCATAACATTGGTTAGATCTTCATTTTCAGTCTCACGAATTATAGTTAATAGCTCTTTAGTGATCTCTTTGATTTGTGGTTCAACAAATGGTGCTGCGTCATCTTGTGATGATAGGAAATTTTGAAGGCCGATTGCTGCTTCAACTTTTACCGGCAATTCCTTGTCGGTCAATAAGGCATTCGACGTTAGACGCATAATTTCTCCCAAGATTTGAAGATTTTTCAATTTAATGTCACAGAAATAGTGCACAACCCAACAGGCACGCGCTCTCATATGTCCTGCTGGATTGACAAACTCTGGGAATACGTATGTTGTAAGCATTGTCTCAAGTTGATCTCGATACACGCGCTTTTTCATAAGAACATCAGCTAGGGTACCAATCATGTGAAGGGCACCATCTTTTTGTTTATTATCAGCATTGGGTGAAGTAATTATCTGAAACGCAAACACACACACGATTTTTTAAAGTCCCGCCAGGTTAAACATTCATTTAGCTCACCTGCATGATGATACCCATTGCCTTGTTAAGAATGCCCTTTCGCTTTTTACAGCATGAATGCAAAAGTGTTTGCGCTGCAGGAACTGGACATGCATAATCTTCGAAGATATCTGTAGACAACAAGCCAGTACATTGTAAAACGTCCATGTTATTTAACAACCAGATCTTACCAAACTTCAGTCGGATATATTCATGGGGGTCGCTTTCCCATAGATCCTGATCGGATTCAGTAAATGACATAATAGGAAATATAACATCCTGAATGATTGCAACCATATGGGGTTTGATGAGTTTCCATGAGTACGCATGGCTTACACTGTAAATTATCATCAATTTTTGCACTCAATTAATCAGTCTGTGGAGATCCTTAAAAACTATTGAAACTTACGCGTTTTTCAGATATGATAAAATATTAGTTAAAACTCTCGGTGAGACATAAATCTGGTTACGGTATTGATCTAGGATTTTTAATAGAACTTCTAAAACACCGGATGTGAATGTCGGCAGGTACCATTCAGCGAATTTTTGGTATTTTTCGCTAACAACATTATTAGGACTTCCATATCTAGAAGAAATGCAACAGGCAGGTTGTTAAGTGAACAAAGTTATAAAACAACAAATATAGTTTCTTGTTTACCTTTCAAACATGCGTACCATGATACGCAGTGCCCACTTTTTCAATTTCCACCATGGGAACTCGGGCCTTTCGTCTTCATCCAAATGCGAGCAGTCAGGCACGGGTTGAGCTGCAACCTGACGACAAATCTCCATCCATTGCGAGAACATTTCCTTGGTGATTAGCTCCAGTGGCAATGTGTACTGGGTCAGTGCGTAGTAAATCTTCAAAATTTGTTTTTGTAGCAGTACACTTTGCTCTGAGGGATTGTTCATCAGGTTCACCATTAAACCATAAATCATTGGTAGAAGTAAATTCATAGCATCGTTCAATGGAACACGCTCTTCTGACCGTTTATATTCGTACGTTTGAACCAATTGATACATTGTCAGTAATGCTCCATTCCAACTGTTTACCTCTGCAATTTGAGAATCATCCAATGAACACATAGCCTCCATGCTTCTGCATTTATTCTATCTTACCCATATTTTGTAGGTAAATACTTATGTTATCAACGACTTGTGGCCATCTTGCTGGGAAGTCCGTTTTGATTATATGATGTACGCAAATTGCCAATTGTACCCTAAGAGAGAGAGAGAGAATTTTTCAATAAATCACATTCGTATCGTCGTTTTTGTGTATAATGCATACTTTATTATATCGGGAGCGTGAACAATTGCATTGACAATGCTTCCACGAATCATTGCACGGTCCTGCTCATGTATGGAAAATATGATTGCCTCGCCTGGCTTTGTCTCGCGGTCTGACCAATTGTTTGCGATCAGGTTCTTTAGATAGATCGCTCCGGCCTGTCGAACTGGCAGATCCACAGTATTTTTCATTACGATTTGTAAAATTGTCGGAACGAAACCAATGATTTTATGAATCTGTATAAAAAATACAATAAGAAAAGATGAGATGTTAAAATATAAATCTTGAAAACAAAATGGACTTGAGTGGAAAGACCTCGCTCTATTTTGCACACAAGATTATAAAATGTCAGATACATCAGCGTGAGGCAGTGCGATCGTAACCCATTTCGGCCACAAAATAAAGAGTATTAATTTTTTCCTGTCGACTCATAAAAACGTGGGGGCACCTGTCTGCGTAACAAATGATGATCAATTTTAGCAATCATCAATTAAACTGGAAGAAGTTAGGGCCTTGCCTGCGTAGCACGTTTAGTGATATATATTTAATCAAATGTTAGTTCATATGTGACTGTCAAAATGTACCAGATGATACAGGAAAGCAAATTAACAGGAATTGCTATTTGAACTTTATCTCCATGGCGGTGCAAATGTTAGGTTATCTCCTTATTCAGATTCTATGTCCAAAGTTTCAAAAGTGCTTGAGTCATCATTTTCTACTCATTATTTCTTAAGAGATGCACGAACTTTGTGTATCTTGCTATGTACATACACATTTGATAGTTCCTTCCTACAGAACATCAGGAAGAAGAAAAACGGAATGATTACTTTGTTGCTTGTAAAATTTACATTTTGACATGGATTACATTCTGTACAGAAGTTACTTTCATATTTGTTTCTTATCGATTTTTCGTGGGGAAAAGGATTGCATATTTGCATGCACTTCTTAAATAAAAGAGATTCAACCGATTACTTTACACTCTGGATGTATGGAGAGGTCCATCCTTCGGGAAAGAACATTGTTAAAGTATCTCCTGGGGTGATTAACCGAGAAGCAGTTATGGAAGGCTACATCTTAGAATTTGTATTCAATGAACCATTTACGGACACACTCCGAAAATATACATGAATACACATGTGAATTGAAATACCATAAATGATGGGAGGGGACCAAATCGACTGCTTCCAGTCCATTCACGACTCTAAAATGGGCTCAAGAAGCAAATGTGTGCCAGTGCAAAGTATACGTATGTACATTCGTACAATCATGCGTAAGTACTTATGAGTTGTCTTAATTACTCTCATGGCATAATTTATAGACAGGCATTCTTTATCTATTCGTAAGAACCTTGTAGTTGTATTAATTGAATTTATCATCAACTGGGAGGGAAATTTAAGTCCATACGAACGCTAGCATTGCCAGATTTTCTAAGAATTGAACTTTTTTCTAATTAAAAGGATGCCACTCCTCAAGGGGTTGAGAAACATCAAAGATCTACATCTTGTTAGATACTCTTGATCATACAATTTGTTTTAACAAGAAGCAAATGAGTAAGGGATCTCGTAATGTATTTTTTGCAATCACAGCCACAGTGGTCACTGCATTATGAGTACCGCAGATTCAGCTCTCCACAGTTTTAGCTACAAGGAGCACATCCGCTCAAGTACTTTATAAGGAAAATATGTTATGATTTGCATACTTAATTTTTACCGCATAGCTGCAGAACACCCAAACATAGATTTGCAAAATATCCACACATGGGGATCATCCTAATTAGACTTATGCTAGAAATAGGAAAAACACCTGGCAATGCTGATCGGCACATGTGGGTTGAGTGTCCAACGAATGGGATGGGAAAAAATGCAAAAGAACAAAAAAATGCCCAGAAACGTCATCACAATTTGCCTTCCCATCGATATTCTCAACCAATACATCAGCGGCTTGACATTGGCAGACACGAAAGGAAGAAATAATAGCAAGGGAAAAGGAAAAAAAAAAGAGGAATACAAGAGAAAGGTTCCCATTAGCACAATTGGCAAAAATATAATTAGGAAACTGTAGTTTTGATGAGTAATCTTAGATTTGTTTAAGGTCTCCTCACTGCAGATCCATTTAATCTTATGTATTTCACCATTTGCCACACCACCCAATGGCTCATGGCAACGAGTTTACTTTTAAAGTGTAAATTAATTCCAGAGCACATGGCTCACGGAACCCATGCGATGGAATTACTTTTTCAATCTTCGTGCACGGCAATGTGGAAATAATTGAGTAATCATTTAAGCATTTATGTTCTTCAGCAATAAATTGATAATAATCAGGATTATCGTACCTGGGCTAGTTGCTCCTCAGCCTGTTTTCGCTGCTCGGGAGAAGGATCTATTGTTGCTCTTAGGAGCTCTGTTAGCTTGGTCTGATCCATCATAATTCGTTTTCTTCGTACTAAATCGCACACAGCGAGACAATTCCAGTTGGATTTTTTGCTTTTATCTTACACTAAATTATTATTAATCACAAAAAAAAGGATAATAACTATTTTTTTGATTAAAAAAAACGCGGCGGTGGTGAACCGGCGGTAGACAAAGCAGACGAGATTTTCACGTTCCCATACGAGTTGCCCTCATCATCGAGCTTGCAGAATTCAATTCTGCACTAGAAAGAGACGAATGCATGTGATGATGGCGAAATGTCAATCGGGTTGGTGTATGATAGAATGGGATGCCTTGAGAGGAAGAAGAGTATGTTCGTTCAAATTGGAACTTGACGAAGATAGTTAAGTGATGGTTTCACATTTTGGCGGTAAGGTGAAATCGTGGAACGGAAATTGAAGAAAATCTGTGGTAGACATTTATTTCTCTTTCCCGGTTGTTATTAATAAAATGTAATATTTGTAAGTACACGCGAGCTGATCAAGTGAAAGCGTAAGCTTCTATCATGACAGTTATCCAGAATTGAACAGGAAAGCATGAGATAAATACGTACATTTTGTTACCTCAATGAATGTGAAAAGCAATTGCTTGCTAATTGAAACAAATTATAAGCATCTTATTTTCAGATAAAACACATTTCTCAGTCAAATCAGTATGCGCATTGATTACAGGATTCATTTATGTGTTAACATTTTGCTGTGAGAAGCACATTACCTCACAGTTGTTCCTTGTGGCAATGAAGCTGACATTGGAGTTATTTAAGAATTTATATTATTAAGATTTTATTTAAATTAAGCTTAATTTAATTTATTTGAATGAACTTTCTCTTTACAAAATGCTACCAGTTACGCAAAATTGTGGAATAACTACAATATCTCCTCCAATTAAGGGCACGTGAGGATGCCCCACTTTGCTCTCAAATTAGGTAATTAGCAAGATTTGAAATATCCATTGTCGATAATTAGCATCGACATTACCTTATAACTACTCGCATGTAATGATACTGTTATATCGCGAAAACTAGGCACCTCGTCATTAATTCAATTTGGATAGTTATAAAACGTGTTATCATAAATAACACGCGCTGTTTTCTTTTCGATGAAGCATGACGTGACAATAGTCTTTAAAATGAGACTTATACGATCCATCGCAGTCGTTAAAACTAAACATTAACCGACTATCGGAAAATCACGATAGAATCTTAACTCGCAGACTCTGGCATCAGGCAAATGCAGAAACGTTAAATTTAGGGTGACCTAATTAATGAAGTGATACAATATCGGGGCTATTCACAATATGTTTATTCATGGAACATACGAATCACTTATTGCCTCTGACGTAGGGAAGTGAGTGTAATAAGAAATGAGTAAATGAGTATGTTGGATGAATGATAATAATTGCAGGACTTACGATGTAACAAAAATACTGGTTGACACTGGGAGAGAAACTCACCAACAAGTCTACCGCACTAGTCTACTCTACATAGTATTTTTTTTTATGCAGAGCAATGTCGATCGCTTGAAGAAATATAGGACATGAATTGCTTAACAGCTTTGAGAACTCTGCTCCATTTTGTGTTGATTAATATGATCGTCACGTTGTTCTGTTTCGAACTGCCACACTCTAAGTATTTCATACTCTCAAAGTAGCTTGACTTTGCAAAAACTAGATTGCCAAATGGGATTCGTCAGAGCATTCACATGCACATCCTTGTTAGGAAACATATACATGAATATGACCGAAAAGTATCAAATCTTGCTTGAATTCAATAAATATAAATCAGGTACAAAAGTGCTCCATCACGCCACTGGGTACGAACAGCTGTCTAAACAAGATCAAGCTGTTCCATCGTATTATGCGTGTCTGATTACCTCGAATTATATGTATCTGCAATTCAGTCCCAATACCCAAAACAAAATTTACATTCGCGCGACGACACCGCAATCTCATGTATGATGTATTTGCATAAACCGTTAACAGGTTCCGTGTTGGTGGCTTAAGATGACTCTAGAGTTACACCGCCTCGTCCAAGTGAATCAAGCACTCCTACCGTAATCGTGTGCATTACCCAGTCGGTATGTATGTTCATATATTCCATTCGGGGGTTAACCTTTTAATAATCATCGCTATCGACGCTTTTTTTTTGCTTGTGCCAATTAATTATCACACATTTTGTAGAGTTACCACAAAAAGTGATTCCCTTTGTTGGTTCGAGGCTAACACCTTTGAGCATGCGTTTGCCTCTGTTTCTCTGCGCCAATTTCAACTCAAGTGTGTGAATTATTTTATTAGTTTACCTTTTTTTAGAGCATTTTTTTCCTCATTCTGGAAGTTAGTTGGATTGGACAATGCTGTCCGTGTGGCAGAAAACTTGTTTGCCTGAAAATAAACTTAGTTATCTGTCTTTGATGACATATCGAATCAGCTGAATGCGAGTATATTTGGATACCGGTGTCACGAAGCCAGCCATTCTCGGTTTCGCTGTCGCGTTGAATAGATCGCTTGAATATGCACGGATACCTCGCGTTCGTATTGATTTTTGCTGGTTCCGCCGCCGTTTTGGTTCAATCTCACGGTATTACATTTTTGAATTTGTTACTTTCTTCATGTGATAATTTGCTTGACAAACGATCTCACGAACTCGTGTGATTATGAATTCAGACCAGGTTGAGTGATAAATTCTACCAAAAAAAATCAGTGATATTTTGGCAGTCATGCGATATTCCCAACCGCGTCGCTGTGAGTATGTGCAGGCATACAAGCACACAAGTGGTTTTTTGCATAAATTTTTGAGTTGATTTACCTCTGTTCGGTACTCTTTATTTTTTATGACTCCCCGGTGACTTTGAGTGGTTGGTTTGCATGTTTTATGCAGACACTTCTCGAGTAATTATTTAATGTGTGTTATAAGTAATTTAAGTGAAAGTAACATGGACTGGAAATGAAAACCTGGAAACTGATTTGGTGGCAAGATCAATTGTATTGTTTATCAAAATTGAAATTGTGTCGATATTGCCAAAGGGAATCGGAATAAAAAGTTACTATTTGTTGACTACAACTGTTCACGTTTGAATTAAAATTTTTGTTTCGCTGGCATTTGAAAAACTAAATTAACACTCTCTTGATTCGTTTCGATTTGAAGAAAATTTCTTTAAATAATAAGGTGTTCAATTGATTAACCGATTGACCATACCCCACCTGCTAGTACTGAGACGAGGTCTCATGGAAATGCTTATTTAGAGAACGACGTGAGAGTTGAATGCAAAATAAAACAAACGAATAGTGCCCTTGAACTTGTTGAGACAGACATTCGCATCTTTGACTGCTTGATTATTCAGGCGACACCCGTTTTGCAATTTGGTACTTTATGTTATTCCACTATCTGGTTTATAGAATCAGTTACGTAGTATCTTCTGTATCTGAAATCTTTGTAGAATATACAACTCTTAAGGTTGAGGTTATCTGGTGATATTAATAACACACTAGTTTGAAATTAACTAGTGAAGACTATGTATGTAGCATGAAATAAATTTTATTGAAACGGTTAAGTAATAAAATTAAAGTAGATCAAATTAATTATTTATTTTAATTTTTTGAGTTAAACTCGTTTGAACAAGTCGGTTATTTTTGTTCGAACTGTTTGTCTTTTAATTCCCAGTTCGATAGCTCCTTCACACATTTTTCTTAGCATCAGTAGTTCTTCGTAAGTTCATTTTCTGAAGCCCAATCCGACAGTATTTAGCGCTTCCACTGGCTCAGATAGCGTTACACGATTATTTTCTTCAATCCTGTAAGGCTAGGACGAAAAACTGCTAAATCTGCTAGACAAAAATGTTGCTAAAAAAAATGCTAAACAAACTGCGAGCTATGTTATTTTCATATTTCATATTTATTTAACCAGTATTACTTACAATAGAAAGACTACAGAAATCTTATAAAATAATTGCAAGTTTTAAGAAAAGTTAAGCGGAGTATAAAAATATAAGCATTAGACGTTTAGAGCGTTTAGAGCTTTTCTCCTTGAGAAATGCGGTTTTTTTTTTAATTTCCGTGAATTCAAATTGTTTACAGATAAGAGCAGTTAACTCTCTCATAAGCGGACGGCACCAAGAAATTTGTCAGCGTATGAAAGGTGTCCGGTTATGAGAAAAAAGTACGGCATTGACAACCTTAAAAGAAGAAATATGTTTTTGTCTAGTTATGTTGGTGCATTAGGTCAACATTTTCTTTCGATGTTAACAAATGCTTACTTTTCTTATAAGGATGCTTTTCGACCAAATTACAAAATAATAATAATTTTCAGCGCCCGGTTATAAGAGAGTCCGTTTGTGAGAGAATTATTTACATTAGAAATCGTGTAAATAATTCCGGTTTTCCTTCACATTTGTCCGGTCATGAGAGGTATCCGTTAGAAGAAGTATACATTTGTATAAGTGATAAATATTTATTGTCATCGAAGATATTAACTTATAAAGGTAGGCCATTTCTGAATTTAGTACAAGAATAAAGTTGATAAATGAAATCATTCGGAACCTTTTTAAAGACTATTCGTTTGAGATAACATTCAATTTGTTGGAATAAGGTTAAAGTTACTCTCAGAAACCCCTGCGTTACTTACAAAATTTACCAGTAAAAATATTCCTTCACAAGCAACACTAGATGTAGGTAAAATAAACATATATTTTGCAACATTTTCTCAAAATGTTTCAACAGCCTGAGTCTTAGTGTCCTTCGACGAACTGCTCAATGGATCTTGGCATGACTGACGGCTAGACCAATCGAGAAACACATTTAATAACTGCACAATTTGGATTAACGTTTTTAATTTTAGCTGCGAAAAATCCAGAAAAGAAATGGTCCAGAGTGCACTGAGTAAGCTATTTTGAAAAACTTTTATAAATTTTTTCAAACTGGTGAAAACTGCTGAAATTATGAAAAATGGTAAAAAAATGAATGTCATTTTTATGATCAAATCCTGCTGAAATTGCAGGAAACTCTGAATTCTGGTATTTTATCCTCTGAATCCTAATGAATCACCATCATCATCAGTATCTTCTGTGATAGGCATGGAGTTCCAAGGTTGATTGTCAACATTTTCATCGGGAGCGATTTCTTTCATCATCGCTAGGCCCCTATGAGCAGCATCAGCTAGTTCGAGCTGAATTGCTTGAAAGTATCATCTTTAAGAATGAATACGAACTGACTTGCAGGTCCAAATACTATTTAAGCTAAATAAAATGTAAAAAATCTGTCTGGGCAATATAACTGTTTTAACTTCAGAAAAATTTCAACACAAATTCACTAATATTGGAATAATTCATATAACTGGGAGATTATACAAGTGAGACTTCACTGTACTTCATTGCGGATTGTAGAGTTAACCACTTCCATCTTTTATCCGAAATGGAATGTTAGTGCTAATAACAAATTGGCTAACAAATTTTCAGCCCCCTAAATCATGTATGACTTTACCAACTTTACCATAATCATAAGGCTAATTTTTTAATTTTGTAGGAAATCTCAACGAATGTCTGCATTTTTGTATATATTCTGTTTTTCGCACGAGAATAATTCAATCAAGACAAATTTAGAAACAACGTGAGAGAGATGAGTCAATACAATCTTCATTTAAAATCAGCACACTTACCTACTACTTCTAACATTATCCGAGATGAATCTTAAAACTAACCTTTCGTTCGTTTAATAACAAGTTTGTAGTTAGATGTTTTTATCTAGCAATTTCGTTACAATCATGGGATAAATGATAAGACCTTATTAATACGAATATGCATGCACGACTGGATGTTAGTTAAGTGCTTGTGCCTGATTAGTGGGTCGCCGGTTCGAATCCCAGTGAAAGCAAACTTAATACGCTCGTATCTGGTTTTCAAATCTGGTCTAGTCATCATTTTGTGGTTGGGATTAAATCAACCGCACTATAGTCTGTGGGTATCACAATGGACCAACATTGTCTAAGTGTGCTGTTGATTCCACTAACAGCCTTAGATAAAGCATCCAATCTCTGTCAAGTTGCACTGTATGGGTATAAATCTGTTGTATGCCGAGTTTTAAATTGTCTGTTAACACATCAGAGCAATAACCAGAAATGAAGTGCGAACTTACTGTAGAGAACTTTTTTTTGGCGCATTTGCTTTTCATTGTTTTCTCGGAACAAACGATTATTGGATGAAAACAAAACACAAAAATTCATGAGTAACTGTCATAGCATAAGCATTATACATGCTTGACTTCTGGCAATAAGTGTTCCTCCGTATTTCAATCAAATTTGTTCAAGGTTAATTCACACTAGAAAAAATTAATTGATTTCACTCGGTATTCTTTTTTTGCCTTTGCACTAGATTAACTTCATTGTATCGTATTTCTTAGCTACATTTATATTTTTCAGGTTCACTAAAGCGAATAAATAACCCTTCGCCAAATGTAAGTAGTTGTGCTTCGAAGTCACACGATTGGAATGACTCTATTGACTAACGAGTTATTTTTATCAATTTCAATGGATAAATGTATAATTTCTGCTCTTGTTAACCTGAATCAAAATTGGAATCAATTAACAAGGGTGTATTTAGATGTTATGCAAGTTAACAAGAAGCATTGCCATTGCTAGTAGGCGATGTGTTGAGACTATTAAATAGTTTACCGATTGTATTGAAATTAATTCAGTGGTTTACATTTGTGGGCCTTTGAAAATGGGTTAATTTACGCTATTATTCTTGATGGCTTGGCGGTGATGTGAAATAAACTAAAATAATTTATTCCGTCGTTCTTGCGATTCTAAGGTCGGCCTACGCCCGCTAGAAGACTATGCCGACGTCCCATTGTGTTCGGGTCATAACAACATGCTTCAGTTCTCCAACACATTTCCGAAATTGACGCTTTTTTCGTACCGATATTCTTCTGAAAAAAAAAAAAACAATTGTATTACATTGCTATCTATGCGGCTGTCCCCCTTCTTTAATTTATGTTCAATTCAATGCCATTTCCTTCTTCTTATGATAGTGTCTATACGTGTTTGGCAACTTCTATGACATACGTGGCTACATTCGCTACATCTGTTATAGGCACCTGTGTACGAAGGCTTTAAGTTTACGTGTGGCAGACACTCTTTTTCCATTTAGCAGCACATGTGTAGGCAGTCAATGTTCGTGGTACTGGGGTTCCTGTACTCTTTCCACCGGTTCTCCAGAAATGTTTAGTTTTATGTTGTTTGCCTTTTTGGACATGTTGCCATTTCCTTTGCCTCTTCCATTCCGTGGACATACATTATTCTATGCGAAATAATCCATGCATCGTCATTGCAGTCTAGGACCCTTTTTGATTCGTAAGATTCTATCTTATTCCTTTGATCCCTATTGACAGGCCGGCACGAAGCATTTCTTTTAAGAGAAATAAAATTGTGCACTTTGGAGTGCTCTACATTTTCCCTGAGAACATATCGTATGAACTGTAATAATAGCAATTAGCTTATCCAGAATTCCTCTTTAGTTTCGATTCCGATTCACTTCCTCTGCGGTGCTTTCTACAATTCAGTCAGGCTTGAGTTCATTTGTGCAACAGTGCAAAAATAAGTCTACAGAAAATGAGCAGCGGCGCGGCATCTATTTCAAAGCTAGAAATTAAGCAAGTATGTACATACTTCATTCCTGCTAAATACATAAATATTTGATTGCAACTCTGCACGCAGCTGTCTTCAAGTCTGAATATTTGAACAGTCAATTGGAAAAACTACGGACTGTCCTGCGTAGTTGGCCGAATATCCCGTAAGTCTCCTGATTCGTACCAGCCTCCCTAGTCTAAGCAGAGAAAGTGACCAAGAAAGCGAACATTCGTTTGACAAGAAGTGTGCTGTTACGCACTGAACCTGCAATAGGTTACGACTCTGGAAAATCTATGTTGATCCAGCATGTATAGGCTTTACCGGATGTGATCCAAACTCTGGAACATGTTCTATTTGGACGAGATTAGTCCTACTCTGTAGTCATTATATCCAATTAGACAGTGTCTATCTCTCGATGAAGGCGAAATTTGACCAATTTATAAGTTAGAACTGAGTCGCTGAATCAGTCCAAGCTAAAATATTCTTGAAATTTCACAAGTACTACCTGTCAAACCAGTTAGTTTAATTAATTTTTAAAAAAGGTCAAATCAAAATCAAAATTGTAAAAACATCCCATTCGGTTTGTTCTCGCTGCGCTGAATCCTGTTTAGCTACTTAATTGTCCCACCGGGTGTGTAGATACATCAGCGAGTTCAAATTTTAAATGAATAACTGCCCGACAGTTCCGAGAATCTGCCTTTGTTAATGCAGAGTTGAACGCACCCCGTTCTGTGCGAAACCTGTTATAATGCAGGGGAAACAAGAAGCGTATTAATTTATCAGAGCAACGTCGCCACCAAGGCATACTTAAAAGATCATAAACGAATCTTGATGATGTTATTGCATATTTGCACCCCACTGAGGGGAGAAGCGAATGAGTAATTGGATTCTAATTATTTTCACATTGTCTGTAGGATTTCATCACCCGTATGCTGAACGCGTGAAGCGGAGCACAGTGCCCTCGGAAGATGGATTAGACACAGCATCGTTTTGGCTACAAGACGCACAACAGGCCCTTAAGGAGAAGGTAAAAACACCGCTGCTAAGGCAGCAAGCGAAGAATGTGATATTCTTTCTGGGAGACGGCATGTCAATAGAGACCACAACAGCCGGCCGAATACTCAACGGTCAGTTGGAGGGAGTTCTTGGGGAGAGGAGTAAACTATCCTTCGAGAAATTTCCATACGTCGGACTTTCAAAGGTGAGGTTGAACTCCAAATGGTTTTCGTTAAAATAACTTTTGTGCATTTATCCAGACATTTTGCGTAGACCGGCAAGTGGCAGATTCAGCATGCACGTCGACGGCTTACCTGTGTGGAGTTAAAGCCAACTTTGGCACAATCGGGGTCACAGGCAATGTCACTCTTAACGACTGTCCCGCTGGACAAGACCCATCCAATCAAGTTCAATCGATAGCCAGTTGGGCGCAAAGAGAGAATAAATCCACTGGCATTGTCACCACAACCACGGTGACGAATGCCAGTCCGGCTGGTGCCTACGCGCATGTGGCACACCGTGACTACGAAAGTGATTTCTCTGTGAAGCGTCGTGGTAATGATCCAGCGGTCTGCCAAGACATTGCTGATCAATTGGTTGCAGGTGATGTTGGCAAGCAACTTAACGTGATTCTGGGAGGTGGCACCAAGCGATTCTTGCCAAACGGAACTGTAGACATCAACGGAAACTCAGGCGAACGCTTGGATGGGCGAAACCTGGTCAAAGAGTGGTTGGCTTCGAAGAAGATGACCGCAGAGGCGGTATTCAACAGAGATCAACTGCTGGCAGTTGATTGTAATAAGACCGACTTCCTGATGGGATTGTTTGCCGAACAGGAGTTGGCATATGCTGCCGACGCCGACATGACAAAGCAACCTTCGCTAGCTGAAATGACACAATCCGCCATAAAGATACTACAAAAGAACAAGAACGGTTTCTTCCTGTTTGTCGAAGGCGGACGCATCGACCATGGTCATCATCAGAATCTGGCGCAAAAGGCACTCATTGAAACAGTGGAACTGTCGAAAGCTGTGAAGGCTGCCCTTGACATGACCGATGAGGACAATACTTTGATTGTCGTCAGCGCTGATCATGGGCATACGATGAGTATAAGTGGATACCCGAAAATTAACAACAACATCCTTGGGTTGAACAATGACGCCAGCGATTTGGACGGCTTGCCTTATACAACGCTGTCCTACGCCAATGGACCAAGTTACTATCAGCATTTAACCAGTGAAAAGACTCGAGTGGATCTCAATTCTGTAAACATTTGTGAGTGATGAGCGACAAAGCGTCCTTCGGAGCATGTTCAAAATGTCCTTTCTTTTCTCTTTAGTGGACAAGGACTTCAAGTATGCATCTACATTCCCTAGCAAGGACGAAACTCACGGAGGCGGCGATGTAGCAGTCTATGCAAATGGTGCGGTGTCTTGTGGAAAGGTTCCTTCTGGTTTATCTGACGTTTTATTTTTTTTTTCTGCTTGTTTTCAGGGCCCTGGGCGCACCTGTTTTCGGGAGTAATGGAACAAAATATTCTACCTCATCTAATGGCATATGCATCGTGTGTTGGCGATGGTTACACTATGTGCCAACAAGAATATTGATTGATGAATTTATTAAAATAAAGCTTACCTATAAAGTTGTGTATAGCGAGTCGATTGTTACCGGTTTAAGTGTGTTGTTTGCTATTTTTATTACTGGATACTTTTTTGAAAATCCTGGAAGCAGATAGTCATTGAAGCAATGACGAAATCTGAGAAGAGGACAATGTGATATTTTATGAACGTGGTCTCTACGGCGCACAGTGGTTCAAAAGCGGAAATAATACCAAAATGAAATGTGGAGTTGGTGTATTTATATTTTATGCCCGAAATTTTCCCAAAATTTGGGCAAGTTATGTCAAGGGATATGCGAGATACAGAGCTCTAAAATAACCCTTTCTTTTTGTTTTGAAATGCATGTCTTTCCTCACGGTAAGCCATTGGTTTAAAGAGTGGCATTTTTATAAGTGTTTACTTAAGCTAAAAAAAATGCAAAAAAAAAATAAAACTTCTGTGTTTTAGCTGGGTTAGACCGAGTGTACTAGAACTAATATTTTATTATCCTTTCTCTTGACCCACAGTTTTAGCTCCAATAAGTGGTTAACTCTAAAGAATGGTATCCGAAAAACAGATTTAGTTTTTTGTTAGTTTGACACAATTTATGCCTAGATTTCTGAGAATATGCTACAAGATGATAGAGAGACTTCCCAGGACATCATGACCATTCTGAACCCCAAAATTGAGCACCTGAAAAGCTTCAAGTGTACGCCATGACTAAAGGACAGACAGCATAACGGATAAAGTAGACAAGACAATAGCGATTTACTCCGTTTCAGTTACAAACTATGCATACATTTTTTCCAAAATTCTCGAAATAAATTAAATTCTCTTAACAAAATATACTTTATTTAAGTTTAAATATTCCAATTAGCTGCCAGTAAGTTTATAAATAAGAGCGATGTCGACAACTGTATCAGAAAAAGCAATAGATTCAATTATTGCCAGATTTCAAAAACTTGTACAGCTTGTATATATATGTAGGCACTGCCATAACTGTGCTAAGAATTATACTACACTACGTCTATATCCTTCAGATTTTTGAAAATGCGAAAACAGAGGAAAAGTTGTGATGATGATCGGCTTGAACTCGCTCTTTCGGCAATAAAAAGCGGACAGTTTTCAAAGAGAAGAGCTTCGAAATCTTACGGATCGGCTTGAACTAGCTCTTTCGGCAATAAGAAGCGGACAGTTTTCAAAGAGAAGAGCTTCGAAATCTGCTCGTTCGGCAATAAAAGTTGATATTGGTACACCGTACGATTTTCAAGCTCGCTCGCTTTGAAAACTGTCCGCGTGCCAATATAAACTTCCTATCCAGTTTCGCCTTGGTGCAACTTTTAAGAAAGAGGTTTTGTCGAAAGAAAACGATGTAACAATTGTATGTTGGATAAAGCTTTGTCAAAATAAAAGGTTTTCCAAAACGAAACGAAGATGGTTAAAGAGTCGTCAATAAATTCCTAATGAAAGCGAATATCAATTTGGAGAAGAGAATATTCCAGAGAAAGGGTGGAATGTTGAGTGCCTACAAATGTGAGCGGGGGCCAACTATTGTAGTCTTTGAGACACATTTTTTGTAAATCATTTAATTGCACATTGCAACCCATTAACTTGAAGAAGAAGTACATTTTTAGTTTTTAGGCGGCCCGTACAGCACGAACCCGGACACTTAATCCAAAATTATCAAAAAAAAAAAAATCCCAAATTATAAAAAAAAAATTAAGATAAAAAATAATACAAAATAAATACAGCTACGCTTGTATTAAGTCAAAATTTCCTTGTGAGTGGCAACTATTGTATCCTTTACGCTACGGGACAATCGACGCCGACATGTTCAATATAATAGCCCAAGGAAAGACGTGGGACTGCTAGATTCGTCAATAGAGTAAAGATGTTGCCAAAAGCTGATCCTCCGAACAGCTATTTAAAAATTTCTAGTGCCGGGACTTGAGGCATAATAGCTGCCAATGCAAGGAAGAAATTGAGGCATAATGGTACTGCCACTACAAGGAAGAAACAAGGGACTTTGTATACCTCTCACACTCAAGCCGATCCTCAGCACAATTTTTCGTCTGCTTTCGCATTTTCATCGCCTACAAAATAATTATTATTCATGCGATTAAAAGACAATCGCACAGTGATAACTTCGTAGACTTCTTTCGGGACAACCACATTAGGCGTTTCTTACTCTCCTTTAGTTGCCCAGCCATAGTCAGATCGGCATAAGGCGTTCTTCTTTTTCTATCTTTCCTTCTTCGTCTATCTTAGCTAGCTACTGCCTTCTTTCTTATCACATACGATGTCTTAAAATTGTTTATCATTCTGAACCGAGATTGACTTGTAAAATGCTTAGAGTGCTGTATGTGAATGTCTATGCTATTTCGAGCAAGTGAAAGAAAGCTATACCAAGGACGTCAATGAATGAGTTCTCAACAACATCTTGCCTATTAGATATTTTAACAATCTGTTTCATATACAATTTATTGTGTATGGTTGAGCATGACTAAAACTTTAAATTTTAAGATCTTTTAAGTTTGTTTGACTTTTTGTTATATGACTAGAACGTTCAACTTTCGATTCATATCATGAATAGGAAAGGAAAAGCCTAGTTTCACGATTTAGTGCACCGGGTAAAGAAAAAGAGAACACATATTACCGGGTCATCATTTATTGCATCGTAGGCCAACAGCAATATCTTCATCTCTTGCGTGTTGCCCCTTAGCCGCAGTTTTTTATGCGAATTCCTTTAAATCGCGAAATCCTTCACATCGCCATCATATCAAGTTTTTATTGTCTTTTGAAAAACATTTTAGCGCATGCATAATTTTCAAATAAGATTTGCTATCTCTCTATGAGAATCGACCAAACATTTTCATTTTTCGAAATCGAAACTCATCTACGAATCCGACATTCATCATTCAATGGCAATACCAAGCGCTTATTTACGAACATCATAAAAAAAGAGACAGCAGCATCTCGTAGCCCTTATCTGTCCACACTCCTCTAACTCTAATACACGCATACACGAGAATCTGATTACCAAAACTGCTGAAGGAAGCCATCGCAAATTCTGTCGCTTGTTTGTTTTAAAGAAGATATTTCTGAGAAATTCTTTAATATATCGCGTCTAAGTGGCGAATATTTACGCGCGCATAAAGTTAATAAATACAAAAAGTATCAAATCATACCCTTGACCTGCATGCCAGTGCTGTATTTGTGAAAAAAATTCCCTCTGCCGCTCTTGACTTTTACATAAAAAAAATAAAATGGCGCTAACCCCGAATTAGTTCACGTGTGATTATTCCATCCAAACGAGTTTAGTGCGATTTTTGGCATAATTCGAAGTCAGTTGCGGCTAATTAAAAGTGTGTGATTGTGATTGGGAGAAAATAGAGAATAAACGAAACTTGCTAGGATGTCGGACGAAGTGGAATTGAAACCAAGCGAGCCGGAGGCAGAAGCCGACGTCGTCATCCAGGAGAACGAAATTCCTGAAGTCATTGTTGACGATGAAGATTCTACTGAGAAAGTAGTGGACGAGTTAACGAGCATAGAACGTGAGATAGCAATAATGCATGATGCCGAAGAGGATGAGGCAGAAGAGGTTAGTGAAAGCCCTTTGGTCATTGAAGAGTCTGCTGATAAGGCGCGTGAAATACGAAGTGATTCTCTGGAAAAAGATGGTGATAATGCAGAGAAAGGCAATAAACAACTTGACCGTCGAAATGGTGTAACAACTGTTTCTGATTTGAATGATGATCCTGATTCTAGAGGATCGCCTGCGCAAAACAAGACAACGGACACGCAGTTGGAACATGAAGACCTTCTTGCTGTACTCAAGGGCACTGATGATAAGGACGCGTTGAATATTGAAACGGGCGTCACTATCGAAGGAGAAGGAGAATTTCAAATAGTTGACATCATCGATAACGACGACGGCGTTGAGGTTGACCCTCTGGGTAAAGACCCACCGCGTCCTTTGACAAAGGAAGAGGAACACAAACTTGCACTTGAGCAATTTCAATCGCTTAAATCTGGGAAGAATCGTCGCCGCAAGCAAGACATTAAGTCTATATCCCAGCCAGCAGATTTGGTCACATCCCTAGTGTCGGACTGGAGCGATGGTGATGAACCGAATGCCGACGAATCCAAAACTACCGTCGTCCCGAAGAAAAAGATACTAACGCCTGTAGTTCAAGTGAAGTCTATGCCTCAAATAAAAGCGGTGCAAGAGGTTTCTACACCAGCGGTGACTAAGGTTGTAGTCAAGGAGAAATCTGCGCCGGCACAAGTACAAAATTCCCAAAAGAAAGTTATTAATACCGCCGCTCCTACACAGTCTGTTAATCAGCCGAAAAAGGTGATTAACGCAGTAACCGTCCCACAGGAAAAGAAAGCACCAGTGCTGCCCCCTCCATCACCCTTCAAACGTACCAGAATCATAAAGCGCAAAATTATCTGGGACCCGGATGCGCCTGAAACTCAATTTTCATACGCAAAGCTGGTAAAACCAAGCACTCCAAACCCGGCAAAGAAAGAAGTGAAAAAAGAGCGCGCTACGCCAGTACCGAAGAAGAAAGAAGAGCCCGTGGCAACAGTCGAAACCCCTGTTGCTTCTTCGACAGGCAAGCGGCAGATTGCATCTGAAACGCCGAATACAATCAATGGCAATAAAAAGAAGAAATTCTCTGAGGTGGATCGACTATTGGGCGATGAGGGAGCGGTTAATATGTTGAACTCTTTGGAAGGCGAACGCGCCAAACGGGTATCTGAAAGCGAAGCATCCCGCACACCCGCAACACGCAAAACAACACCCTCAGTATCCCCACCAGAGCGAGCAGTAAGTATACCATACAAAAATTAACGAAACAGACTTAATTTAAGCTTGTACTTTCAGCAAACTCCTCTCAGGAAAGAATCAGCGCAACCAAAGCGACGTACACCTAAGCCAAAGGCTTCGTCTTCATGGGACTATGTGTACAAAAAACAAACCGAAGACGCGATGATAATCAGGCGTCGCTCAAACAGCTCGTACTCCAGCTCGGCCAGCATAAACCGCCTCAGCATGGACGGCCCAGCATCCGCGGGCAAAACACCGAAGTCTACACCAAAATCCTCGCCAAAAACTCCACAAGCATCACCGTTGGGGTCAACTCCAACAAGTGGTAACAAAACACAGGAATCCGAAAAGCAGTTTGAGTTTGCAAAGCCAGAGAACAAAAACAAATCGAAGAAGATGAGAAGTCCAATAATTCTCGTAAATTCATTGTCAGCGGACATGAAGAAAGCTGTACTCAAGCGGCCTGCAAAGAGTCCAGTGACAACTATTGAAGCTGCAAATGTTGCCGAACCATCAGACGTTTGGGACGTCAAACTGGGCAATGTTAGGCAGGTCACATTCTCAACCCACAGTGCAAAACTTAGCAACACCTTCACAGTAAAGGTAATCAGCAGAGAAAGTCGAATGTCTGGATTCTAAACGTTTTTTATTCGATTTTTAGCTGATGAACGAGTTAAGTCAAACGTTGGAAGAAATTAACGAGGACCCCGACTGTAATGCTGCCGTGTTGCTGTCGGAAGGCACGAATTTTTGTCAGGGAATCGATTTCACCGACATGGCATTGGGAACAGCAGAGAAGCGTAAGAACGCTGCCATCCAGATGTCTAAAGCGGTGAAGTGAGTATGAGACTCGAGGAAACCGAATGGTTATTTTGTATTTTTTATGTCTACATGTTATTTCGTATTTTTCAGAAACTTCCTCAGCACATTGGCCCGATTCAAGAAACCCCTGATTGCTGGCGTTGGTGGAGCTAATTCTGGTTTGGGAGTGACGATGCTACCTCTGTTTGATGTTGTAATTGGCAGTGACAAAGGTACCTACGAGACGCCTTATGCAAAAATTGGTCAGATCCCCGAAGGTTTCTACATATTCTCAGAAACACCTAAGGTCCGCTCCACGTTTGTAAGTGTTTGTTTTGCTTCACTTTGTGTAACTTAAGTATAACGCGAACATTTCTAGAAAAATAAGTTGCTCTGGCTTGCTGAAAAATTGCATTCAACAGAGTCCGCTCTGTCTGGTCTGGTCAACAAGTTGACTAGTGTCAGCAAAGTGAACGAAGAGGCATTGGCGTGTGCGAAGAAAATTGCATCATATTCTACTGCGGTAAGCCTGTAAACCATTCCACTTCTGGTAGCAGGAACTAATTACTTTCTTTTAGACCTACACCATAATGAAGGAACGAAGCTTAGAGCACACCCTTCCACGTATAATCACTTCCCTGAATGAAGAAGAAACAATTTTAGTGCAACAATGGTGCAGTGCACCATGTGTGGATAACTTCAAACATTTTATTCACAAAGGCCAGTGGTGAGGGTACCGCTCGTGATGTCTCAAATTTCTAAAATTCCGCTCATGCACTGGAAAACAAAATTAAACATATACACCACTGTATATTCAACAAAGAAGAAACGAAATCGTTCTATTTAGCTTAAAGATTTGTATTTAGTTTTGTTTGTCTTATCATTACAATGTGAGTTTAGTATTTCGAGAGAAAAATCAACCAAACAAACAAAGCACAGTTACCATCAACACCAGCACGAGACAAACAACGAAGGTCGAAGAAACAAAATGTCATGTCGCATTTTAAATTTTAATAAAAGTAAAAAGACTTTTAGCTTGTAAGATTAAGTACATAACCGGAGAGAAACATTTTCACAATGCATCGCAATGGACGAATGTGAGGGCGATTGTTTGTTCAGAGGATTGCAACTTTTATTCATCAGAAGAGTATATACACACAACACATGATTTTGTATATAAAATTCTTATAGTTAACACTGTTTAATTTTGTTTCCTGTAATCATTGTTTGCAATACAATGCTCGATGGAGTAGGCAAATAATATTTTAGTGACGAGACCACTAAACTAGATAGTTTATATTTTGGAGTGTAATTTTTCTTTTCAAATGGAAATAAAACTAAAATAATTATGACCGTGATCTTTGGTTTCTCCTTCTCATTCAACTGACGGTGGTGGACAGCCTTATACTTGTACCAAAAGTATCAATGCCTTCAATATCACGATTTTATATCCTCGTATGATGCGGTTTGTTGTTATTTGGAGCCTGAAAATCTAAATAAATCTTTACCATCTGGACTGAGGAACCCAAAAAAATACGAATCTTCTTCTCATATAGGAACAAAATTGAAACAAATCGAGTTTCTTACTTTGCAACATCGAAGTCATGGCATGATTTGTTTAATGACGCAATCTTGAAACTGCACTAATCGGGGTTTTTGTGCACTTTATTTTACGTCATTCGATTTCAACGCAGATCGGCAATTTGATCACGTATTTGTAATCGTTGAGTAACGAATGATCTTGTTGAGAGTCATCAGAGTACATCGTCTGCTCTGCGTCCTCTTCCCCATATGCATTGATACAGCGTGTACTCGACACTACTACTACAATAGGCGCTGTCGTCTGCACTTAGCCTGTGTCACCGTTCACACGTTCTACTCTCACTACAAGTGGTGAAATCTTCGATGGCAGATGGGGTACCTAACCCTATATGAGAGCTCTAGACAAGAGGTTGGAGAGTGCGTCATAACGTGGCACAGGTGACGGCAGAGGATGTGATCAGCTGATTGACAAACACAGAAGTTTGGGGCTTTAATCAGCAAGATATACCCGACGCACTTCTTTTGCAGCTACTCCGACTCCGATAATCAGGTTAAATGGAATAATCTAAGCTTTATTTGAAGGATGAAGACATAAAGGAACATTTGGATTCAACAGAACAAACATACATATAGATGAACGACACGATTTCTTCTATGGTTCAAGGCGAACTGACATAACTCTGACATGGCATTAGTGCAAGAGCATCGACGGTTGTGCTGTCGTTGGCATTTATTCGGAGTGCAGTTCTAAGAAGAAGGCAGATGAACTCTATCTCTCTCAGAAAAAAATCAGTTAGGTGCTCATCGGTAGGTCTTCAGGGCAGGGTCCACAATAGACTGGATTTCAGAAAATGGCCCAGAAATGAAGACATGTATACACCACCTATTTATCGCTTTCGAGGCGCATACAAACGAGCTATACACTGCCTGCTGTTCTGACATTCCATAAATCTTGATAACGTAGGACTTTTCAACACGGTTCTTAAGATTATAGTGTAAATCTCACATGCCAACATTAGAGGCGAGATCGTCTAGATCTCCCATCAGTTGTTAATACACGCAGGTGAAGTTGATTCAACTGGCCGGAGGCAGTTAGCGGTCAAAGAAGCGTTTGCTACAATTGAGATGGAAGCGGTTATAATGTGAAAGAGAAAAATTAAGTTCAATATATGGTGAATTCAAAAAACGACATGCATTGACATGGAAGCGGTTATAATGTGCCGTGGAGGTGCAAGAGACAAACGAAGTTCAAAAAATGGTAGTCTCAAAAAACGACATACAACATCGACTTACTAACAATATTTCGGGGTGATGCCAATTAACTCTTGCCAACCGATGTTTCAGTGGTCTCAAGTGGCAATCGAGTAATACAATCCTTTCTTGTAAGGATCAGGCTGTGTTTATACAATACATTCATCATCCCATTGGTCTAGTTTGGTTGGTATCTAAAGGCGAAGATTTAACCACGAAAATTAGAATTGTAACATGAGTCCAGCCGTCTACGAACCTAATATCTAACGTGGCTTGGACAGGTGGAGCTCCTGGGGAAATGGACTGTAGTTCGATTAATCTTCCATTTCTGGCCTTTGGGACAACACAGAAGTTGTAGCCTACGTCTATAGTGTTGAAACAGATGCGCAAATTAGTGTGCGCAACTTGAGACAGCTAACCAGAGCTATCGCGCTAACTCGAAAGACTTGTTGGCTAAGGCGCAGGTTTTGGTAAGGACAGAAAATCAAATTTTCAAATTTTCTTAGAAACAAATGTAAACACACGAGTAGTTTGCCATACAGTAGTACGAGTCACGATTAGCCAGTCCATAAAGAATAAAAAATTAACTAAATTACATAAGAAATGCCTAATAATAATTGATAATTTATGATGATGACCGCTAGGGGAAAACAATCATTTTTCAATCTTCACAAAGATCGACATCACTTATACGATCATCACATCACGATATAAGGCGAATGCCTACGCAAAGAAAATTCTGTCAAGCGCAAGTGCCAGACCTAAACGAAGCAGCACTACTCATAAAATACCAACTTATCTTCACTTATCGACTGCCCTTTATCGTTATTCATTATTCTCTCTTCTACAGAAACTCCTCACATTCACAAGAGTTTGAGTTTAAAAATGTTGTATGTACGTGGAAGGGATTGGACTCGAGTGATTCAATTTCACTCGTGTCACTCCTGTCATTTTCAAAAAATATTCCAGTCCTACTCGAGTAGGAACAGTTAACATCAGTTGTAAGTAAAGTTTAAACAACTTTTTACCACAAATCATTGGAACTAAAATCGGGTAAAAGACGCACAACACATTATCGTGCTTTTATTTTTGATGCAAAACATTTAAAAAACATTAAAGGCTCACAAAATGCTTATTAATTTAAAATTCAAAATGCGCGTAGAGGTTTATTGAGAGAGATGCCAGCGAGAGCTGTTGATAATGCCGTTTTCTAGGCACTGGTGTTTACTAGTGCCAAATCAATTAAAGATTCCTTAGGATCGCACCTTCTTTCTGCATTTTTGATTTTTGATAACGGCAGTGGATGCAGATTTTGCATGTTCAGAATCAAAATTAAGGTGTTTCAAAAGCATTTGTACCTATTCTTTTTGCTCAAATTGCAAAGAACCGGGCCCGCAGTTTTCTCAGCCAAGCAGTTTTCTCACTCATTTTTAAAGCTAAATATTTTATATCTTGCCACTTACCTTCTTTTTGTGCCTACAAATGAATGCAATTACAAAATTAAAAATGATAACCGCCACAGAGACCTATGAGACCTATGACTCCAATTTAAAGAAGCTCGAACAAAAGGCTTGCGAAGCCAGTTCAAATATGTTAACGCGTAGGCAATACTTACCGGGTGTGTTATTTGTCTTAAAGCAAAAAATAAATAAAACAAGAAATTAATTATTAGTAGGTGCAATTAATCAATTTATTAATTTATTATCGTTTATATAATATATTTATAATAAGTATTTTCAATATTCATATACATTGCATGTATTAATTATTTATACAACACTATATTCTGTCTATATTGTAATGTTTTGTCCATCGATATACAATTTATTTATATTAGTTTATGTTTCATAATTGTGTTTTCCTCCTTTGTTCATGTTGATGTTATAGTTTCTCTGAGTTTTAATCAATTAATTACTCAATATAGTCAGTAGCACATTTGACAAGATTTGATTTTTGTAATATATTTTTAGTTTTCAAATTGAATAATTTTCTCTGCTGGAATTCCCAATGTTTTTTGTTTCTGTTTTTTCATTTGTTTCTTTTAGTTCTTGTATTATCGAGAAGATGGTCTGTATAATTTGACTGTCATTTTGTTTGCATTTAAAAAATAAATAATTATATGTATATGTATATATATGTATATAGTAAAAGAAGTAAATTAAGGATCTAAATTAAATTACAATAATGTTTGTTATATAAAACGAAACAAGAAACCCGAAGATCAATTTTATTGCACGTATATCTGCTCGAAGATTTAAGTATTTCACTTATGCTCCATAATCATCCCATTTGCCGTGTACACCATCTACGCTATCGAATGATATTTAGATTTTATTGTATTATAATTTATTTATTTACTTGTGTATTAATTAAGCATACATGGCTGTAGTATTTATTTCTATTTATAGAATTTTCATTAAAAACTTTGTTTTCATTTCTATGCAGTTGTTTATTTGTCATTTTTTTTTTGTTTGTTTTCATTGCTAATTGAAGTTTTGTTTCGGTATTATGATGACATATACATTTAAGAGATAAATTGTTGTAGGTACATTTAACTATAACTTAAAGGAATGTGTATGCCATATACATGTATGTATACTCTATTGTATATAGTTTCTATTTACATACATATAGATATACATTGATATTCATAATTGTAATAATAATAGTAATTAATTAATTCATTAAATTAAATCGTTGAAGTTTCCCATTTGTTTGATATATATATATGTATATATGTAAATTTAGTATTAATTTCTTTTGAATATTATCTATAATTTATTTTGTTTTCACTTTTCAACAGAAAGTTTTATTTTACAAAAGGAAAGGGTTGATCTCTCTCACCTATGTCTTCACTAGGGGAAGGCTTTACAATTACAAATGCTATGCAACATAACATACAAACGTCTGTTTGAATACAAAACTTCAGCGATTATAGCGTTTTATTAACATTTGGAATTTCGTTTGAAACTGACTTTGATGCATTTACTCTGTGCTGTGGCCAGCAATAAAACTGAACGGTTTAGGTAAAGAATTTTGTGCAGGTTCTTGAAGGTATGCCTATGCAAATTTCAGTGTCAGTTGTCCTTAAAACCATCTCATATCTCACATAGAATTTGAACCTGTCCACAATGTGGGCTTGATTTAACTGCGCTGAGTTATCTATCTCACGAGCAGCTTGCCACTGATAGAGTCTGCTTTTAGAAAACATTTTCCGATGCAAAAGAAAAAAACGAAAAGGGAAAAACAAACATTCATGTATAAATAGCATTATGCGAAAATGTAACCAACCACACGATTAGATAAGATTTTCCCTGTTTGTGTCACCAAGCGAATAGGAACAAACATTTTGTAAGAGCTATAAATGTATGCATGAACTGCGGACTTTATTTTAGTTAATCGTTTCGCTTCAAAAAAATATATATAATAAGCATTAAAATATATTTTTTGTATATATAATAGCTACAAACCTAACAATTATTTATTTATTTATTTTGTTTTATTCTTCTTCATTATCCTGTCTTCAACCATCATTAAAATGTCATTTATTACAGAAACTCTTCGTAACGCCGCGCCGCACGAAAAGAGAGCAAACAATTCGAAACAGATTTAACATTTTTTAAGGTATTTTGTTTTATTTATTTCCCTTTGCTTTGGTTTTGATTTATTACATAATAGCGCAGCTAGTTAATTGCATTTGATTTTACAAAATAATAATTATCTCACTGTTTGTATTTAAAAAGCTGTAACATAACTTATCTAGTTTATATATTTGTGTTTTTGTTTTAAATGAAAACATGTATTTAAATAAAAACACATATACCTACTGCAAATATACGCTTTGTTGTCTTGTTCGTTCTTCCTGCCTTTAACAGTTATTAATTACTATTTTTTTGTTTTTTCCTTATTTAAACATTCCCATTTTCTGTTTTTTTTTGTCTATGAAATTACTGAACCATAATCAAACGTTTTGCATTTTTATTATATTGTTAATTGTTTTTTTGTTTTTATTTAGCGTAGTTTTTAAGTTTATACTGTCATTTTACCAGAGTCATGGGATGAGTCCTGTACCAATGGTGATGGAGCACCTTGATTAGCGCCTGGAGCTGGTTGTGGGGGATTTTGATATTGCGGTGGTGGCATGTACATTTGTTGTGGGGGAGCATCGCCACCTATTAAACCTAGTTTGCCTTTTTATTGCAAATACGGGAAAAGAAAAGAATTTTGAGTTAGTAAAGTGTGTTTTGGTTTGATAAGGTGATCTGATTATGCTATACAAAAGCGATACATTTCTATGGACACAATAACACTTGGATCATTCTAATTTTCGTATTAATTCTGAGGGGGTGATGCAATTAGGAGTTTTTATTTTTTTATATTTTTTTTTATGAATTTGACGTTGTATGACTGTCGAAGGTAAACATTAACTCTTTCCTTTGAATACGCTACAAAACAACAAGCATTTCAGATATATTGGCTATTCATAATTGAAATGCACGCTCTGCAGGAAACACAGCAGTCGTTAGATAAAGTGCTGAATCAAAGCACATCATTCGACATTTTTATTTGCATTTGTATCTACACTGTTATGACGTTCGACGCAAGAATAATTGCATCCTGATGATCACGGAACTTGTGTCCATCTGAGTAGAATATTCGTCGATGGGATATTTGAAAATAAGGGGTTGGATGACCAATTTTCACATGTTAATTTCTCTCGGTAGAAACGTTAAGAAATTTGTAGTCCATCAGGAATTGAAATTCCCGACCATAGCTTTTCCAAAAATTCAATGTACTGTGTGGAATTTGGACTGGTGGATGGATTCGTTCGTTCGAAGATGGTGCTAACTTCAGCGGCTGAAGTATGGGCGTTGGCTTTAGATAAAAGCTAACCGATTTTTGATTTGAAATCGAAGATGCGGACATGATAGACTGGCTTTATTTTAAAAAAGAGTTCATCGTCGAGAAATTGGCCCTACAACTCGTGTGACTAGCCGTTGTTGGACTTGTCCTTGTAGGTCAATGCAAAGGAATGTGTTTTTCTACTCAATCCGCTTTGAAGTCCGAATTTTGGCCGAATATTATTTAAAATAGTCTTTGAAAATTACCCAAAAGAATTCACTTGGAGTACATGTGACACCATTTACATATTCCACTCAATTCAATTAAAAATTAGATAGAGATCTGAACTATAAAAGTTTCATATTTAAGTTTACTTTTGGAACCCTAAATTGGTTGACCCTTCTACAAGTGAAGTCGATGAGCTGGCATGAGAAGTAATCGATGATCACCCGACTCATACTTGACATAGACTTTAAGCATGACAGAGACTTTAAGCGCAAATTAAAAATGTTCGATTTTATTTGGATGGAAAGAGTTAATATTTAATCAACGCCCCATTAAAATACACAAAGAAGAACTTGTAACAAAAAACTCTCGATTTCACTTCTTGTTTTGTAAAGTACAATGTGTTTCACAAATAAAACCTGCACGAGATGTGTGTTGTGTTAAGACAATTGTGCGAACGATTATTTACATTAGGTATTGAGTTGTTGTTTCTGTTCTTTGTTTTTCTTTTTTATCGAAGTAATTGGTAAGATTTCAAAAGACAAGCCAAAAACGAATCAAAATGTGCATTCCATGCATCAAACCAAAAATACAAAGTTATAGATATCGTATACATCTAAATCATAAAAGTATTATTTCTGATATGGGGTAATCTGGGTGTGCAATCAAATGTAAACATTATTTTGAGTTAAGTTTGAACAAAAAATTGTTGTGTTTCTGATAAATAAATAAACAGAGTTCCTGCTGCAACTGCCACAAGTATACAATCGAAAGATTGTCGTTATATGTTCTACACTCTCGATGTGCACTTGGTAGTGGTCCCTATTCTGTCGTAGTTTGCGTGTTAAGTGCTGGTCATGCACAGCCGAATTTTGCTAACTGCGAACTTCTCACGGCGAGTTTTTTTTTCAAGTAATATTTCCATTTCATCCAACTTTTATGGATTTTTCTCTTCGATGAAAAAGTTTGCTAATTAAAAAAGATTTTTTGATCTTAGCCTACTAGGTGATTCAAGTGCAACGCACTTATTTTTGTCAGCATTCAATACCTTCAGACGAAAAGGAATGATGAATCGATGCCAGTTTTAATAGAGTCTAATCGATTCTCAAACGAATAGAATACGCTCTTACGATTGTTGCAAACATTGTTAAGGATATAACAGTTTGTTCAGTTGTGTTAGCTGAGTGATATGCAAGTGAATGATTTTAGCGATACCAGTAATTACATAGAATTCATATCAATGTGTACCTCTGATGATATATTTGCTTAATCTTTTTCATCTTTCTCTGTAAAATATTTTAAGTGATATCATTTAAATTAAACATGGCAGTAAATTTGTGTGGCAAAACGTCTTCCCTTGTGTTCATGTAGATGGGTTTAAATGGCGCGTTAATGTACAATTATGTGAAATGAAAAACGATTTAGATGGACACATTTTAGTTGTGCAAATATGTGTTCTCAGTGAAAATGATGTGAAGCATACTAGACAGAAGAGATGAACTCTGGCAAAGCCTTTAGCGGAATATTCTACAAACACTAGCGAGTCATTTTATATTTTTTTTTGTCGGTCTTGGATCTTGGGCATCAGCCATCAATCAATATCCCATATATATATTATATTCGTTCATTTATTTTTATTTTATTATCGAATTAAATTCGAAAATGGGACTCGAACCTCGTACGAACACTGACTGTTTTTCTCTTGGGAGAGATAGGATCTCTTAAATGCATCAATGTGTGTATGAATGTTAAGTTTTCTGTTTGACGGCACGAACCAAAGAAGCTCCGTGTGCAAGCACTACGTTTGGCGCCCCCTTCTTAATGTTTTGTAGCATAAGTCGTTCCCAGATTACACAAGAGGTAAACTTTCAATGCGTGTCAAACTGTTGTGTTTCAAAATGTGTCAAATTAGCAAATGTCCATCATCACAAAATAATAAAACCAGTTCTCTATTCATTTGTATTCTTTTTAAAATTGACTCATCTGCCTCACAAATACACAAAACCCTTCCAAGGATGAGCACGTTAATTTCTCGCCCGAGCACTCAAAGATGTCCATAGGATGCAATAAACTCATTTCAGCGAACCGCTTTATTTTCTTGTGCAGGAAGTTATCCTGCACAGGCTTGGGGGATTTTTTGTTTTGGCTATTGCTGGACTATTTTCTTGTGTCTGAATGGTTTTCGTTTGAACAGGTGAAATGATGAAAGCGTTTACTTATTTAGACTTTGTTTAGGCTTGCCTTTAGAATGCGGCCCTGTGGACTGGTGTTTTTGGAATAGATTTTGGTGAATACAGTTCTTTCCCTACTCCAAATAGTGAAGTTCGAGAATCTTTTTCTAGACAGGAGTACGTTTTGAGCATTGTCAGGAAAGGATTCGGAGACTCCAGTATAGGGAGTCAAGCACGATAGTCATATGGGCGATTATTTCAAAATCAAACGAAAAGTTACCAGAAGCATCATCAAATTTCAAACTGTTCACAATTACTCCTAGGAACATAAGCAGAATTTCAATTCTTACTGTCATTTATGTTCGTAAAGACGAATTCATTTCGCTCCCGTTTAAATAAATAAACGCCAGCGAACCCAATGAAAGTGAACGAAGGGATTATGGTCACACTGCATAAATTTTTTTTGTAGTGACGATTTTACTCTGGGGCAAGGTTTGTGAATTGAATTCAACTCCTAATGAGTGTCTTATTTTTCTCAATAACTTCTCATATTTATGTGCAGTTTGAGACGGTTTGAACGGTTCAGTTCCGAGAACTTTTTTTTACACACGTGTACTTTTTGAAGACTACCAGAGAAGGAGCTTAAACACCCTCTCGCTACGTCACAGCGACTACTTGGAAGCAGTATTGTTACTTTTCAACAATTGTGGTGGATCTACTTCGTGGTGGATCAAACCTAAAGTTCTGTCTACCACACTTCTCAATCAACCACACTGCGGGCATATTAAGTCCCCGTACTCCTTCGAAAGCAATATTTGACGCGTTTATTTTGCGATGATTGACATGTTACTAAGCCTTGTCAGATTCAAAACCTGGAGACACTCAATAATTAATCGGGAAATGCATTATATACATATAGCTCTGTTTTCGATAATGTTGGTGCGTCTGTTATGAAAGAAAGTCAAATATAATAGTTGCGAGACGAACGTATTGCGAAGCTAAATTTTGGTAAGCTCACTTAAGCTATGGCTATGTTGAAAGGACATCAATTGTATCATAATGATCCCCTTATATGTGCAACCTAATTGCAGTACTCATGGTAAATAACTCAACAAGCACACTTAGAACCACAGTATATTCTAAACGAAAATTAACAGACAAATAAGTATAAACAATGAATGTAGCTCAAAGCACTATGAACACATTTAATAGCTGGCAGCTGCAAATATGCCAAACAGCGCTTGTTAAGGGGATATATAAAGAACAACAAAAAACATCACAGGGGAATAACTTAAACCTAATTTGGAAACAAAATAAAAACAATTGATTGGGTACTTTTAAAAGCGGTATTGGATTATTACGGAATTATTTTTTTTACAAAGTATGGAACAAAATCACACTGAAACGATATTAAATATGTTTATACCATCTAGTGAATTTTTCATCGAACCTGGTTAACAAGATGATATACATGATGAAGATTCTACAGTAAATTTTTGTAATTGTTTATTTGTTCATTTTCTGATTAATGAGACACTTTCGAATGGGACCATTATCATTCATTCAATTTATTCTTTTTTTTGGAAGTCGAATAGTTTTTTTTTTGGACTGATTAAGTAATTTTGATTCTTTTATATCTTATAGATACTCTAGCTCTCTACATGAAGTTATCTATAAAATGGGATAAAATTACGATTAATATAAATTTATATCGATATAATAAAAGTGCACAAATTGAGTAAAATAAAAACAAAACGAAACTTAAGTAATATATGAGAAATTTCGAGTCTAATTATGCTAAGTGTGTGGTGAAAGAAAAGAAGAAAATGTCAAAAGATACGTTTTCGATTGCTAAACTATATATGTTCGTATGTTGTACTGTATGATTTGACTGAACTTAAACAATTGGAAAACAAATGTTTTAATCGTTGTTCTTATATGTATATTTGAATTTCATCGTTTCGAAGAAATGTACACACACTGTAGATGGTTACGGAAATTACGTTTAAAAAATGACACTTACTTGCGATGATTCCGACTATTACAAGGCCAATAATGCCCATTATGATCATCATCTGAAAATGTGATAAGCATATTGTGTTATCTCAAGGGGGTGGAAAGGTATGATGTATTTTGTGACGTTAACCTTCAGATTCTGTAACCAGAATTTTCGTTTTAGTTTTCCAGCTTGTTGTTCGAATTGTGAAGCACCCTGTTGTAAGGCATCTGCCCGATCGTCCAATTCAGATAACTTTTGATCTCTTTCGAGGACCTTCTCCACGTTTGTTCTCATAATATCAACAACCTGAAAAAATTGCAATCCGATTTTATTTTAATTTAAGATCATTTTTGTCATATTTGATTGGAAATTATCTTAAGAGAAACCAATCGACTTACCTCATCGACTTGTGCCTGTGTTTGCTGCAATCTCTTCTGGGCAGCAATCTGTTGTGGATTCCGTGGTCCTCCGACAATTTCATCGCCACCTTCTCCAGTGGGCGCTGCTGCAGGTGCTCCTTCAGTTGCTGCGTCCGCCCTTCAGGATAAAACAAAAATAATCACAAGACATTGTGCAAATCATAAACAACTGATTGTAAGGGTTCCTGCTGTTTTTCTAATTACTAAAATAGAAGTGATATTGTTTGAAGAAGTCGTATCTGTAAACATAATGTCCTACTGTCGCACTTCTAAAGGTAATTACAGCGGAACTGAGTCACTACTCTGAGTACTTTACTGTAAATGTAAAGTAGACGTGTGGGCCTTTAAATGTGATGACTCAACATTTGTTTACATTCAAAGGCACGAATTGACGGCATGAGGCATACAAATTGCAAGTTATATGATGTAGGTCATATCATCCATAAATGTAGATATTTAAGAACTCGTGGGTGATCTGTCTTTCTCTGTCTTTCTTCTGGCATTTATAATATATTCCAAAGTGTCGCTTTCTGAAGGTTGATTCTAGTCATGTGGGATGCATTACTATATAAAAGAGATTACTATATAGGGTAAGGCTGGCAAGACAATTGATGTATTTTTAGCTAGATACTCTAGCTGGCATCTTTGTTTAACAAGTGCAACGTCCGATAATTACTGCTAGAGCAGGAAATAGTCTAATTTCTAATAAAACTTATGTGATATAATTTTATTCAATAAATCAGATCATAACTGGAAGGTAGGCACTTATTCTTGCTTCTCAATTGAGGTCTTTGTGGTGCCTGTTGATTGGACCCCTTCAAACGTCTGGTGTCGCAGATTTCTTCTGAAAGAGACATTTCTCTAAAGTCCCTAATTTTGGGTGTCAAATGGCCGGAAGGCAGTGAGAATAGATTGTCTCAGAGCATCCATATATGGTCGGCAAGGTGGCATATAAGAGCTCTTGTTGAGGTAGTTGTTTATCTATTCTGTAACCTCAGAATAGACTGCATTTATGGAAAAAAAGCTTCTCAAACTTGGCAGTTCGGAGTCGGCATAAAACTGTAGGTCTTTTCGACTCGTGAGTGAACAATAGCACGCACAACGAGAGTGGTTGCTTAGAAGCTAGGCCCTCTACTGACTGTAGCGCCGCCCATATTATTAGTATGGTATTATGAAAAAATTAAAAATCAAACAAATTTATTTGCTAACAATAATTTCTGTTATCGTAGAGATAGCTGGTTTTGACTAACCAGAGAATTTGGATTTTCGTTTTTCTACGAATGACTATGAAAGTTTTGGTCGCATATTCTTAGCCCATTCGTCCTTTTTGGCAACAGCAACCAGTGCCGGTCGATGACTAATGGTATACTTACATTATCTACGAATTAAGTGCGGATGGAAAGTTATATGACCTTTGAAAAATTATAAATTCTCAAATATTTATGACATGGAAAACCAACGAATGATACAATGACTGTGTATCTTCACGGAAATGTCATCGATTGAGGAAAAACCAAGTGACACCCACCACCATTGCACACGCATGCACATCAGTATGCAAATAGACCCAATATTTGTTGCCACAACGCCAAACGCATTCAAATATAAAGCCAAGGGTCGACGACACCCTTCTGAAATGACGTCAATTCGAAATTCAATCACTGAAATTTTAGCCCAACTGCATTTTCAGATTCATATCTTTCACGACCTGCAATTCGATTTTGAGTATCTTCGTCTGGATTTATGCCGAATATCGTCGTCATGGTACAAATGAACTTAGTCACATAACTTGTAGAACGGGGTTGTCCAATGCGCTTAAGGTGTGGGTATCCCTGAGATAGTTCAACACCATTTATTCTCTGTTCTTGAATGCATAACGAAATTGTGAATAAAATCAATACACGAATGAATAATGTGTGATATGATTTCTTGGACTTGTAATGAGCCATCAAGTGTATTGATTTATTGCATTACAGAATATCACAAATGCCATTTAATTTTCCAAGTGGACAATGCCGCATCCCATGACCAATCATTTGGCTGTATGTGCTGGTATGTGCATACACTCGACATTGACACATGACATCATTCCAAGGGAATGATGATATTTATTCGGACTGACTTCAGGCAATTTCAAATTTCCCAAGATACGAGAGAATCTCCAAAAATGATACAGAATACAGAAACTACATACGTACATTTTATTTCAACCTCCGAAATGGGAAGATATAGGTTTAATATAATGTGCTCCTTCGAAGTTATTCGTTCTTCAAATGCTTATCACAACGGCTAAACTGCTGCTGAAATGCGTTTTTCTTTTTTACTTTTTCGGTAATGGTTACGAGATAGATACACTTTTTCCTTTTTCTATTTAAACAAGTTACACTTCTTTAATCAAACGACAACGACAAATGTCCAGTGGGAAGACACACACGAAAACATTCAGCAGAAAACTTGTGAAAATCGATATTTTACTTACATTTTTTTTTCAAATTGATGTGTTGTGGAATTGGGTAGAAAGAGCTAACAAAGCTTTTTCGGCCTTCTTACAGTGTCAGCTCTCTGATGCTTTGGCAGGAAGAATAACTTTACACCACCACCAGCACTGCACACACTTCGTTTGGCGAATCCAAATGGCAGATAACTCTTATGAAACACTCAAAATGTCGACCACGAAAGTTCTAACACTGCAGAAGAGATTTTTTTTTCGTTATACGATTAAACTTATACATAATACGAGCATATACATATGTGTTATAAACTTGTATAGGAATGAAAAAAAAGTAGCTAAAAATCAAATTAACATTAAAAGGGAAGGCCAAACATTAAAAATTAACAAAATAAAATGAACCAGGCAAACCAAACTGCATCGTCATTTGGTTGGGATTATTGATTTTACAAGAAAAAAAGTACACTTTTCTGAGGAACTCTATGAAAGAAAATCTATCATTTTCTGCAAAGGGCAGATTTTGGAAGGAGAAAAAGAAACACCATTTCAGTTAAGTGGCTAACCAATTTGCAATGCACCGAACACTGGTCAATGGATGATCACTTGTGGTATTTCAATTGAATGAACTGCACCCACTTATTGGACGACGATGATGAAAAATCTTATTGCCTTGCAAATATTTCACGAGCAAATGTAACCCAAAAACTACTTACATTCAGAATTTTTCCAACTAAGATGACTCTGCTGGTTGAGAGGATAGTAGGCAAGGAACCCACTCAATATGAGATTCGCCAAGGCGAAGTTTCCTCAGCAATGGGCATGCGTTCAAATGAACTATCTACATGAATGAAACGAATTTGCAAGCGCTAAGCTTTTTTATGTTATTTCACTGCGAAGTGGATGCGTATTTCGATTCTTCCCCTTTCTCGCCGAGCAACTACTGAACTTTGTTTCGCTTCAGTTTAGTTCCAAACCAACTTGAGCAGTTACAAGGGAGACGTGTCTTGCACTTGTGCACATGCGCCGGAATGTTGTTATTGGAGGGTTTTGAGCAGGAAATGTGCCAAGTGTGGTTGGCGAGTCCCACAGAGAAAAGACATTTGTGGCTAACTTGGTCAAAATGTAATCTTAATGAATTTGGTATTCAGCTAAAGCTTTGTCAAATATCACTGCCAAGATACTGCTTATAGTTGAAATCTACAAAGTACATATTTTATGAAAATGAATTTTTAAAGTACAAATTTTCGATTCATGCGACAATCGAAGTTGAATGATTATCGTGTACGGAGAATTATTGGGGAATGGCTCCAATATCAACTGGCCTTGGATTCGATATCTAATCAAAAAAAAAATCAGCTATGAAATTGGGTTTTTGGCCCAATGACCCCATTTTAATCGAAGATCTTGTGATTTGACCATTTGCCGCCTCTCAAAAGAAACAAGTCGTCGCAAACTTTGTCTCTTGAAAGGTTCTTCAGATCCAGTCCGGATGTGCAATTGCAGGATTCATTCACTCTCTATTTAATGAAATTACAATATTTTGTTTAATTTTATTGCCAGACCTGACTTAAAAAATACCCTTTTTTAGATGGAATAACCAAGGAGAGGGCATGGGCAGGTGCATAGAACACAAAGTTGTTCATAACTCCAAAACGCTTCCATGAAATGCACGGGTCAAACTGTAAGCATATACAGGCTTCTCTTACCCTCGTTATCTTAATAGACTGAGGCTATATGAGGTCCCTTTTGAAAGTCAGTACTATTGCTAGCATATTCGGACGATATTGACGTGATTGGGCGAACATAGTCAATAAAGCGTTTTTTGGTTTCGAATTGGTTAAGTGGTGAATGAGGGCATATGCCGCTTTACGGAAGACGATTTGACCACAGAGTGTCTATAGGAAGATATACTGTTAAGGTAGTCAATGAATTTATTAAGTAAACACTACGAATAGCATAAGTACTGAGATTAAACCCGGAATAACTCCAATCGCGGCTTCTTGAGCTCAGAGGCAGAGGAAGAAGTCCTTGTTTGTTTCGCGAGAGAAGTCGTGCGATCAATCCTTGCTGTTTGTTATGTTGGCACTTAGAGAGGAAGATTCAACCATGACCGGATTTACCTGCGCAGGAACATGAGTCTACCCAGGAAACTGCGGATTGAAACCCCGAGATGGCTAGACTAGGACTAGGGTTTTTGGACTTATTTTTATAGAAGAGATAAGACTACAACAATGTACAATTATGGACCTGATCATTAAGGTAATGTTTCCTTTCAGCGTTCTTTATATAGCCAGCCATGACTTGTTCTATATACCAATTATGCAGCCTACTTCTTTTCTAATAACCCAGAAAATGTGGGATGTTCTTCCCTAGGGAGCCTCTGTACTGCTCGATTCAGACCATGCAAATCGGTCGATTACAGCTAGCCTTTTTTCAAGTTCCAAAGAGTCTTCTCTTTCATTTGTCCTTCCTGCAGACAACACTAAGTAGCCTGCACAAACTAATTTTTTCGAGGAAAACCAGTTTGAGTTTTGTTTGTACTTTGGTCCATTTTTTGTATAATGCTTTTTCGTGGAAGGATATTCATTCAAAGAATCAAATGATCATCAGAAATCTGAGAGAAAATGTGACTAAGAGGATAGAGAGATCTTATCAATCTGACCAGCAATAGTAGGTTGATGAGTAATAATAATATGGGTGGCGCTAAAGCCCATAAAGGCCCAGGGCCTAGTTTCGCAGTAGCCACTCCTATTGTGCGCGTTATTATTCTTTCACGAGTGGCAGAGACATACAGTTTTATGCCGACTTCCAACGGCGAAATTAAGAGGCGTTTTTTAGACATTTATACTCTTTGAGCATTGTCTGTGACTCGAAAGAGCATTGCCGTGAAAATTATTTTGCTCGTACCAGGTTCCTAGTGGTCGAAGCACCAACACTCAACGCTACGGCCGCCACATTTCTGCCTTTTACGGTATTCAAAAAATGGTCACTTTTTCTTATCTTTCTCTGGAATAGCATTACAATGGCGTAGATAGCCATAAAATGCTTAATAGTGTTCAAAAATGTATTATTATTTTTTTTAATAAAATCTTCATCGATTATGAAACAAAATTATTGCTTTGAGAACTTCAAAAAAATCCCAAGGACTTTATTCAGTGTCATTTCAAACGAGACTATTAATCGAATGTGCCTGTCAAACATCTTCTTCTACTTTTTTTTCTCGTAATACATGTAGTCCTAAAATCACAATGGTTAGAAGATATCCATAGTTTAATGAACAGCCCATCTTACAATCAAGAAAGTAGCTCCAAGGAGCGTCATCTTCATGTTCACATCAAGATTGCGGGAGAACTCCAATCGAAAATAATCCGCATCTGTGAAGCCTTCTTGAAGAAATCCCCTCCATTGCTTTGTGATGGATCCAACTATATCTCCGCTAGTCGACTTGACCTGCAATCAGATCAGAATCAGAGCACACCACATTCAGAGCAAGTGCACAGCTCACCTCATAGTTTATGTCCACACAGCATTTACAGCGGAAGAAATTAGGTCCTTCAATTTCTAAAACTTTCACACCGTCTTTGTCGAAAATCTCGAATTTCGGACGGCTCAGGCTGAAGAGTTGCTGCACGTAGCCCACAAGTGTGTCTGTTGGACAGAACACTTCAAGTTTCTGCAACCAAAATGGACAACAAAAACATCTCAGATGCCTATGCATGCGAATCACTTCATTATTTCGGTTGTCGAAAATGTGCATTTCGAACTCTCTTATTGGGCCGCACACAAATCGAACGCAACACCCTGACTCCTCGGCGGCGAAGAATACCTTCTGACCCAGTGGATCGAGTACCATGTATTTGTTCCGTGTCTCGATGTCCAGTAGAACCTCGAGAAGTTCAACATTTTGTTGAATAAATAGTTTCTCCGCAGTTTTGAGGTACTGCTCTGCATGGTAGTAACTGGGGAAATCCGACTGCTGCTCTCTAGAAAACTGGTTATCCAGGGACAGAGGCTGACTTGTGATTGGCTTGTCCCTGTTGTGTTGAAATGGTTCCTCAGTGCAACCGGGTGTCAGAGAATAAACCTCCATTTGCGTGCTATTGACGGCAATGTCTGATACTTTATGTTGGAATTCAGTGCAATAGAAAAGCGCAGGATATGTAGTATTTTCCCCCGAAGCTGTAATAATGAATAGAGTCACGAAGGGTACTGGGGGATTGATTTACTGGCACGGTATGTGAGTATGTATCTACATAATCGACACTTAATAATAATAATAATAATAACATGAGTGGCGCGACAGTTCGAGGTGATAGAATCGTACACTCGTGTTGACATGTCTTTTAGAACACAATGCAACAGAGCCGATAGTTTCTTCATCAACAACAACTTATGCATGGTTCAAACATGTATGTGTATTCAATGGACACACAATCAATGTAAGTGCACTCATTATTTGCTGTCAATAACTTCCCCCATCGTTAATGTAGCGGTATTTACAGTTTTTCGAAAGGTTTTCGTTGTGTGCGTTGGACATCCAAAACGGTCATGAACAAATCATTCAAACCCAAGATGGCACAATTTTGCCATTTGTGATGGAGATTGGGACTACATGCAAAATGCAACTATTCCCTTTACTGGTTTCCTGCGTGCAGGTGTATCCCGGACAAAGAAAGAGGTGGTAGGTAGCGCCAGGGCAGCCTACCCTGTCATTGCTTCACGATCTATCTCTCACTCAAAGCAATCTGGCAAATGTACATAGATTACTAGCAAATACCATTCTTGCTATAAATCGCAGATTGATGGAACTTGACACTTGCGAGATATAGACACAACCGTGATCTGTGCAAATCTATAAAATTAACTAATTTACTTAATTGAAAATACATGAGTATTGCACATTGCAGGCTTACTTACTGCTTATAAGCAATCAAGCAAAACTAATAGGACGCCCTACCAGGAGCAGGAAAAAGGGGCAACCTTCAATTACCTCGGCAGCTGTCTAGTATTTGCATGAGCTGGAAAAATAACGGCAGGTATATATTCGCCAAGCGACCTAGAGGATGTATCGTGACATGATAAGATGGCTAAGAGTTTCAAATGGGAAATTGCAACTCGTCGCCCTAGTGACACAAGAACGTAACTACATTTTTACGATTCGCGACTGGGTATGCCACCTTTCTTAAAATATAGTATTTTATATAAAATAGCTTAGAAGTTAGCACTTGCGGTATCAATATTTCTTTCAGAATATATATGAATGCACGAAGAATGGTAAAACAAAATCACTAAATCATCTCTGCTGAAAATTATCAAATATTGACATATGTACGTCTTGATGAATTGACATTTAAGAAATTAATGATGGAATCAAGTAGAAACGAGTATGGACCCACACCAGGATCCAAGCCGACCGCGTTCGTTCTGAACACGGAAGTCATTATAACCTATGGTATGTAACATATTTGAGGCACAAATATATTTTGCTTGATTCCGGAAACATGTGGGAACATGCATACAGAGTGCGACCATCGTCACTTTGGCCTGAACATAATTTGATCCTTGTTTCGATTTTGTAGAAATTAGTCAAATGACAGCTTGAAGCTGTAAACCAGAAATGAAGTATGATAGAGATGTCCAACTTCTACCTCTATTGCCCCTTAAAATATTTGACAAATATTTTTTATATTGTTTTCTAAAGCCAAATTGACCAATAAGAGTGTCGTTCTCTTACCTTATCCCGTGAACAACTGTCAAAAATTCATGAATAACCGTCAACATTTTCATGATTATCCGTCAAATACGTCGATGCACTAGGGGTCAATCAGCTGTGAAGTTGGGTATCTCTGTCATACTTCATTTCTGCTGTAAACATATTTCAGACTCCCTGTCTCATTCTCCTTAGTTTTTTCTCCTCGAAATGTTTTGCGTTACTGATGTCTGAATTGTATCGTTTTTATGCCTTCCTGGAGCCATAACCACGGTAATGTGTGTTGGCGAGACTTTATTTGTTGTTGGTACATTTTGACCATTTTTTAATCGAAAACAAGTATTGTCCGATCTTGTGAATTTTATTCGCCTTTTTTGAGTTCACATGAACTTTACTTTATCATTGACATGATTGACAAAACAGTTGCTGAACAGTACATGCGCCATTAGTAAAACAAACAAGAGACAAGAGTTACAGACCGTAAGATCAGTCTTTATTAAGCTTGAAATAAAGAACACCTAATCTGCTGAACACTGTCTTTGCATAAAAATACGTATAAAACAAACAAATCAAAGAGAAAACAGCGGTATTGTCTGTACACCGCGCATTTTTTATTGTGTGCATTATTTATAGCGTGCTAATTTATTGGAAAACCAATTTAAGAAAATTTAAAGGAATTGACCGATCAGAAAACCAGAGTCTGAGGACAGCAACAATACCACTTGCGGCTAAAAATTCTAACAGACAGAGCTGCACGCTATGTACATGCGAGCAATAATAAAATATATTCGACCTTGATACAAACAGAATTCTATGTTCATAACATGACATGTTTGGATTTATTTTGAACATGGTGATTCGTTCGCTTGTTTGAGTTGCTAGTTCATGCTTTGTCTTACATAACGGTATTGCGGAAATCATTTTATTTCTGTGTAAGCAAAGCAGTTAAACGGTTGTAACATGGATTAACTTGTTGCGCAGACAGATCAAAGTCTAGAAAGTAACGCAGTTCATTGAATAAATTCAAAAATATTCAACAAAGTCGCTTGTTGCAGCAATCGTTTTTACTAAGGTACCGGCATCAACAACGGAAGCTTTATAATTTAATTGTACCCATCCGTCCTTCTGAATGTGCCTCACTGTTTTAACAAGTATTATGGAGATAGCTTAACATTTTTGACAACCATTTTGTATGCCGTTTTCTAAAGCCAAATTGATCAATCAGAAAACGGCATTCACATTACTTCGTGCATAACCGTCAAATATGCATGAATACCTGGAAAGAAGGCACTTAAATTTGTCGATTGGCAAGAGGACAATCAGATGTGATGTTGGCCATGTCTATAATGCTTCATTTCTGGTTCCAACAACATTAAACCTCACAGTTCCCATTGCCGTTTCTTCTTAATTTACTCTAATCATTATAATTACGAAGACCAAAAATGGTCTCAGCCTAACTAAACTAGCCTATACTTAAATGATGCCAGTAGCCCCAAAAATTGATATCAAATATTGCATATTTTTGTTTCAATGCCGTCTGCTCAGACAACATCTATTTAACTCATGTCTAAAGTTGAAACTTTTAATTGCACATGGTTTACGAAGTTACTCTACAAACGTTGACACTCCCTCACCATTTGTCTCCAGCACATGAAGAAATCAACCCAACCATACCTGATTATCAGTATGATCACGTGTTGAGTAAGAGAAGTAAACCCCACCAAACACTGAAAATCCCACTTACACACTCATTTCCATTTGTACTCATGATTTTATTAAGCAACGTCTAAGATGTGTTCTACATATATGCAAGTTCTCTTATAAAATTTAACAAACATTTACTAGTTCAACACCCCAATCGAGCAGAATGTTAAATGGTTCATTCTAGATTTGAAGAATCTACTGAATTTCAGTTTTAATAAGGCTATAAGCAACTCTGCACTTCACTAGACTTTTAGATCGCCCAATTTACTGGATACGGCTTTTGCATTAGCTGCAGGCTTCTTTGCCTTCTTTGCAGGAGTTGCTTTCGCTGGCTTGTTTTTGACGACCATATCTTCGTGAAGATCCTTCAATGAGGCATCGGCTTTCTCCTGCTTGTTCTTCACAACTTCCTTGATCTAAAATAGAAGAAAATTGCAAAAGTGTTTAAGTGAGAGGGAAGAAACTAAGTCGTTTCATGGAATTAACCTTTTTTAATTTTCCCTGAACTTCCTTTGGTTTCTTCTTGTTGTTGGTACTGTTCACTTTGAACACATTTTTGGCCTTCTTTGACTTTGACGCCGCCGACGGTTGGTTGGTCTTGCCACCCTTCTTCGCGTTACGGCCCATTGGAAATTTTCTACGGAGAAAAACGGAAGAGATGAGAAATTGAAGAGGAGGAAGACATGAAATTGCCTCATAATAGCGGACAATGTCCAGAAAAAACCAAATATATGTTATTTTCGTTTGTTTTATTGACTAAGAAAATGTATTGCTATGAGTTGTACGAAATCTAAGAACTACATGGAATCTTAGGACTAGGCGCCTCGTCGACTTTCTCCGAGTGCCGCTTCGGACGAATACCACGGATTTTAGGCGTTGTAAGTATCTCTCGAGTGAGATAGAAAGCAACTCTGTACATGTCCTTATTCGGTGCAACATTACGAACGAAGCTGACTGATTGTAAATTATCTCCGAGTGGTAGCCCGAGATTATGTTCCGCTAAACGCTGCACAACTTCTTGAGTGTTGTTCCCCTTAGCAAAGGAATACAGGTGGACGAGGGGATAATTTATGTCGTTTCTATCAAAATCCACATTTTCTGATGAGATCAGGTTGCGGAACGTGTCGAGGAACTCTGTAGACATTGCTGGTAGGTTCATGGTGATGTGAATCTTGTACGTCGGTGACTTCTCATTCAGTCGACGCACGAGATCCTCTTTCAACTCGTTCATAATGAAATCTCTTCCCTCGCGGTTGAAAGTGGTTAGTAACTGAAGGCACTTGTTCTTCTTTGCGTTGTGTGTAAGCCACGTGTAACTGTCCGGATTGAGGTCGTTAGCCAACACAGTACAACGTTTTTTTGCGGCTGGCACACTGAATGGCCCTACACCTGCAAATACATCATAGAGGACATCTCCTGGCTTTAGGAGATTCACGATTCTTTCGTGTTCTGTCGAGAGTCTTGGATTCCAGTAGACCTTCGAGAAATCAAACTCAAAAGTGATTCCGTTTTCTTTCACTTGGACCTGGAAGTCTTTTTCACCGCAAATCACCTCGATTGGGAAATTTCTGTAGATGTTCGAGATGACGGAAACTTTGTTTACGACTGTCCTGCAGCCCGCCACCTTATCCTTGAGTACTTCGCCTATTATCATTTTATACGGCTGTAAGTGGTCGCGCAAATTTATGTGAACAATGTGCCCGATTCGTGAGTATGATGTCAAGCCTTCGTCTTCGTCTGGTAATACGCATTTAAGTATTTCATCAGCCCGCCAGTTGTCATACGTCAGCTCCAAATCACCAAAATAAAAGTCCTCCTTATCCACGCCGTGTTCTGTGATTTGCTGTGGCAGAGATTCCCATCCGCTTACAGCGCTGGGATGCAGTAGAATCTCCTTGTATGCGCTCTTTTCATCCTTGTTTCCTTCGAGTATTAAAGTTTTCACTGGCTTGAGGCGATCCATTTTCAAAAGAAATTTCTTTAACAGCGGAAGGACTTTGTGTGACTTTTGTTCGGACACTTTCAATTTGGGTATGCTCACGACTTTGTGGAATGCCTCGCGATCTAGTTCAGTCATACCACGCACATCGATGGGCGGTTGCAGTGTTGGGCAATCCATGTTCTTCCAAAAATGCCGATCACAAAATTGAGAAATGAGCACGGTTTGGGGATTTAAAACAATACGAGCAAATTGTGAAATGTTATTGCGAAGCATTCGATAACACTTCTATAAATTTCCGCACGTTAATAGGGAATTTTTTGAGAAAATATTTGCAAATTAAACTGAAAAAATCAACTTTACCTTTTTGACAGATGAGTAATGAAAATAAACGTGCTGCGTAATGATGACGAGAAGTATGCAGTGAAAATTGTAAACTAAGGCGATTATGGCGTGTGGTCTATTCACAGTGGATAGTATTGATTGACTTTTATGGTTGCGTTACACAGCGCTTACATTGATGGCTGAAACGGAAATGGGTGTAATATTTTATTTTCGTGGGTCATTATTATCATGCGTCACTATAGGTATGTCTATTATTTTATTGGATTGCGTTGTGGGTTTGTAATTTTTAGTTATGTGTATTTTGTTATACACTCATGCCACCAGAGGCAACGTAATCCATTGATTCGTGGTGGGAAGGTGAGTTGACTTATACACTGGGTATTCTAGGTTCAATGACTGACCTTACCAACCTTCATAATATTCACGGCTGCAAATCTTCTACCTCACTGACAAAGCTTGCAGAGTATTCCTATCCACAAAAACGCTTATCAATATTCGCCCTTCGGAATCGGCACAAAACTCGAGGTAGAACAATTTGGACTGCAATGTCAACTTGTTCCAGAATATCATTTTCCGAATAGGCAGTTAGGTAGTTACTTTAAGTTGGCGAAAGGGGTCAACTGCAGGTGGTTCATTTTGTACTGGTGTGAGCCATTTGGGGTTTAGGATGGAGCGAAGTAAATTTGCGGTGGTTACTCCACTTAAGTCGCAGTTTATGTCTGTGAGACACCCAAACTGGACATAAGCAGAGGATGTGCTTTCTATCTCCTCCTCATCAGCATGGAGCTCCTGCAGAAGGCTGGTCAGCTCTTGGCGAGCTGTTCCAAGAGGATATGTTATTTAAATCCATCCACTAGTATTAATTTGGCAGCCTGGCTGTTAGTGAGAATGTTAATGTCTGCCAAATAATGTTGTACGTGCTATACTGGCACACAACTTTTTAAGCTGGACTGTTTTATATGTGTAGCAGCAACTGTGAATTGCGCAGCTAATCATCCATTCTTATCATCACCCTTTCAAAACTTGAGACGCCACGCTCTCTCATTGTTTCTTCCAATTCGATAAACTGTAAGTAAAACGACGTATTGTGGGAAGAATTACGACAAATATAAACCTGGAAGAAGTTGTACAAGTGCCCATGTTTACGAACAAGTGCCCATGTTACGAGCCGTAATGGTGGTGGTCTATTATTAGAAGTGTCGTCCAAGTTTAAGTCTGCATACATATGTTTAGTTCAATGTTCGCCAATTCACAATGTGGTTCGTTTAACAATCGCGGCACTTGTTAAAGTGGCGATAATTTGCATAGCATATGGGCATACGGGTATACTCGTATTTTGTATGCGTATTTCGAATTTGGATTACATCAACTCTCTCAATAATCGAATCCAGCCGTGTGCGTGGTTTAAACTCACAGGCCTTTGAACACCAGCGTTTGGATAATTGGGCGGATTCAAGAAAACGTTTTCACATCTCAAGCAAAACGACGTTAAATGTGCGACACACTTCTTCATTTTTACAACTGATCTCCTGTCTGCTACTTCTTATACAATTCACACTCCTTGCCAGTTGACAGCATTTTTGGCTTTTCATATTCCTTCCAAGACCCACTAGGCAGCCCTCCAGTCGTAGAATGGAACGGGAGCGTATGCACATTGAATTCCGATTTGGCAGCATAATTAACTGGAGTAGAGTGGAATTCAATCATTCAAACACTCATTTCTGTCTGCTGTCACTTGAGCTGGATGAAACTTGTGTCGGTAAAATTCGTAAACTTTCCATCCTTGCTATGTGTATCAACACAACGCTTAGTTGAAACGATCCCATATTCGTAGGTAGAGAAAATGGATGCCCTTAAGGCTTTATGGCCATGGCTCACTTAGATCAGCAAGTTGGTTTCATTGTGCCTTTGATGGATGTTGTATTTACTACCATGAGACCTTCCTTTGCTACTAAAACTATCTGGATTCATTGAGATACTTCAGAATGTATTTTAGTTCTTCACTGCACATGTCCTCGAAGTCCACAGAGAAGTGCTTTCCCAGGGACAGTTTCCTTTTCCTTGCTAGGGCGCAATACCCTGTAAGGGCACTTATTGGTGTTTGCACTTCCTTACGACTAAATCTGATCAGTGATGTTGATCTCTTTTCGCTCAACGTCGGCCACATAGCTTTTGCTATTGCTCCGATTTCGAGATTGATTCAAACTTTTCTGGCTTTATACAGGGCTTTATTAGTCAGTTTTCTTCTTATGAAAGTAAGCGGTGTGGCCGCGAAATCGTTTCGCGAGATTCACCCAGCTCGGATCCACGAGCTACTTCAGCTTGGAAGAGGCTACAGTCGTCTACGGCCATATATTCGAGGTCGCCAAAAATGCTGGGAAATGACTAGGCTGATATGATCACCAACATTCTTCTGCTGGGCATGAGATCCTTCATTCATCATAGAGTGAAGTGTATCAAGCCCAAAGCAAACGCATGGTATGATGGGGTTCAATCAGGTTGAGAGAGTTGAATTTCCGGATATACAAAGCCAACCCTACTGAGGAAAACCGGAATAAGTTTAAACGGGCCAGAAATGACTGTAATGAAATTATAAGACGTATGAGCAAACGTTGAGACAAAAAGTGCTACAAAGTCCAAAGGGTAGCAAAAACTTTTGGTCATTTGTAAAAAAAACGTGAAGAATTCCGCTTCGTCTTCAATTCCCACGCTCATTTACAATGACATCCCAGCTGTCAGCTCTTTAGACAAAGCGAATCTGTTTGTGCCGCATTTTGCACCCAACTCAACACTGCCTGATTCCAATATGTCGCCACCATGGGACAGATCCACTTCCGCACTCGTACAGTTGCAAGAGTACTTAAAGATCTCGACATGAACATATCCGCAGGCCCGGATGGTATACCCCCTATACTTCTGAAGAGGTGTTCTTCTGCGCTGCCAAAACCACTGCGTAAGCTTTTTCATCTATCCTACTCTTTAGGTCTCTTTCCGAGCAGATGGAAAACAGCATTTGTCCAGCCCGTCCCTAAAAAGGGCGAATCTTCGTCACCCACCTCGAACCGACCCATAGCACTTACGTCCCTTCTTTCTAAGGCCATGGAAACGCCGATAAATCGTCAGCTTATGAAATATCTTGAATCGCGGAGCTTCTTAATGACCGGCAGTATTCCGCAGCATCAGGTCCACTGATCTGATAGCTTATCTCACCAAAAAGTGGATCCAATCTTTGCACAATGCAGGCGAAAACAAGATCGTTGCGCTTGATATTTCGAAGCCATTTGACAGAATTTGGCATTAAGCTCTCTTGTCGGAAATGCGTGCCTATGGTGTCGATGAATCTTTTCTTCAATGGATTAGAAATTACCTTTCGAACCGTTCGATTCAAGTTGTTTTGGATGGGTTCAAGTCTGATACCCGTCAAATAAATTATGGTGTTCCCCAAGGCTCTGTTCTGTCTCCGACACTCTTTCTCATTTTTATAAATGATCTCTTGTCTGCTACTTCTAATCCAACCCATTCCTTCGCTGATGACAGCACCCTCAGCTTTTCATATTCGTTCCAAGACTCACGACCCCGCCCATCGGCTGCTTATGTTACGCATATTGAATTCCGATCTTGACAGCATAATTGACTGGGGAAAGAACAATGGAATTCAATGCCTCAAAAACTCAGTGCTGTCTGCTGTCACTCAAGCGAACCCTTGTTAATCAGCCATTATCCATGAATGGCACATGTGTCGATGAAACCGGAAAGCTTTCTATCTTTGGTATATGTGTCAACACAACACTTAGTTGGAACGATCACATATTTGAGGTCGCCAAAAATGCTTCAAAATGTTTAGGTTTCCTCAATCGATGCAAGAAATACTTCACCCCTTCTGATGTGGCTTTAATTTATTAGGCGTATATACGCCCCAAACTTGAGTACAACGCTCATATCTGGTCTGGCGCCCCCAAAACCACCCTACACCTACAAGATAGAATCCAAAAGCGAGCGATAAAACGTATAGGAGACAACAATATTACAGAGTCATTAGACTCGCTCGAACATCGACGCACCGTCTCTATCCGTATTTTATCGCTATTTCAACAAACGATGCTCAAGTGAGCTTGCCAACTGCATTCCTCCTCTCCGTGAATTCACCCGCAATACCCGTCTCGCCAGGAATGCTCATCAGTTTACCCTTAAGCCTACTTTCGGACGCACAGTTTAATTTAGAGACTCGTTCATCAGCCGCACGACACGAATATGGAATGCTCTTCCCAGCCTAATAGTTTCCCCTGAATACAATCCGCAGATATTTAAAACCAATGTGCACAGGTACCTCCTCTCCCTCTACACCTTCGGCCCGTGTTGTGTCTTGAACCTGGGCACTTAAGGGTATTAACAATCCCTTGAGCGCGCGCAAATTATAAAAAAAGTGCATTTCGCTTTATTTTTTGAGAATCATAAGAGCATTGGTGATTGAAGCATGTAACCACATCGGCCGGGTGGCCTGCATCTCACACCCAGGTGAGTGTGCCTTAGCCTTACCGAATATCGCAATTGAAATGAATTACCCAGTTTTCAAATAAATAAAACTATAGTTATGTATATTTCAAAACAAATTTATATGACATTTTACTAAAGTTCGTGAGTTAATGCTTTTCATTTTTTGCCACAAAATTATGTATAAGTAAAATGCATTTATGTATAATGAATTTGATTTTCTTAGTTATGTCCTACGTTCTTTTGGTTTTTCTTTTTTTCTTTTCTTAAAAAAAGAATAATATAATTTTGTTTTTTGTTTTTGTTTCCTTGGAAATACGAACATGTAATATTTTTTTTAATCATACTCTTGGTTGATTTTTTTCTTTGAACATTATGTACTTTTAAATAAATACAAACAACCAAAGCTTGGAAATAAACTCTTTACACGTGTGGTTGTGGTTTTTTTTTTGTCTTTTGTACAATTTTTCGTTTTTGGTTTTTGTTTTCTAATTCATTTATATTTTTTTGTTTTGTTGAAATTATTATATAATATTTTTTTCTTTTAAATATACATATGTCTATATGCTATGGTGCTTATATAAGGATTTTGTTTTTTGTCTTTTTACTTGGTTTTCTTTTGTAAAGTTCAACTATATATATACATTATATGCATCTGTATATATACACATATAAATAATATTTTGTTTTGCTTTTCGTATATCTATTCTACATAAGTTGCTCAATGCTTTGCGTATTTTTGTTTCTATACATAGTCAGCTTATTTTGGTTTTTGTGTTGTTAGATTTACTTGCAAGATTTAACGATTTATGAATGAAGCATATTTAGCGGAATGATTGAATTGCAATATTCAAGCCTAGGAAGGTGTGCTGGCACCTTCTGGTATATAAATTTAATTTATATCTATATATGAATGCAGGTTAGATTAATTGTACAGTATTACGCAACTTTCTCGCTTATTCATCGTGGTTTTTTGTTTTGTTTTGTTTTTTTGTTTTCTGATATGTCTCTAATAGGCTATGTAAAATGTTACCTTTATTATTATATCAATTACATTTAGTTTGTTTTTTAAATATTTTTTATAAAGTTTCTGCTTCTTCATTATCGAAAACAAACGAGTAGTTAATTGAAAAATTGTGTGTGGGTAAAAAAACTTGGCCCGGATAAGATACTGAGAGAACAGGATGATTCGTTCGACTTTAGTTTGTGATTGCAAAATAAAATTTTCTTAATGGACGGCTAAAGCTTATTCTGTAGCTATGGACATCAAGCGATCGTCGATCGTGAGAGTGATTTGTATGATACATGGAACTCGGTTTGAGGAATATTTGCTGGGTACTAAGGACTTTGCTGGCTACTTTAGACAAGTAAAACTTGGCCTTATTCACATCAATTTGATTGTTGTTTCTTACTTTAAATTGACTGGGACTGTTTAAATGGCTATGAAGTGCAAATACCCAGGAATTAGTGCATCTATTTACAGATGTTTTTACCAGAAAACGTTTACTAGCAACAACTGATTTGGATTGGAATTTTTTGTCTTGGATTCGATTGCAATTTTCCATTTGATGATGCTTGAAAGCCCAAATATCTTGAAATAAAATAGTTTGAAAGAAAAAATGTTTCACTTGGGACTCAGTGATGTTGAGTTTTTGTACACCGTTGGTTTGCGTTTAAGGACGGAATAAAGGGATTCAAAAGTTGCTTCGCTTCAGGTTAAAGTAAAAATCGTGGCAACAATTATTTATCAGGCTCTGAGAGTATATTTCCCAATAAATTCAACATGTATTGATTTTTTGTTAGTTCCAATGCGAAAGAGAAGGCTAACAGGGAGATGCTAAAGTCAGCATCTTTGAATACCTCCTTTCATCCAAGCTTTGACAAGACTGCAATAATTCCCTGCCCTTGTTGGTAACGTGTGGCTTAGAGTGAAAAGGGAAAGACAAGTTTACGTATGTTATCTGGTCGGGAATTGAGATCCAACAGATTGAGTGTTAATAAATGAAGTAATACAGGGTCTAGTTTCAAGACATGCTCAAAATGTGACATTGTTTAATGCATAAAAATGAAAAAGATAAAAGGAAGCAATCACATTAGAGATCGAGACTGTAACCATGCATCTTTTCCAGATTCAATTCTTCGTTTGTTTAGGTGTAAAAAGGCAATGGAATAAGGCCACATAGGGCGTATTTTTCGTTTTTTGAAAATAATTCAAACTCATCATTCAGCAACAACAACTATGGATGCATTACGTACGCATCTATACTGTTGTTGACATAGGTGAAAAAAAAAAAAAAAAAAAAAAACAGAAAATATTTCACATTTCTCATGAAACATGATGACGGCTACGGCCTGGCAGTGGCTAGTTATTCAAATAAACTAAATTCTAAGCAATTCTATTTAGAAAACTTTAGAATTATGATCTCGTCGAATTCCAGAAAACCGCATGAATAAAGTATATCTGGGTCGAGTGCGCTCTCTGCATTTCAATAGAATACTTTTTTATAATCAAATCAAAATGTCAGTGCAGTGCATTGGAACTGACAACCATAAGAGCATTTCTATTCAAACTTCAAACCTTCATGGAATTGTTTCTCAAGGGTGGTGGGGTGGGAGATAAATGTAAATAATATAATAATTGCCAAATATACATATGTAAATATTTCTTTAGATTTTTGACATTACATCATTTAATATTCCAATAGAATTTTGTTAATTTTTAGAACATTTTTATTTCTTCTTTACAATTAAAAATTAGGAAAATTCCAAACCGCGCTCATTTTTCTATTTTCAAATACTTTCTGTGTATCATTTTGTCTCTTGATTTCGAATTACGAATTCACTTTGAACACCTAAAGAAATCATACGTTTAACTTTAACATCGTACTTTCATAGGTAAAATACGAAATCTAGAATATAATATTTTTTTGGTTTTATTTTATTTAAATTCAAACAGCGTAAATTGAATTACAACATTTGCAAACTACACAACAATAAAATCACTTTTCGTTTTTCTTTTCTTCTATGTCAACACTCTCGTTCTTTTCTTAAATACATTGTATGTTTATTTAAAAAATATCTACATATTTAAAGTGTTATTTCTCCTCGCGTTTTTTTTTGTTTTTTTTTTTACTCGAAAAAATTGGGTATAATAATATTGTTAACATTTAGTGGGGATCATTCACGTTTTTGTTCGCTTTTTTCACAATGCTTTGCCCAAAAATTTGGCGACTTTAAATATAATGTGTATTTAAAATCTATAGCTAATATACTTTAAACAAAACACATTAAGAGTATAATCTTATATTCAATTGACGGTGAATAGTAAACAACTAAAAGCAATAAAAAAAAATGCAACTCAACAACAAAAAATAAAACACAAGCGATAACTTTTTACTTTCTTGATTTGTTTTTATTTAGAAAAATAAATCTTTATAAACATAACAAATAATTAACAAACTTAATAAAAAAAAACAATAACTAACGAAACGCATTAAGAAAATAAAACTAATCTAAAAAATATGTATTTACATGTCTATTGGGTTTAGCTATTACGTAAAAACTAAATTCACAGTATCTTATATCGTGTAAGTAAACCATATACAATTTAAAGTTTAGCTTAAAAAGTGCTTTTAAAACTTTAGTTTACGACCTTTTAATTTTCTTTTGGTAATATTTATTATTTTTTTCTCATATTTTTTTTTGTTTTATAATAATCACAGATAAAAGCCATCAATTTAAAAACTAATTCACTCCTAATTCTTATATTTTTTAAATCCTTTTGTTTTCGTTTACTTGGTTTTTTTTCTTGTTTTTATCTACAATACATATATTAGGTTTATAACTTGCATAAAGTGTGTATAATATTTGTATTCTCTTTATGAAATCAATCAAAAATTGTTGGGTACGGTCTTGGGTTTTATATTTTTTTACATCTTTGGTTTTTTTTTATACACGAGATAAAAGTCCATTTTAGGGTTTTGGTACTAACTAGAGTTGCCTTCCTAATTTTCAACTAGCACACTCGCACACACATGCTATACGTGTCTTTATTGTGCAGACTCAACCCGAAGGAAAGGTGGTTTGATTTGAAAAGGGGTTTGCGTTCAATCATTTATCAGTGCTATAATACGTGGGTTTATAACCACAACGAAATGTTTGTTGTCAGATGTTATTCACACACACTCTGATCCAGCTGCTTATGGGTGTCAAACATTTGCTTGATACCTAACATTCAAGTGGAAACATATTTTTCAGGAAGTTACTTTAGATTTCGAGTTCCATAAATAATGGTTTTCCTTTTCCATTATTTTGTCCTCTCGAAGATGTGCTCGATTTATCTCGACGTCACATGGTCGACATGGCATGAATTAATGTCGGTAAGAGTGTCGATCTAGTGTTGGGATCGACATCCAATGATACTCCTTAAGTTCCTTCAAACTGTTTTCAACTCAACTTAAACAATTAACTGAATGTCACATTTTGTGTAATAAATATGGGATTTCGTTGTCTCGGTAAGGTGTCGATAATTTTGTTCAGTATAATAATTTATAATGGCCGTCAGATCTTTGGCCAACCACACGTAGCCCTAGTCTGTTTCTTAAGCTGCCCACAGGCGGTGTCACTTTCCGTCACAGATTTTCGCGCTCGCATCGCACTTCGTGGACCAGTCAGTGACTCTAAAAATGAAAACATTTTCATTTAACTCACACATTGTGGCACACCACTTCAGCGCACCAACAAAAGTGCGCGCACCAGTGTGTATGGGCTTCTTTATGCTGCTAGGTGACTAAGTAATTCACAAATACAGATCATTCGGGGTTCCCGATGAAGGAAAGTGTACTTCAAACGGGTACTTCATGAAGATAGGAGGAATTGTAAAAGAAGACTGTTCTCAAGTGTAGGCACCCAAGCTACGCAAAGGCTGAGTTCTTGCGGATAAGATGGATAGCACTTTGGTTAGACCTTATCACTTTGGACAGACTCAACGTTCCACATGCCTTGCGATCTTTGGTGTGTTACAAAAATGTGTAAATGGAAATGAGAAGGGACACTGAATTATTACAAGCCAAAGCAGGGAATTTTCTTGGTGTCTATATCGACTTTCCAACGGTTTATGGATTTTTTAGACCAACAGATCTTTTTAGTTTTTTTAATCTCTATTTTTAGCTGTATCACATCATTCAAGCCATGGGTTGCTGACTACAAAATTCTATTGTATGCTGATGAAACAAATTAAGAGAAAAAGATACCAGTCATTCGAAAACTTAACCAACTTCTGTATAGTCCGTGGGAAATATATTTTCAACCTAATTACAATTAAAAATAAAATACAGTGTATGGGCACGCAATGAAGGTGAAGTAGTCGTTACATATTTAAGGTTAAGATCATTTGTTTGGTTTCTCATATACACAAAGTTATACAATGTATATATAATAATATATGTATGTACGCATGTATATATCAATTTAGTATAATAAATAATGAACATTTTTTGGTTGGCTTTTCATTTTAGTTTTTTGTTTTGTGTTTAAAAAGAGTTTCTTTGTCTTTAAGTGAGTTATTGTTAATTACCTCTTAAATTTGCATAAATAATCCTAGAATAGTTTTTTGTTTCTTTTTTTTGTTATTATTACATAATGACCGTCTCTTTGGATTCATTTTGCATCTCGATGATAGAAATTGATTGACACTGATTATCGTTTATTTCGAAATATTCTATTTTGTTCTGTCAGTTAACTAGGTTTCTCTGTTTTTTCTTCATAATCAAGCTTGAATTGTATTTCATATATAGGTGTGTATATGTAGGTTTATCGTATATATATATCAGTATATGTATATATTTATATAAAATTATTTGACTTAATAAAAAAATGTGATGCATTCTATAAAGATTGTTGGTGAATGCGTGTGAGAGGGCGTGTGTGTTGATTTGTTTGTGAATTTAGTCTCGATGCACGATGTATTTTGGGGTAGAGGTTAAATATACGTATATGCATGTCTGTAGGTATGTATGTACTTTTGTTTTAGACTTCAAGTAAATTGTATTTTTTTTTTGTTCCTTTTTTTCATTTCTTTTGTATTTTATAGACATAATAAATTGCTTTTAGATACGAATTGAATGAAAGTGTATTATTTTTTTTGTTCATTAATATTGTACTTGAAACATTCACTTTTAATGCTACGAAGTACCACCACCTGTCTCGGATTTCTCATAGGAGTTACCTCGCTGCAGAAGTGAACGATTTTCATCGCTAGAACCACCGCCTTCGGCACTTTCATCCCGGATATTAACGTTCGATGTGAACGTCGTTTCTGAATCTGAAAAAAATCAACTCTCAAATTAAATACACTTTAAAATAGTAGTATAACTGTTCTGAACAAGGACAAGTTAAACATAAAAAAATCACATTTATAATTCAGTGGAACCAAAGCAAATGTACTCGCAATTGTGGTAACCATTGAACGTGGAGAAATTCATAAAAATGTAGCACTACTGGTCGGCGGACCATTTAAGACGTTTTTTGTTCATTGTCATGTGTGTTGTGAACGTGGTTCTGATATGCATCTACTTATGAATATGATTTTTGGTGTCATGAATTCAACTACTGTATCCATTCATTTGCGAACTCAAGGGAAGAAATTAAAAAATCAATCGAATAAGAAGCGCAAGCAGGACACACTAAAGTTCTCGAAATTTAAATAAAGATAACCGACGAACTTCATGACTCTGACTAACGAAACGGAATTTCGAAGTCAATAGGAGAAATTCAGTAAGGGAATGCATTTTTACAGGTAGAGCAGGACGAACAGATCTAGCATCAAATTGCAAAACGAATAATACATAAGTATATTTTTATATTTGTTGTTGTTTTATGATGTTGTTTAATGTTTTTCGTTCAAATTTGTCCGGAGATGGGGTGTTTTCATAGTCAAACCCTGTTAGAGTTCTTCATATCAAATCTCAAACGCATCACAAGACTTAGTTGTTCGACGAGTGTACCATAGTTTCCGGGACTTGTCTACATTGTCCACACTTCTCAATTCTGCTGCAATCTTTAATTAAAATATACGTATGAATTTTCGCTAACCTATAACTTTTAACAACGTTGATGCAACAACCAATGATTTCTTCAGCCGATTTACTTGATGTTACAAAGTTTATTAGGAAAATGGTTGCCATGCAGAAAAGCTTCAAAAATCCCGAACTTTAGAGGACATCATCAAAAACTAGGCCCACGAACTCAAAGAAAACAGCAGTTTGACATTTAGAGGGTTGACATCACAAATGAAGTTTGATAGAGATGCCCAACTTCTACCTCTCTTTCCCCTTAAATTTTTTGACAACCATTTTTTATATTGTTTTCTAAAGCCAAATTGACCAATAAGAGAACTGCATTTACGTTATTTCGTGAATAACTGTCAAAAATTCATGAATAACCGTCAACATTTTCATGATTATCCGTCAAATTCGTCGATGGACTAGGGGTCAATCAGCTGTAAAGTTGGGTATCTCTATCATACTTCATTTCTGGTTGACATATAGATGTCAAAATAATATTTGCTTCATCATTTTATGTTTTTTATCAGATTTATATTGGTTCTGTTTTTCTTTTCAATCCAGAGTTCGATGATTTCTTATTTTCAAAATTACAATTTTTTTAAGGGGAAAAAAGGAAAATTTTAATACGTTGGAGGACGTTCCGCGGCGGTGTTAAAAAAAGGACATGTCCTCCAAAATAGCACGCATGGCAACCATAATTAGGAATCGTTCCTAAAAACACGATTTTTTTATTATAATTCTTTTGCCTCTACTCAAAACTTATTTACTCTTCTCGGAGTCTCTTAGCCGACTGCCTACGACACTCTCCACGATCAAGTTGTGCATCATTTATGTTCGTTAGATTGTTAGAAATGCAAACCATATAATAAACACACCAAAAACAAAAATGACACTAAACAAAAAACATGGCGGGGGCCGCAATGTTGTGGGTTGCTGCGTCGACTGCTACTTAACCCACGTTGTCTAGGTTCGACTTCCGTTACGAGTAGTACAATGTTCACGGCCCCACGTCGTCCGAGTCACTGGCAAATTCAAGCTGGCCGCTCGGAGTCGGCATAAAGCTGTAGGTCCCTTCCACTCGTGAAAGAACAATAGCACGCACAACACTAGTGGTTATTGAGAAGCTACGCCCTGGTCCTCCCCTCGCTCTAACTCAGAAGTGTACAATTTTGTATGTGCCGCTTTTTTTTCAACGTGCGATATATTAAATTCCTCTGTGTAATGTTTACACAAACCACAATTTTCTCGGATAAGCGGAGAGATTTCTGGCATTGGAAACAATTGCAAGTACAACAGTTTAGTACATAAAACAGTTTCAAGTATCTCAGAGACACAATACTAAAATTGCAACGCATATTTTGCCGGGAACACAAATGCACAAAAATGTATTTAAAGAGCATTAAATCTACCCGCACAAAGCGGAGTGAAACTAAATAGCTAGGGATGTCTCTCCACGAGAAGACCAAGTAGGATAAATCATGGCGTGAGAAAAATTCGCTGAAAGGAGAAATATACATAATTGAAAAATAAATTCAATTCTGTGAAGAGAAAAAAAAGTAGATATTTCATTCCAAAGTCACTGATTTATCGAACAACGCTCATAGATATTAGAATGAAAAATTGGGAAGTATTAAATGCACACTTGATATCACCATCAAACCACTAGGGATAAAGCGAACAAATATTAAGTTTGTGGTTTCACTGCAAAAGCACAAGGAGGCAAGGGTTAATTCGCCAGCCAGACGGCCAGAGTGATGAGAAATGAGGGACTTTGCCAACAGGCAAAATTGCCGTTGTTGCAGCGAACATATTCCACAACTGTGATCCCCAAAGATTGACTGTTTGTTGTTGTTTATGGTATGGGTGCACCATCGATTCAGCATTTCTTTCGAAAAGAGGAAGGCTTTCTGTGTACAAAGTTCCAAAAAATCGATTTAACCCAGCTGTTGAGACTCAACTATAGTGGTGTCGGTGAGGTGACTGGGTCACATCAAGGCTTGATATGTTAACTTATAGGGCCCATACACGACACAGCCACGTCGCTGCAAACCTTAAGCCTGTGCCAACCCCCCTTCGTCAAACACGGTGCAGACAATCTGCAAAGACATTAGTTTGTAGAGTCTCGTCGTGATCATTGGATCGGAAAAATTACAGACCCTGCTTATGCCGCCATAATCATCGCTGTGGCAATTAAAAAAAGAAGAGAGATGAAAAAATAAGTGGATCAAGGAGCTCATACATTTTCAAAAACTCGATCAAAATTGTCTATCCGAGTTTGTGTTCATGTTTCTCCCGCTGGCGTGTGCAAAATTCGTCATACACGACATGGACACGTCGCTGCAGACCATGCAAAATTCAAAAAAATTTTGAATTCCCGGCGATATGACACACACCAGACGGTCTGTGCAGACATGTGCAAAACAACAAAATATATTGGTCTGCAAGGACGTGTCTGTGTCCTGTATGTGCCCTTTTAATATCAAAGAATTATTTTCTCTGGGCGTACATCCAGTCCTTAGTCTACGCTAAGAAGCCAACCACTTTCGACGAGGGCCAAAATTTGAACAACTATTTCCGGAATAACTCCGCCTACGTCGGACCGAGTCCTCAAAACATTGGACAGATTTCTCGAAGCAATGATAGCGAAGCCCAAGCGACTGTTCCATACGTAATAGAATGAATGTAGCTAGCCGACCGCCCTATATATTATTCAGAGCCTAGCAAAGATTGTCTGTGTCGTCTATCAGAAGAGGCCCAGAGCTGCAGTGAATTGAATTAATTTTATTATTATTTCAATTGTGTATAAACTGACTTTTATTGAATAACTACGTCGCGTGTTTCAATTAATTTTCTTTTAAATTTGGGGCTAGCCTCTGAACATGTAGCTCGGACGGATCGCAGACGAATCATTCATCAAAAGCATTGATAGTTATCCTGGGTGAGACAAGGCACTCGGAATAGAGCTCACATCAAATTTCTGTCGTTACACAAGTTGTATTTCCCAAGTGAAAAAAGTAGGTAGGTTGAATTGCGCCTGAAATCGTATAAACTGTCGACACTATGCTCGGGACAGTTTCCCATGTTAATCAGCTAAATCGAAAGAATCATCAATCAAAATTATAGGACCGCGGGAACAGAGTCAAAAATGATTTCATTTTGTACTCAAAAGCAAAATAATCAACCAATCAGCTGTAAAACAAGAGAAAACAAAACAATGAAGAATGAAAAAGCAACTTGAAGACGAGGATTCACTACTCCTCCTCGGTACAACCGCACGGATGGATGGTTTTTCTGTTAAAGCATTTTACTGTAATCAATGGTGAGAGCGTGCCTTTAAAATGTGAAAAGCTATGTGATGAACATGACTAAGATGAGTGAATACCTGCGTGTTTCAATTTCGAATAGTAAATGGCCCCATCTGATCAATTTTGAAATATGAAACTTTCCCTCTTTCTCTGGGTCTTTTAATCGAGAGCATCTTCAATTAAAAGGCCAGACATAAGGACTAAGAAAAAAAGTCTGATTTTGCTTTTGTATTGTATTTTTTCTATGCTACGGTTAGGCTATGTCGTCTTAAACAAAATCTGCAGGATACAGAAGGTCGAGTTATGAGATGTTAGATTGCTTGTGTGTGCGCTTGTTTGGCGAACTTACCTAGACTGCTATCCCGGTTCGCTGAGTCGTACCGCGAGTCGGCCAGTTGAGACGTGGCCGACGAACGTGAAAGTACTGGTTTGACCTGTCTCAGTTGCTGCTCTTCGGGGTAGCGAGGCGTCTGGAATTTTGTTGGCCTGGATTGTAGTGATGCTGGTCCTGAGCGTTGTTGTATTAATGTTCGATGCCTAAGAGGAGGTGGGGATATTGATTTTGCTAAAACTGAGTGAGGTAATTTGTTCGGTGAGTAGTCACTGCCGGATTCACCCTGCAAATGGAGAGGAAAAGATTCGCCGTGTGAAAATGCACAGAGATCTGATGGGGATGAGGTCTTACCATTACTGTCCCGTTGTCAGATATGCCTGAGCCAGACATATTGTCGGCAAGCAATCGTTCACTTTCAGGATCGGCGAGCACCCTTGACACATCCGACTTGTTTTTCAGGATCGACTTGGAGCGGCGATGATGCTCCAAGTTCGGGGATGCGTCTATCGAATCGATCGAAGAGGAATGTTTGCTTTCGAATTTCGCTAGAAGGAACGAAGAATGTGTAAAGTCACATTATAAATATTCGACCCGTGAGCGTACCTCTTGAGCCGACATTTTGTATACCAAACAAGTGCTGATTTATCAGCTTGGTTGCAGTGGCAAGACTCTTTGCCGGCATGAATGAGGATCGCTTCTTCTTGACACTGCCATCTTGGGTGGCTAAACTCTCCTGCGACAGTTTCTTGGTGTCCTCGAATCTGGCACGTGGTTTTGAACTCTGCTGGAATCGTGTCTTACGATGCTTTGGCACTGGTGTCTCGTTCAGGCTGACCCGACTGCCGCGGTCCTGAACGTCGAAGTTTTGAAAAACATCATCCATTGGGCTTACGCCACCCCCCAGACTGCGTAGCGCCGTATCCCCGGAGGCGCTCTTCTTCACTTGAGAGCGTATCATGCCCGACGATGATGATGTTGGAACACTTTGCTGTTGTGCATCCTTCTCCAGAGGATTTATGTACAGATTGTCCATATCGATGTCGAGGGCGCACGCCTCATCGGCTAGGTCCGATGTGAGGTCGCCCTGCGACAAGAACGGATGCGTTTGACAGCTGGCATATGTATCGGAGCTATCGACGCTGGCCAAGTCCGCGTTGTTGTTATAGTTATTATTGATATTGTTGTTGTTGTTATTATTGGCTGTGTTAGCTACTCCCGCTGATATACTATTAAAATTATTATTGTAGTTATTGTTAAAGTTATTATTAATGTTTATATTATTGCTAATGAAAGGCGTGTAACGTAATGCATTTTCCAATGGTAGTGCAACGGTTGTTGTCGTTGTGCCATACGATGCGGATGAAGATGATGTGACGGTGGTGATTGCCGATCCAGTTGTCATGTCGGACGGCAGGAGCATACTGTCACCGTTGGCCATAAGTGATGCAGCTGACGGATGTGGCGGAATTGGCGGTGGCGGTGCAAGAAGTTTCAGTTGATTGGATTGATTTGTGTGCATCGCCCGCATTTCTAAGCATATTGGCTTATGGAAGTCCGATGTGGGAAGTGCAATAACTCCTTCGGCATCTGTGAACTCTTTGAAATCCTGTAAAAAAGAGAATAACCACCAACAAGGCGGAGTGTTTAGTGTGACGCATTAATAAATATGATGGTTGATTTAGTTTCTGTTAAATGTGCGCTGGAGTTCAGTGCAAAGCTCATTCACTTGCACATTCGTACTAGCACAAACAATGCGTTAATTTGGCAAACCATTCCCAGAAGTGGAGGAAGGATAAAATGCAGAGAGGGCGTCACATCACCGTCCAGACGAATTTTGTCGATTTGCATATTGAAACTTTCTCCAAGAATCGATTTCAGAGCTTTTTTTTTTTAGTGGAACCAGCCGCTGTTTGCACATTACGATGACCCGGCGATATCTTCAGTATATTCAGATCAAACACTAAGATTAGATCGGATCTTCTGCCGAAACTCCGAAGACATTAGTTGAAACAGTTTTAAGGAGAATCAGTGAGACGTTTGTTTTCGTTTACTGCCGTTTGAAACGACAATAAAATTCCCAAACGAAGGACTTTTGCATCAATTCGGTATTATTTATTATTTGTGCTAAGATCATTTAAACTACGCAAACTTACTTTAATGTGACTTTTATCAATAAATAGAGTGATTATATAAACGGGTATATAAGGGTATATAAACAAAGCTTATGTATACGGCTAGGTTGGGTTAGAGTGGCTGACTACCTTAAGGGGTAGCCACACTAAGGTCTAATAGATCCTAATCCGCAAACCATTGGAGTTGACTGATGTTAACACTGCTTCGATATGTCAAGTCGTAGAAATATGGGGCGTCCAAGTGACTGAATCTGTATACGAATTGGTTTGTGTTGATTTTTTTAAATATGACGATAATTGTTCAGGATGTCGGAAGAAATCAACAAAATGCAGACAGATGAATTATTTTTGAAATAAAGTATAGTCATATAGTAATGTAATTAATCACTCCACTCTGACGGCACGTTAGTATCTACATCACAACCGCTCGAAGCCGAGACGGGTCGCTATTTGAAAAATAAAGAATATTCTTCCAAAGCCCATGTTTTATAGTAAAAATAGCAGATGCTCATTCATCAATAATCACTTAGAATAATATCCTTCTTATTGGAGACAAGCATTGGCATTCAAGAGATTGACCAAACGAATACAGTGGGGTCTCACTTAGTGAGAGGGACAGAAAATGTTTTTTATAAGTGAATACTTCTTATAAGTGATTTTAGTAAATAAGCGGACGCCTCAAAAAGTCCAGGGAGGTAACTAACTTTTTACCATTGTTATCCTTCGAGTTTTCGTCAACCTCTTTAAATACAGGGTGGGTCATCTAGTAGTTTTTAATTGTTTTCATGGGTTATTTTGACACTGACAGCTTTTCCCCGCTCGCAATCTTGACAGAAAGTTAGTATCATACAGAAATGAGGTTTTAGCGAGATGACTGAATTTACGACTGATTGGCCCCTTCCCCATCTACAAATTTGAGAGGTTTTTTGGTAGTTATTCATGAATTTTTGACGGTTATTCACGAATAAATGTTCTCTGATTGGTCAATTTGGCTTGAGCAAACGATATAAAAAATAGTTGACAAACATTTTAGGGGCGAGGGAGGTAGGAGTCGCCCATCTCTAATACATCATGTCTGGTATAATTCCTCTGCGGAACGAAATGAGTCGCTTAACGTTTGAACAACTTTGGGTGGGAATTATTAATAATTTATTTTCAAAGTGAGTGCTGTGTAGTCGAAACAGTGCGTTTTTTTTTAAAAGAAGTTTTGGCCCAAAACAAGCACACACCGAGACTGCTGTACGCAAGTTTGTGCAAAAAGTTCGTGAAACGTGGTATGCTAGTGAACAACACTCATAGGCCCCGTCGTCGAGAGTTGTGAGACTCAATGCGCGAAAATCATTTTTCTTCGGAAATTAGGCTGAGAACAACGTTTCGGTTAACGGCGGACCTTACAAAGATATGTTAACCGAAATTGAAAACATGGATATGGACGACCTCTGGTTTAAGCAAGATGTTTGTTCTTACTAATGAAGCCATGATACATGGAAATATTCAACTGTTCAATGCAGTGAGGGATTTTTAAAAATAAGCATTATTTGGCCCACCCTGTATGCTTATTTTATCTTTTAAAGTAATCATAGATTTTTTTTTATTCATTGTCAATGAAGTTACAGAAAAGGATGCGACGAGAGCGACAAAGGACTCAAAGAAATGAGTCACTAGCTCAACAGATTACGGCCACAAGTATAGTGGACGGTTGAAGGAGTTAGTCAGGAAGATCATTACATATCTTGGCATAACTGTATATAACTATGTAACTTTTTACTTCATGGAACAAAGTACCTTTCTATAAGTGGATTTTCAGTGTAACTGAATAGTGAATATCGTATAAGTGACTTATGAAATACACGGGGTTGAATGGAGCATCTCCGAGGAACGAGATATGTTTCGTATGGTTGAATATTACGTGTAAGTGAGCCTCGTATAAGTGAGACTCCACTGTACATACATCTAGCAGACGATCTTAGGAGAAAGTGAGAAGCAGCTCAAGAAACACAGGATGATGGTAGATTCGAGATAGAATTGTCTCCAATCCGATTCGATGTCAACCAAATATTAAATTAGGAATTCTTGTTGTAAAAATATCCATTATGCATCCTTTTTAAGACGATGGCGGAATTCATTCTAAAAAAATTAATTGCTCCAAACAAAAAAAAAAAAACTAAGTAAATGCTTAAAAGTGCAGGAACATGTTCTCAGTGGTTTCATCACAAACCAACAAAACAGGGCTGTTGTTATCAATAATACCAGAAAACTGACTTAGACCCCAGGCGAATTCATTTTTTCGGAAGATCACAAGTGAAACGTTTACGTTGAAAAGGAGAGTTATTTTTTAGAGAAACATAAATTAAAATTATACATATCATTAATTTGCAAAAATAATAACAAGTTATTTGCAACACTCATTCTTTAATTATTAAGCAGCGATAGAGTAGAGAGACATTTGATTGAACGTCGAGAGAGTGAGACTACTGCAGTAAATTAAAATTAAATTGAATATGTGCGACTAGATGCCCTGTCAAGATTTAAAAAAAAGACTAACTAAGTACTAAAATGCCAATTTTAAAAGTAATATGATTTGTTTTTATTTCTAATGCATTTTAATGGATTGATAAGTGAAATTGAGTGACATTTTTTTCTCCGAATGTCATACATTTACAAATGTATTACTCCGAACCTGTGGCACTGCGCGGTAGAGGACGCCCGTCTCTAAGTTGGGAAGGATTGGAGATTCATCGGCAGAGATCGCTATAGGTGGAGAGGTTTGTTCGTTAAGGCCACGTCCACCTCGAACTATAACGCTACACAAATAAAAAGAACTCTTGATTTGCTTGCTATGTGTACGAGTACATTTTTATTTATTTTTCACTCTTAAAACGACGAGGCAAAATGAGAAGGATAAGACTAAAATTGTATTTTTGCTAGAATTAAGTATGTAAAGATTTTTTTGAAATGCAGGAATTTTGCATGGGAAATGTCGCTTTAATTTGGAGAGAATACAAACAAAGACAAGCTCCATTCCTACCACAAACCTGTCTTCTGATTGACTCTTGTTCAAGAGCCATGCAAGTGGGTAAGCGGGTTCGTTTTGCAATTTCTAGTTGTTTTAGTCCCTCACGCGATTTGCCCTCACCAAGGGCACCCTAAATCATTTGAAAACAAAAAAACAACACGTGCAGGTGCAGTACAGCTGGTTTGACGGATGCTGTATAACTCCCCCCTCGCTTCAATTAGTAACTGATACCAATAACAACAGATTGAACGATTTATTATGCTAAAAAGAAGATGTTACTTCATCAGCTGAAGTTGTACATGCAGCAGCAGGAGTTGAGATCATGTAAAACTGGAAATAATTTGCTAGAGATCGCACTTGACAGAATTGTTAGTTGACATTTTTTGCTAAAGTGTATCACTTCACGCTCAGAGGAGAAATATGAACAAGCCCATGTTACAGAAATGGACCCGAATAGGATGTGTTGCGGTGAAAGACGCATCAAACAAATTTGCTCAGAATGGCTGACATCCAGTCGCGGCAATGCAAGAAATATTTAAATCCTTCCCCATGTGTCTGATAATAACACTTAAGCATTTTTTATATGTTGTGAGTGACACCACTTAAAATTTGCCTCTTGTTGCGTTTGGTGCAAAATTAAAATGTTCGTGGTCAACAATAATCATTGGATCATTCTTTTCAGAGCGAGTTTAACTTTTGTTGCCGGCTTTTTTTCATTTTAATTGTTTCTTAAGTTACACATTATAGTTACAAATACAGGGGTGGACTTGCCAATTCCGAAATTTCGGTTACCAATAATCCCTCGATAAATTAATTGATTTTTGCCAAACACAAGTTTTTTTAGCTTGTAGAAATATGACAATATTATGTTAAGACTAGTTGAACTTGCGCCACAGGGTACGAGGCACCGACCAAGATTCGAATAACATGTACAATACATGAACAATATAGATTGTTTCATCACTGGTTAATTTTATATGCTGTTAGTGCACAGAGCGTGCTTCTTCGTGATATATAAAATCCCTTTTCCGCCCTTATTCCTGTGAGAAGATCTTAATTTCTATTAGATCTTTACCGGTGGCCTTTACATTTATCCCAAATATGTGTTTGCAGATGTCAGTGAACTACAGTTTTCTCCTGCTTGGTGGATGAGTGTTCGAGCCTATGACCGAATGCTGGCAATATTTCATAAGCATGTAAAGCTGGTCGTATGTTTCTTTAGCTTCTGAAACAGACGACCAGATAAAACAAACGACCCTAGATGTCACCATTATATAGCGGCTATCTAAATCCAAGCTCTTAGGCGGTGAGAACATAAAATAAATGGATACAAAGAACACCTAATAAACGAAACTGCTTAGTTCCCATTCAGAGTACTCATTCGACCTAAAACCATGTTCAAGGATGCTGCCTTATTAAATTGTAAGAATATTTAAAGATTGTACTAGAAACAGCATCGAATGTAAATAAAGGCAAAGTGTTGAGGCGAATGGTTGAGTTGTAAAGGAATGTTGGCAATAAAAGAACCCTGCATGAAGCAGACATCATTATCACAGTCCTAACCAACAAATTAACAATAAATTGTGTGGACACAAGGCAAATACCATTAGCAAAATAGTTGTGAAGGAAAAAAAGTAACATAAAAAAAAACATTTAACAACGACTGTACTCACCTGTGTGAAAATTAAACCATTTAGATTTGGTATTTAATTTGTTTAAAGTTCGACCGTAATCGGTTCTTCAACCAAGCTCTAAGCCGGCTTTAATTCATCTATTTAATGTGGTTGCGTTTGAACATCGTGCATTGAACTCATTCCAAAATCAAACAAAATAACTATGAAAACTAAGTAAACTATTTGCCACTACGTTGTGTATGCTCCGAAAAATAAATATCCATGTAAATAGTATTTATGTGTCTATGCATTATAAAGGTCTTATTACGCATTACTTAGACAGGAAACTAAAATTAAACTTAAATCATATCATATTTTACGATTAGCTTAACGTGCTTAATGTCTTTTTGCTTTTCATTCTTCTAGATGGTGTTTTTTTTCATTAAATTATATTTTTTTGTTTTTCATGCACATTTGGTTTTTTTTTTACATTGCTGAGGCGTTTTGTTTTGTTCTGATTTGTCTGTCTGTTTTTTTTTTTTATTGCCTTTGGTGCAAAGCAAAACAACGTTCTTAACGTTTTCTTTGTTTGATTTCAATAAAAATTAAAGCTTTTGAAAGTCTTTTCAGACACTATTGGCTCGTAATGGAATACATTCGCCGTGACATCCTTCAATTCCCTTTAAATAAAAAGAAACAATATTAAATAATAAAAAATTAAGGATAACCTTTCTAAAAATGGAAAACAAAAGCAGAAATACACAAAATACAATGTTTGTATGAATGGGGAAAATTAATATTTTATGTGCAGTTAATCACAGGAATTGTAAATTAATTCAACTGGATAAGGGTGATTCACAGAATGAATATGGCCAGCTAATCGATGCCACATTGAAGATGAATTTGAAGGCTTCTATTTGGTTGATCTCAGATTCACTTTAAGACGGGGCAATTTAAAATGATTTTCAAAATCAAAAATGATCATTAGTAGCAATATACTAATGAAGAAGCATTGTATGGAAGTAGGGTTTTTCAACATCATGTCCCCATGTATAAGATCATTTGGATTAAATGTCCAGATTTTCGTTCAGAAAATAAATATCATTTAGCATTTATTCAGCAATTATCTTTGGATCACTGTACACAATAAAGAATTTTGTATTTTCTTATACAAACATACACAACAATTTAAAAATCGCTTTTTATCTAATTACACACTTAAATTGACGAATAAAAGTAAGTGACTTATATTTTCTCTCTAGGGACTTCAGTTATTCGAAATATTTACATACTTAAAATATTTGTACGTGTCCAAAAGCGCAAATGAATATGCTCGAATGTAAAATATATAGAGGATCATCCAATTCATGGCCCGGGCTTGGAAGCCCTTTTTTAACAACCCAATCTGTCATCCAAGACATATGTCTAGGTTAAGATTTTCCACTTTTAAATATGTATCGCTGAGTAATCGATTTGGTCACTCAGCAGTAAGAATGTTTCGCGCACTACGTGCTGACAAGATCGGACGCGAGCGTACTATAGGAAAACTTTAGAAAAAAAAAACAACCTATCTTCGAACTGCACGCTCTACAGAAACGAAATCAGAGCAGCAGCAGCACAAAAGAAGATCCAAATCTCCCGGTCTTACGTTGAGCACTGCATTTGGGCTTCTTGTGGAAAGTTTTGCATTTGGACTTGCAATTAGGTCCTCATTAAGTGCAACCCATAAAAGAATCGAATCCAGTTGACCACGAAATATGTAGAAGGACTGTACAGCAAAAGTCACATTACGGTGTTCAATTTGTTCGTCTGGTGCCCATACTCTGAACAAATGGAAGGGTTTCGTTCCATCACCGTCAATTCACTTCGCTATAAACCGACCTTCAAAACTACGATGCCATTTCTCAAATAACACGCAGCGATTTGAGCGATTTGAAGTTTTTTTTCGTGGGTGATGAATAAGATCCTGCTTAAAATTCGCAAGCTCTTTATGCTCTTTATGGCCAAGATATGTATCGAAAAGTCAAAATTAATTGTAAGAAACTAACGTTAACAATGATCAGAAAGTTGTTTACTTTTAATTTACTTTCGAAGCCACAAAATGGATCACCCTTTATAAAGATAATTGCCATCGTCTTTTTCATAAAATAAAAGTCATGCGCTTAAAGTCTTAAGATGTTTTTGTGGCAACACGAGCATGAGAGAAGATAACATTAATGCCTATCAAACAAAAGTATTTATTTACATATTTGACTTATTTCTGAACCACCCTTATTTAAGTGATTTATGATGGTTTGATTGAGTCTTCTTTAGCTGTACAAAAAGCAAAACGGACAATTATCGGGAACAATATGCAACAAAGAAAAAGGAGAAAAAAAGTAACAAATCAAAAAAATGGTGATAACTAACGCCGGTGGTATGAAGCAGCAAAATTGTAAAAGCGAAGCCGCTTATTTATACTTAGGTCCGTTCTTAAAATTGTCAACAACAGTTCAATTAAGAGAATGGGTGATTATACAATTGACTGAACTTAATGAGTCTTAAGTTAGACGAGGCCAAAATATATAGAAGATTAGGTTAAAGTGTGCAGAATGTACCCAAGGGTTAATCAGTTTCGATATTAATCTTATTTTCTAATTGCCTGAATAAAAATGAAAAATATTTGTTGATGTTGTCTATGACACAACCACTCTGGCAGAAACATTACTTTAAGTCGCGAACGTAATTTTAAGGTTTTAACACTGTGCCGACACATGACTACCTCCTGGTCATGTAAACCTACTCGTGCAGATATGTATCAAGTAAACAAACAAGTTGTTGCATACGCAACATCTTCCAAAAAATCCCAGACAGAAGAACTAGAAGACTCAGTCTTAATTACCAATTCAATTTTATCGACATTCTTTACCAATTATCTCAGGGACGGCAAAACAAAACCCCATAAATTGTTAAAAATTCTCTACAAAACTTGATTGAACATTTTTGGGGAAGGGGCAGATATGAATAAGTATATAGACAGTCAATGAGTTACTACAAAAGTTTATATAGTTCTAGCATATCCCAAAATGTATTAAGAATAATATCATCAAAAATTTACGTTACGTGAGCAATAACCAAACAATTAACTTCAATTATAGTTTTTTTTTTTTGTTTTAGAGGGTTACATTTCGTACGCAAGGCCTACAGGAATTAATGGGAGTAATCTTCTACGAAAAGTGAAACTTGTAAAGGTTTTATTTCTGTTCAAAGACATACCAAAGTTGGGTTCATTTATATAGATTTTGGTTATTTTATGTTTTGTTTCTTATTTGCTTTTGCTTAGAGATAGATATAATCGACCTTTACCACGCCGGATTCAATCATTTCCTTTAATTTAAGGTAATTTCGCGGAGATGGTGGTGGTCGGATGAGAGAAGACATCTTGTATTGTTGACCATCAAGTTCGATATTTGCATCCTGAAATGGTTTCGATTTGTATTGTAGTTAACTTGAATTGAGTTTATTTTTCATTGCTACTAACAAATATGGATGTTGCTATTCTAAACTACGAGAAATGATTATGATCGCTAGTCTTCTACTTTACAAAAAAAATGGAGACTATTGACATAAAGTTTTTCGAATATATTTGTTATATTCAATGCACCACCTACTGTATGGAGTAAAGTATGGTATACCAAATAAATATATGTGTATTGTTTCTAACCACGTTCAGACATTCTTTCAGTACATTTTAATATAATACCCTAATTTTCATTGTTTTGAGAAATGTATACACACGAAAATAACGCAATTCTGAAATGTGTCTTACCATTATTTTAATATTTTATATATACTATAAAGTTGCCAGATGGTAGAAATCAGCTCACATTATTCAATACTGACTTATTTAGAAGTGAAGTAAACTGCTGTTCCTTTTTAATATTATTCGGGACTTTTATCCTACCGTCAAGTTAGTCGCCCACACAGGTGGAATAATAGACCGTTCAAGATCTCGACACCAAAATGGATGGCTTTAGGCCATCGAGAAGAGAAAAAAAAATCTAAAAATGATTTCTATAATTTATTAATATGGGTGTAGCTACAGCCAATAGACAGCTTCTCAGCAATCACTCGTATTGTGTGTGATATTTTTCTTCACGAGTGGAAGAAACCACATTAGACCGAACGTCCAATTTGAGAAGATTTTTATAGACACTTATACTCTTGGAGCATTGTCAGTGACTCGAAAGATGTGGGGCCGTGAAAGGTATTTTGCTCGAACGTTGAATCGAACCTGGGTAAAGTAGGCTCAAGTGCCTATGGGCCGACACACCAACCCACCACGTCACGGCCGCAAATTGTGTCTATAAAAAGGCAAAAAAGTGATTTGGGACTTAGTAATTGCTGAAAACAAAGCTTACTGAAGCATTAAAACAACAGACGTTCAACGAACAGCAAGATAAGGTTTATGTTCGGTCATCCCGACATGCGTCTGAACTCATTCCCACCCAGCATCTGTGAAGGTTTGTTCGGGAGTCGCTTATGATGTGTCACTAAGCTCAATTCCTGCGTGCTAAAAGCTCAGCTAAAGTTCACCAAGCGGATGCTTTTGAAAACGTTGTCATGTCTCTTAACACAATACTATTCGAAAGTAATGGACCATGGACCTTTCAACAAGACTTCGCTCCCGCTCACACGGCAGAGTGCAGAAAGCAGCACTCAGAACGCAGAACGCCTATGGATGACCACACCTCAATCCTTTGGATTACAAATTCTGGTCCAGATGCATTGGATTTTTTCGAAAACTGAGTGAGAAATTTAGTGTTCGAAAATTAATTTAATAGAAATTGAATAAAATGGTGAGTGTAATTTTATGTAACCATTTACGAAACCGCAAGGGCCATCTATCCATCCGCAAGGTAACCATCTATGTTAACCCACTACTGACATTTCATATTCGGCTGTTTTCACTGAAAGTCACACTGAGCTATTAATAATGGCGAGTACAATAATAGAAAGAAGAGGCGAGAAACTGTAGCATAACCAAAGTATTCTGGAGTTATTATGACATATACTAGTCTGAACTCACAATCTCGTTGCCCAGTTTCCCAATCTGCGTGGCAATGTACTGGTGGCCATCTGGTATCAATGGCGATATCTAGGTCTACTCTGTGGTGTAGCATAGCACAGATAAGTTCAGACAATACCCCTAACTTTACCTTAGATCATACGATCTGAAGCACCTTTTAAAATGTAGGAATAGTTTCTTTCCATAAAAGCCCTGCCTATCAGCTGACAATCACATTTTTGATAATTTATGCCGGCTGTGAACGGCGAAGCTTGAGAACGCTTTTCTTCTTCATCTAGTAGCAATGTTCGAGATGGACCTGGACCTCAACCAACAAGCTTCTTTAGATGACCCATTGTGCCCGCCTCCTATTCAATGCCATCGTAAATGGCTACGTTGACGGTTCGTCTACGTGTGCCAGTCACTTTTAAAATTTTTGGAAGATCGTGAATCGACAAGTCAGTTCTGATTTTTAATTCCAGAAATCATTCCCCAGAATCCTGTTCATAAAGTCGAACGTGTTATCAAAAAACTGTTTTCACATTACAGGTTTCGGCGGTGTTACCGACCTTAGTGGAGCAAGGACAATGCCCCATGGCCAATATGCGCAACCAGATTTTGGAAGGAATGTCAACACTAGATTTGTCGGCTTTAATATCGACAAAAAGGTGGCAGGTGTAGGTCTGCAATTCCGTTTTTTGCCGTTATGACCATAGATTATTCATGAATGGTCTTATTCGCTCACAGAAGTCAACAGAAGACTTATGCCATGATCGTTGGTGTAATTTAAGGGATAGCCTTTCTTATGGATCGGGTAGACGAAAACGTTTTCTTAATAGATGCAGGCTTTGAGCATTGTCACTTGCCAGTGACTTGAGAAAGCCTGGTCCCTGTCCAACTTGGGAATTCAAAGTTTAGATACTCAGCCTGGGAGACGCCGCCCCTTACGTCATAAATGTGTTGCCACTGCACGGCGTCCGTAAATTCTAAAAACAAGGCCCGGACAATTCGATATCGAATAGCAACAAAGTGAATCAAGGATCAAAAACCAAAAATATGTGTTAATTGATCATTACCAACGAATTCTCTTCACCCACTATCCATGTGCGTGTTCTTGTCTTTGCACGACACGAAAATCAGCTAACAATGTACGTGTAAACAAATTTCGATTGAAAGTTTTTTTTCACACATTTTAAATGACACATACACAGTATCAGTGACTCGCGAACGTTAATGACGAATAAATGAATGCGATTTCTGTTTTCGATCCGACGGCGCTTCGCAAATTAATGTCTACCCTACGGCGACCACCCCTGTATTCACTCGGAAAAACTAATAATACGCGGCAAATTCCTTAAAGCATTTCAAATCAATCAATCGTGATTAGGCTCATAATTAGACAACGATTAGCATATATCTGTTCATCGAGTGACAACAACACAACAAATTTGTCAACAATCACTAAAACATTATACGACATGACATGCAATTAGCCAATAAAATTATAGTTTGTTATCAACAATCGCACATTAAAATAAAACAAAAAAGGAATGCTGTCATATTAGCCACATTAGCACCTTGAAGCTCTGCATGTTGGATACCGATTAGGATCACCTTCCTAACAATGCATCACACGATTACATTCATCACACAACTATAATTAGCACTGCAACTGCGTTATAACGAGGGTACAAGAACAAGGATACGCTCTACACATTCAAACTCTACTGTTCTACTAAAGAAGTTATACAAATGTAAACTGTGGTGTGGTAATGTAGCACGTTTGCTGTACACTGAGCAGCCGGTATACGATACGAGTACAAATATACTTTGAAGTGGACAAAATACAAATGTACGAGTATTTATCATATAATTTGATTTCGAATGTAAAGAGAATGATAAAGATTTGTTGGTTTTTGATACCTTTGTTGTGCAAAAGCAACATTCGAACTCCGTTGGAACCTCCTGCTCGAGATTGTCCATCCTCTGGTTTTGTAAATTTTCTAGCGCAACCTGTCGTCGGAGTTCGGCGACCTCCTATAAAATTATGTTCGTTTATTTAGATACATTTAGTCTAATCCATTCATGGGTAATTTCAATTTATTAAAGTTCTAACAAATTGTGCGCTACAGTGCATATATCTAGCTGAAATGAAAGTCTGAATCTCAAATCTCTAAAAAACAAAAACAAAAAAAACATACAGATACTGATAGATAAGGGACTTAAGAAGCAATTGTTTCAAGCGATAGATGTTGCAATGCTAAGGCTGCGCGCTGCGTTGAAATCATGAATGAAAACATTTATAGAAATAAAAGTGTCGACATCACACTAGAATGTGAAGACCAAAGAATCAAAGAAAAAGCGTACAAAAGAAATGATAAAGCATTGGAGTGTTGTTGTGATTTGCTAGACTTTACTTTAGGGCATACACAATGCAAAGGAGAAGGCGAAGGAACTCGAAGAAACTCGAAGCTGCAGCAGGCGGGTGAGTGTGAGTTGGTCATCTGGCAGATTTTAGTCCATTTGGAAGTGAATGGAGTTAGAATCCGAACAACCTGTAAGCTGAACTTGCACATTAAGTGCTGCTATAATAATATTTCGATCCTCATCCATTTCAAGCTGAAACATAATGCCGATACGCACTGCCTTTTCATTTGTAAATCCGACGAAAGATCTTTATGTTGCCGATGCTTGAAATAAATGCAACTCAAAATGTTTGTTTATTTTTCGCTAGACTGTGATATTATGGCAAATTAAAATAGAATAATGAAGTCAATCGAACGCCGCTATCTTCAGGAACTCGCAAGACGTGCATCACCACTCACTCCAAAATCAGCATCAAATGAACGTCAGTTTCGAAGATGTGAATGTAATAAGAAGTCAGTTTATAGGTGCAATAGAGAATGCATGTTCATTACAATAGGAACTAATAAACGCGCAAACAAAACCATACCTGTTGAAAGGACATTCTAAACGTGTTCCTATCGGCACAGAAACAAACATTGCTCTAGTCCTTGGTTAGCAGAAAATATTTGTAAGAGGAGGAATCACATTAGGACTGAAGTGTATGAGGAACTAATATTTCCTACTTCATCCCCATGAAAATGATACTTTCACTATCTAAATACAACTGAATGCCCTATGAGCCACTATCTAGTCGAGGTACTTGAATTCCACTATATTTAAAATCTACTTACTCAAATTATAGAAAAGTGAGTCCACCTTAGCAAAACGTATCAGCAAATGACACTTAATAGAAAATTAAACTGGTTCGTTAATTAATTTTACCTTTATGCTTCAATTTCTTGCAGAACTTATTTCCTCGCAGATATTCGTTAGGCTAGTTCAAAGTTGGTCCGTTCACATAAATCTTTCAGTTAAAACATTGATATTCTGAATTATTATATTTATATAACTTTATTATTTTATTTATAATTACACATACAAAAATGTATTATATTTATTTATTATTGTTTTGGCAACTTACTATTTATACCAATTTATTATCTACTGCTCCGAAAATATTGCAAATATATTCCTGTCGAGATTTTTCGCTATCTGGTGGTCCCAAGACATAAATTCGAACGAATGGGCAAAAATATCACAGAGCAGACCCGCACATAAAATCTCATAAGCAACATTAGTTATCGTTAATTCGTAAAAGATTGCACACGATTAATTTGTAAGTATTTGTTGTTAATTGTTAAGCATTATGTTGACTATTTTTCATGGCTATGCTCAGACGTAACTCACTTTCTGATTAAGTTTCTGTGCAATCCATGTCAGCTAAACAAATCAAAATAATAACAAATCACCACGAAAGTTTACTTTTGAAACTTTCCGTTAATTCGTTAGAGGATTGGGTTCACTGCTGTGTTATATGGTGAGGATTGCTAAGAGAAGCATTGTTTCATCTCGAGAAAAACTCTAAGTCTCATTTTTATAGCACCACATTAGCCACTGGACAACTCTTCCAGAGTGTAATTATTATGTGAAGTTTCTTAATCTTGAGGTTTCGGTCATGGGAAAAAGCATGCAGTTGTGAGAGAATAACACAGGCCAATAGCCCTTCATGAACTACAAGGGTGACTCTTGTAAATCTTACAAAAGAGCTCTGTTCCAAACTGTTACCAACACACAAAGCCAAACGTTTTCGGAAAGTACAATATTTTTGAATCAAACAAAAAGTTTTTTTTTGCTCTGAAGTTTTCAAAACGAGTGGAAAATAATTGAAGTTTAAAAGATTCGTGGATGGAAGCGTGTTATGTGAAATATTTATATTTGTAGTGAATGTTGATTTGAAAAAGTTACGAACAATTTTTCTTTAGCTTGTTTGATGTTTGTGATAGCTTTTAAGTGAATAGAACTTCTTCTACTCTTAGACGAAAACACAGCCAACAACAATGTCGGAAGTTGATGAAATTATGACCAATGCTTATGATTTTGCACATAACTGCCAATTACAAAAAGGAATTCGGTTTTTTACATGAAGGAGCTGTTTCATGCAACCCTTTCGGTCGCATGATACTTCTTTGTGTACGTAGCGACTCAGGTTCATTTTTCTCACACATATGTATAACACGCTTACTCATTCAACATTGAGAATAAAGTGAAACAAAGTGAAATAACATAGACTATGTTTATGCTCAAGCACATGCGACACGACCTAACCCTAGTACAAATCTATGGGGTAGAAATTGGCAAAGCTTATACCATGCATCGACAGATGTTTTCACTTGTGGACAGATAATTTTACGAAGATTTCTAAAAATGTATTTGGACCCCTCGCATGTCTGTCACAGTCTCTGAAGTATTGGTAACTAGGGGAGGTAGGCAACATTAGTATTTTAATGTTATCGCACACTAACATTTCAGACAATATCCCTATTTCAGAAATGGGGAGAGTTGATGAGAGTTCAATAATGAGGCAATATAAATCTGCAAAGTGCCAGCGCTTTGGGCCGGTTGTAGGGTCTAAGCTCACCCGTTAGCTAAGTTACAATGACATATGAACAACAGATCAAAAATTCTGAAAAATGATTACCTTCAGTCATTGGCGAGTGGAAAACTACACCGACAAGCTATCGCCCACTACGTGGTCTGTCATACTCATGGCACAGACGATAAAGAAACATTTTTAGATTGGGAGCTGGGTGGGGTCACTTTTTCATAGAAAAAAGGTTTCATCCTTTTATAAATATTTTGCTTGTGTGTGGACCCAACTGAGCTGCAGTACGGAACAATACGAAGAAGAGGCTGTAAGTATGAAATGTATTTATGTTTTCGAACGAAATCAGAGAGGTGTGTCATTTTAAGGCTAGATGTGTTCGAATCTTTTTAACTGAGTATTTGCTCCCTGTAAAGTGAAATAACTAATTTTCCAAGTGCTGCAAATTATGTAATATAAAATTAATTTCTTGTTTTCAAAGTGACTCATGGACGTACATATGCCAGTTTTATTCTAACAACTCGAAAAAGGCTGAGATGCGTGACAAACCTTATCAACGCGATGTCGAATTCATTTTTATGCCAAATTGTATATTGGACGTAAAATAATAAAGGCACTTCCAAAATTCCAAAATGTTGTAGAACCATCGCAAAAAATCAGCATTCACTAGAGAGTCCACTGAGTCGAATTTCCACGGGATTACATAAATTTTGTAATAATTTGTTCGAATTAAAGGGAGTTTTGGAAAATTCAAGTTAGAGAGAGAGAAACAGCTTGTTTTTCGGATAACCTTGCAATATTTCCGTGAAATGCAATATACAATTTTTTTCTTGATCTTACTATTTTTTTTTTTAGTTTTTTCTTGCTTGAAATGGATTGAAAAAATTTAATTTTTTTTTTTTTTTTTCTTGAGAAAATTAAATTTTTTTTATTAAATTTTAATATTTTTTGTAATGTTTACATGGCTCATACACCGTGTTTTTAAGCCTTTCGAATTCTTCATTGACATGCACCACTGCTTGGAGCAACTTTTCAAAGGGATCTAATTTTTGTTTGCCATTACCTTCTTCCACTGGTATTCAATTATCCAATCAGAGAAATTATTATTAGAGTCAATGTCATTGTAAAATGCAGAATGCACCAAAAGTTGGCATAAATTCGAAAATTTAAATGTTTGTTGGTATTATTTTTGTGTTCATAAGTGTCCATTCGTTATCTGCAACACATCTCGGGAAATACGTAGCACTTGGGGTCATTTGTTCAAAGTGACAAGAATTGTGACTTTTCAAGTTTGTAGGATTTTTGTTTTTCGCAATTATTATCGCAGCTGACTATGTATACATTTTTTTTGAGTATTTAACAAGATTTGTTATTCAACAAGATTTCAATAATTTCTTTCCAAAATAGTGCTACATTTGGAGAATACTTTATGTAACTCTCATAGCACCGTGATGTCGCAATTTTTGTTCAATGTGATTTTATTGATAAATCGCATTAATGGTATTGCGGGTGAATCCGGCTCCAGATTTTATTGGAGCGTATATTGCGACATTTGGTATATTTAGACCCTTTTTTGCGATTTTCTGAAAGTTCCTATTTTTTCTATGGCTTTAGAAATTCCAATGAAGGAAACAAACAAGGCGATTTCTTTAAAATAATCAAACTTTAACCGAAATAGGAAAGGTTGATATGAACTTAATAAAAAAATTCACATTATAATCGTAGTAGAACCATGTGGCCACGAAGTTAAAATTTCAAGAATTTGCATTGACACTGCAAAATATTTTGTTAGCAGGTACCCCTGGTACTATATACCATGTAAATATCCTGCCTACCTTGCGTCGCTGAGATTCGATTCTTTGGGTGTGCATGCAGATATTTGTAGATAGAAGCTCAACACACATACGATGACGAAATACGCAAATACGAATTGCGGTAGGGTATGTTTCTAATTTTGTTTTATGCAAAAAGAGTCGACTTAAGAGTGAAAAGAGATACCAAGAATCAAGTTAGAGAAAAAAACTAGTTAGAGGGAATTCGACTTAGAGAGAGGGTTGTTGTATGGAAAACTGAGGTGAATCCTAAAATATGTTTTCTGAATGCTTTATTTTTATTTGCAAGAAAATGTTAAAAAAGAAAATGTTTTTAAGTTCAAGAAAGTATCTATGTAATTAACAGTTCATCAACAATTAGTATTAAATTAATGGATGTTGCTGAATTAAGAGGAGGAATACAATCGGCTATTTCAGATAAGCACAATTTATTAAAATAGCTATAAAATAAGTACAGCCAAGAAACACTGTGACGTCTCAACAACATTCAAAACGCTCAACTGAGTTGCACTAGCACCAGCCAAAATGCATGAATTGTACTTGAGCTTGAGCATAAAGATCATGAAGAGAGTATTCTTGCAAAGCCGAAGGAATCCTAAGTATTTTATTGCATTGTTGGCGATATCCAATATTTATGTGATCGTTTCTTCGGCAGTGTTTAGTAATGTACGTACCAGGAAGAGGATACTGCGCCGTTTCTTCTATGAAACGAATTTTGATAGTATTCAATTTTAGACTATCTATATGATGTTGTCGATATCAAAATCATACGGTGTCTTTTAAGTCCAACATCTGAAGGACAAGGCATATATGGAACGAGTATGAAAACCTTGGGGATTCATCGTCCGCAAGACAACTGAAAGTTTTTGCTCATCATGTCTTTATTTCAATGAATATACACGCGAAAGAAGGTCGGAGACAAAACGGAGCCCTGCGGCATGCCAGCATTTGCTTTGTGAATTTCGGGCTTGATTCCATCCAATTTTATTTGTGTTGAACGATTTGAAGGATAACTTCAGAGCCATCACAAAAGAGATGAATTGATATCTCTTGTCAGGTTTTTAGCTAAGCAAATTCACAAACAGCAAAGCATATTCTCTCTCAAATGCATGCCGAGCATGTGGAGAAAGAAAGAGCCAAAGGTAGTTCTGGTTTAGGTTGGCCTCATTTGGAGCAACGATATTGTCAGAAATTCCTAGAATTTAGCTTACAAAGGAAGTCGAATCCAATGTAAAGTCCTCCCAAATGTCATACTTTGAGTGTGGACTTACACAAATATGTATAGGTCAACAGAATTAATTCCAAATTCCATTCGTCTATGATTTGCATGGCAAAGTCTGGCTCTGCACAGGCACAAGACGACCCATACTATTTGTATAATCAATGGACTCTATTTACACCTGCAACGGTATAAGTTCCCGCATAAAGGGTTCACCACCCATTTCATTTCCATAGCAGAGGTGAACACATCCTCAAAGAACTGCACACGTAAAGGAAAAGCAAAATGCATGCATGTGCATCCTTCCCGTCAAAGACAGAAAGAACAAAAAATACCGAGCCTGAAACAAAGAGCGTTGATAACAAAAGGACGAGCACAAACGGCAAGAACAACAAGAGAGCAGATAAATTTCAATGGAACAACCAGTTGAACATATCCATGTAAGGATAATAGTTGCTTGCAAAAAGGAAGCTCACGGAGAACAATAACACAAGAGCACCGGGCACAAAAAGGAAAAATTAAATGAAAACAGAAAAAAAGAAGCAACTCTTAAGTATCCTTAACATAATGACAAATGGAAAAGAAAAAAAAGAAGGAAGTAGGAGAGGCGAACCAGGCAAAAAGCACATTCGCACCACAACAAACTTGTTGGTCGGTAAGTTCGTTTAATAGACTGGCTGTGCATTGTGTGTGCACACGAAAAGGATACTTTTCTTGGTTACCATTCATTATACGTATTAAGGTTCACACGCAAGGAGCTGTATGTATGTCGGCGAGTTGGGTTGGTGTTTGCTCGTTTGTTGATTCGAGTGCTCATTGAATTTAACGGAAGAGCGTAATTTGACAGATGGAATTTGTATTTTTTAAGTTTTGTTTTTCGATTTGTCTTCTGATGTCATCCAAGGGACTTGCTCGAGGTTGGGCTGGTTGGACATTGAGAGAGGTCCCTAAGTAAATGTTTTACTTTCTCTCTTTTAACAGAATTGTTCTCCGATGCAGCCGGTGGTTACAATCAGCATGCAACAAACTCTGGCGGACGCAATGCATACGACATGTACCGCCAGGTCCACAAAGATGAAAGTTGTAAGTGGGCCAAAAAGGCTATGAGTTAATGTCATTTCGAAACTACTTCGTTATAGTCAACACTTCCTTTGTGTCGAAGGATGATGCGAACTCAGACACAACTTCCATCGGGGGCGTTTGGTCTAATCGGACTGATGGCGGTCAAAATGGTGCAGGATCGTACGGAGTCGAGACGAATGGTGGTTTTCGAAAGGCATCTAGACAGAACTGTTCAATACGCAAAGAATCAAAAGAAGTGGATGCTAATACAGCTGTCGGTGAAAAAAATAATGAAGAGCAAGCAAGTGTTCCAAATATATTTCAGAAGGTAAATGCGAAGACCTCGTCCACGTCGAAGTTACATGCACTTGTGCAGCATATATACGCTGCACAGGCGAGAGTTCAACTAGAAGCAAGCGAGATTAAAAAAGCGGAAGCCGTAGCATCAGCTGCACAAAAGTCACTCGAAGAGGCATCGAACAGTGTTAGAGTGATTACCGCAGCGTTGCATACGGCCCAGCAGGAAGTTGCAGCGGCAGCAGTCAGAGCTCAGACAGCTCAACTGCAGCTTGCTGCCCACGATCAGTTGCTGTTCGCCGCTAGGCAAAAAGTCGACGCTCTATCCGCGCAAATGGTGGGGCTGCAAGCTGAGGACGGCATTTTTATGCCGAATAATGGATTAAATGTACAGGGCTTGTACAATCAATTGAGGGAACCACTTCCCCTATCACAGACTCCTACTCCTATACCGCCGGTCGATAATCCTCCCACGATACACGCCAGGCCCCGCGAGTTGAGAAATCCAGACTTGGGCAGTACGAAATCCAAGGGCGAGATGTACTATGAGGATTTCTACCCCGAAGTGAACTGAGTTCTTAAGAATACATTTCTCTCTCTCTCTTTAATCAAAATAATAATTATTTATTTTTTAAAATTATTATAATTTTGCCTGTTGTTTGATTGATCTGCTTCCCGGGGTTTATGAAAAGAAATTATTCTGCTTTCTCGACTTTTGTGTGTGATTTTTAAAAGTAGTTCCCATGATGCTCAATACAAATGTGTGAATGCATTTTCAAACCACTTCTTCTACTCGGAACGAGGTAACTACAAAAAATTACACACATTTAACATGTCGACTCTTGAGGCTGCAACGCTGAACAATTTTATCGTTATATATTTTTGATGCAAGCGAGTAGAAGCAAGTCAATGCGCATGCCATCTCTGGACACCAATTCGATATTATGCGTGCTTTTTAAACAGTTCTCAGCCAGTGTGTGTAAGAATTGGCGAGATTAAATCTACGTTTGGTAGATGGCGTAGCCTTGAGAATTGTGCTTTTTTCTATGATGAGAGTACCAGTTAGAGAGAATTCCAGTTTCTTGAGAATACTATTCCATGGTGAAAGAGGGCTGTATATATTATATACAAAAGGGTTGCCAAATATTATAATGTTGAATATTTGGGGCAGCATTTCTATTAAAAATGTCGAATTTGTATCACTACATCGATGCAGTGTATGGCTCCACTCTCACATGGAAATTAATAACGTTGGTCGCAACGTATTACAGATTTTCTGCGTGTCTAATGAACTTTAATGAATGGGCCAAGAATAAACAGTGTGTAGAAATGACAGTCATTAAAAAAAAAGCGAGAAGGATAGCTGCATATCTAACCATGCAATGCAATGGAGTCGTGTAATTCAAAACGGGCGGTCATCTGCCGTCCTCGAGAGAATAGATAGCGACATTTGGGGAAAGTTGGGAACAACGGCAGCACAGGCTACGAATGAAGCACGACGACGCGGCAATCCGTATTTCGAAACACGAAATAAATACTAAAAGTGAATGGCCTATGTTTCCCCAGAATTTTTTCAAGCTGTCTCCGGGGATATGCGAGATTCAGAGCTCTAAAGTTACCCTTTCTTTTAGTTTTGAAAATCATGTTTTTTCTTGCAAAAACTCTTTGTACCATTTTTTAAAAATTACCATTGTTAGTCGTCTTTCATCGACAAGGGTCTTTGACCCCTACAATACACTTTTGATTTTGATATAATTGATCATTTAAAAATGCTAATCAATCAGTGAACAAATATTTAAACTAAAACATAGGCTGACAATTGCAACATTGTGGCCGCTGCACTGCACAAAGTATTTTCTCAATACGTTTGTGAACACAATTACTGCCGCAAGTCTTCAGCAGGAAGAAATATTCAAAAAAATATTCATAAAAGCAACATTTTTAAATACAACAACTTTTAAATAAAAGGAATTGGAAGTCAAACCATAAGAGAGATCCATTTTTGCATGCACAAGTCAACTTTTCGGGTTGCCAGCAATTCTGCGACAAAACAAAAATCGCTTACTTTTATGAACGCTGCGCTCATGCATAATCACTGCAATTTATTCACATTTATGAACGCAAATCTACTATCATGAACTCGGCCATAATCATATTAACGTTTTAGTTTCTTTATTTCTTACTACAGTGATTGCTTTTGACTGATTATGAATAATCGCCAAACTTCAAATTTCCCTTTAGTCTTCCTAGTGTTAAAACATAATATCTTCAATAAATACGGTTCTAAAAATGCTAAAATATATTTTTTTGTTGCTGTTTTAGATGGGTTGGACTGAATGCACTAGAATTAATGTGTTATTACTCTTTCCCATGAGCTGCAGTTTAAGATCCAACAAGTAGTTAACAGTTTTAGAAAACTACACTATTCAGTTACTCATTATAAAAATAATGGTATCCTCTCTGATCCACCCAGAGATTTGTTTCGCTTGCTTCGGCTTTTAAGAATATGGTTTTAACTCTGGTGGTGTTGGATTAATTGTGTTCGGTAGGGTGGTACATTGATGGTTTCACCCGATATAAGCAGCTTATAATACAAAACACCCTTCTGATCCCACCAAATACAGAGCATTACTTTCGCGCCATGGATATACGGCTTTGCCGTTGATTTGGCTGGCTTCCCATCTGGCTTTTAAATCGTGCAAACCACTTTTGGCACGTTCGCTCAGCTAGCGTATGTTCACCATAAACTTCTACCAAAATACGATAACTTTCGGCAGCAGTTTTCTTCATATTAACGTACTAATAAGAACTCCCCGCAAAAACACTTTTTCAGGCACAAAGTTCGACTTATTTGAGTGAAAAAAAAAGATTGTTGTTTACGCTTCAAATATACATATACATATATAAAAACATATACCGAAATGACGTACAATGACAGTAGCTTTCCAACGCCTGTTAAAATGGAATAATAATAATGTAATAATACAAGTTACGCCATCTCTTAGCAAACCGCACGAATTAAGTTGTAAACCCAATATATATTTATCATTTGCGAGATTTAATACGATATCATAGATGAGATTAAAACAAGTTTTTCCGCATTAAAATAAAATTTGTTAATTTTTTTATTAAAAAATGAGTACACCCCCAATGTCGCAGGACAGGGCAGGGCATTCATGGCCTAATAAGGAATTGGTGTCATCTAGGCTTCAGACTAACAAGGACAGTGGGAAGAGATTTAAATTAACCTACATTTTTAGAAATCGAGATAATGTGCATTTTTCTGAACAAAACTACCACTTCACTGTTTCACGACCTGCGACCTGTGAGCTTCACAAACTTTGACACTTCATTCATTCAAGCAATATGTCCCTATTCAAGTAATTTGTCTCTGTTCTACTCCAGGGGTAGAATTAGCGAATTTGCTGTCATGGATTTGTTGATCGCGGCTGTCTACTTGTGTATTGCGTTGATCTTTGAAAATGTTCACAGTTTCAAAATTCACAACGAAATACTTACCATTCGGTTCTGACCTAAGCATTACTCCAAATGAACGAAAATTGTATCAGTTGGCCTAGCAAAAATAAATAAGATGGGGAAAATAGATCGACCCGAATGGTTATGGAACATGGGATTTTAGGACAGAAGAAACAAATTTTGTGATGTAATTTTATGCAAAGCTTTAATATCTATGCAGTATTTGTTCAACATAATCACCGCATTACGCATGCCAAATCCAGCAGTTGAACAAGACTGCAATAGCATTTTATTGCAACAGCGTCGTTTCTTTGAACACCCTCGTGTCTACTTCCTTCTCTCGCGCCATTCAGTTCGAGTCTTTCGATCGTTTTATGGCGGTGTTTAATAGGCACTAAATTTGGTGAAGACTGACTACGTTAAAAAAATGTTCGATTCCGAGGCAAGAAGCAGGCATCGGTCGGACTTTGCATATCACGGTTTTTACGTCTACAGCTATGAAGGAACGTTCGGAGTCAAATAAGACTCTAGGTCCCTTTCACTAGTGTAAAATAATATTGCTCAAAAAACGAGTGATTTTTATGTGATAGGCTGAGCAAAAATTATATGCTACGGTTGTAAGAAGGTTTCGATGGAATAATTGGTGGAGTAAATTATTCTTTTGTATTAAACTACCAATCCTACAGCTCTTTAGTCCACCAATTCCTGATGGTAAGATGTTGTTATCCAGACGAAATTTGAAGTCTACTACCCATAATCAGCTGGACAACAGACACTGAAGACTGTGTGCCGTGAATTCTATCTCTTTTGACCAAAGCAGATGCTTTACACATGATGGCTCTAAAATAATGTATACGCTGTCACAACCTTTAGCAAAAATTAACGCATTCATAATAAAAAAAAGCAATGCAAGTACAAAATAAGAAAAAAATGTATATATAAAATTTAGAGGTATGGAGAATAACACAGGAAGAACGTCACTTCATTAGTTGACCTTTGCTACAGATTTACATTGTGCTTCAGTGTAGCAAAAATCAAAATTTGAATGCAAAGGCGTTTGAATTAAAGAAAACGAAAAAAGAGATAAAGGACAAGGGTTCCATAAGAAGAATCCGTTTTTTTTTGTTTTTTTTTTTTGCGATAATCCAAGAAAATGTGATACCGTGAGCCTAATACAATTGAAACTGAAGAACTGTTGAACATTTTGTACGTTTTTGCTGAAGAAATCCAATGGAAAAAGAATTGTTTATTAAGAAAAGTAAATAAATAAATTAAACAAAATATTTACAGCAATCTAATGCCAGAGCCTTGAACAATCTAGCTTTTAAAGTTATTATTTTTTTGTTGATACAAATGTATTTTCTTTGCAATAAATTTGAAATTTAAATTTTTTTGTAAGTCATTGTTGCAAAATGTATTTGAAAAAATAAAAAAAAATTAAATAAACAAAACAAACATTATGTTGGTTGTTTTTATTTATAGTACCTCCTTACTCCTTCCCTGTAATTTCTAAGAGATTGTTGTTTTTTTTTGTCGAAGAAAGAAGATAAATAGAAAGTTGTTTGTATTTTTCTTAAGTGAAAACTTTTTTTGTTTTAAAATAATATCTTTTATAAACCTGTCCTATTTTTTGCGTTTGAAAATTGAAAAAAGGAGGAAATAAGACATAAACATAAAACATATTCAAAAGTGGCTTTTGTTTGAATACAAAAAAGAAACAATAACACAATACAACGAATACAACAACTAAATGTCCAAAACCCAATTATAGATACAGTTTAAATATTTAATTACACTTGAACATAAAGATACAATACAAACTAATTTCGCAACACTAAGCTACAACACAATTGTTTTGAATAAGTTTAGGTACAATATTCATATTTTCGATGCTGTGCTGTGGCAATGGAGAATTGAGATACACAAAGTTTTGCAATTAGTTTTGATTATGGAAACGTTCAAATTGCATTACGTGTCGCTGCATACAAGCTATCCTTGTGAACTGAATCTGCTGGAGATTATTTATTCTGTGAAAGATTTCACTATGGCCACCTTGGTAATTATGAAACGAAAAGCTTGATTCACTGTGTACACAGGTTACTTCATGAAAAGTTTAGGATGAAAGGCAGTGGTTCGCTGGAGCTGAATGTATTTTCGACCCCAACTTTCAGTGAATTGAGAGTGGACCAAAGAGCTTTTGTGTAGCAGATTGCACATTAAATAGTGATCTCCTTTTTGGATTTATGTTCATATAACCGACACCCTTTTATTTACATTTGTACTGTGTACAATTACTGTGCCATCACCTAAGTTGGTTCGCAGAGTTTAGATTTATGATAAAATGATATAGATTTATGATATGATGATGTCCAAGTGATTCCACATTTGTTTCAAAAGTTGGAAGTTGGTTTCAGTTTATTCACGTGAAACTTGTTTGGCTCGTCCCAATTGGAATACTCCAAGCAGTGAATAATTTGCATTAAAATTCCTTGAACGGCATACCAACAAAGAAACGTTGCTATCTGTCGTTTGGTGTCTACGTACACAATTTTGGTTCATATCGTTTCTATATTTCTGTTTGGTCCGGTAAATCTTAAGGCTCGGCATAAAAGAAGGTATATATGTCAGTGAGCCATGAGGGGCTACCAAAATTGATTTTAGCAATTTATTCGCCAACTTAGGCGAACACACAAAAAGGGTATATTATGGTCGTACCTACCACATTGCTCTGTTTCGTTATGTTCAGTTCACGTTCACGCCTACTTAGGGAAGAGCAAAAAGAACTGCTGTCTATATAAGCAAATAGCAATTGGTTTATAAATCGTCAATCGAGTATCTTGGAGATATTTAGCTTAAAGGATTTTTGTCTGCAAAATCTGTAATATGGGTTGCCCTACAATCCCGAGAGGCCCAGGGCCTAGCTTCTACGGCGATCATATGTGTTGCTCGTACTATTGTTCTCGCACGAGTGGAGTTGATCTACCGTTTTGCAAAAGTCTAAGTATTGTCAGTGACTTGAAAGAGATGCAGACGTGGAATTGTCATAAAGGGGAATCGAAAGTAGTCATCATAGGTTACCCACTGTGTTACGGCGACCACTGTTTTGAAAACCAATCTCATATAAATGGCATTCTCTTATTATTCGGCTTGGTCCGAGTGAGGAAGGCTATCGAAATTTTCCAAGTAGCAGGGGAAGAAGAGGTATTTAGAAAAAATTGTATAATACTCGATTATTAATTTAAATTTTGCGTACGTTCATAGAAGCATTTCGGGACATTTTTAAAGTTGCCGAAAGCGAAGATCGTTGAATACTCTCCTTCAAGCAAGACCAATTAAAATACAACCAAATATTCAGGTTTTCACTTGAACAACTTAAATTTGGCAAGACAAACTATTGTGCATACTTTTAATCATACGGATGTATATAGGGTCACCCAATTTGTGGTTAAGATTTGACATCTCCGTTTCAATCACAAACGTCAAACCGAGCTTCCACCTAAGATTGTATGTATTTAGTTTAAATTTTGCCATTTTCCAATGTGGATCGCTTAAAAAATCCTCGGACTAACGGTGGCGCCACAGCCCGTAGAGGGCCAAGGCCTAGCTTCTCAGTAACCCCTCGGATTCTGAGTGATAATGTTCTTTCACGAGAGGAAGGGACCTACAGTTGCATTTTTTGAGACAGTTATACTCTTTGAGCATTGTCAGTGACTCGTAAGAGGGGGGTCGTGAAAATTATTTTGCTCGTACAGGGAATCGAATCTAGGCAACGTAAGCTCAAGTGCGTTGGGGTAGACGCACCACTACGTTTCGTGCATTGCGAGCAGATTATGGTCGACATACGCCTCTTTTTGAGCTGCAAAAGAGATTGATTTTATTACAGATATCTTCAAGATTGTTCATTAATCAAATTCAAGCTCTGCAGAAGAAATGGCTGCCGTTGTGAAAGTGTTGGTTTGCCATTTGGATTTGCTTATACAATCTTACACACTTTAACTTACTCAAGAAGTCAAGACGTGTGACCACGGAATTCGCTGAACGCACGCAATGTCCTGTCCTCATACATTGACAAATTTTCATATATTTTCCTCAGCGATAAGGCTTATTTTTCATTCGTTCAATACGTTAACGAGGATGTGAAAATCCATATGTAATGACAGAAAGCATATTGAAACCTCAAAATGTGACAATATGATCCGAAATTTGATCTGGCAGTGTCATTGGTCCAAATTTCTTCGAAAATGAGAAAGCTTCTACCTTCACCGATAATACTCATGCATATAGTCCATAATGTAATGTATAAGGTGTACCACATCTAATACAACACGATTCGTTTTGGATTTATTGCTTCAGTCATTTCTCGCTGAAGTGATGTGAACTGGCAACCAACATCGCATGAACCGGCTACAGTTCCCAGCACTTGTGGTTTACACACAATTCCATAAATATTTCGGAACTTCCCAAGCAGTAGATATGTTGAAAAAACATTTGTTCAATCGTACTGCGAGAACATCTAATTTAATGGACATCTCTAGAACTTACTATGCTGCCAGAACATGTAATTGTCATCGTATTTGTTATTTCGACGAACTAAAATACAAAATCAAATATAAAATATCCATCTTATGACAAGCTTAAAGGAATCTGAACGTTTCCATCAAAAGTTGACGATTGAGATCATTTACACTTCCAGCACAGCATCGTGTTGAAGTATTTGCAATTTAGTCAAAACGAAATCGAAAAACAGAACTAAAGGGTAAAATTAAGAAATTGTCACATTAACACTTAGTTTGAGTCTAACTATGGTGAGTTTTATAGTTCAGAATGATGTCTATTTATATAGTAGGAATTTGGTTAGTCAAGAACACTAAACTGAATGTTCTGGGTTGGGATGCTACTTGATGCACTTACCCCTGGAGTGACCATCATTTGAACTGGCATGTCCACCTGGGAGCGGTCCTCGCTAGGCTGCAGCTGCAACTGCTGTTGGTTCGGCTGCTGTTGCTGTGACTGCTGCAGCTGTTGCTGTTGCTGCTGCTGCTGCTGCTGCTGAAGTTGGTAAGTCTCCATGGCGTTCATGGACGTCTTCTGACTCTGATTCTCTATCGAGTATGGCGGAACTGCTTCCGGATCAGGTACTGTTGAGCGTTGATGCTGAAACACATGGATACACAAACACGATATTAATTTAAAAATTCGAAATGAAAAGACCCTCAACACTCAGCATAAGGTTCAGATAGAAGGTTTTTGTGTTTTTATACAGTTTTCGACATACTTGTGACATATTCGAATGCCTAAGCGATGACACATGGTCGTAGCCCTTGTAGCATCCCATTCCGGTAGTCGCTGGATTCCTGCCACTGGTCGATTCACCCTCTGTACTATTCCCATCCGTTTGCGAGAGGTTATGCCCTGTGGGTGAGCGCCGTATCGCTTGAGTTAGCCGTTGCCAATTCGTTATGGATTTGCTACGACTTTCTCGTTTTTCTTTATTTATTTTTTATTTTTTGTCAAAATAAGTGTGTTTTGTGTTTGATTTTTTTTTTCATTATTAGTTGCATATGTGGATGGGTGAGTGAGAGCGCAGCGCAAGAGTGTATATTTTGTGATGGCGTGTCAATGTTGTCAGATAGCAACCATGAAATGAATGTTATTTTGTTTGCATTTTTGGTGTGTGAATATGTGTTTTTTTTTTTGTAACGACCATACACGATGTCGTTTTGGGTTAGCGTTTTCGTTTAGACATACATTTTGCCGTTTTGTAGAAATGACATGGTCCATGGAGAATATGATCAATTGCCAATTTTGTTTGTTTGTGTGGTTGTGGCACATTGTTAATGCGTTTATTTTTTTATTTGATTAGTTAACAATATTAATGTATGTAGAAAAAAAGAAAAAGAAAAAAGAACACAAATTAGCATAATGTCAAGGCTTAGGGTAGTAGCTCGTTTAACACTGTACAACATTTACACACAGATTCACAAAAACGATGGTTTACAGGCGACGAAGAGCTGCGGTTTGACGTTCTGTTTAGGTCGGTTAGGACGATTTATGTATGCATAGAGGTTGTAGTAACAGTGATAACAACATCAACTAAGGAGGGTTTTGACTTTTGTGATCTGTTTCTTTTTTTTTTTTGTTTTGTTTCTAAGTCGTGTGGTTAGCAAAAATACACCAAATTTACAAGTATGTGGCGAGGTTATATCGACATCTAGATTGTTTTTATACATCTACATCGAAGAGAATAAACTTTTCTTAATTTATGTTTCATCAGCGAGATCAAATTAAGACAAGTCTTATTAAGAAGCGACTAACTGACCATTTGGAAATAATGAAAATAAATAATGAATTAAGTGACAAAAAAAAGTATTGAATAAGCTTTACGAAGCAGGAGAATGGCACGAACGATGTTTGTTCAGAAACCCTGTGAGATTGTTGAATTAGGCGTTGGTAATGTTCCCTAAAAGAGTCCCTTGAAAAGCTCAAGGTTCAAAAGCCTCCTCCGTAATAATTTGCAAAGCACACAGATCGGGGGTGTTTTGGTTGTATAACCAAATAATGCGATTGGCTTTGTTAGATTTGCTAAATGATAATAGCCGATTTAATGGCTGAGTCAACATGACCATTGAAGCAGTTGGCGAAGTTGAAGTCGTCGGACTCTTTTTCACTAGTGATGGGAGAGATAATGCTCAGCTTGTTTGTAGGAATGGTCGGTTTTGAAACAGCAACAAGGTGGCGTGAAAGCCAACTTAGGGGATTGCAACTCAGTATTTACTCCAACTCGCACCTATAATCATGAAATTCGGATAGTGACCAAAAAAATAAGATCGCGAAAACAAGCTCTTTGTGCTGTTGTTGGGGGTACTCGTTGTGGGGGGTACTCGGCACGATAGAAACACGGCAGTACGAGGGGAACTAAATGTCGAGCAACTGCTTCTTCGAATGGAAAGGCCTCTGCTTCTATGGTTTGTGCACGTAGCACGAATGTCCCCATAATTACGACTTTCGAGGTGTGCCTTTGCAGGGCCAGGATTGAGTCTATGGCTGAGTATCGAGTGGCTTGGTGACATGACGTCTCGTGCGAGATTTGCCTAGCGGGTCACTGAAGATAAGATGGCAGATAAAAAGAGCCAACAATTCAAACAATATTCGTTCTACAGAAAGGTGCCCACTTCTGCAATGTCAAATTACATACTGAGCGAGAGAAAATACCAATTGGTATCTGAGTTTGAATATCTGAACACGGATTGCACGTTAGAGAAGCTGGGCCCATGTGTTTTGTAAGAGGAGACTCAAGGGCGGATTGTATGGACTTGTTCACGTTCTTTGAACTAATAATATAAATTACGGGGAGACAAAGTAGAACTAAATGCATGTATACTGCGAACCTAAAAGCCTGTACGTCTCAACGGAGCTGATACTAAATACCAGAATAAATGGGAGTGAAAATTAGATTTAGATTATGAAAACTAATGGTAAGTGAAAACTACTTGACCTCCACCGAAGTTCTACATCGATAGCATCATGGTTTGACTGAGCGTCTTTTTGAAAAGTTTCGATATATACGATATATTTAGAACGATCAAAATGACTTCAAGGTAAGGGTCAATTCAGTTACTCAACAAGGACTTCTGACAGCGCAAATTCTAAAAAATAGTATCATTTAACAACGGAAAATAACTGGTTGGGTCATTCGGGTTGAAGCCCAGGATTGACGCTGGAGTGTAATGCTCAATCGCATCCCGAATCCTCAAAGAATACAAAGGGAGTAAGGAACCTCCGATTAGCCCCTAGACGTTAAAATCACAGCCACATTTGACAGCCAGAATTGACAATCTAATCGTTTCCAACTTCGAATTTTTACGATTTATACAATTTAGTGGACTGTTCAGCATTGGGTGCTGAGTGTAGGCGTATTGAAGGCATTACTGATGAAGAGAGTGTGTTGCAGTCAAAAATGCAAGGATATTTCAAACCTTGCGTGTTTTACTGCTGAGAAAATCATTCTTCTTCATTGTGATCCGATTAAAGGGGTCAACCAACTCGTCTGGATCTGTCCAGCGGTGGCCTAACTAATGGAATCGCATTTTTGAAGAAATAGATAGCGAGTCTCTGAGCATATTACGTACATGCCACGCCAGACCAAAATCATGTGATCACATATGCTTCTTAAATATAAGTAAAATTAATTTACGTCATCACATGAACGTCGTAAATGAACGTGAATAGCTACGAGATCACGCACTTTACGTTTCCTTTACGTTTCCTGACACCGTTGAAAAGACTAATGGGATTTATCCACCGTCACCGTCAGCTTCCACATTCCTATTCGAAAAAAAAATGTAGACCTAGCAAAGGCAAGATCGACTTCGCCCTGGCTGAAAAGCAAATGGAGGACATTTCGAGTAATTTGTTTTATAATTTGCAGATATTAAGTGAATTAATAAAAAGTCAGAAGAAAATGGGAGGCATGTGGTCATATGGGTCAAGTCAAAGAATGAATGCCTCCTAAGCCCTGTACAGAGATGACAAAGTGCCACAGATAACATTGGGTGAGATTTTGGATAGTATTGCCTCAAACGACCGGTAAATAGTTGAAAACTGGTTACAATCCAAGTTCCAGATCGAATTGAATCTCCTCAATTGGGTGAGTGTATTCAGGGAAGTTTATAAACAAAATGTTAAAAGGTTACAGAGAGGAAGTTACAGGAAACATAAAAATCTGATAAATCAGAGTTTCGTTAGGTTTCTAGTAGCCCTGTCAATAAACACTGGTTGGTGGAATCTATCTAGTCTTAAACCAAATGAAAAGTGAGTTCGTAAAGATTAAAAAAAAAAGAATTGCCTCAATCAACCCGTAGGAAACTGCGTTTTTCAATGAATGTGTCAATGTCAAGCAACTAAGGGCAACGCTTAGCCTACGTTAAGGCAAAATCAAATAAAACAAATGGAAAACAAAACTGAAAAAAATGTCTGAAATCGTATCCACAATACGGCAAGAAGGGTTTTTTTTGTATATCCAATTCAGAATTTTGAATCGCATTATTTGCAGTGTGGTTAGGTTAAGGATGAGTTATAATCTTATTTTTTTACTTTGTCGAATGAATGCGATTATGTATTTCTTTTTTTATTGTATTGTTATTTTATTTGTTATTTTATTTAGTTTATTAGTCACAACATACATACAGATAAATGTATCAATTCGCACTTGATTTTACTGTCACTATTTTAACTAAATATAACAAAACAACACACATAATAATAAATGAGCAGCCAAGAACAACAGATAAAATATTAATTAATAATCGGGTTTATTCCTTGTTTATTTTGCTTGACTGGCATAGATACAGTTTTGGCATTTTTTTCGCTTTTGATTTTGAAAAGAAAAAAGCTCATCATTCAAATTTGAAAATGAAAAAAAAAACACTGTTATAGAAGAAGATCTTCCAGCATCTGATTGATGAACTTTTGAGCACAAGTTATGGTCATGCACATTTACAAAAAATATCACTCCCATACATTCCAAATAGGGCTACTTGGAGCTGTGCGTGGTTGAAGAACAAAGAAGTGAATGCACGATTTAGCCATAAGTAGACGGTATTAAATCATGTAATTAATTGTATCCATTTTTTAAGATTTCATGTAACAATTGCATTTGAAAGAATTACTAAACTTTAATTACGTAGAAAACGTAGAAAAGGCCACATGGCATTTATTAGCAAAATATATTAAATTCGAAAATACAAGTTAAACAAATGTAAGAGAAGTCAAAAAACAAGAGTTTAATAATAAGTAATTATAAGGAAATCAATCAAATTAGAAGAAGAAAATTTTAATTTGTATGTATTTTTATATTTTTCTTATTATTATTTATAACAACTTCATCTACAGTAAAATGTTTTTTTTTATTTTGAAAATGTTCGCACGACAATATAAATTGCATCACCGAAACAGGTGGTTTTAAATCAACAAGGGGCGAATAATAATTTAAATCTACCTAAAAAAATATGTATAAGTATTATATACCCATTTGTATATAGAATTAAAGTGTATTAACTAACAAGATACCGTAGCAAATCAATAAAGTTTTGTTTTCAAAAAATTCTTATATAAACTGTAATAAGGCAACAATGATAATGCACATGATTTTAAAATTGCAAATGTTTCTTCATCTTTTCGTTTTTTTATCTTTATCTGATAGTACAAATGTACAAATGAAATAGAAAGAAACAATTGTTAAAACTTCAATTGATTGTAGCATGTCTTGAAAACTCGGTGTGTATATCACGAAAATCATGTAACTTAATTCGATCGAATGGAAGGATACAAATGTTTTTGAGTTTTCTTAAATTTATCGTAACCTAGACTAGATTTTTCTTCTTATTTTGTCTTAACATTGTACATTTAATTATGTTAATTTTAGTGGATCAGTTGTGGCAACACAATCCTTTGCCTTTCTCTTTTAATCTAATTTAAACTTGGCATGAATTTGCAGGTGTATGTTTTTTTTTTCTCTGGTTTTTGCAGACTCTGTTCTAAGATTGTTTTTTTTTTTGTTTTTCTTCCTTTGTAAGCATTTTCAATGTGTGTACGTAGAATTATGTATAAACATAGAAAGCAGTATATCACGGATTGTATACATTTAAGGCTTTATCCTTAATAGGAATGTTCTTGTTACTCGGTTCTTTTGTTTGTTTACTAATTAAATGCAAGGAATGTGTACGATGTTTGTGTTTGCACATGTGTTTGAATGGGATTGCTATTGGCGGAGAAGGAGGGAGACGTTTTTTGAGAAAATTTTGTGAAGAAAAAGTTAAATCCTTCTGCTCTTTTAGCTTATCCATAGAAGATGATTTATGGAAGATGTACTATATTTTTGTTTTTTTTTTGTCTTGGCTTCAAATCTATGGACGGATTTTGTTTGGTCATTTTTATGGAGAAAATATACAGGTTTAAAATTGTTTCATAAGCATGGCCTAGGTTTCAAAGAAACTTATGACTAGCAATGTAAAGTCTAGTGTCGGAATGGTTGGTGTGGGAGCGTTACGAATTCACATGATGACTAAAAGCATCAGCAAGGTTCAGCAAGTTTTACTTATGTACGGGACATGTCTAGAGCAACGCTGATCGAACACTGCTTTAGTCTCAGTAATATCGCGGCAAAAAGAAATGCAATTATCAAAAACAGTTTGAAGTGCGGTGGGAAAATTCAATGGAATTCTAAAACTTCGAATAATAAGGAGGATGTCCACTAAGTCACAATAAGACGAATGCTTTTGAGTATATAATCAAATGAGGAACCAATAGCAATCAGTTGTGTTTGTAAATGTGTATGCTTTCGTAAATTTAGATATTTTTAATTTATATATTTTCTATATTAGCCTACATATTGTATAACACTATGCTTCTAGCGAACTGGTTAAAATTAATAGAAAAAGAATACTTGAAAGTTCTGCAACGTTTACACAAATGAACCTAACAGATTTCATATCTGAGTATGAACTAAATACAAACCGCAAAAAGGTATATATGCACAATCTTTGAATATATTAAGCCAAGCAGCATATGACCTGCTAACAAATAGATATTCAAAGAAAAAAATAAAATATTGCGTAAGTAAAACAAATGAAGACAAATTATTTACAAAAAAAAAATATATCTGATATCGCGAAACAATTTCAAGTGCTGGTTATTAAAAAATGTTTTATTGTGTTCTAGAAAATTGATTTGTGTCATTTGCACAAGATGCAAAACTTTCAAATATCAACACGAAGTAGCGTTAGCGTATAAGCTCATTGTTTTATCTTTTCAATTCGTTTTACCTTGTATCTATGAATTACTAGTGCTAAAGTTTAACTGTTTGCTACGAAACAAAAACCATAAGTGTGAACTCGATTAAAAGAATTAAAAACAATTGTTTTAGTCTATAAAAAATAGCTATCCTAGGCATAATTTGATCTATTTACAATTTATCTACTCCCTTTAGTTCATTGTTGTTTGGAAAATCACAATATTTTTACACATAATATTTAATTCATTATTGTGGTTTGTGAACGTTAATTTATTTTTTTCATACACATTTTGTTTTTTTTTGCATTGTCTTTTGATAAATGCAAGGAATACTTTGGAGACCTACAATTTTTTATATTTTTTTCAACATTTACATTAACAATTTAATCACATTACTCTAAACAGTAAAAAACTAATCTTCAATTTTAAATGTGTTTTTCTGTGTGCATTTAATAAGTGTTCATTATTTTTTATGTATATACTATATTCCTCTGTATATGTTAAATATTTTGTTTATATTCTACTTGTAATTTAAGGGAAAACCAAAAATACGGGGTATAATATTGACATATTGAATTAAATCAAAATGTGATTATCTACTGTCGTCGTTGTCACTAGAACTATTTTGGTTTTGTGTTTCACGTTCCTCGAGCAGGCTTCGGTTGAGCTCTTGAATTCTGGCAGATAGAGCTCGTCGCCGTGGTGTTCCAAACGATGGCGGTGGTGGTGTGTCAATTAAAACATTCTTTTCGCCTGCTTTAATTTTGCGAATTCAGGTTGGCGTGTTTTCAATTTTGTATGCGAATTGAATTCATTTTTACCGGTTTTTTTTAGGAGATATATTTTTTTTGTTTTATTTAATTTTGTTGATTTGTTCAGGTATGAGAAAAAAAGAAAAGAAAAATACATAAACACAGGTGAGAGAGAAAATGTGAAGATAAAGTATACGAGAAAACGATTTTTGGTTTTGGTTTGAAAATCAATCAAATAAATATTAACATTGTGACCCTAAGGAATAATAAGCTTAAAACTTTAACAATTTCATTAATTTTAATACTAAAAGAAACAATCTTACAAGTGGGATTTTATTTTTGTCTTTGTATCTAAATGCTTTTTTTGATATCTGTTTTTTGTTTATTTGAAAAAATACATGCAAAATAAGCTATTTGAATTGAACAATTAATTAATTATTATGTTTTGTTTTTTCTAAATATAATTTTTACAATTTTCATTTTTTTTTTCAATTGTACAGTAAAAATAAAAATAAATATAACGCGTTACGTGAATATTTGTGTTGTATATTTTACTTGGTTTTAGAAAAAAATTGCAGATTTTGTTTTAAATTATTATCGTTAGCCAATATTCAGCACTTGAAAATGTTGATTTTAATCAATGTTTAACATTATTACCATTGCTTGAGATAAAGAAAAATAATAACAAGAAGGCGGAGCAGAAAAAAAAATTTAAAATAAATAATTTTAAAACTTAAGAGCACTATCATTTTATTTGAATTTGAGGGCAATTCAAAATGATAGCTTCAGAAAAAATTTGAACAAAACTTGCATTATGTTCAATACAATGCTTAACAAACCTTGAATATAAGCAGAATGCGTATGTAGAATATTTTAAGGAAATAACAAAATATGTACTAAGGAGTTGTATCTCGATGCCAATGGATTTGTGAAAAATCATGTCATCTAGATGTACATAGTAAATAAATGGTCCTGTTTGTTTATATCTCTTGGCAATCTAGTCTATGAGTTGAACATTTACGCCTACCTAATTTACATATTTACATTGCCGTGGCTATAAATAATAATTTTTAAACACTTTGTGTTGCTCCTCATACAAATTAAAAAGTGGGTGGAATCAGAAGGATAGAGGAAATTAGATAGAATAAGAAATATAGAAGTGTCATACAGAGCCCACTGCTGCCTAGAATTATTTAACAAGCTACAGTTTACTTGTGGCTGAATTGCTTGGAATTATGCCAAATGTGCCTGAAGGACCAGCGCAGTAAAGTCTGGAATAGAAACTCCCTCTTTCTAAAAAGTGCGTTGAGACCACATGCGGCTTCACAAGATCCACCCTTTTAGGCAACTCGGTCGCAAGAGTCAGTGCACACTTGAATGACTTCTGCAGTCAATGCTAGGAAATGGAAGAAGATGGATTGATCAATTTTGCAATAATGTTAGTTGCTGATATGATGAATGTAAATGCATGTCCAAGACTCAAATTCTTAGGCTGCCTTCAATCATCAACAAGTACGAGGGGTTATTTCCGAAGTCAGGGTGCCAAGGTGTAAATATTGAGGCATAGGTACTGCTCACGTTAGGAACTGTTTTAACTGAAAAAACAAAAATCAAGAAAATGCTTCTCAACTGTTTGACATCTGCTTTGTTGTTCATCGGGATCGTATGGATTTTATAATTGAAAAGAGAAGGTCTATTACGAACAAGTCAATCCGAGTTCAAGAATGGAGTCTGCCGTTTTGATAAATGCGATTCAGTTGTGGACCATCCTGAAAATGGTGCTTAGAGAAACCAGAGAATAAACCAGAAACAATTACAGAAACACAGAGGCTGCAACCAGAAACATTAGAAATCAAAATGGCGGACATATGTCTGATGTCATATTTCATACATAGTGCATTCAACTAATGATTTTTATAAGAGTGACATAATATTTCAGATTGGCTTACTCTGTCGAAATCGAGCAAGAATTCTGTTGGATTCTTGGAAACCTGGCAGAATATTTGCAGTTCTGATTCTAGTGAAAACTGAAGACGTTTCCATATGCTCCCAATGAAATCACTAGACACTTCCAAGCTACCATTGTGAAAGTGCTGAAAACATGCACATGACTACAAAAATGAGAGAAATTTTTCTTCTGGCCACCATCTGATGATGGTCTTCTACCTGATTTATCGGTCAGATTGGTGATCCGTAGATTTAATGTACCCCTTCATCATTCTATACGTTTTCAGCGGGAAATTGCAGCGATTGATGAAGAATATTTAAGATTTTAGCTTTATCGAGTTGGTATACGAACATGAGTCAACAGACAGATAGTAGATATGACAGATATTTTGACTTTGAAACTGGGGAGCAAACATGTCAAAGGACTTCATATAGTAACGAAAGTAAGGACTATATATCTATATTCTGTTTTTGGTGTTTATTTCATACAACTTTCAATGACATGAGATTAAGTTCATCTAATTTGTCTACCTGATAGTTACGCATATTTTATTGCTTACCGGAGACTCGATTGCGAAAATATTGACATTGACAAACTAGTGTTAATTTGAGTTGCAAACAAACCCGCTAGGACTCCGATGTACACCACTTGCAGTTGCATATACCAGAAAAAACCGATGCACTCGGGACCATGTTATAACTGCTTCTAATTATATACTGTATACTACGATCTACTAACAAATACTACGATCCACACTCCTCGATATAGCAAAACATTGAATGATATCTGGTTATCAAAGATTACCTGACTTGCTCTCAATTACAAACGGTCACATAGCCTCATTTAGTGGAGCAGGTCAGCGCTTAGGAGCACTCATAGCATTGTAAAAGGTTACTGTACCATTTACGCCGACCGCGACGCCTTCAGAATAAATTTTCCTTACAGCGACTCGTGCAGAAGTTGCAGAGACGAAGAGGAATAAAAGAACATTACACACCTCCACTGCCCCAAAGCGCCCGATTTGAACAAAAACCTAATTATTGCTTTAGGAGCAGACTTCTTCCAGAACATAAGCACCACACTGCTCCCCTTCTCTTTAATGGGGCGCATAGAGAATAATTTGTCTACCTGGAATCTCTTAAAGATGAAGACAGTATCCCAGACCGAAAGGGACGAAGTGCAGAATGGACTGTCCGAGACTAAACCCAAAATGGCACTTTTCCTAATCAGATAAAATATTGTTGGTGTTGATGTTTATTTCTGGATATTGTCTGAATTTCCCTTTGAGAGAAATGCGTCGCTCTAACTGTAACTGGATCGTTTAAGTATATGGTACTGCTGTGCTGCACTTTAAGCTAACTCCAACTTGTGACTTACCTAAGTCACAAGTAAAATTACTCTATGCAGCCAACCGAATCTCTGTTGATTTCTGAAGTGTTTTTATAATATTCACATAATTTATTTACGCATTAAAATACCTCCAAAGAATTTCCCCGAGCAAACGGGGCGTAAATAATTTAATAAAATAGTTTGAAGAAAATTTGATAGCAGAAGCCTACTTCACTGCTGCCAACTCGTTTCACAAAATGTGGCTCTATTGTTTTATGCATTCTTTATCCCTTTAAAATGCCTTGACAAATTACAGAACGATTTAAAATTCAAAACACCTATTAAGTCCGCTTAAGAGGACTAAGTACTTAATCATTTCAGAGTTTCACATTTGTAACTTGAAAGTGCACGCGAGGGTTGTTGCCACTTGACGGTATTTAATCGTGTTGTATCCATCAAAGAGCAACAAAAGTACTCGAAGTGCATAAGTAGGCAACAGGCAACAAGAGTTACAACGATACTTTAAAACCTCTTTAAGCAGGGAGGTGTTGGAATTATTCTTGACAGTTGTTTATGCAAATCAATTTGCCAGCAAGCGATGTTGCCACTGAGATATTTTATCCGTTTTTTAAGAATTTGCATGCTGATTGAATGTATTTTAAAACTATTAGGAGTTGACAGCAAGGCAGAAGTGGGTTACGTACGAATTCATTACCATGCTGCGTCTGTTGTAAGTATTTCAATTATCTTGACCACACGAAGTGCTCGACCGGATGGCGGGCGGTCTGGTGGGCATTGCATAATTAAAACAGTGACAACGATAGCAAAATTCGTAATTAATTTAATTGTCGTTTGCACAGATGAGACGATAATTGAGTTCAAACCATTTTTTTCAGTTTCTCTTTTGTTTCGAGTTGTGGGGGCAGCTATTCAAAGTCGAGAGCATTTTATCGCATGACATTTTCTCTTGGCTTTGTGTTATCAGCGGGTGGTTATTATTCACCACAGGCTCTGTTTGTGTCAATGTGCTTCTGTCAGCGTGGAGGTGGGTTCTGAGCAGGTGACTCCATGGGGCTCATTAAAAACACTTGTATGAATAAGGCATTTTGAAAGACTACGCCACTTCAAGTTTGGGAAACTGCGGCAGTCCTGGGGAAGAAAATCAGCTTGAGCCCTCCCTAAAACTGTCAAAGGAAAGCCCGTACCAAGAGTGCAATGAAGGGGAAAAAAAGTAGCTCTAAAAAGTCCTTGCCATCGACCTCAAGAGGAATGTGATGCAAGAGAATCAAATAACCAAAACGAGTGTTTTTTAATTGAATAAATGAGATTTCAGGAGTCTCCATCGGCATCAGCATTCCCCTGCATGTCGTTGTCACAAGGCTAAATCCTTCTCTAAACACCGACGTTCACTTCTCGTCATTTTTTCCATACATACATGCAGCACTCGGCATATGGGTATGCAAATGAAGTGGGTCAGGATGGATCGGTTTCCCTCTTCGCCGATTTCTTCCGCACAAAAGGCACCAAGGATCGCCGGGGATTCATATGCATACAAATTGAAAGTGGGTATTGATTAAACAACAGGAAAAAAATAACAAGATTGAATATATTTTCCGCTACATTATTGGGGGTTTCCTCCCCCGCTCTCTCGGTTTGTTTTTTTCATTTCATTCTCGCTTTATTAGCATGGCTGACAGAAATTGATTATAAAAGCAAATCGACTGTTCGCTGAGAACGTGGTCAATTTGAGCCCAACATTGACTGCTAACTGGCACAACGTGTTCATAGGAATTGACACAGTTTAGCTGTTGTAAATGGCAATCTGGCAGTCGGTAGATCGTAAGTTTTGCTGCAACGCAAATGGACAAAGGGAGGTAATTGAAAAGCGGTAACATCTGGGATTTGCATTAAAATTCGACTTTTGAAATTGGTTACACTGAACCCGTGATGGGAGGCAAAAACAACAGTTATATATGATGTACAGTCCTGTGAGTTTACACTGTCTGCGGATGTACAAAAGTGTGTTGGCCGAATATTTGGTTGGGGTACATGCCGAACAAACTAGTTTGGAACCCTTGAATGATGTGCGTTAGGGAAAATACGAGTTCATCGGTTGGCACCTATCAATAAGTGCCGAAATTTACCAGTTAGTTAAGAAGTCAATTTATTTCGGAAACAATATGATCTACACAGAAGACATATGTATAATGATTATTCCAACAACTTTAGTTGTTAGACGACAGGCATCGTCTAACTTCCATCACGATAATTATGGCCCTGCTGATACCTGTGCGCGTGCAGCACAGAACAGTTTGCCTGTATCTGCATATTCCCAAAACCCAGCTAAGTCTTAAAGAAAAGCAGCCAAGAGAAGGATTTGTCAAGATCAGAGGCCAAAGAAATCCAGAACTTTGAAAGTAGAAAAGATTTTAATAATCACCTGACAACTCATAAGAACTTCTCAAAAAACCTTCAACTCGACATTTTCGCAAATTGTCTTTTTGCCTTCATTCAGGCAGTTCCAGCTCTAATTTGTCCGAAGACAAAATTGTTGACATGTTTAGCCAAAATGACATAAACTGCAGCTTTATTAGAGTTATTAAGAGCTCTGCTTCTACTTCTGGAGGTGTCCGCGGTGGACCTGGACTTTCTAATGCCCGCTTTGGGCCTGGTCCTCAGCCAACAAGCCACACCAGTGAGCATCCAAAAGGCAGTATTACAGCATGTGAAACTTAAGACTGTAGATGACAGCTCCATGGTGATAGCAATTCAAAAAGCTCCCGTGAAAGATTCGTGAATGAAATACACTTGAATCGATAACGAAAGCTTACTGAGCTGCTACTCACTGCGAATGACAACTTATGAACTTATGAATTTATAAACCAACAACTATCTCATTGATACCTCGAATTTTGGTTTTTTTTTTTTGAAGATATCATTGGAGCATTAAACAGTGAACGGTGCTAACTTTTACCACATCACATATCCTTCCAATTCTGGAATACAACTAAAACAGACCATTAGAGCTCATTGTATATTGTATGTAATTCATTTTAGTAATTATCATTGGAAATTTTATGCCACAATCAAACCTCATAAGATCATATGGTCCTAAACATCTCATCCTATTTGGATTAGGCTTTGTAGATAGATTTCTTATGTTGTTGATGTAATCATTTCTGTTTCTGATTTCAGGCCAAATGAATCACTTCCACCCATCATTGAAGTTTATTGGGAAAGTGTGAAGAGCGCATACATCCTTTCTGATATCTGTCCGAATACCGTATCATATTAGGTTTTAAATGAAATCCAGTCAGTCTCTATACACAAACTGTAACAGCTGTGTTCGGGTTAAAGGTGCTTAACCGCGGGCGTTGGACTTCGCTACGGTTGCGTCATGCCACATCTCCTTTTCATTGTATGTATGTACTGGACGTTGCGGCGCAGTCGATGCGAGGAAAGTTTCACATTGGGAGAGTTGAGGGTAAGTCAGCTTCCTTTTGCAGATGACTTAGTTATCCTCTCATCTTCCCAGACGGAACTCCAGCGCGCACTCGATAGGCTTGTGACCGTATGCGCTGATGCTGGAATGAAGGTCAACGTGGCCAAATCGGAGGTTATGGTCATGTCCAAAATGCCTGTTCAATGCACTCTACAGGTTAGTGGAGTCCCATTGAAGCAGGTGGAGAAGTTTTAGTATCTCGGAGTATTTTTCACGAGTGATGGAAGGAGTAATGCTGAGCTTTCCTGTAGGATTGTTCAAGCTGGGTCAATTGTGAAACAGCTTGGTAGATCTGTAATCAGGAAGGCCGAGCTTGGTGTCAAAGCCAAGTTAGCGGTTTTCAACTCAGTATTGAGTCCAACTCTCAACTATGGTCATGAAATTTGGGTAATGACCGAAAGAATAAGATCACGAATACAAGCCGCTGAAATGAGAATTCTCGGTGCTGTTGTGGGAATTACTCGCCGGGATAGGGTGAGAAATACGGCAGTGCGAGAGGAACTCAACATTGAGGAGCTGCTTCTTCGAACGGAGAGGACTATGCTTCGTTGGTTTGGTCACGTGGCACGAATGTCCCCTTTATCACTTCCGAGGCTGGCGTTGAATGCGATTCCATCAGGTAGGCGACCGCTTGGCAGACCCGGGACGAGATAGTTGGACCAAGTCCAAAATCTCGCCTGGACATACGTTACGCTTGGACATAACTCCTGATGAGTTAGAGTCGATAGCGGAGGATCGAGTTGGATAGCTGATGATGAAGGCCTATCGATGCCATCTGAAATGAAGTACTATAGAGGTGGCCAGTACTATGTAGTCCTATAGAGCTACACAGTTAATTGACACCTAGACCATTGACGACTTTGAGAGGCTCTTTGACAGTTATTAATGCATTTTTAGAAGTTGGTAATCACCGACTGCAGCACTCGCCGTTGACGGTGCTTGCCTGGCCAACGTTGTTCTCAAAGAAATATGGACCAATGACGCCGCCAGCCCAAAATCCGCCCCAAACAGTGAGTTTTTCGGAATGCATTTCGAATTTTCTTTGTTGACGTATCCGTTCATCCAGGATTGGGCCTCATCGGTAGGACGAGTACGGCGACTAAAAAATGGGCGATTCGTGCGGAATGTTGACCGAACAGAAACACACATTTTGTTTTATAATTTTCACATATTGTTGAACCCTATGTCAGACTGAATAAATGACAGCCAATTTGACAGATGTAACTTCAACAATATGGCCGCTGACTGTCAAATTTCGGAAAACCCCTATTGGAGGACCCTTTAGGACTATTTCAACATATTTCATTTCCACTTGCTTTGTGGTCTATCAAGTTGTTGTCATCAATTGAGAATGATGAACTTCGGAGAATGAAGTTGCAGAGAAGTGAAAAGTTCTAATGACATTTTGACACCGGCTCCAGTAGACGGTGTCAAAATGTCATAAGAACTTTCATTCTCCGAAGTTGGAAGTCTACAGAAGAAAAAGGGATACCTTGCTTCTCAGGAGAAGAAATGTTAAGGGAACCCTATCATTATGAAGATGAACAAGTGCTGTCGCAGGATGTTCGAATATTTTGCCAGACGGGTAATAGAATTATTATCATATGGATTTACACAAAATCTTGCCGGGATGAAAATAGTATAGTTTCAGATGCTACTAACAATTTGGAGGATCAACTTTTGCAGATTGTCGAACTGCAACGAGGACAAAAATAAAATTGTCAAGTAGAATTTTGCACTCAATCCAGACTGTGCCAGAGTTCCCTCGCCATGGACGACGCTAACTTGTGGCTGTATTCTATCAGTTGATTGATAAGAAAGTAAGCCTGTCTGAAAAAATCATCTCTCTTCTGTTTCGAGTCGGCATGGCTGTAGGCCCCTTCACTCGCGAGAAAACAGAATCGTCAGTTTCTGGGAAAGACAAATAAAACTGACCGACGTAGCGAATTCTTTTGAAATCGTAGATTAACGCGATAGAAAATGTTAATGAAAAAGGTAATGCATGCAAAAAATTCTTGAACATTTTTCACAAAAATTATGTAATTATAGAATGGGCGAGAGACGTCATGTAACTAGGGGAACAGACAGGAATTGTCATTTGATTTTCTGTTGGCATTGGATCATTGGATTCACAGATATAAAAGTGCAGGCGCACTATTAGAGGCCGGACGCTAAGTCACCAACGGAATCCCAAGTCGCATAAACAGAACCGTATGATTGGATGTACCGCATGATTAACATGTTGAGGACCTTTTGGTGGTATATTTTAAATCACCATTTTTGGTGATTCAGGTCAAAGCTACATATCATAAGGGTCAAGTGGGTGGCGGTGAAATGGGAAGTGGTGGATCAATTCATTGTGTCACTGTGTTGAAGAAACTTGGACTCATTTGTGTACCTTCTTGGGAAGTTCAATGCATATATGAACACACGACATGTGTTCCGAACATATTAATATTTTTTATAATAGTCAAGAAAAATGTAGGAGTACTAATCTGATTAAAAGAGCAGCTTTCTGTCTAAATTCTGCAAAAGATGCATTTTGAGACACTCCTTGGAAATAATGTTTGCAACAGAGTGAAGTAAAAGGTCCTAACACAACCTTTGAGTACAAAGAACTTCGTTTAAAGAGAACATTTCATGAACAAACACAAATACATTGCCGGCTTTTCATTAATTTTCGTTATGTGAATTATTTCGCTTCTTTTTGACGAAATGAGTCAAATATGATTAGACAAGTCTGTCCTATGATCTGCTAGGAACAATTAATTTAAAATATTACGTATTCGCCCAGGAAGTCATTGCGATTTTAGCTGTTCTGTAATCAAATTTTCGGAAAAAATCCCATATCGACAGTAAATTAATCTCAAGTAGACTATCAATTGTCATTTAATAATAATAAGAAAAATATATATATATATATTGATTTTTTTTTGTATTCACGAATGAAGTCAGGACGTATGTTTGTCAAGTGACGCCCTTGAAGCATTTGCATTCTAAGCATTTTTTTTTGCGCATGCTTGACTAAAACTTGTGTGGTACGTACAATTCTAAGGCCAATTAAGCAAAATGTCCAATCTTGTATCTACAAAATAAGCCGCTACATAACTAGAACCACTGAACAAAGCCGCATGCAATCAATTATCAACTGTACACTACATATTTATTTCAATTGATTTTGAAAATAAAAAAATTATACAAAATAAACAAATTAGAAAAAAAAAATACTGAAAACAAAGAAAATGTTTGCAAACAAAATATACAAAAGAAAAACAATTTTCTCATTAGTATCACATTTAACATAAAATATATGTATATACAATGTATATTTATTTATTCATTGAAGTAGTTTAGCTGGGAAATGTACATACCTGTATCAACAATAACATCGATGAGATCCATACTCTTGGCAAAGGCATCTTTCAAATTGATATGATGAAACGATACTATGCTGCCCTCACGTTTCGCTCGATCGAGAGCCTCACGCCGCTTGAGAGCCTTCTCTCTACGCATCTGATTCTTATAAAATTCAGCAAAATTGTTAACGATGATGGGAATAGGCAAAGCGATTACCAGAACACCGCATATGCAACACACAGTACCAATAACCTTTCCCAGTGCAGTAGTGGGATAGATGTCCCCGTAGCCAACAGTTGTCATTGTAATACCCGCCCACCAAAATGTTTCTGGTATCGAAACAAATTTTGTTTGTGGCTCATCCTTTTCAGCAAAATATGCTAGCGAAGAAAATATGAGAACGCCCATTGCCAGGAACAGCATTAGTAGACCGAGTTCCTTATATGAATTACGTAGCGTAAAGCCTAATGACTGCAGGCCCGTAGAATGACGGGCCAGCTTAAGGATTCGCAGGATGCGCATGATGCGAAATACTTGCACCACCCGGCGCACATCCTGGAACTGGTCCGTTGCATTTTTATTTGTTTCCAATAGAAATAGGGACACAAAATATGGGAGTATTGCCAATAGGTCTATTATGTTAAGGCCGCCTTTGAAAAATTTCCATTTATCCGGCGATGCACTAAATCTAAGTACGTATTCTAATGTAAACCACGATATACAGACGGCCTCAACCATAGCCAATTGCGGATTATCCTGAGGTGTACCATTATGATCGGTTTGTAGTTGTGGTAAGGTGTTCAACGTCAGGGCTATGGTAGACAGGACTATAAACAGGATTGATATCACCGCGATTACCTGTAATGGTAATTGTGTTTTTTTTTTTGTTTTGTTTTGTTTGTATTTTTGTTTTTCTAGATAAATCTGGTCAAACAAAAACAAATAAGTCTTTCTTTGGAAAACGCAGTCTTTTCGCTTTGTTTTTCCATTGAAAAAATATATTCTTATTCGAAATATAAACTTATAGATACATACTTATAACTTAATGGATATAATATATGTGTTCTCTCTTAAACTCTGTCTTCAAGCTATGCTAGGGAGAGATGACTGACAGCGACAACACTTGCGTACGAACACGCATAGTCGTTCGCGTATTGAAGAGCGCTTGCATAGCAGAAGATTGTTGGTCAAGATGTTGCAAAATATCTTTCACTGAAGTATTTTCTTATGTTTTCTTTTTTCACTAAAGGCTGGTGTTTCTATGTGAAGTATATCTTGATCTTCATCATTTCCTATGTCTTTGCTAGATTCTCAATTTCATTTTGTTTCTTTTGAATGCTCAACTAAGGGGTTGGAGAGATCATTCGCGAAAATGCTTTTCGCAGTGATTTAATGCATATGAATACCTATCTTAACAAACCAAAACGTAAAAGGAAACTGAAAATCCAAAATAATACATATATTACGTACTCATGGGAGGAAATAAAAATCGAAGAAGAAGTAGGAGAGGAGAAGAGTCACTGAAGGCGAAGGATACAAATGTGTGGGCTAAGAGAAAACAAAACATGAAACAAATTCTTAAGCGCCAGTGAACAAAGTGATAAACTATCTACATTTATCGGAGAGCTAGTTTCGCTCAGTAAAAGAAAAATTACAAAAAACAAATGGAAATATTAAACCAAACCGAAAATCTCTAGAGCTATCTATTGTAGATGAAATAGGAAACAAACAAACCAACAAAACAAATGGAAAGATACAGGTGGAAGTTATACAGGACAAACGAGTAGACATTTATACAGGTGACAAATAATTGATGAGGAAACAAAAGACAATAAACGAAAAGTCAACACAAAACATTAATCTTCAAAGATGACGGTTTTCTTTTTATTTTTGAGTTGGACAAAGGTAACGTAACTCGATATATGCACAACTAGGAATCAAATCTAATGTCTTTCACAAATGCACAAATGCAACGTTTGGACTAGTTTGACTTTCAGATGAAGGCTTAGGAAGATGTTCGTTTTTATTTTCTTTTGTCTTCGGATTCAAATGATTTTCGGGTTCTAGTTATATTCTATTTTATATATTTATAAACAAATGAATGAACATAACTATTCGGGTCTGCAGTCGACTATACGAAACTATTTATCGCTTGGATTCCTACACATAAAAGTGATAGTGTGTTAAGACTCGTTTATGTTTCTTTCATGAAAAGGAAAAACGGAAACCGAAAAAAACTATAACGAAGGAAAGAAATATTAATTTTCTACACAACAGTTTAAAAGTTGTTACACTATAAAAATTGAAAACATTTTTAACTACCTTTTTTCATTTCTCATTTTGGTTTCTCTGTACACTACGGTTTGAATACAACAATTTAGAATTAAGGAAAGAAATATGGAAATCAAAAAAGAACTACACAGATTTGTAATAATTGAGATTAAATTATATTATGTGTGTGGTTGAGGTGTTGTGGTACAAATAATAAAAAGAAAATATTTTTTTTTGTAAATTGCTGTGTGATTTTTTGGTTTTTTTCTTATCCTGCGAGGATAGGGAGCAGTATTGGGACCTAATATATTTAAAGTGTGTGGTAGATTTGAAAAAAGCGTTTACCAACTCAATTTCTAAAAAACTATCACGCACTAGAAATAGCCCCTTACTTCCCCATGTGTTCTGATATTTGGAACACAGTCGTTACTTATAACACATCTTTGTACTTGTGTGCACATAATTTGCTTTAAAATTGTGAGAAGGGTTTCAGAAACAAAACAAGAAAAAAAAGGAAGAATTACAATGTGTGGTACATTTCAGATCTACCACAATTGTGGTAAAGTCCCAACACTGATAGGGAGGCACAACTGACGGACTGGCAAGAAGCAGTCATAATATGGCCAACTTAGTTTAGAGTGAAAAGTTCGCACAATTCAATGATCCAATGATTCGAGTAAAATTAATTCTCCACGAACAGGCGACCTTTGTTGAGGTGCCAATGGAGTACAGCCAAGTCGAGGTAAATTCTTAGCCAAATTTATCGATTTTATAAACAGGTACAAGAGGAAGTTTCTTTTGAAAAATGTGCTTGCATGTTTTTAGGACTTGTATATTTTACATATTTAGTGATACGTTAGTATTTTGCTCTCAGTTGCTACAATTCTGGTCAAGGACTCAAATTAATACATTTTGTTTGTTAAGAACAAAAAATACATCGGTACGTCAATTAGAAGCCCACACGAGAGTTTTTCTGATTTTGACCGTTCACGCGAGCTTTTCTTAGACGGTGGAATGCTACACGCTCATCGCAGAGCATACACGAGCACCATCAACATGCACGTGCATGCAACCGTTGCTGACTATTTACATGTGTATTACGGTGGCAACATGAACCCGTGTAAACAGTGTCATGTAACACGGATTCACGTGCTGACATTGATATACGTGAAATCTTAGATTAAGCACGCTACTTTAAAAAAGTACCGTCTAAATGAATTACATTCTCGTGAAGATACGATGGAGAAGGTCCATGCGAAGATATGATGCCTCTATTACACAACATTCCATACTTACAACGCCACAACTGAGGCCCTTCGATTAGGAAGGCGAAATGAAATTAAAATTGGATGGCAAGTTACACGCGCTGTAATAGTATGGGGACGCTGCGAAAGTGCGAATGAGAATGACACCACGAAAATATAGGTGCACATTTAAAAATCATATCAAATCAAATCATGCTTGCTCAAGAATTCCATCAACTTTATTCAACCGGAGAGAAAATATCGTGGTGTGGGACTGTCTTACTCCTTCTCTAGTCCAAAGCATCAACATTACAATGCGTTTTCTCTGGATGGTAGGCAAAAAATGTTTTCCATTCTGAATTTTTTGAATTGCATCTATAAACATCGATGTCAATAGCTTCGGATATTCATTGATCTTATCTTATTTAATGTTTGTTTTGGCAACTTTTCTCATGAAACTAAACATATTTAGCCGTTGTATAGAGAGAGGTCTACTGAATTTACCAAACATAAGATCTCCGCGACTTGTACACAGCTCCTCGGTCTTAGATTGAGGTAAAACGACCGACAAATGCTGAAACAATACGGCGAAGAGTCAATATGAATCATTATATATTTTCGAAATTCAAATTTTTGCATCCAGCATTTTTACTGCAACCGTATACTCTCACAGCAAGATACAAACAACATAACTAATAAAAAAAAAAAAATAATAAACCGAAAACAGAAACTGAATTTATACCAACAATGTTTATCTGAAAATGAAATGGAAACTTGGAAGAAATGCCATTTAAGTTTGACATTTGGCGTCGAATGAGAATTTCATTGTATCTCTCAAGTGTCATCTACGAGAATAAGTAAGTAAATGCGTCTGCATTTCGGAGAAACGTATTAAATAAATACATTAAGACTTTTCACACATGTACACTTCTGTATTTGCAGTGTTTTTTTTCGTTGTTTTTAATTGTTATATTTAATAGTTCTCCACTATGTCCAGATCTACCATGGAGACCACTGTACGCAGTCACTGTTAGCGTATAAACATAAATTAAAATTTAAAACAAAAAACGTTTTCATGTACGTGTATTATTTGAAATTTAATTTATTGCTTTTTTTCTTCTTAATTCATTATTGCTTTCTTTTGTTGTATTGTATAAAACCATTCACTAGATGATATTACAAATATGAACTTATGTCAAAAATGAATGGCATTCTAAAGAATAAAACCAAGATTTGTTTAGGAAATTACAAAAAAATCTAAAACAAAAGAAGTGTTTTATTTAAATTTGTGTCGGTGTATTTAAGTGTGTATTGTGTTTGAAAGGAAGAGGTGTAAAGTAAAGTATATAGTAAGATATTTAAAAGTGAACATAAACTGCTTAAGCTGGTTAAGCGAGCTTCAAGGGTAGAGTAAGAAATTAATAATTATTAAATGGTATCAGAGAAATGGTTTATAAACGGAAATCTACTCATCCCAAAACAAAGAAAACTTGTGCGTTCTAACATGTCCTTCAACTCTGTCGGGTGCGATGAAAGGTATTAACGCAACTATTTAAAGATAAAACTAGAAAGAATAGAATTTACATCACGAAAAGTTAATTGAAGTTGTTTTTTTTAAGGAAGTAGTTGCGCTTAAATAGATGCAGGCGTTGTTTTAAATTTAATTTATTCAAATTGTATGTGTTTTTTAAAGACGTATAAGACGTTTGTTTATTCTAGCATTCGCATTTTTTGACATCATCCAGACGTCACACTGAATTGAACATTTTGAAGTGAAATCGAAGGGTGATGGGGATTTTTCATTCAGCTTATACACTTCAGGGATGACTTATTCTACATTTGTTAACTGAAACTCACGTTAAACGAATTCTACTTGGGTTTGAAAAATGTAGCTATGTTCAAACGGTAGAACTAAGCTTCGTTTTAAGGAATCTTTGGAAATTAATATTGCAATAACTTTCGAATCGATCTTTCGTGAAAACATCCAAAATGCATACATTCAGCTAAGAAAGCAGTCAGAGAATAATCATCTTTGAATACTAGCATAGGTCAGATCAAGAACGATTCGTGAGCTTCACATATGCCAGCTTGGTGTCTTTTGCTTGGTGAAGTTGCCATTTGTACCTTAATTAGGGCACAATTTTGTAATGTAGACCTGCATGAATTTAATGAGTAGATGCAGTTACATGCATCTGATGGTCGAGTGTGATCACAGAATGATCGAGCGTCTGACCGTCGCATCTCTAGAAGCTGAAATTACTCGCTATGTTTTTTTAAGGATTTTAAGGCCACATATCGGTCTTCTTATAGTCAAAAGACGTCACTTTACAGAGAGTGCACAGTAAGATGTTCTCTAGGGACAGTCGTTTTTCCATTCCAGTAAGTTCAGTTGAAGGAATCATTAAATTTGAATTTGATTTATGTTTTCTATTTCGCATCATGGATGAGAGAAGTTCGAAAACTTAAAGTGTGTTCAGGGGACACTCATAAACTGAATCATAATTGTTCTCCAGTTGACGTCTGTATACGGCTGATAATGTCTGGAATTTTTAAATGTGGCGGTTTTTGCCACAGCTTAATCCTATTCATAAATATTGCGTCGTTTTAAAACAAAGCTGCAGTACGTCCTCTTTCAAATGATCGCTTTTAGTAACGCATCGTGATGTAAATTGTTTCAAAAACTCATTCCTAATAGACATGCTCAATTCGGATCAAGGTCTAAGACCATTTCATTAAAAAATAACTGTAAACAAACAAACCTAAAGCTGCGCGGGATCTTATTTGTTTATTCGGTTGAAAAAAAAAAGTTTTAATCAAAATAAAAAATAAAAGTGGAAATAAAATTACAGTCCACATTATCATTTTTCAAAATAATTCTTTTTAGTCATTGGTAGTAAATGTCCATATATCGTGCAAATTTACTGTGGTTTCCAAGACAAAAAACAAAAATGTCTCAAATATGTAAATGTATTATGAAATAAAAATTGTATGTTTATATACAAATATGTCTAAGGATGAAAAGGCAGATAAGTACAAAAGTAAGAGATATATGTATACTTAACAAATATAAGCTAAGACAATCAAAAATTGTTTATATAGGTACTCAAGCATTTTATATGTGCAAAGGGGGGGTTTCGATAGTTCAACACCATATCCATTTATATATACATTCTGTACAAACATTTACCAAAGGACCATTACACAGAGATACATGAAAAATAGTTTACTATAGATAAGAGGGGGGATATCAACGGGCAGGATAGTAAATAAATTTTTAAGATTTATCTTTTTTTTTTCTATGCATTCTTTGACTTCAGCAGACTTAATACTGATTCTCTGTACACATTCTCAAGAAACTAAACAAAATTTACCAATTGGGACGTTCCGAATACAAAATAAGACATAACAATTGAGAAAAAAACATTTTTGTGTTATTTATGAAAACTAAAGTAGAGGAAACTAAAGGTATAAATATTTTCAAAGAAAAAAAACTAGATTCAAAGTTAGTCAAAATGATGAGGAAATGAAAAGAAAATAATTCTCAAATCTATAGAATCATAGTAAATAATTCAAAATGAAAATAAATAAACTAAATGAAGTACTATATTGTGAATTTTGGTAGATTTGAAAAAAAAATTACTTGGTTCTCATATTTATCTTATTCAAAAAAGGATGTGTTATAGGCGGGGTATATAGTTAATGCTCTTCTTTTAATCGATTCACTTCAAGACTAGCAAAATTAAATGAAATGATCACAACTGACGAAGCTCTGACATTGTTTCACAATAAAAAATACGCAATACGATTGAGAGTTACTTTACAATTACCAATGTTAAGAGTATGCACAACATTGCTACCGCTAATAATTTCAACTCTAAAATTAAATGTGATAAGCAATTAGGAGATGTCCCCAAATATGTTGTAATTATTTCCATTTCGGCGGGGTGGAGAAATTTCAAAAAAAAAAAAAACAAAAACAAAAAAAAAATTATAAAATACACTAAATAAAAGCTAAGAAGATCTGATGGGTGCGCGAGAGAGAAGGTGTTGAGAAGCTATTTTTTTGATTAGGGTTTAGTAAGAAATACGTAAATGATTGCCCTGTCTGCTCGGTGGTTTTTTGAAGGTTATATGCGAGAAGCTCCTAACTTGAGAGAGATATTTCGTATATTTATGGAAATGGAAATGTATTACAACACGAATCTGGCCACTTCTCCCCAGAGTTCCTTGCATTTTAATTATTTATTCGAGGATTTCTACAGCACACCTGCCGCCTGGTCATATCGCTTATTGCCCATTCCCAACATTTTTTCTTTTTGGAAAATATGTGTTTTTGTTTATTATTCATATATATATATTGATATGTATATATAAAGATAATTTTTTGTTAGTACTATTTATCTATGAAATTCATATTTTGATTAAAGGCTAGAAACTGTTAAATTGAATATTTATATTTTTGTTTGATTTTCTTCAATCAATCAGTAAGTTAAATTTGCAAAAGAGACAAACAGATTTAAGAATATTATATATACCACTAAGGAAAAGTTAAAAAATAATGAGAAAAAAAAAGCAAACCTATTAGTCACTACAAATAAAGAACTACTAAGTCTAGGGTATACATACGTACAAATGGAATAAGAATTAATAAAAAAAGGAAAACATAAGACAAGAACCACAATTCCTAGTCTAAGAATTAAAATGTCCAAAACTGTGTTAGTTTATGTTGTGGCATTGGTAGAGGAGTTTTGATATTTAAGGAGCGACTATTGGACTGAAATTAATTTTCGGACGTCTTCGATCGGATTTCCAGAAGGTTGGAACTACTGCAAATATAGTCCACTTTACATGCAACCCATGGAGCTAACATGCAAGAAGCTAATTAAGAATCATATATCAAAGAAGAAAGAACTCAGGACTGCAGGTCCGTATCGCAACGTCCTTTAATTGGTTTTTTTTTCACCAGAGAATATTGCTAATGCACAAGTCAACACGACAGCCATTAACATTAGCACTGATGTGTAGAATAAGGGGGAATATTCCTCGAAGTCTCAAGCCTGTATCAATTTATCAGGCTTCTGAAGTCTCTATTTTATCGGCGTTCCTCAGTCAATCACGTGAAAAGAGTGACATAAATTTTTGCAATGATAGGGGTACCATACGGACATGGGGAAAAATTTGCGACAGGAAGCAAGTCCTGGGCTGCATACTGCTCTGAAGACTACAGGTTGGGTAATCTTCTCTGGGTCACTGGCTAAGGTAATCAAATTAGAGTCATGCACTCCAATAAACCTTCACTGATTCATTTGAGGAAATAGGTGGACTACATAGTTATAGTTTGAGGAGCGCATGTGCTTTCAAAGCAATTGATAATAAAATTAAGCTTAAAGTGTACTTCCATAAGGAGTGTCAATCGTAAACGAACCCCAAAAACAATGCCACAATTAGTAAATTAAAAAAAGGACACATTTAACATTTCAAATAAAAAAAAATAATACATTTTCTGTGCATTAGGTGTTGTGTTGTGTGCTGAAATCCCCCGTTCTGTTACCCTACACGGCGCGGATTTAAAAAGGCAGAGCGCATCGGTTTCATAAACACATTTACAACATATTTCGCGCCATTTACAACATCAAATATGTACACCATTAAAAATTGTACATAACAATATAAAATTTGTATTTTATACGAAAATATGAATTTTAACCTGTTAAGCCGTTTTTTAAGCTCATATACAGTTTATAAGCGAAAGTAAAACAAATTAGCAACAATATGATTAGTAAAACATGTCCACGAATACCCTTTGGGAAACAACCCCCACTTATTTTATAAAAAAGAATAAGATTTAAAAATTTGAAGCGCTGAGTAATTAGTTCAAGCTTCAACATTTAAATATTTATAAAATACTGCATGAACGGAGAATATTTAGTTTACTCATAAAATTTGCGAATGTATTGTACATAAATCAAAAAGGCACATTTAGAGAGAGAGAGAGAAAGAAAACACAACATGGCGTTTATTTTACAATATTTGCTTTTGAGTTTATTCAACAGCGGTTAAGTTTTATTTCGTTGAAGTTTTGCTTTTATTTATTTAAAGCTCATGTGGGGGATAGATGTGCGCAAAATTTGTTTCTTTTTTCTTGGTGATACGATTCATTTCAGAAGAAATGAGGAAAGAGATTTTGACGAAAATGTTAATGTTGCCAATGAAGAGAGAGTTCGATGAGTATGGTTTAGACGAAGTATGGTAATGTCAAGTTTTTAATTGTTTTCCAACTATATACTTGGCGAGGACTTCTAATAAATGCATGTATTAATTATACTATTGATAACTTGGCATTTAAATAATCAATAGCCATGAGTACTCTTTGCAAGGCAAAAAGTATTATGTTCTTGCATCTGTTTCGAAGGGAATCAAGAGAGTTATAATTGTTAATGCAAAAAAGTTCAGACAACTGCACAATATGCTATTGTTCTTTCATGAGTGAATGGGACCTACAGATTTACTCGGACTCCGAACTAGACAGGAATACTCTTTAAGCAATGTCAGAGACTCGAAATATTTGGAAACGTGAATTATGAAAAGATGGTAACTGCGGGGATCGAACCTGACGGTCTAGAGTTATGCTAAACATTTCTGACGGCGGAACGGACATGGAACTAGTTCTTGGAGTCATGTCCACGGACCTATGTAGTTCCATACGTTAAACATACCCGCGGAAGTATGTAGTTCCATGGATATGTCTGCTTGAAACATATCCACAGAACTATGTACGTCCACCGATATTTTCGGATTGAAGGAAAGATATGTTTTTTGTTGCTTTGTAATACTCCCATGAAAATGTGTTGACGAAAGAACTGCAAACATACACACACATGTCAAAACGGCAACTATAGTTAATTGATGAACTACATTCATGCATAGATATTTGAACTATGAGTGCAAAACTCGCCTTCCTTGCTATATACACATCACTCGTTAATGTCTTACACTTTGTCGAACATTTCGGAACTATGTGGCATCTTAAAGTAAAGTGAGCATGAGTGTGAGGAATGATTGGAACTAATTCCGACAGTGTACATAGTTCCAGGAACTATACGGGAAATACCCAACCCTACATGGCACCCAGAGTCGAAGCATTAATTGGACCTACGCTACGGCTGAAGAAGAAAACAATAAAAAGGGTAAAATCGCAAGATTTTCCAGACATGTACAATGTGAATTTTTCCTTCAAAAAATTGATTGTTTCGCTAGCTGTATGACTTGGACCGACATCCTGGATTGGGGAACGAAGAAGTCATTAATCAGTATGCACGAAACCAAACTGATTGGGTTCATTTCTGAAAAAGTGTGGTGAACAAGTTTCAAGACCAACAAAGCAGTGTATTTTTTTGTGTAAAGGATTACCTTTTTAGAACAAATGTTTGATAAAACAATGTAGCATATGGTCTACCTCAATTTTTGCATTGAATGGGTTGTATATCAAGCCTTCTCCTATTTCGCAAGCCTTCTCTTCAAAAATCCCTATTTTTATCGTTCATGTCTCTCGCTACGACTGTATCGTGTAAACCAACACCCAAGAAAACGGCGAATAATGGTGACAATAGGGCACACACAATTATGATTTTGAAACACATTTCTGAAGTTTTAGTAACGATGGTGAGACGTGTATCAAAACGAAGACAGCTAAACTGACAGCAACAAACAAACCTGCAAAAGTTTCGTTCTAAGATTGAAACTTAAGATATATACAACATGTTGTGGCGTGACTTGTTTATAAAATGCCGTACATACGTCGCCTGTGAAAGGTCAATGTTATGAACACTAAAACAGGAAATTTCGACTCAAAAGTTTCTTTTTCTCCTGTTGTTTTTTCCGAATCCAAATCGATCGTATAGAGAGGAATCAAGTAGCAATGTCATCTACTAGTTTGGGACGATAGTTTGCAACAGCATGAGTACGAAATAAACATACAACTTGAATCTGTCATTGAAGATCTGAAGTTTGTCTGATTTTCTTAGAGGGCATTCTTGCATTACGCGTTTATACCTGCCTGACTGTCTTGCAAACTCTTGCGAACACATGACTGTAATGTAGATCAAGAATTTCTTCTGTTCTTGAGGGAAGACAAATTTGAATGTACGTTGCCATCCTGACTGTAACCAGATGAGAGAATGAATCTGCCTCACTTAAGCTTTTTGGAATCAAGTCGATTAACAAATAACGACCATAACTAATCAGCAAATTAATCCGCTTCATTTTCTATCGAAAAACTCTCTTCATTGCAAAATATTTGTACCAATTTATCTAGCAAAGAAAATTAAATGGAAAATCAAATACCACCGACTCACAGTGTAGGCAAAGTGTAGATAGAATAGTGTAGAGAACAGAAAATAAAACCAACCTAGGCCACGAAAGAAAAATCAAAATCAACAGAAACAAAAAGAAAAGACATAAGTTGCAATGAAAATCGTAAGAGAGAATAAGAGAAAGATTGAAATTAAACTCAAAAAAAAAGGAGAAGAGAAGAAAGAAAAAAATACTTCTTATTCCATGACTACTAAGGACGACACAACCTCTAAAATACAAAAGAAATCCTTTAAGTATCTACGTATCTTAGAATATAAACAGAGGAGTGTAAACCAAATGCATAAGGAAGCCAATCACTCACCCTGGCAGCGAAACTAGTATTCGGCTTTTCCAGCAATTCCCACAGATACTTTTGATACTCGGCGCATTTACCTTCACCAAACTCCTCTTCGTCGCGCTGCCGCAGACTCTCAGCCTCCTTGCGCATCTCTTCGTGGACGTTCTCCTTGCGCTGATGATATTTGTGCTGGCAGCATGACTCCAGATAGAGCTCATCGACGCCCCAATACTCGAGATCATCGCTAAATGCCAGGACGCACATCTCATCGACAATATGCAGCTTGCCGGTGCGGTAAAAATTTAAAATCGAACTAAAACTTTTCGGATGTCTATCGAAGAAATATTCGTTGTCAACTAAGGAATAATCATCGCATAATTCCGTTATGGATTCGTGTGTGGTGCACTCGCGTAGGCGGCCAAGTCTTGTGTGCGGAAGACGCTCGAGCGTCCGCCAGAGAACTTCGTGCTTGACACCGCCAACGTTTATCGAGACGCGACTGTTCATCTGCTTCGACTGCGCTATCATAAATGGTTCGGGGGGTGGTATGGAGGACATGGATCTGGAATGTGTCCGCTGCAGCAGTGCTGGTGGCTGAGAAGTTGTAGGGTTCGAGTGGGTTGGCGATGTGATAGGAAATGGAGCGTAACGTACTTCCTTGCCAGTTGAGCCGCCACCGCCTGCGCTGCCGCCGGTAGCTGCACCGCCTCCTCCGCCTCCATCTCGGCCTCCTGTTCCCCCACCAACACCACCACCGCCGATGGTATTTGTATTAGTCGCCGATGTGCCATAAGAGAGATTGTTTGTATCGCCTCCAACACTGGCGTTGCCAGCTTCAATTGACCCAGTCGCCGCATCGTATCGACCCAAATTACCGCTACTGCCACCAGTTGTACCGCCACCGACGCTGGTACCACAGCCGTAAGAGCCAGCGCCGCTAGTGCCCATTGCCCGGGCCCAGTCCACATTACCGCTCGTATCGTAGTATGGTTGATTATCGCTTCCGCCGCTTCCGATCGTCTCGTTTTCCACCCAATTGCTCGTCTGTTGTTGCTGTTGATAATATTGTTGCTGTTGCTGCTGCTGCTGTTGCTTCTGTTGTTGCTGTTGTAGTTGCTGTTGTTGCTGTTGGCCAGCAGCCTGTCCACCACACAATGTCCCGACCATTTGTGATCCTCCATTATTGTATTGGGGCGGTGTAGAATCGCCCAGTTCCCAGCGCACCGCTTCACGGTCTCTATCGCGTTCGCCGACCATAGGGCCGCTACTGTTTAAAACAATCACATTATCAAACCAATCATCCAATTATTGAAAAAGTCCAATGCTCCAATGCAATCTACTCACCGCTACATCGAATCAATCATCCCTATTATTCAGCTTCTTACTGTAGATTCCTTTATGTCCGCGATTATTTGAAAGACCGTATAAAAACGCTGACTATTGATGCTTTCTGCTTCAGCTACGATAACTTGCTTTATTCGACGATGATGATTGCCCCTGCAGCAGCTATTGTTCAGCCAGCACTTCGTCATGTCTCCTTGGAATCACTTTGGTTGAATGGGTGGCGTCGCGGAATCGATATGAGTTCCGTTCCGATATCGTGTGCGTGAGTGCTGTATGTGTGGCTGCAATCAATTTAATTAAGGCTAACCCATGCCAGCTGACGACGTTCGTTCAACAATAAAGGTTCGTTAGACCACATCTGAAATGATAACAAAGAAAACACAGCTCGTTAGAGATGGCATAAGATACAGTCGTAGCAGTTTTCTGCAACGTCTATGGGACTTGTTTAATTAAACTAATTAAACTGACACGCCACTGATGTGGATGTAACGGGCTCTGCCCGCATTGTGTGAGAAAGGACCTGTCTCGTTTTCGAGAAACATTCGTTTCATTTGAAAATCTGAAATTGAGACCAGCTATTATGGGTAGCGGAATGCATTTCCGGTTGGAACTGATAAACTTTGACAATGCTACAGACGAGTGAATATGTCAAGTAAAATGCTTTACTATTCTGTGAAATGTCACTCTGAAATAAGTTGTCTGCTCGGCGAAGTTTTGCTAAAAGTGCACGAAGTTAGTCAACATCGGCCGCCAGTGTAATTAACTTAATGACACTGAAATATTTCACAAACCGGGCAAAAACTGTCACAAGCTGTTTTTGAATTCAGGTTTTGCTGCCTTATTTTTCGTTGGCTTCCAGAAGATGCACAACGCAATTTGTACGCTTTTTATTCTTATGCATAGCATTGTGCAGAAGCCGATTTAATTTGCCTAGACCTGGACAAATGGAAATGAACCACGTGGTTTTGTGAAATCGACGCTTGGTCGTTGATCCCCAACTTCGAAGCAAAGTGGCCGTCAGACCTCAAGCGACTAAAATTTAAAGGCTTAATTGTGCAGTCCAAGAACTTTGTACAGAATGTGCTACTTTGACCAGTGAATGGCCCAAATTTCTGTGACTGGCGGAAAATGAATTGATCTTTGCTCTAAGTCTCTACGAGTAATTGAATAGCTCCAGCTTGCTTGCTTATAGTCACGCATAAGGACATCCTAAGCTGTCTGGAATCAGTACATAGTATGGACTGAAGGAATATAGGGAAGGCGCATTAGTCACACACAGTTTTCTCAGGCTCAGACCCTCTATGGCCGTAAAGTGACCATTATTTTTCAATTCAAAGCAGGACACCGCCGAAAGCCAAAACCGGGGCGAATGGTCACCCTATCCATGGGTCGCCGGCCTTATAAGTAAATAAGAACATTTTTTGTGAATTGTAGTGAGAAGGAGAGTGTATGCAGAGACATATTCGAGCCGGTGGTAAACAGAACTCTCAGTCCGAAAGCACGCTCATCGAATGCGTGATTTTGCAGTCTCCTATGATTTTTTGGATTCTGCCTAGTAGGAGTTGGGAGACCAAATGGACACCAAAGCAGATATGAGCGTTGTATTCAAGTTTGGGGTGCATGTACTCGCTAAATGCCTTCTCATGCCAGAGACTTATAAGGAGCTTGCACTTTACCATCGCCGAGCACGCTGCTTTCACTTTCCAATCTTCAAAATCGAACTGTGATGCGTCCACTATCGTTCGATCTCCTTTTGTTTCTCCAGCCACGAGGGCCTCTGTTCGCCATCCTTTCATGCAGGATCCACCAATTGGTCTAGAATTCAAAACAGAAACGATCCAGCCTTACGCTCCACTTAAGAGGACTTGCAAAATAAGATTTTTGTAGGTGATTATGATACAGCACACGGTTTATACAGACAAAAGATAGTTGCTGCTGAGGCGGATTCTTCGACGGCTATAGTGCCTTGATGACCAGGAGCTAGTTTCTATAACAACCACCTGTGTGGTTGTGTATTTGGATCTTCTAAAAAGTCATACACTCTTCTGAGCTCGAGTGAATCGAGAGATGTGTAATCTAGACCATCAGCACAGGAGTCGGAAGACGGTGGATTTGCACGGATATAGGATTAAATGGCTGCAACTTTGCAAGACAGCATATATTCAAATGCAGGGTAATCAGTTGAGTAAAGAAAGATGAGAGTACTTTCACCAGCAAAGCAATAAATTGGATTAAAAGCAGCATAAAGATTTAAAGTGTAAAAATAGTGAAAACTGGCGCTGATAGACAGACATCAAAAGTTGGCTCAGCTTATGCTAAAGTGAGTCTAGTTTTCAATCATCAAAGATAGTTAAAATTTCATCGCCCGTTTCACTTTATTTATTAATTTATTTAAAAAGCTAACATGTTATTGTAAAAATTACAAATTAGCTGCTAAGCCAGAGCGATGAAGCCTTAGGATAAAGCTTCACTTTAATGTGACCTATTGTTGGTTGGCCCCCGAAATGGAACCTGGGCTTTTCCTTGCTTGCCCTTAGGTTTTCGTATCTGGAAAATATAGAAATTCCCATAAATTGTATAAGTCTTGCTCCGCGCGATGTCCTTAACCCTTAAATGCGCACATGTTCATTTCGAGCACACACTCTTTGAGCAAAATGTGGGTTAATGTGGGTTAGGACCAGCGAACCCAATGGAGCGCATACTCCGAGTATCTACATAGCCAGGAGAGTTATATGAAAAGTAGAACAAAAGTTGTTCAGAATTGACTTCTCTACAACATATAATTTGTTCCCCAAACAAGAAACACTTGGCACTGCCCAAGGGTTAATTTCACGTGAGTAGATGGACTCTCGACAACACAAGTCTGAATGTCTTTTTGGGTAGCACGTGCACGGACCGGTGAATGAAACTTATTAGATTTTCATCCAAAACTGAGCCGTAATGCGTTTGCCGGCTGATTAATTATGTGATGTGACTGCTTTTGAAACACAGATAAGCTCCAACAAAGATATGGAGACATGACTCATCATTGGCCCACCTTTGCTGCAAGAGTGATTTTTTAGAATGACCCGTCAACTGCGCACTACGCAATCCCCACACGAACACTGGAACATCTTTAACTTTTCCGCTGTCAAACAGTCTGTTATGGCAACATTGTATTCATAAACTTTAGTGCGTCTTAGAAAGCACACTAAGGCGGGCAGTAAATTGATTTGCCATCCATTATGGAGGACTCTATAAAATGCCCTTAAATTACTCATAAAAAGTCATTTGAGGATGAGTAACATTCGTCTAATCAGGACAAAAAAAGCAATACCCACTCCCGTCCAGACATGAACCCTTGTAGACCCCTGGCGTCTCAGAGTGTCCATAAATGTCACAGAACAACCCTAAAAGGGGTGGAGGCTATAACTCGCGTTTAATCGATTCACATTTACGCTGAGAACCGGTGAATGATAGATGAACCATACCGGCGTCCCGGCCCCACCCACAAGGTTCTTCGACACTGTCGCGCAGACTGAATGACTTTAATTCCAATTTGATAAAAGCAAAATTGAAAATCAATACACCTCTTGGCATGTACTGCGAACGCGTACACAGCGATATGATTGTATCGGCGGGAGGGTTGGGGCTACTCGCTGGATGGCGATTGGGGTTCGAAGCGACGGATTTTTATTGCCCAGCGATATGGACTGAACACACAGGACTTTAGGTCCGTCATTTAGCTACATTACAGTCACGAAATGAAAACTGGTGGCGACTTAATATCTAGATACATGTCACGTGTGTGGCGGCGTGTACTTGCATGACTTTCTCGCTCGACTGCCGACGCGTCGGCGGTTTGAGGTTGGGTTCTTTTTATTTTATGTTTGTAATAATTGGTGTTGTTATCCGGCAGCCAGACCATTCCCCTTTTTCCGTGGCAATGAAAATATCAAAAATTCCAGCCACAGGCGAAGTTCCGAAGAAACTGGTCAAGAGGTGTGAGCATGAAATGTGTGTGTACTCTGGGGTCTCGGTTAATGTTTGACTGGGTATTTTGATTAAAATCTTGAACGAAGCTTGCTGGAAGGGAAACCGTATAACAGTTGGAGTGTGGTTTTGGAAAATAGTTGGAATCACGATGGCTAACGTGTTTGATGGCCGAAGGACATGCCGGGTCATTGGTTTTTCGCATGAGAGCGTGTCGAGTATGTCGCATTGCATTGATTTTTATTCGGTGTGCTCTTTTTCGTGTTTGTGCAGACAGTAATGAGTGTTAATGACATTTGTTTGAATTATTTGTTTTGGGTTGTTATTGTCTAATGTCAGTTTTGTAATGTTAGTTGAATAGGGAGTTGGACGGGCCAATGAACAATAACAGACGAGGTGGATAAATTTAAACGAAATATGGCAGTGTAGCGATCACGTCTAGACTTTTTGTATTGAATAAGAGAATTATAAGACGACCTCTAAAACTTTTGACTTCACCAACTATAGAGGGATAAGTATATTTAACATCGGGCTCAGGTTTATGTCCTCGCCTGAAGACGTTTATTAACTATCGGATGGGTCCTTACGAGGGGGGGCTGCAAGAAAGGAAAGTTATCAAAGGACCATATTTTCATACTCCGCGAATACTTTAAAATACTTGACAAATGCAGACCGACAGGCAGCACCTCATGTCGTTCAGTTGTACAGGAAGATGATGGAGAACTCATGCTCATTAAAGTTAGTAATTCAGAGAGACCTCCTATGTCAAGGTGACGTTTAAGGCAAGGCGACATCGACTTGTCTCTTAGCTAGTGGCTTTTTACACGTCGAGAAATTTTATCCCAACGCGAAACCCCCGAACCTGAAAGACACCCTCTTAAAACCCACTCGACAGAGAGGGTCACCTCCAGGCGGTTGCTAGCATCTCATAAAGTAGATAGCAATCAAAAACTTTCACTGAATTCACGCAACAGAGGATGTCCTCAACACTGACACAAGTGGAGAAGGACCTTAGCCAACTTCTCGTGCGAAATTTAAAGCAGCTGGGTAAAGATCGTGCCAGCTGGAGAGGGTTTTTAGCTGAGACCCAGGTCCACCCGGATTGTAGTGCCATGGAGAAGAAGTCACCCCATTGATGTTACTTCGTCAACATCGTACGGTCTTCCAGGCATGCTTTCTTGTGTTAAAATAAAGGGATGACATTTAGCGATCTCCGACAATAAGGTGTCAGCCGACATTGAGACGACAACAGCTAAATTTGGTCGGACGTCTTGGACAGAGATAGTCAGGACTTGACTTATGCTCTGCAGTAAAAAGAGGCCCAGGCGTCTTTAGATTCAACGATTGGATCAGATATTCGATTAGCACCTGAGACAACGCAACAGAGTTCATTCTAGATATTTTGCTGGTTCTTGCATAAACGAACTGTAGAGCTCGAAACGTCTTGTGGATAATTTCATTCCAAATGTCTTTCAATCTGTAATGGAATTTATCTGGTCAAACTGATCAAACTCTCGGTTACCAGATTAAGCAACCATTAATGCTCCCACAAGCAGGCCCCATCAGTTGTCACTCGAACTTCGTTAATCAACTTTCATCTACGCTCCAGTTGGGCATTTCAAAAAACTGAGACAGAAGCTTATTACGAACAGAATTCCAATCAGGGTTCATGTCTGCAACCCTTCAACGTTGTTAGCGTCGTCGTCGAATGCATCATTTCCACATAAATGATTCAAGTGTAGCACAGACATTGATAGGACATGCATGCATACGTCTGTAGGCCTTCAGGGGGAATACGAAATGAGGCATGCGTTGTCCAACATCCCCCACATGTCTATGCGCAATTTAATAAATACTCGTATCCCCCACAGAGACACACACACACACATACATCCTCCCAAATGCTAACAGAGAATTGTGTGTATGCATTAAACGAGCATCGCTTGTGCTTGGAAGGACGTGCCACGGGAATTTGTAATAACCCTACGCCCTCGAGCTAAGGAACAAGAAAAATAAAGCATATGGCAGCGAATTATGCACATTTGTGTGCACGGCGAGATACAGCCAGGATATCTTTAATTTACTGCCTTCACAAAATCACACGGTAGCCTGCAATGTGACTTGGGGTGTGTCTCTTGACCACGATTATGTGCCGTGACTCAATTTTAGAGCATCGGTTCGCCGGATATGTGGGGGATCCTAAAAACGAACGGAAATGTGAATAAATTATTTGAAAACGGCGAGGGATATTCATGGGGGCCATGTTTAGCGGAATGTCATGAGGAATAAATTCTACGGGATTAATAGCAAAATTGCCACGTTTCCAGCAGATAATGGGATGACCGTTGTCGCTTAATACGTTATGTTTCTCAATCGATTATGGCTTATAATTGATCAGACAAAAGCGTCACGTTTCGAACACCATGTCGTAGAGGTTGAAGTCAAATGGATTTTGTTTGCACGGTGCGGTGTTTGAAATTATTTCATTGTTGTACAAGCGTTTAAAAATTCATGAACAATGTTTGACACAACACTAGGTGGAGGTGACCAACGGAATGCATTTCGGTCTGAGTAGGTCCATTGTAACTCGGATTATAATGTAATAATACAGTCGAACTTTCCTATAGTGAACTTCTATATAATGAAGTTCCCCGTATAATGAATAATTTCGAAGACACAGCTTTCTGGTGTTATTTTAAGTGTTTCTAGTATTTCTCTTTTTCTAAATTTCTATATAGTGAAGTTTTCTTCTGGTCCTGTAACTCTACAGCCCGTAGATGGCCAGGGTCTCGCTTCTTAACACCCACTCGTGTTGTGCGTGTTATTCTCTCACGAGTGGAAGGGACCTGCAGTTTTATTTATTGAGAAGCTTTTTCTAGAGTTGGAGCATTGGCAGTGACTCGAAAGAGGTGGGGGCGTGGAAATGATTCGTGATTGAACCTATGTTGGTAACGTAGGCTCAAGTGCATAGGGGTCAACGCAGCAACCCACAACGCCACTGCCACCACTTGTCACGCGGATTAATTTGTGTCCAATACTTATTCGTGAAGGACCATCTGCAGTGTACGATGAGACGAAGTGGCCAGATAATTGTAGCGGTTGAAAAAATGAACTCCCAGGCAATAAGCACAGCCATGACGTGGCCACCTTCTTGTAGTGGATTGGTGCTTGGTCTAAATTCAATTCCCGCTATGAACAACTTTCATCATTCTTGGGCCCCTGTGTTCAGAGAGTGTTATGTGTTGGTAAAGTTTCTCCAATTGTCGTTTCCACTCCACTCGTAATGGGTTCATATTCACATATTGTAGCGCCATCCACACAACGGAGGTGTGTAGCTTCTCCTAGGCTCGGCAGTGATAAACCTGCACCTAGACTTCTGGTGTGTCCTTTCGAACGTCGAATAACACGGTACGTAACTAATGTTCAATCTGTTAAGCGATTTAGTCTAGAGTGGATCATTTTGGAATCAAAGCAGAGCAACAAATTGTCCCTGCGTTTGTAAGTACCAACTGAGCATTCCTGTAAAGTTGTATATCCGAAGGGAGAGGGGGGCAATGTAAAAGTTATGGCAACACACCAAACTTCAACTCACCATCCCATCGCAGTAGCAGTCACCATGAACGCTCAAAAGCAGTTTCGCCGGGGCATCACCTTTCCATCCACGCATGATAGAAGAATCGACGAACGACACCTCAGCAGTTACAACTCCTCCGATAAGTTTAGGCAGTGAATATTGTTAGTTATAAGTTTAGTTCTTCTAATATTAAAAATAGCAATTAAATTATATATTATTATTGAAGCCTGATATGCTCTTATGGCCTGCCAAGAATATAGGCTCGGACATCCCCTTCAGACAGCTTTTTACTAGCTTAGAACTGACTGACTGAGCAAGCGTGAACCTAGGCATCAACCAACAATCAGAACCACCAGTTGGAGTGCTGTGCCCCTCCCCAACTTATGTGTGCCACCTTAGCGCCGGAAATCTTCTGCGAGTTGTCCCAGAGGCTCCGAGTCGATGATTATTCAATTTGCCCATGTACTATACCGAAACTTCAATGTCTTGTATGACGTCAGTTTGGCTTTTCAAGAAAGAGGGTCTCTTACTCCATTTTAGTCTGGGGCTCAAAGAAACACCGCTAATCTGCTGCTTATTCTTGGTATTGATACTGTTTATACAGCGATGTCGAGGCAGGATTGTGCATTGTGACACTTTGGCCAAGACTTCAACGAAGTGCGTCCCTTCATGATATATTCAAGTATGTGCTTTCTTTAGTCCTTGTTCACTGCCACATCTGTCTTATCCGCTTCTGTCTCAATGCTAGCAACTGTTGTACGAACTTGTATTCTCACTGTTGTACGAACTTCCAGAAGCGCGTTGTTTCTCGAAGACAGGCTATTGGTCCGACTTGGTATCAATGTCTCAAAATTCTTGTCACAGGCGGAGCGATTATGGTCGATATTTTTGGGTATCTTGTCAGAGTACCCGAAAGTTCTTCGTACCTTTGTGTCTACTGAGAAGTAGATCACGAGAAGTTAGGTTGAGAGTGAAGGCATCTGCACAAGTAGACCTGCCGTTCAAGGTTTCTAACTGTGCAGTGATTTGTTTGCTTCACTAAGTATATGCCACCAGACATTATTTTCATCGTTTTTTAAGTTGTGAATAATTTTTCTCACCTCATGCCCAGTCTTCATTTGCAGCAATTTACTGATGTTTCGTTAGCTTATCCCATCAACATGTAGCTTCAGCTGGTCTTCAGCTGGTCTTCAGCAGTCTTTCAAAACAAATTCCATCCAGGACAAACATGGCCTCTTTCGAAAAACATGCCTCAGCATTGAATTAAGTGCTCATCCAGAGTATCGAATAATGACAGTTCTGAGAAACACCATTTGGAGTCTATCCAGGTTCATTATTAATTTATGAATATTCCCCGCCCATCAGCGAAAACAAAATGCTGCCGCACACTCAATATCATTGGCACTCCATCAATGTTGTTTACACACGATATCCTTCACAGAACTCATCAATTTGGCCCAGAAGTTTGTTTAATCAAGACTTTTATAGGCAAGCTATACCATTCCTCGCCTCATCAACGGCATGTCTTAGCACCACCATCGCCGGGCCAAATAAATTTCTTGCAAAAACTTAGGCAGGTGTGTGCACGTGTAGGTGAAGTGGATTACAGCGACCAGTCACCACTGGGAGGCAATCTAAGACGCCACTGATTCATCATAAACGCACTGTCATCCAATTGTCCGATGTCCGATGTCGGATGGGGAACATGGTCAGTATGTGGTGCAAAATATTCGCGGACTGATGCTGAGTTTAAAAATATCCGAATCTATATTTAAACCGAATCTTATTGGAGCAAAGCGCCCGGTGACGGGACAAAAGACAAAGGATCCCCGTGCCTCTGACGCGAGATGCGGATCTATTTTCGAAAGTTTTCAATATTGCGTCCAAGCGTGTGCTGGGTGGGTGGGTCTCCCTGAAGCGTCAGAAGCGCTGGGACTACTCGAAAGTATTTCAAGATTATCACGGGCATAAATACAAACATACTGGCGCCTGAGGCCTCAAGGGACCGCCCGTCGGTCATTGTGTTGCGGCCACCAGTTTTGTATTCGCCACGATTAATGCGAGGCGTAGCCGTCCACCCACAATCGACTTTCAGACAAGAGGACACATAACACAATATCGAGCGCATCCTTTTTGTCCCCATTACACGCTATGAGCATACGGTGGGTACTCCCCCCCCCCACACACCTTACACACACGGAACATCGATCGGCGGGGGATCTCCTGACGGCAGGAATCTAATATTGCATAACCGCATGAAAATAAATTGCCTCCTGCCCCCTCGGCGTCAAGAAATATTTCGAGTGCGGCGAGAGGAATGAGAATAAATTGCAACAAAGTTGGCAGCGCCGTCATAGAAGTCCTGGGGGTTGCATTGTTTTTGCTGCGGTTATGATGCACGTACATGTGCACATCGATGGCGGTGGGCTTGGGTTGTGCCCTCCCCGATCCCTGTATCTATCGATGCTTACACTCTTAGATGGCAGCCTTTAAAAAATAACCAAGTGTGGCGACAAAGTTCTTTACGCCTTGCGATGGGCACCATATTGAGGGTCCACCCATATTGGGTGGACGGCAAAGTAGGCTACTTTTTCCCAGTGTCCTGTCAGGTCATTGGATTGGTTTCGGCTTTGCTGAGCTGGATTTGAAATAAATAAAGAATAAGATTGGATGTTTATGTAACGCTCTCGGAACGGAATAAGAAAGCGCTACTTGGCCACACTGCAGTAGACAGAGAGGGATTTGCGGTGGTTGAGGCTGTAAGTAGGTCCCACGGCATGGAGGCAAGACATCTCCGGAGACCCAAATCCGCCTTGATGGAGAGTGGTTGGAGAAAAGTTGATGTGACCTCGTACGTTGAACTAGGAATGGAGTCGAGCTAAATTAATTCGTTCGAATGGTTGGAGGCGTGGAGAAGTTTGCAAGCGATACGTGCATCTGATTCAAATCGGGTGAATATCTTAAGAACGATGGCGTGAGACATGATAAAAGATAGGACGTCTGCCAGGGGATTCAGTATCAGTTTTAACTTGCTGTCAAGGAATTGGTGGAGGGAGAAGAAGTCATAAGAAACCTTGAAGGAAGTGAATCTAGATTTAAATGAACTGGCACTCCAATTATGGTAATTGAAAACACATGCATAAGAATTCGTGCGGGTAAACTATGAGTTGCCATAAACGAGAAGGTTATTTTTTGCATACATTTTGATTTTGCGAGGATCTAATGAATATAAGGATTGGAGGGTTGCTTTCTCTGAAGGGTGGCGCCCTCATCACGTTCTCTAAAGGATTGTGTGAAGGAATATGCATTGTCTTGAGCATCGTGGAAGACATATTCTATTTCTCAACTATTAAAGAGTGGGACAATGCCAGAAGCGATGGTGAGTACTTCTTGCCCCTCTTCATCTCGAGAGCCCCGCAAAATCGCCGGCAGGGACCATTTTCATGTCATGGAAGCAACTATCATGGCTTGTTGCTGAACTTAGTCCAAAGCACAAGCTTCTGTTTTCTGATTGTGTCGTCGGCATTTTGTGTTATTTGTCATCTTTAAGTTTTTGTTTGATCAATTGAATTGACCTAATTGCCGTTGATGTACATACGACCGGGACTCGAATCCGACAACTTTACGGATAGCTACCTCCCGAAGCAATTAAATCCATGATTCGTTCTCTATAAACTCTAAAACAGTCATAAACTACCACGCATCTCTTGACTAGATATGAGAACAGTTTCACATTAGCCTGTGTTGGGTACCAGGCCAGACCAGGAGGCAATATGGGAAACTGACAAAGCTCGGCAAAATCGCCACCACACTACCAGATGACGGAATCTTTTTACCTTCAAGTTACAACTCAACACTCAGAATAAACTTATAGTCACTGTCCGATGGAATACAGTCGAACCCGGATAATAGCACATCTTTTAATGGCACAAGAATATGATAAAACAAACAGTGCACGTACAATCTTGCCCGCTTATCATCCTTTGTTTTGTAGAATTTGCGAAGTCAACCCTTTTATTGCATTTCTCGCGATTCTAAAACAGTTTTTAAGAGAGATCGGATGTAAGCACAACCCGCTGAATATCACAATATTTCATTGCACGGTTGATGTGGTATTATCCGGGTTCGACGGTACTGGCAATACTTGCCAGAATACCAAGCAAAACTGGATCTGTCTCGACTGGCTGGCTGTCGTTGTTGTCAGGCAGAGGCGCGCCGTTTTAAGACACGTGGCTATTCAATTGAAGCCACTTTTACCTACCTACCTATGTACGTACTGAAACGAATTTTGACATAAGTTCTTCTGTAAGAATTCAAACTTAACAATTGGAAAAAATATTTGTTATTATTAGAATCACTTATGTCTGCATAAAGTTTTATTTTATGTTTTTTTTAATAACCCGAACTTACATTTAGAAAGGTTTTTATTTTTACTTTCTTCGGATAACCTGTCCTGCCCTACTCTTTATGTTATAATCTTTTCTATAAGTTACTACTAGTAGCTTAGTAGTTAAAACTGTAGTTTTTGTTTGACATAAGCTACACTGTCATTCTGCCAATATATTATATTTTATAGTAGGTAAGTAAAAATATATAAAAATAAACAAGATTTTGTATGCGTAAGTGTATGCGTAAAAAATACAAAGTGCTATGTATGTTCATAAGGATAACAATAAAATCATAATGAAATCTAAGGCATTGTACAGTGTACGAATGACTGAATGACGCAGTTAGTTAAATGCCTGCCTTTGTTTAGTGGGGTCGCCGGTTCGAATCCCAGTGAAAGCAAAGTGTTTTTATCTGGACCAATCACCATTTGCCGTTGGAATCATATTAGGGGCACTATCACTGGAGTGGTATCATCAGTCTGATCAGAGTTACCAGTCTGACTGTGCTTATGGACCAACGTGGTCTAAGTTTGCTGGTGAATCTACTAGCAGCCCTTCCTACCAAGCTACCTACAATAGGATGGTCACCATGTCGTATGTGCAACATTCATTCATTCATTACATTGATTTTCCAGAACAGAAAATAATTGTCCATGACTAAGCCCAAGCTGCCTTCATACCGGACACTGATCCCAATCGCACTCTACGGAGCACATACAGGACAAAACGGATGAACTAACCTCTTTTATCCTAGAAGGAAAACTTTATGCATTTATGGCCAATCGAGGTTAAGATCAGCTCAAGCCCTAGGCGAAATGTACAGCGGCATATCTAGTCTATTCACGCATCTACGAACACAACGCCTGGAGCATGGACAACATGGTTCCTGTCCCAATATTCTGAGACTCATTGAAAGAATACACGGGAGGATGAATGCGATGCGTTTAAACTGACGCATCTTCGTGGAGAGTTTCTCCAAACAATATGATGGCAATACAATATGATGGCATATACAAAGATGGCGCTGGTGATGTGAGTTTAACCAATCACTTAGTTTTACCTTTATTCCGAGTTTCATAGTACATATTTTGAATGATGACATTCGAAGTAGTCTTGATATTTGAATAAAGGAAGCATTGCTCTTACACTCCCGCTACCGCTATATTTTGAACCCAGGTCCATCATCACTTTATCAACTTGCGGCAAGCAGAAGCAACACTGTGGCGTCGAAATCACTTGCGTAAAATATCAAGCACCAAGAATCGTCTCTTACCCCAGAACAACAGAGCTGCTGACAGAAATTATCCACTTAAAAAGTCAATTCATCAACAGGAGAAGGATTGCGCTTTAATGTCGCTATGGCCATTAGACTTTTCAATTAATCTAACTGCATAAGTAGTTACACAAAGTACTCGCCAGCCAAAGTACCCACCCACGCAAGTAATCATCTAAATATACGTACACGCCCTCGGCCATCGTCACCCCATCAGCCAGCACAGAATCTCTTAGTTTTATTAACGTCGTTTGGTAATGTTAGATAATTATAGCACAGTTTCTGCCCACATCCCATGCAAGGACCATGGGATATCATTTTAAAAATATCACAAGCCACTCGAGTACGAAGTGCACTAACGAGTGCAGTGCAGATACCAAGTGAAACGTTGCCTACAAAATGGGATGCAAATTGTTTCCTTTGCAACTTGTTGCCGCCAGGACGAGGTGACGCTATTTCCTTTGATGTGTAATTAGAAAATGCATGCAATTAGTGAGTGTAGTGTGCGATTTGCAGTGTGAACGAAGTCATCGAGTTTGTTGTTGTTTTTCTTCGTCTTCCTTCTGGGACGGCTTTACTTTACGATTGTCCAGTTTTTATCCGACACTCAATTGCTCGTTAAGGATGTGGGTGGGTTTGGGTTTTGGTTGGTCTTTTTTCAAGTTTTTCTAGCCTGGTGTCGAGCGGCTGATAAAAACAGAATTATTAGCTCGTTTATGACGGGAAGCAGTAAAAGGGCTAATTGCGTGAACTGGAACTGTTGCAGTAATGTGTGTTTGTTTCTTGTTTTTTTTTTCGTTCGGAAGTTTCTGATGGCCTCTTTGCATGAGTGAAACTACTGACGACGGCGGAGTGATGAGTGCTTGTGGGTATGGGGGTATTCGTGTCTCGATTGGTTGTGAGTTTTGGTGGCAATTAAATTAAATTAGTTGTACGAAGGATGTGGTAGAGAGCTAGCGAGAGAACTCAAACGTTGGGGGAATGACACTGCTGCAAGGGAGTGTACACATTTCGGTGTAGGTCAATTATGTCATATCTGAATTTTGCTCTAGGCGCGGTTGTGTCTTTATACCAAGTAAGTCGTTGCGGGATATGTTTTGCAGCAAACAAGAGCAAAGAGTTGATAGATTCTCAAAAATTAACAGATTTCATGAAACATTTTCTAGACTGAAAAGGTTTACCATTGGTCCTTATAAAGGGTGGTTAAATTTTTAAGGGCCGATGTTGAATGTGAACCACACCCACCAATTTGAACCATGGAAAGATACACAATCGAGCAACGCGTTAAAGTTATTTAGGCTTATTATGAAAATGGGCGTTCAAATCAAAATGCAAATGATCAATTTTCGAAGAAAATCATCTTCTGTGATGAGGCACATTTTCACCTCAGAGGATTCGTCAATAAGCAGAATTGCCGCATTTGGGCGACTGATAATCCAAGAGTGATTGTCGAAAGACCGATGCACCCGCAAGGAGTGACTGTTTGGTGCGGTTTATGGGCTGGCGGCATCATCGAGCCGTATTTTTTCCAAAATGAGGCCGGTCAAGCAGTTACTGTGAATGGTGTTCGCTATCGTGAAATGATAACGAACTTTTTATGGCCCGAATTGGAAGATATGAATGTGGACGATATGTGGTTTCAACAGGACGGTGCCGCTTGCCAAACAGCTAACGAAAGAATGGCTCTTTTGCGCAACAAATTCAATGGCCGTGTTATCTCACGTGGTGGCGATGTCAATTGGCCGCCAAGATCATGTGATTTGACACCGTTTGATTTTTTTCTTTGGGGTTATTTGAAAGAAAAGGTGTACGTCGATAAGCCAGCAACAATTCAAGGGCTAAAGGATGAGATAATTCTGCACATTAACGATATAGAACCTCAATTATGCTTCAGCGTCATCGAAAATTTGGACCATCGGATGGAGGTGTGCCGCCGAGGTCGCGGCGGCCATTTGGCCGATATTTTGTTCCATACGTAATTGAACCATACCAATATTATCATAATAAAAATAAATGACAATAATTTCCTAAATAATTTGTGTTTTATTCAACATCAACATCGGCCCTTAACATTTTTTTTAATCACCCTTTACATGCTTTTATTTGCGACTTCTTCTTCGCTACAATTTGATGTCCTTTACTCGGTCTCCAAATAAATGAAGTTTCCTTAGTACACGTCATTCATCTCCCATAGCCCCTAAAATCCTAAACATGTAGTTTAGAGTGGTACCCAGCCGCTATAAATAGACTACAAAGGTTGTTACATCCTAGTCAGTTGTTAAAAGGCAAGACAAGATGCCCAGATGCCTCTTGAATCCAAATGCACAACGTTTGAAGTTGAGAACAGTGTTTCAGCGGCACGGACACTAATACTTACTAAACTAAACTTTCATAAACAACGCTCCCCTTTTTTGACTAACTGAAAAAGCTCAAAGGCAATAGAGTAGAATCTCGAGAATGTAACTCCCAATAATGTGATCTGAAAAATTAATGCAGTACCTACTCTAAAGTGCGAACTCGTGACCATTTTTTGCTTTTCGAAAATGTGAATTTTGTTATCTCGTTTCCTCTTTTGCTTGCCTGCAAAGGAACGGTGACAGGAAAAATTAATATGGCGCTCTCCCAGAATCATTGTACGTTAAACGCAAGTACTCATTTTTGTTCTGTTTTTTCTTGTGTTAATGTTTAACTTTGTTTCTTTCTTTAGACCCTTGTGCGGTGTGGAGCTCTTGTCTCGGAATGGCTCCTTCGAAGCAGAAGCAAACAGCCTACTTTCAGGTGCGCAGTTAAATTTAGAGACTCGTTCTTCAGCCGCACCACACGAATATGAAATGCTCTTCCCAGCATAATATTTCCCACAGATTACAATCCGCAGATATTTATTTCCTCTCTCTTTCTCCCTCTATACCTTCGTCTCGTGCTGTGTCTTGACCCCGGACAGTTTAGTGTATCAGTAACCCCTTGAGCGCGCGCAGATTAAAAGAAAAAGATTCCCTGCAAGGAAAAAGCTGATATTTTGAGAAAATTTAAAACTGGCGAATCAGGCAAATTAGCTAACTTAATGAGAAATCAAGCAAATCATTTCAACAGTCAGTGAAATATTTAAATCTTGGGTGCCTTCAAAATCTCGAGATCGTCATGGAGTAGGAAGATTAAAAGAGGGCCGTGCGGAATTATCTGCAAGCCAATTTCAAGCCAACGCCAGGTAAAATTCTCTCCAGAACAGATTTATAATGCCGATGAAACCGCTCCGTATGAGAAACTTCTTCCGGAGGAACTTGTGTCGCAAGTAACTTGTGACTATTTTGGGATCATCAACTGCGACTTAAACGCTCCGATAATAAGAAAGTCCAAAAATCCCAAGGCGTTTTCTGTATGTTATGTGCCAACAGACATTTTCCGAGACTGGATCCGTAACAATTTAGTAAATATTTATGCTAACATCAAAACTAGGTGTTTCATGTCTTTTTCAACAAAAAACTGAATTTTTTCCTATTCGATAATGTGATCGTGAATCACCCTAAAATGTGAACTAGTCATGTTTTAATTAGTTTCCATTATCGGGATTCGATTGTACCTACAAAAAAAATACCTCTCAAACTTCGTCCTTCCGTCCGGCATTTAACTGGAGAACTCATCCACTCGTGGGGATACAATAGGGCGCACAATACGGCGATTTCTGCAGAGGTTATGAACAGGTTAACCTTATTATTTTCAGAAGTCTGCTATGTCTATTGTGCGACTCAAAATATTTTCTGTACAAAAATGTCAGTTTCATATTTGCTCATATACCAGGAATTTTCAATTTAAATTCATGATGAAAATGCACATACTCATGCATTTTTTCCCACTCGGCACCAGAAAATATTATTTTTAATATTTTATATCAATTCCCACATTGTGAAACGACTCACAGTGGGATGTTTTTTTTCCTCGGATATGGCATATGCATGCCATCCCTGTGCAAGGCACGCAAATAAAAGACTACAGCGAACGAACTCAGCTATACTCCCTCACAAATCAAAGACACATGTGTGCTGACCAGTGTCATTGGAAACATTTCACAAAAATATTGTGCTCCACGTCCACTAATTGGGCGATGAAGCTTTATAAATTCCATTTCATCCTCTTATACATTCACATGCACCAACTGAAAGATAGAGGTCCAAAGTTATAATTTGTATTTTTACGACTTTTACGAACTTTAGCAAAGCAAAATATTTAAAAGAACTTAAATAAAGTCGCTCAAGCGAGATACACGGGAGGTGGAGAGAATGATGAAGAACAACACTCACAGGCAGAGTTCATCTTGAATATTTGATGTTCAGATAAGTGGACAATGCATGGAAGAACAACTGTGGACACGAAACATATTTGTTCTCCGGCAAGAGTTGGTTAATTCTCATTTCGCCACAGAGATAGAATGCATTAACTATGCTGAATTGGATCACACACATGTCTGTAGAGTTCTATCAAGTAGATACTAGCGTTTGGTTATTCATGTCGTTAAGTGCTGTCAAGGATGCGCTTGTGTTGAAATGTGAAAAACGAACTACGAACAGATGATCACAGAATATTGGAATATTTAACCCTTAGGTTTGTTTTGAGGAGTGTTTTTGTTTGATTTGAAAATGCAAAATGGTATTGAAAAAACCAACATTGGTTATTGTTTGGTAGCACAGTTCGCTGTGACAGGCAAATTGACAATTAGTCCTAGATTAAATTCTGTGTAGAACATCAATTTTCATTTTTACATTGTTTCGACTGGAAATGGCCATACAATGACAAGTCCTCATGAAACACCAGAAAACTGAAAGAAAAATTTACTTTCGATTCCATTTACTAAATAGATAAGGTGGAGCATATAGTGATGTTGTACCTCTGTTGTGTGCAACATTTATCATAAAAAAATAACATTGATACACTTTCTTGGTCAAATCCAAACTTAAGACTAACTTAATACTAGACGCCAACAAGATTGACGTGTCTTGTCTCTTATCTTTGTCTTCTCGCTAAAGACAAGGATAGAGACCATTTCCCGTTTCTGTGTGGCATGGTGGAAAGTGTTGCCATAGTAAATAATACGTAGTACATGTAATACATTTATTGTCATATACAATATCATTTTTCACGAAAAGGTAAGTGCACAAAAAGTCACTCTTTGTTGTGAATTATCTTTTAAAGGTATAACCAACGAATACTAATTTCTTCGTTACTCCATTGAAGCGTTATGATTTGTTTCAATAAGACCTCGCTACAAAAATAACTGAAGGGTGATTTTTTAAAAGCCATAGGAAAGTTTTTCAAAAAAAGAAAAAAAAAACACATAAAATTATGAAAAATGCATGAAATCTTTATTTGAATCGATAGTACGGTCCATATAATTTAATGTTTGAAGATTATTTCATGCAAATGTTGACCTTGAATGCGCCTCAAATGGTCCATCCGCTTAGTCCAATTTTGGCATACTCTTTCCAACATTTCGGCCGGTATCTCACGAATAAATGCTTCAATGTGTCAATTGAAGCGGGCTTGTCTGTATAGACATGAGCTTTAACATAGCCCCACAAAAAATAGTCTAAAGGCGTTAAATCGCACGATCTAGGCGGCCAATTAACCGGTCCCGAACGTGAAATAAAGTGTTCACCGAACTCCCTTCTCAATAAGTCCATTGTTGCGCGTGCTGTGTGGCATGTGGCACCGTCTTGTCGAAACCACATGTCATGCAAGTCAAGCTCTTGCATTTTGGGCAAAAAAAAAAGTTGGATATCATCTCACAGTAGCGCTCACCATTCACAGTTATGTTACGATTCGCGACGTCTTTGAAGAAGTACTGTCCAATGATGCCACCAGCCCATAAACCGCACCAAACTGTGACTTTTTCTGGATGCATTGGTAGCTCTTGGAATGCTTCTGGCTGATATTCACTCCAAAATCGACAATTCCGCTTATTTACGTACCCATTGAGCCAAAAATGAGCTGACCATAAAATGGAAGAAGCGCGCGATGAACTTTCTTACAGAACACGCATTTTGATAATAAAATTCAATAATTTGCAAGCGTTGTTCGTTTGTAAGACGATTCATGGTTAAATTAGTGAAACAAAACACGAAACGTGCGTCAGCTGTTTAAACCAGTGTTGCCAAAAAGATAATAGCTAAAAAATCACCTTTACATGGTAAATTGATTCAAGCAGACCTTTCATGAGTGCAACCGCCAATATCATCTAATATCACTGGGTTCTGGCAGGTATGCACTAAAAATGCCAACAATTCATTTGACAAAGTTTTTTTTTTTGCGAATAACTGTTAACAATTCAAGAATAACTGTCAATAATTCTACAAAATTCATCGATGGACTAGGGTTCAATTTGCTGTGAAGTTGGTTGTACTTCATTTCTGATTTCGAGTCTAGAGTTCTAGAGTATGAAAAGTAATAAGTAATCAGCCCGGAATGTTTCACCATGCGACACCTATATATACGTGCCATAATGCAGGAAATTCACATAACTTTGGTGCAGTAGATAAATGTGCTCACATGAATGTCATAAATGTACCCGGTGCATATTTTTTCAGAAGCACACTTAATTGAAATTGGTTTCTACTTATATATAATTGACTGGATGGCGCAGCTGTAGTGTGCCTGCCATTGGTTAGTGGGCTCCCCGGTTAGAATTCTAGTGAAAGCGAAGCTAATACGTCCTTATCTGGTTTTCAAATCTGTCACCATTTGCCGTTGGGAATTTGATCCCACGGCACTATTACTGGAGTGGTCAATCAGTGGTAGTAGTCTGACTGTGTGGGTATCACAGTGGACCAACAACGCAACCACATAGAATACTTGAAATCTATGTGAGGCGGTTAAGATCGAGGAATCTCTTCCTGGCCAATTAAGCACGTTGTGGTATACCTGGGTCGTCTTAGGTGTGTCGCGGTGCGATATAACCTCAACAATAATAGTAGCTGTGTAAAATGCAGCTGGCAAGAGGGAAGTGGAGAGGCGTGTTGGTCCTCCCCAGGCTATAGCGCCACACAAAGAAGAAGAATACAATATTTGAATTTTGAAAAATAATAAAACTGGTATGTACTTCCAATTAATTTTGAAATACTGCTCCGAAAAAATGTTCCCGACATTCACTCCAAAAGATGCGCTTAACAATAGAGTGAACTTAACGCTTTTTATTATACGTTTAAAGACGTCGCCTATCCTTCTGCAGTGAGCACCGTAAAGCAGCAAATTGACAATAGATATCAAAGTATAAATATCAAAGTTCCGTGGCATACCTTCAACACTAGATTTTTTTTTAATTCCCTTACAATGTCAAATTTGCTAGCTTAGCGCCTGTGAACTACTTTTAAATGTTTCATTATTTCTCAATAACTACACCCATTAGGTGAAATGTTCTTGAGAATGCAAGGCATCGCAGAAATAATAATTCCATTTTATGGTTTCAGACGTGAACAAGCACGTGTTGTGTTACACAGAGAACACCTTGCGGCAAATCTTACGCAAAGAGCACTAAAGCACGATGCAACAGACCACACTGTGAACAGTTTTCTTCGAAAGCGGCAGCTAAGTTGCATGTTACACACGTGGTTATTGTACTTCTTTTGTCATTGTTCACTACATTCCTAAGGAGTCTTGCAATTATAAAGAACTTGTGGTGGTAACTAAATACGTATTATTTTGAAGTAGAAAAAAAAATCAGACACAACAAACTTGACATTTGGGTGGTGGCCGAGTGTGCTTAAGGCGATTAAACTTATCGCCGAATGCAGGGGGATGTTATGTGAGTACGGAGGATTGAGCAACGGAATGCTTTGTTTTGTTTTTGCAATTGCATTTTCAGTTAAAGAAATAGGCAGTAACCTGCTTTATATCGACAATAGCATGTAATCCAATGAAGCGTGACGTGCTTGGACTCAGTGCGCTATTGGGAAAGCAGCAAATTGCATGCACTAGCAACGAGGACTTAGCGGATTACAAGCCTTATGTCGCACAGAACTTTCTTAAGTTTGTTTGAGATCGGTTTGGATCATAAACAGAGACTAGAACCAGAAACCACTGGAGTGATGCTGACGTTGATGTTCAGAAAATGTTGCACGCACATAAATTTGTTTTCAGTCGGCCACAGTTTGTTATTCATATCCACATATTCGTACATCTCATGGTCTTGGCCGCCACGCAATAAAAACCGTTTCTAAAAATATCAGAAGCTCAGTCAGTTATTACGCAGAAATGACTTAAAACAACTTGGTAACTTAAATACATCCTTGTTGTTATAAAAATGAAATGATTGTACTTTTGAATAACTACGACGATAGATAGACTTTTAAATATACAGTGACTCAAGAGCACTCATTGCCTTTGAAAACAAGGCCATGGATTGTTTCCATTTATTCAGCCAAGAAGAAAAGGAATACCATTCTGTCAACATGACCTCTCCTAACAGGCAAAATCTATTGTGTGCACAATTTCACTGCGTTCAATACTTCAAATCAATCAGAAGAAAACATTTTTCGTGTACAAAACCTTGTTCACATACTCGGGTTATACCGAGCTGAACTTCGAGGTATTGAATGACAGGGTTTGTTTTGAATTGTTCATATTTCAAAAGCTGTTGTGTTGAAAGAAAAAACTGCTTGAAACGGACAGAATAGACCAACAGTTCGCAAAGAGGATATACAATAGATTGAAGGACAGGTGTGTACTTGGTTAAAATCGAATACTCTCTTCAAAGCGTTAAGCTTATTTGAAGGACCTCTATATAGAGTTGTCAGGTGAACACTGGCTGCTGGTGATGGCGAGCTGTGTGACTTGTACGGAGTGCTACTTATAGTCCACACTGTGTGTGTATCTTTATAGACTCCAACGAGGTCTATAATGATACACTTCTCAGTTCAGAAGCCAAAGCTATCTGATGACTTTAAAATACCACATATTGGTGTATTTTTTAAAACAATGAGACATATGTAGGGTGACGTCTTTGTATGGTAAATGCAAAATAGTTCTTTTATGTTTTTCTTAAGGCTCAACTATAATTCACATGAGAAATCATGCCTTTAGACTCAGAAATTGTGTTTAGAATTAAGACTCAGAATTTTGGATACAATTTGTAGGTGACTGATGCCAAATCGAAGTATAAATAACCAGAATCATCGTCAATTTCAATTATTTATTACGTACGTAGAAAGTAACCAGATGTCCACCATTTTTGTCCCCTAATACAAACCACTGCCTCCTTTATTAAACACAAATTCAAAATTGAAATTGAAAAAAACTTCACTAAGTTAAAATCAAAACCTAAAAACTTACTTTCAAACCTTTCAAAATTAGATAAAATGTGTATCTGCATACAAGAATGTATCTAAAAAAAGGAACGAACAGTGGACGTACTCGAGGTCTATGTGTAAACATCTCATCACCGCAGTGTCCCCCCAATCGATGATATCCGAACGGAGAAGGAACCTTCACGGGATACATAGTATTTTATTTAAAAAATGAGTCGTGAATGATTTGGTGACGAATATTAAATCTGGTTCAATTTATGGTAACGTTGATGCAATGGGCTTATGTCAGCTGAAAAAGGAAAGGTATACTTGAGACTGCAATGTACTGAAATATGACTCTACCACTTTGTGTGGTGGAAATTTCTGACTTCAAGTTCATTTGAAGCTTTAGAATATATCTGAAAAACTCGACCAGGGGTACAGCCGCAGGCGTGTTAAAATGTATATTAAAATTAAAATCGCCACTTAGAATCATTGGCCGCAGACGATAGTTCTTTCCTAGAGAGCTGCACCACCTGGTAAAAGTGGAAAGTCAATGAAGTCGATGATTTTATCAAGGACTGGTTAGGAGAGATGTAGACAACAACAGAAATTACGCTCTGGCCATTTGGAAGAATACATTCAGCTGCACATATATCCCCGATATCTCGAATTGCAATACCTAGTCCGTTGGTTTGGCATGACAACTGCGTCAATTTTTGTAAACAGCAACACCAACAGCGCGCCTTTCTGGTCGCTTATATTAGATACACCAATCAAAGTTCGGAATGTCAATGATCTCTTAATCATTAACTCTTGTCTCGGAGAGCATGAGTAATGTGCTTTTTTGCGTTACGTCGTCGTTGAAGTCGTTGACATGTTCTCGTAAACTTTGACAGTTGAAGGCGTACTTTTACAGTTAATTCAACATTTCCCTTAATTGTACTCATGCTAATATCAAAATAATACTAATTACTACTCATATTACATAAAATAGACGTCGTTCTACTGCTGGCAACTCATTAAAACGTCACAGGACGCTTTCACCATCGGTATCAGGGCTATTCTCACTCATGACAAGCTGTCGGCCGCGCGCGCCGTTATATTTTGATGTCATTTCCGGTTACGACTTCCGTCCCATTTAGTTTCAAATCCCTCCGTCTTCGTGTCAGGGGCGAGCGATAAGATGTTTACACATAAAAAAAACTTATTTTATTCACTTTCTTATTTTGTTTTCAAAATTTTGAGAAACTTGAACAATTCCTCCCTTTGCGCCATTTTTATTCTGGTATGCCATTTTTATACGTAGGGGGTTATTATTTCGGTGCCATTCATATAAACAGAAAATCAACGAAACTTAACAAAACTGAACGAAGTGATAATTACACAATCACATTGTATTATTTATGTGTCTTCGCGCGATAGCTTATGTTGGCTTAAGTAAAAGCAGTAGGAATCTCGTTTCTGAGTTAGACGATCATTGCAATTCATGACAGCCTGGTGTGCCTGTGGATTAGATATTTGCAAAATTAACTAAAAACACGAAGTATAGATTCGATCAAATGGGGAACAAAATAATTTCAACATGTATGCACTCCTACGGAAACAAATACTCATTGTTTTCTTTACGAGGACCGTTTTAATCCATTTTACACTAAATATAAAATTTTCGAATGCAAGATATATTTCTGTAATAATAACAAAACATAAACATTTACCTGGACATTTCTTGGATGAGTTACTTTATCTGTAACAACAAGAGATATGACTGGTTACTATATTTCCGATGGACAATATTAATTTATTTATTTACAGTACGTCCTCTATTAACGCAACTCTCGATTTAGGCAACTCCTCGATTTTTGCATAAGCTAAATTGAATTTTTTATCATTATTGACGCAGTAATCGCAATATTTCATGTAGACAGAAAATTGATTATTGCAACTGCCCCGGTTTATATTAGTCGCGATAATCGAGAACGCACTGTATTTTTATTTATTTATATATTTATTTAATATATATCATTATATTTATAATTATTGCATAATATATATATATATATATATGTATGTATAAATATTTAATCTAAAACACTGTTACTTTTATTGTTGAAATGAAAAAAAACTTAAGTAAAGTAAATTATGTAATAATTATAATTATGATGATATTTATATTATAAATGTGTTCATAGAGAGAGTAAATGCAAAACAAGACAAAGCAGAAGGTGGTGAAGTTAGGGTAAGCCAGAACAATGATAGCCGATCCTTTTATTGGCAGACTCGTTTTTAATTCTACATTTGAATTTAACTCCATCCGCGGCGTGTCGTAGTAAATGGATGCCGCGATCCCTATTGTGTGTCAAATTCCCGATAGGAATAACAATTAAAAATAAATTGTCTAGACAAAGCTTAACGAATACAACTGTTGAGAGCCGAGAGAACAACTGTACACACAATACATCGGACTGTAGCACAACCTATAGTATTGTTATTGCTGGCGTCAAAGCCAGGAGGTGAAAGGCGTGAGACAATTCAGCGTATTCAATAAAACTGCATACAATTTATTGAAAATACCCGGAAATCAATGCCAACTGAGCGGTACTGAACTTTCGTCAAGGGGAGTCGAAAATAGGAAGCCAAAATGCCTACAAATCTTACTGAACAAGAAGGCTAAATTATATTTCTTTATAAAATTTGGTTCGTCGTGGCGTAGTGGGTTAGTACCTGAGAGTGCCAGGTAGAATACCCGATTTTACCAACTTTCATAGTTCACGGTTCCACCTCTTTCGAGAGATTGACAATGCTCAAAGTACTCCTGTCTAGAAAAAGCTAATGATCAGTTAACAATTGAATCACAGTAATTAACGTCTGTTAATGGAAGTCGCAACTGGTAATAGTAATGGTAAAATGTTATCTTTACCTTCGGTTGGACGTAAGGGGCACCTAAATGGCATCTTCACTATCAAAATCAAATCAAAACTTCGACTTCATGAACGTGATTGAAAATATTGATTCACCATTCCCGTTCTTCTCAAAAGTGTATCTCCGACTATTATCTGATTCAAGGTGTTTTGGTCATTAATTACAAATCAGACTGCCTCACAGTTCGGAAGCATCGTCGAAGCTCATAAATCATTAAAGCAACGCAGAAATTATCGAATGGCGAATAAGATTTCACTTGGATAGGTTACATCACGCGATTGATCAAATGATGCACGCATCCCCAACCCACTAAACTGGTGCACAGTGAAACTGTTGCACCGAACTCAGTTTCACATGCATGTTAATAGAAACAAAAACTTCAAACACTAGGAAAAAACTTCAGTTTCCTGAAGCAACAAATCCCCCTCGAAGACCACTCGGATATCCTGCTCCGTGAGAATTCTGTACATGCATCCAATCTCGCCGCACAACCCCATTAGATAAAAACCGCTGTCCGACCAGCAACAAGTCATACTTGTAGGGTGTATTCCTTCCTACATTTTGTATCACATTTTTATGTCCTTTGCAGAGGAAACCGTGCTTAAATATTTCATGACCGAAGTGGCGAAGAAAGAAGTGTGTGGACTAGAAGAAAAGGATATGTAAGCCAGAAGTACAGGGCACGTAAAGAAAAATTCAACTTCTGTTTGGATACGTTTTTATTTTCGGTCCATCTTATCCGGCGATGAATACCAACAATGGAACGGGGGGGACAGACGGATGGGCGGATGGACGGATGTACGGATGGGTGGGTGGGGAGGATGGAGCACTTGAACAATAAATTATGTGCAAAGTTGATGCACCAGCTTCGGGTTTTATTTTCGTATTCCTTTGTTCGATGCGTTTATGCTGGCGGATGTAAATAAATTTCTGCTTTACAGGACCGTAAATGACGGGTGTAAACACTGCCAGCGGCTACCCTGTGTCGGCATTGATGGCCGATGCTTAAGGACCCAAGTAAACACTCACAGTGGATGGGAAGCATGTTGTTTGGGGAAATATTTGCTATTTTTTACTTTTAATTCATTTATTGAGCCACACAGGGGCATTGGATCGAGCAAACACTTGCATGGTGACTGGTTAAAGTTCGGCAGAACAAATGTGGATGATTATTGGAGGACCGAAAAAATGTGGACAAGTTTGACTAGTTAAACGGGATAACACATGCCGACAAAGGTAGATCGCAGATTATAAGCTGGTTTTTGAGCAATTAATGTTTCATCTTTAAATTGCAATGTGACCTAATTTACTGTCGCATTTCCGAAAGTTCAGCCTTTTCTTTCTGCTGCGAAATACAAGAAATTCTTGTACACACCAGAGATGCATTCAAACCCATTCCGTGCGTCATGCACATTTCATCAAACTCTGAATTACCTATGTAACTATGAGCAAATCCTCATCGCATTGGTTTCTGATTTAATTAAATCAACACACATCTGCGTCCGCAACTATTGTCATCGTTTCATTTGATAAGCTGCAGACAAACAGCACCCAATTGCGACGGCATAGCGAAAACCATCGTAAAATATCGATAAATCATATCTAATCACTCTAATTGCGTACACCCACCGCTGTATCGTCGAATCCATGTCCTATCAGCAGCTGCCTGCTTGAAAACCATCCAATTATAGCTTTATCGAGAGAATTTATGACCGCACTCAACAGCTATCGATACCGCACTGTCAAAGTTGTCAACACTGTTTTGACAGTCAGCGTTGCTGTGCGAACCCACACAGTGGACACGTAGCACAAGTCATGTCACCCTGTTGATGTGTTCCTCTGGATGTGTCCTGCTGATTGTCCATTTCTTCAGAAAATTTTGGACACTATAAAAAGGTGAGGCATATGGTTGTTTCGAGAAAACCGGAAGTGCCTGTCGTGTTCGCCGGAAACGGGTGACCGTCAGTGAAATGTTTAACATGTAAAATTAGTAGCTCGACTCGGCACAATAGGGCATTTCCGGTTCGAATAGTTCCTCATTTGTTTACAGACCTCTGGCGGAGTAAAGTTTTCAAATTGGCCGTGAATATGTCCTACAACACGTGTGCACACGAGCACGAAAACTTACGTAAGCCTATGGCACACATTTACTGTACGTCTTGAGTTGGTTTTTGAGTTTCAATTTGCTCTGTGGAAGGACATCAAAATTGTGCTCGTTTAAGACGCTTGGGGTCGTCAAGGTCTCCGAGCTCCGGATGACTGGCGATTAGCACAAAGTAAATGCCCTCAAAGTGCTCACTGGGGAGTCGCTACGTTAGTGACATGAGCGGGCATGAAGTCATTTATAAAATGCGTTAAGGTTATGTACTCGCATGAGCATGTTAGCACTCGAATTGGGTGACATTTTTCGTAGTTATTCAGGAAATGCTGGGAAATTGGATTGTAAATCATTAGCAAACCCGAAGCGTATGGTGGCAATGCAGAAGTTGGGCATGAGAAGGAACATTCATCCCATGGCTGTGTGCCAATACGAGAAGTCCTTGCGGGTTGTATGTAAATTTAAGAAAGTGCACACGTCATCTTTGCGAGTGACCTTACTTACACGAAGTTACTCTTTTTTTGAGAGTCAAAGGTTCCACATTAAAAAATGCTTAATGCGCGTAACTCAGAAATAAGTTTTCGTGGAATCGAAAACATATTTTAACGGACTGCTCAAGAAGTCGAAAGTGAAGATCAGACGGGGTTAAGCACCGATGGAAGAAGAGAAAGATGATGTCTTTAAGTGACTTTTTGTTTCTTTAATCAATGTGTCTGCAGTAGAAGACGGAGATAGCTGAAGTTTTTATCGGAAACTGACGGGCTCTTCTCATCTACTCGGACCCGGGGACTCCAAATGAAAGTGAATCAACAACAGCACAACTCTTGCACTTTTAGAGGAAAGGTCTGCATTTGGTTTGGATAATAAACAGAAGAAGACATACAAAGACGAACACGAAAGTGGATTGTGTCTTGTCAGGTGTCTGACAACCAGAAGAATTTTAAATTCCAAGTTAAGTCTATGGGGCGACTACGCAATAAAATATACCCGCGTTTAAGGTGGAGTACACATATGGAAGGGTAAGTCAACGATCTAGAAAATGGTGACCAGAAACCTTTCGCAATAGTTGTAGAGGCCTGCTGACTGACTTGGCACTGTAGTGCCAAACAAAGACAAACAGAACGTTATCACTGACGCATACAATGACCAAGTAGTTAAAAGAGAGAAGAAAATGTGAAGACGAAAAACAGAAAAGGTGTATCACTGCGAGCAAATACATTCTTTGCTTAGCTGGCAAAGAGTGGTTTTTTAGAAGAGGCTAACTTTGAATTGGAAAAATCCTTTCTTTCTGTGACTGCTCAGTTCACATATCTCGGATATTCTGCAATTAGGTTGGCTTAACAATTCACTATGAAAAGACTAATGACGCAGCAACGATTACGATGTTCAAATTTATTTTGTAAAAACACGATTAATTGAAGTTACTCAAACTAAGGTCATAATCGATGTACGGAACAGTCACGGAAAAATTGGTCCTTATATAGGCATACAACGGAGAGCGGTATAAAACATGGTTACTGTCGTACTGATGTGAGCCGGATGTACAGCAAAGATTATGTGCAGATGGTACGCACAGACGCCTCAACTGCGGCGATCACATGCCGGAAGTTATATTCAAAAGAATGTCATAAAGGTATGTGTCAAACAAATTAAAAAAAAAAACATTCATTTCACTTCTCTATCAATTTAAAAATAAATATCTCCGTTTCAGTAAGAAATGTGCGCCGACTCTCACGGCTAGGAGGCTACGTTGTATAGGTTCAAATCCAGACACGAAGTACAATTTTCAAAATGGAATAAGTAAAATGTCACTGATTACATTCTGAGATATTTTATTATATTTTATCGACCTTAGGCCACCAATTAACAATGAGGAATAAGTCAAGATTGTTTTACAAAGAATGCCCACTAGTCACCAGAACATACAAATTTGCTATGTATCACTGTCCCAGGTTGAAAACGGTTATCTAAAGAACAAGCAACTAAAAAGAAAAATTCCTTCTTGGAGTCACTACTACCTTAAAAGTCAACATGTGGAGAGACATGAGTCTTTTCTGGCACCCCGGATATTTTGTTTTGCGGTGATGTGATTACTATTCTGATCGGGCTGTGTAATCTAACAAGAAGGATTTGGACACGTGTTGTATTGTTAAGATTTCTTACAGGCCTTAAGTACGATCATCTCCCGCTGAAGCTATTTAAAAGATTTCCTCATACTCCGAGGCTCTTATTAAACACACATCGGCAGGTGTTGGAATCGGCAGGAATTCAAGATCGTGCAATCGTTGAAGTGGTGATACTACAAAAATAAATAATTCATTTCAATTTTTGAACTGATGCACATCAGGAAAAATCGAATAACAAAAACACCAAATTAAAGCGGATTTCAATCAAAATTTCTAAGAATAGTTTTGCACGCGGAAAGAAGCATGCGAGATTTCGCTAACAAAAACAAATCTATAAACGAATTCAGTTAATCTACGCAATTGTTGATAGTGATGTGGATTAAAGAGGGTAAAAGGTACAACCAGAGTATTATGAGGAGTAAACCATGAAAATCAAGTTATGTTCAACATCCTCAGAAAACACAAAAAAAATACTTCACTGTTTGCCTTCAAACGTCCTTCAAACTGTTCTCAATAATTCCGATTGTCGTTCTCTGTTGCACTGCCTAGTAGCCAGTTGAAGTCGCTAATCAAACTGCAACAGGACACAATCCTTGGATGTTGTTGTTCAACAACAAATCCTACCCTGGTTGTAGCTCATCAACTGTCCTTCAAACGTCACAAGGAAACCGTTTGGAATGGCCACCGAGTGGAGCATGACACAAAACAAAAAAAGACCATACGTTGTCAATGAGTTGTATAACATTTCACAATTGTCCCCTATCCTCAAATGCTGCTGACGGCTTCACGTCTCTCATTTAACAAGGTCCTCAGTTGGCAGTCATCAATTAAAATGTAAATTCACTTCGCTCATTTGAGTTGAGACGCGGCGGCATTTGAAAATGCAAATTAATTTATTTTCAAAAATAAACCCTCCAACCATCTCGCGGACGACCAACTACCCGCCAACCAGTGATAACACATCAAGCAACCATTTAGGAATGCAAATGCGTTCAAGTACGTTTCATTATGAAATAACTAATGAATGACTGCAATCCAAACGGCCGCCGCAGTGGCAGCACTGCCTCTCGCCAACCGTTGGCCATCAGCTCAGGCCGCTTCAGGTCAGCCATTGTTTTGTCCTACTTCGTGCGAAATTGATGGAAATGTAAATTAGTTCCGAGCGCCCTACGTACTGCCTAGCGCACAAATGTTAAGGTCAGATCGGATTCGGATTTTAATTCAAATCAATAGTTCGTTCGTTTCGTGACGCCTGGCCACCACCGCGCCACCATCGGCAGGACCTACCATAATGCTTAGCACTTTAGCACCCTGGATTCAGGTCTGAACAGCCTTGGTCGTGTCCGCCGAAAATAAACGACCACCCACCGGGTGGTGTGTAGCTCTATTTGTAAAGGAAGTGCAACCTATTTCTATTTAAATTCGCGCCACTTTTCATGGTGATGTAATAAATTTCCGCTGCGCTGGGATTATGAGTTGGGGGCGATCCGGTCGAGCGATAAGAGAATATTAAGCGTGCCCCCATAAATCAGCGGCCCTTGATAATGATATGACATACCGTTAATGGGATTTTTAAAGCGGCCATTGTCAATTGGGGGAAGTTGCTCGACTGCAAGGTCCATTAAACCCAACCATTAGCTCTCAGCATCATTAACCATCAACTCGGCGAAAGGCGAAGGTGCCTTCGGTGCTCCACGATGGCTCTCAATCAATATTATGCTCGAAAGCCAATGGCTGCTTCCGAAAGAATTAGCCAACTTGTCCCCAGTCCAAACAAGATGCAATCGGCGATCATGGTTGCCCCGTCGCCGTTCTTATTGCTTGGAAATATGATTAGACATCCAGTCTCCTCGGCAATTCTCATTAGACGACACATCCCTTGCTTGTCGCATGGGTTAAATACACACTTGAGAGGTTTTCCTTAAAAGCAATTTGACTTATGCCGAAACGAGCAGCGCATGAACTTGTTGGCAGCACTCCAATCGATGACAGATTTTGAAGGCGGTTTCTTTTCCTTTTTTGCCCAAGTGCACACACATGACGGAGGTTCTCCAAAGGATGTCACAAAGAGTGCCGCTTGGCGTGTGGGAAAATGTGTCGAGGATTGCGAAGAACTAATTTATCTAATCTGAGCCACAGACAAGGAGCTTTTCAGACAAAATGCGGAGTGCACTCGTTGAACTAGTTTATGCTGAATAATCGAGAAATTCATATGAGGTAGCTACGATAATAAGGGAAGAATTAAAATGTGCAAGATACGAGTATAATAAAACCTCAGATGGGGTGAGTGAGTGAGTATCGAATTTTGATGAGTGCCCTCTGCTGGAGTAGTGTGGGGATCTAAGGAATTGGCCCGATCTTGTTGGTTGGGGCTGGATTCGGATTGGTAGAGAAGTGTTAGTACTCTGTGATTTTAATTAGGCAGCGTTGATGTGGAGCGTACATCTATCAGATTGAAGAGGAACGTACTGCTGCCCTAAGGGAATGCCTGATGACTGGAGGTGTACGACTGGAGGTGAGTGGATGGTTCAAATGGGGGCTTTGTCGCTCGTATCTGAGGGAAATTGAGGAGATGCCTGGAAGGACATAGAGGAGCATTTGTGCGTACAAGAGACGATGGATTCACTTGATCCCCAACTGCTCTAAAAGTACCCACAGTGTTAGTCCTCGGAGAGGTGCAGCATTGTCTAGCTCTTAAGATGACTGTAATTGCTAGTGTATGCATTACAACTAATACCACCCAAGGCTGTGGTGATTTAAGTAAATATCAGGAGACTGTCACGTGTCACATAATGCCTATTCCACCGCAATAAAGTCAAACCACCAGTCTCAACTTAAAGTGACATTTCGAAACATATCTACTATACCAAATCAGTACAGACCAAGAATGATGTATACAAGATTACGTCTTACGAAAATCCGCTATGTTTTTGGTGACTGAGGCCGAGACGAGCGGATACTCAATTCTATATATACGGATGTGAAAATTGGTTGTGATTTCGGCCCGGAAAATTTAAACAGAAGTTTGTCAAGATCTAAATAAAATAATTATTTTTCCGAAATGAGTGTGCAGCATTTAATTGCAATGCAAAGAATAGCAAAGGAAACCCGAATCTACGGTTCTATGTCTTTCCAAAAGACAACATCTTGCAGAAGCATTGGATTCACTTTTGCAGAAGGAAGGATAATTTACATCCAAATACGTCTCGGAATTGCTCTACACATTTTACTCCAGATGACTCCGAAGAGAACTTACAGTTTGAAATGGGTAAATTAATATATCCATTGCTCCATTTACACATAATAGTTAATCGCAATTGATTGAATGACTTTGCAAAGGTAATGGATCCAACGATACAACCACAGTCAAATTTATTTTTTAATTAAATCTCGTAGGATTTATTGAAAATGGAAGCAGCCTGTTTTCTATGACTTTGATTGTCAAATGACAGCGAACATTTTACACCATTTTCTTAACAAAGTCAGAGAACAACATTATGCAAATTAAATAAGGAAATAGTTGAGCATCAACACAAAAGAAAAAGGAAATTGAATAAAACAATTCACTAAAAGCAAAGACATTTACATTTTTCTTGTTGCTACCATGTATTGGTCTTCTTGTTTGGATTAGTTTGTCAATCTATGATTATACTGAGTAATAGAAATATTATTTCAAAAACTTAATTTATTTAACAAAAAACTTAACATTTTAATCTTCCCTTCCGCAAATTGTATGTAAATAAATATCAAATCCAGTCAGCTGTCAAATCACGCAGTCCCGGCCAACGTCACATAAAAAAATGGAAAAATAAAGGCGTAATCTTGTTGTCAGACCATTACTCCTTGAGTTAAGGTGTTCACGCAAGTCCGTAGTATTGATATGGATGTTTCACATCGGCCGGGCGTCCCATATCAGACGGCAAACTTCGTTTACCAATAGCTCCCAGGAAAGCCAAGGAGGGAATCAGAATATTTCTTAAAACAGGATTTCGAAAATAAAATGAAAAGTGAGAAATGTAACCGATTTATTTTCCGACACATATTTAGTATACAGTAGGAGGTCGAAAATTAGAAAAAAAAGTTTTGGCGTGTTATAATTTTCAAATTTTTTCAATTACCAAGCTTTTTTAATTTGAAAGAGGGGAGCACTAATCAACTCATATTCTTTTGTAAACAGTGAAGAAATCTCAATAAAATCAAAAAAGAGAAAGCGGACCAAAAAAGTAAATAACTACGTGCTTATATGTACAATTTAAAAAGGAAAAGTTATTTTACTCAGATTGTAAGCAATCGGATATGAATCGATGCTAAACACAACTTTCTCCTAGTATTCTTGTGGCCATGTCTAGTCATTTAGACATACATAAATATCTGAACAATTTTGTCACAATAGTGAGCAGCATTTTCCTTCTGACAAGTCGTGCTTTGAAAAGTTAATGGTCTTGTTTTGGATCCAGCCAGAATTGTAGTACAATTTGTTTCTCAGGAGACATATTAAATTGCCTGAACTTCAAATGTGGCTACTTCGTTTGCCTTTGAAAACCTTTAAACAGAAATTGGTGTTGCGGAAACTTCTGTTGAATCCTGCATGAATTTGCACATTTATTAGGTCGTCCAGTTGCTAACCTGGAAAAAAATGAAATGATTCTCACTCAATTCGTTAAGAAACTCTCGTGTAAACATTTTGACCAGAAATTGGATTTTTTTGTAAATAAAGTGGTGTGCTTGACGTGTGCCGCCTTGGGCTTGGTATTCAAATCATGCACAATTATTTATTTTTGCTTACCGTGCTGTCGACGTCTCAAATTCAAACTCTCTTCATTTATGAAAACCCACGTAAACACCAAACAAAAGAGATCGGATAAAGTAAGGTGTGAAGTGCTTTAAAATCGTACATTGCATGTGATTCGACCAAAGATTAATGTTCACAGATATTTTTCACAAAACACATCCCTATTACGATCACATTTTCTAGTGAGTACTTGATCAAAAATTAACAAATCAAAAGCAAACCGATAATTCATACGTAAGAGTCGGGATATCTATTTTGTATTTGAACATCTAACAACTTAGAGTGAGCCACAATAGCAACCACTTACCGCGCGTAATTCGACTTTCAGATGATTAATCAAATTGTATTCAAATCATTCGCAAATGTTTCGGTTCAATAACACCTCACCAAATTAAACAATTAATTTTCAATTAATCCTTCGAGATTCCACACCGAAGACGAAGAAAATGAAAACAAACAATCCCATCGTTCGCCCGCCGCCAGCCCGAATGCTTATTTACTGAGCTCTCTCAAAACATTTTTGACAGTGACGCGCAACCCACCCCACAACCGCCTCTAATGTTCACCGAATGAAGGTGCTTCCACATGGCGGAACTTATATAACTACACTTTGTAAACATTGTTAAGGAACGAAAAAAAATTAACCAATACTTCCTATCCTCATTACCGAACTCGAACTGAAAAGAAGACCTTTCCTCCTCTTTTAATTAAGTAATAAAAACGCTTCACAGGCGCCATCCCTCAAAAGAGTGGAGAACTGTATACAAATCTTGCAAAAAGCCAAACACGAAAAAAAAGAAAAACAGTCGAGAGAAAATCACAGAAAAGGTGAACTAAAAACAAAAGGCGTTTTAATGAAAATTCAAACAAACATCCCACCTCCGACGATGCTGTGCCGACGGAATAACTAAATATGTTAATGACGTCGATTCGCGAAATAATTTTTAGTGGCATTCATTTGTTTTTGTTTTTGCAGCTGAAAGCAGCTACGTCAACGACTAATACATAAATATTTATGCGTGTCCTACACGTACACACGTATAGGGTGCCCTGTGCGGTCTAGGAGGATGAGAAAAACACAAATCTGGCTCGTTGTGGGGTAAAATGAAATTTTTTTTTTGGTTTGGCAATGAGCCAAGCAGTCGATTTGCATGTGTAAGAGATGAGTGCGAAAATCTGTACGTAAGAAAGCCAGCCCCTCCCATGTCACCCGAAGCTGACTTTTAAGCATCCCTTGAGCCGGGTTTTTTCAAAGGGGAAGAGCTCCTTTTGATATGCAAATTAGCTTCTTGGAGAATTGCCTTTTTTGATGACTTTCTTGGGGATACGTATTTCTCGTTACAATGGCACACTGAACTGGAAATTTTGGAGAGAAGGTATTCGACACTGCATACCTCCCTTTGTAGTCTCAGTCTCAGTCTCTGTCTCCATCTCAGTCTCTGTCTCCATCTCAGTCTCAGTCTCCATCTCAGTCTCCATCTCAGTCTCAGTCTCAGTCTCCATCTCAGTCTCCATCTCAGTCTCAGTCTCAGTCTCAGTCTCAGTCTCAGTCTCAGTCTCAGTCTCAGTCTCAGTCTCAGTCTCAGTCTCAGTCTCAGTCTCAGTCTCAGTCTCAGTCTCAGTCTCAGTCTCAGTCTCAGTCTCAGTCTCAGTCTCAGTCTCAGTCTCAGTCTCAGTCTCAGTCTCAGTCTCAGTCTCAGTCTCAGTCTCAGTCTCAGTCTCAGTCTCAGTCTCAGTCTCAGTCTCAGTCTCAGTCTCAGTCTCAGTCTCAGTCTCAGTCTCAGTCTCAGTCTCAGTCTCAGTCTCAGTCTCAGTCTCAGTCTCAGTCTCAGTCTCAGTCTCAGTCTCAGTCTCAGTCTCAGTCTCAGTCTCAGTCTCAGTCTCAGTCTCAGTCTCAGTCTCAGTCTCAGTCTCAGTCTCAGTCTCAGTCTCAGTCTCAGTCTCAGTCTCAGTCTCAGTCTCAGTCTCAGTCTCAGTCTCAGTCTCAGTCTCAGTCTCAGTCTCAGTCTCAGTCTCAGTCTCAGTCTCAGTCTCAGTCTCAGTCTCAGTCTCAGTCTCAGTCTCAGTCTCAGTCTCAGTCTCAGTCTCAGTCTCAGTCTCAGTCTCAGTCTCAGTCTCAGTCTCAGTCTCAGTCTCAGTCTCAGTCTCAGTCTCAGTCTCAGTCTCAGTCTCAGTCTCAGTCTCAGTCTCAGTCTCAGTCTCAGTCTCAGTCTCAGTCTCAGTCTCAGTCTCAGTCTCAGTCTCAGTCTCAGTCTCAGTCTCAGTCTCAGTCTCAGTCTCAGTCTCAGTCTCAGTCTCAGTCTCAGTCTCAGTCTCAGTCTCAGTCTCAGTCTCCGTCTCAGTTTCAATCTCGAAAAAGTGTCGAAAAATCCTACACGAATTTACTCCGCATACTGCCCTCCTGTGTGAAGCCGTAAGCATTTATTTCAGTTTTGTCATATTCAAAGCACATACCTCTCAGACGGGCCCCCATGTATGCGTGTTTCCATCGCCACTCGCAGTCAATGTCGAGCACAAATATAATAACTATCGCTTCATATACTTGTATGTTCGCATTAATTATGTCATCAAGGATAATTTATCTGCAACATCGTCAGCAGTAACATTACATTGGCAATCAAATTAATTAAATGACAAATTTTTGTGCAACAATTGCCCCAGCTCCACCCGCGCATATAAAATGTGGAGATGGTCGGGGTGTATTTTCCGGATGGGGGTACGGTGGATGTCTTTGCCTTTGAGTACAATCGACAGCAGAAAGCCGCGGCGGGGATCGCAGTGTGACAAACACGACAAAGGAGTTGCGTGAACAGTTTTAGTTAGTGAATATTCCTCGGCGTATCACCACGTGCCACTTCTGAAAGAACGCAAATTTGCATTTATGTACGTCAACTTGCTTGATGTAGCCAATAAAGAAGAACCACATTTGTGATAGGTGTGCACGGCAGCTGAGCACTCTCCACACACGAGGGAAATTCCTTTGGATCCGCAAACAAAGGTGTGGGCTACATCAGCTAAGTGATGGCGTCGAAGAGGCGGTGGCGGCGCGGCGCTCTGTCTCTGACTTTTCTATTCTCTTGGATCCTTTTGAAATATTTAATGCTCTGGTGGGAGGAGTGTTATGTCTAACTCCAGAGTCTTGATACCTAATTATGAGCATGTTTTCTTGATGAATTGCAACTGTCATCTAAATGAAAATAACTTTTTTCTTTATATAAATCACACATTATTTTGATATATTAAAATAAACATTGCCTGATATTATTTTTGAAATTGATAGGGCGCAGATGGAAAGTAAGTTTTGGGGGAGAGCATCACATACTCGATGGGTCTTCTATACAGAGCTACTTAACCCTTTGTAACTTAACGATATACATAAACAGTGATAGACAAAAAAAACATACAGTATGTACCAACAACTTCGGTAATACGAAATATGTAATATGTAAAAATCTATTCCAGTTCGATCGACAGAGGTTTTCGGATTACTGGATACACTCTTCGTAGACAATATTTTGAACAATTTGTTTGAAACAGCTTCTAACAATAAAATAAATAAGTTTATTCAAAGGATAATTTCTGACAAATAAACGTTTGACGTTTTTTTTTTAAGTTTTTACACTTTTATTGAATAACTAAACTAGTCTAGTTGCTTGTTATCGGAAGGTTGTATGACAGACGTGACTCGTGACTCATGTGACTCGTGATTAGAGGATCGTTAACTTCTTCCTTTCATATCGTTAAGTTTGGTTCTCCACAGTCAGGTGGCGCAGTCATCGCTCACAGGTTTGTAAGCGGCACAATCAGTGCAGACAGGGATGTTACAACTTCAATTTTTATAAAAGTAGTAAAAATAGAAATATATTAACAGAAAGAAGTTACAGTTGCGTAAAAAAATTACCCAACCATTTTAGGTGCACATTACTTTTTCAATTTGGCTGTTTGCTTTGGGTCCACACTAGAGGAAATGTTAATATTGTAGTTCCACTCATACTTGCGTAACATTATTTCGTCATAATTAATTTTACAAAGAGTTTTAAGGACCAAGGCCATACCAAGAGGAACATGCTCCTACCATAATGCTACCACCAACATGCTTGAAGACCTTCTTGGTGAACCCCAAAAGCGAAACGTTCATCCAACTCAATGGAATGGAACTCCAACTCACCAAGAAAACTTTGAAGACAATACAGCAGTACATCTCCTAAGGACAAATTTGGCACTATGTCTCTTACGGTGAGTGCTTAAAAATCGGATGTCACGATCATGTGACTTGTATTTATTTTCTCTGGGGCTACAGCAAGTCCTTAGTCTGGCCTAAAAAGCAAGCTCGAGCCCAACATTGGAGTCGTTATTACCGCTCATATTACACCGAACCATCAAAAATAGGATCGATCTCTTGAAACAAAGGCACCGAAGTCGAGGCTGCCTTTTGAACGATTTGCCCTTTTATAGACATGAACCTAGCTTAAAAATATTGCCAAAATCATATAGTCTATCTCACCCCTTGTTGCTTTATTATTTTTTTTTTCATATCGTTCTCATCTTGCCATCCGGAAGATGTTCTAATATGAATCAGTTGCAGTACTTATAGGGGCTGTGGCCGCTAGTTCATTCCTTTCTTCAGTCCGAGATATGATGCATTTGGTAAACAGAGTCCATGTGAGGTTGGCAGACTTGAAGAAGTATGTATGATGAGATTCCAGAATAAAATCGCCCTATCAGAATGTGTACTTCTATCGTAGTCAAACGGCGAAGGGCGGATCCTTACCTAAGCTTTCTCAACACCGAGTGTGGTGCCTTCTCCTGGAACTTAGATCATGCATATCATCTGCTAATTTGGTGATGAGACTAGCTCATTGCGACATCCGTTGGCTACTTTTGAGGCGGTAGGGACAAAGGGGAAAGCCTGCGGTGTATCTTCAAGGCAATCTGTGAACACGCTTGAAGGAGATGAAGCCTAAGTGTCCACAATTCGATTCTGATATTGGCAGAGCTGTATCTAAAAGAAGTCAATCAGTTCAGAAGCTGGAACCCCATGGTCCAGCTTCCAAGCAACTACACGACACTCGTGTTCTGCGTGCTACTGTTCTTACTGTGCACTAGTGGATGGGACCTACATTTTTATGCCGACCCCTAATGGCCAATATGAGAAACTTTATCCAGACAATTATACTTTTTGTGCATTGTCAATGACTCGAAAGAGATGGGGACGTGAACTTTATTTTGCTCGTACCAGGAATTGAACCTAGGCAACGTAGGCTCAAGTGCGTAACCCACGCGTCGGTTCAAAGCAGCGTCAATTGGGTCAGGGCTGAGTTTGTGGCATAATCTTTTTGGAAAGGCTTAAAACAAAAATTGATTAGTATTGACAATTACTCTTTTCAACTTTTCTTAGTCAACGCTTCCGCATTCTTTGGTGGACTCATGTCGCAACCTGCAGTCCAACAGATCGATTCGTATTCCACAATATGGGGTACCTGCCTCCATTCCCGAAAATAAAGTTGATACGTAGGTGTACAGAGGAAGAAATGTGCAAAATCAGGACATATTTATGTTCCTTAAGAGAACTGTAGAAGATATGCAATCAAATGTGTATACTTACATAAACAATCAATTCTTGAAGAAGAAAAATACATGGAACTGAAAAAACCGACCCAATCACCCCATTCACCACAGCATCAAAGCCAGAAACACTCACAACAACATTCGCTAATTTATTTGGCGCCAGACTACATAATGCGAAACTCTTCAAGTCGCCAACGAGACTAATCGCTTTCGTATCTTTGACAGAAGGCATGTACGTGCGCCTCACTTTCCATCGCTGCCTCAATTTGTTTCAAAGCAAAACGGATATTCAACACAGAGACTAATGAATTCCGTGTGAGGCCGTGATGAATGAATGGTTTCGTGACCCTTGATGGATGACTGGTCGGTTCCTGCGGAAAAACTTTGCGGACAAATGAGCCTTGTGGTTGAGGTGACAAATGCGTTCGATAGCCTATGTAATAGAAGGACAATCCACCGGCTTTTAGATGGGCCCACCACCGCCCGGGGTCATACGAGACGTCTGCACACACTAAAATCATTTTAATTTTAGTCTCAAGAGGAAAGTCAAGAAGCCCACACTCCCCCTGTCAAACACTGTTCCACCACATCAAAGCATTGTCACCTAATTTGCATACGCGCGTTTTCAAGGCTTCTACGTCCCACAACTCCCTTGTAATTTAATCCGTGGCAAGGCACACAAGGAATCCCACACACACATATACGCAGTGATACCACTCCCACGGCGAAATTAGTCCCCACAAACTCGATTTTATAATTGAAAACCATCGACCTAGAGGTAGAGAGCCTACAAAAGAACGCACAAACGACAAAGTCATGGCGCCAAAATATCCACACTGTGTCGATGTAGCGCGACAAATGCAGGGATATTGAAAGCATTTCAATTTCCTTTTAATTATCTGATGGAAATGGCGATGGCGAGCGATTGTAAGCCACTGCCATATGGGCTTCTCCGACTGTGGTACATCCTGCCGTTTGGCATGGAAATGGAAAGGACGACAACAAAAATGGACAAATAAAAAAACACACCAACACCATCAACCTTCGGCAACGATAACTCGTTACCTGCCGCCCATGCAGACGTGCTTCACTTCATCTCTTCCGCTACGAATCCATTTACGCCTTTTAGACGAACGAAACACAGGAGCACCCCCGTTGGTCCTTTGCTTTCAAGAAGCGAGAACAAAAAACGAAACGAAGCAAGCAAGCAGAGCAAAGAGAAATAGAAAAAGAAACATGCCCACGGAAGAGTTACACTGCCTTCAGTGGGAGCATGGTCGCGGAGTGGAAACGCAAAATTGCGCAAGTTCGAATGCTCGCACTTCCAATGGATTTCAATCGCTCTCATCTCCAGCCACACGCAGGAGAGCGCCGCATCATATCGCTGGACTTTCTGGCTTCGCTTTCTCCACTTTTCACCAGGATAACAGTTCTCGTCGATTTCTCTCGCATCCTTTATATCTGGCATTCATTCGTCCTCGCTGCTCGGATGTGATTTCACCAATGCGCATTGGCTGCCTGATCTCCTCGAAAATGAGGTTATCCATAGCCGTAGCCATCGTCGGCCAACAGCTCAAATTTGGATCGAAACGGAATTGTGCGACTAGTGACGTCATTCATGTTGGTGACGACCTACTTTTGAGGTCTGTACGTCTCGACGAGTACACACAATAGACTCACCACACATAAGCGTCAAAGTCCTTCCCGTGGAGGTTCCTTCCTTTCGTTGGAATGAGCTCTGAATGCTACCATGAATGGAAGGGAAGGTAATTTCGTATTCCATGGCATGCTTCCTTTCACAGTGAATACGGTATTCCCAGAGCGGTGATGTTTCGGGCCTTGCCCAGTTCCTTCAGTTTCTCTCGTATTCCTCTCTCTCTCTCTCTCTCGCTCTCTCGTTCTCCACGAATGTGTTAGGTATGTACTCATGGCCGAGTGTTGCATGGACTCCATCTACTCTGATCTGCTGCTGATGTGTGGTTGTGTGTGAAGCAACCTTCCTCACTTTTCCACCAACCCACCTCACAGTACATCACCTGCCCGTGTTTGTACAACACACCCATCTATCTACATCACTGGGGCTGTGGGGATGTCATTAGAGGGGAAGGTTACTACACGAAATGAGATAAGGACATATAACAACTCCCGTGAGATTCCGTCCTCTCTGCCACAAGAGGGACACAATTCGCTTTATGTCTGCACACAGCCAAACACACACTCGTCAGGGTGTTGCATGTGACGTCACTTGTGGGATAGATGTGGCCCAATTGTCAATGCGGGTGCATTTGTACTCAATGTCCCACTACACTTACCCGCACACACACCCCAACAGAGAGCGAGGGGAAAAGAACAGTAAATATCTACCCAACCCACCTTTTGGGGCGCACAAAACGAAGCGATGTTCCCGCTGTATGTCGTCCTCCTTTTTGTAGGACAGGTTCGTGGACTTGAAGGTTGGCACAGTATTTGGGTTTGCTGAGTTCTTGGGGGAGAGTTTGAAATTCATGCAAATATTGCCCTACTTGAGCAGCTTTAACTTTGAGACACATGTGCGTGGGTAAACGCGTATGGGTGTGTATGTTTTTTAATTATAGAATTCGGTTTGGGGATCATGGGTAATCAACCGTTTTTATGTTGCGACAAGGCTTTAGAGGAGATTTACATTTTGTCGAGATGGGCCAAAGGTTTAGTTCGCAATTCTGCCTGGGGCCTACATGCCTACATTTTTATGGGCTTTCGCTGTACAAACAGGGATTTTCATGTGTGTTAAAATTTGCGCACGAAGGGAGGGGCAGATGAGTTCACACTTTCAAATTAACTCAGGTCAGTCGATTCTTAGTTCAAGAAGTCAAGTTCGTTAGAGGGTTTCGTGTGAGAGACTTTTGATATGGCTGATGTAAGTCGTGTGCTCAAGGTGTAGCTAGCTGGTGAGGATGGGAATTACACATGATGTGCATATGTATATTTATGAGCTGACATTTGCATCCCTTTAAGCAGAAGTTTTCTTATCGAAGTTCCAAGTTCTTTGTGTTATGCTTACTAATTTATTTGGCGTCTACATTTGGTAAAAACATGAATGGTTGTTGCGGAAGCTAGGCCAGGTTCACTTCGCATTGTAGTGCCACCCCATATTATTCACATGCTCAGAGAACATAGCAAGCATCAGCAAAGACGTGTGTGAAATATTCTTGTCAGTCCCTGTTTCAGAATAAGTTCGTTCGCACTTACACCGATTGCATAGCTTTAGGCGCAAAGAAATAAATTGTATTAAGAATAGTCGGATCATACACTTTGCAAGCTGTGACGATTTTGTGAAGTGAGTGAGTTTAGTGAATTTAAGACCAGAAACGATGACCTGGGAGAGTCTAACTTCGAGAAAGAGGCCTTAGTCCACGTGACGTGCAACCCAATCGTCACCTAACAGAAACTACGACGACCATGCGTCGGGAGGGATGAGCGTTCGGAAGGAAGCGTTAATTAATATGGCGTGCAACCTGAAAATACTTCTGCCGAAGGAATTCTACGTACACGTCCATAATCATCGCAAGATATAATCCAATGCTTATAGACTTTTGATTGAAGTTTCCATCTAACACGAGGACGTTCGCGACCAAATGGGAAGCTGACTCAATTGAAGGCAACTCTGAAGAGAACTAAGTTTATGCCATTGGCGAAGATACAATGATTTGCAGGCACACATCATCACAAGTACCGGTACACATGCATCACAAGTACCAGCTACCAGGTGCCTTTATGTTAACGTCCGTTGCAAAGACCACCTTCACTTGTCTCAAATTTGCTTGTTGAAACCACAAGTTCGCTTGCCATCGCTTAAATTTCATACCGGAAAATCGGTAAACGTTGAATGGTAGAGCTTCCTCATTTTCAAGTATGGTCCAATAACACCAATTAAATAAATTGCACAGAATAAATACAGACAGCGGCTGTATGACCTATGGATGTGAATTGCATATGCAACATTGTTTGTTAACGAGTGAAAAATCAGCCTCATCTCTGAAAGAAAGGTATTGTAAACGAACATCCTAACCCTAATGTTTTTCGCACCTCTCTGGTCCCTGGTCAATTGTTGAGTGAGTTAAACTTCATAAAGTTGCTGATGTAAAACGCCATAAAGTTCCGTGGTGTCAATATATTCATACCTTCTTTGACACGGTGACATGATGGATAGGACTTAAAATAGGGCAAGTCTCTCTGAGTTCTTGTACAGTTTTGTCAGCGGTACCCTCAGCTGGGAGTTTATGTTGGTCATACAAAACGTATTGTGCGATGGTTTTCGTAGTAAGGCTCAAGGGATGACAATCATTAGACGGGACATATATGTACAGTTTCAGTGGTCAGTTCGATGTGACCGTCCGTCATTGAATTCTCCGAAATACTCGGACACCAAACTTATGCTCCTCAATTTTTAAAGACTGTTTAACTGCAGCTCTAACAACTGATAAAAGTATTTTCCCTGAAGGACCTTCAATGAGTTGATAAATCCTGTGCAACAATTTGCAATAAAATCCTAGTCCAACATTGCACGCATGTGTCTCTCAATTATCACTCACTTGTCCCTAACTACTCCTGCTCCCTCCAAAGGAAAAGGATTAAACACTACACACACCGAAGGAACTTAAAGACAAAACTCAGGCCAAGTGCATCTGAAATTCCATAAAATAAATCCACATGCCTCTCATCTCTCTCTCTCTCTCTCTTTCTCTTAGAAGACACGGACGGTACGATCTGATGTACAGTTTATTACACAATCATGTTGCAGGCAGGACTCATGCCCTGCTGCTGTGTGCCGTGATTTAATTATGCATGTCAACCTTCGAGGAGACATTACGTTGGTGCACTTCATCTCATGAGTATTCCGCCCTTTTACTCTTCCATAGCACGCCAACACACAAATGAATTTACACCGAAAATAGGTTAATGGGAGCAGCATCGCCCTCGAATCAATCCTTTTAGAAGCATTTCATTGCTCATTTCTTGTTGACATACTCGAACTGTGTCAATGCAACCTGTCCCATGTACCCTTGTGCCCGCATCACCTATTATTGATTCGCAATTTCGAGTCATAGCCCAAGCGAAAATACATGCCAACTGGCCAATACATGAAAGGAGCATCCCCACCGATTGCACCTTGAAATGCTCTTGAACTAGTGTGCGGCGTGTAGATATTTATAGTCACGGTCCCGCGACAACATCAATCTCCGCACATAAACATTTGGTACTTCAAGAGCACCGTACCGATGTATCAAAATCGACTATCAAGTATCTGCGATGCGCTGTGCTCTGCTCCGCAGCGGGTACTTCCATTCTCTTGAACATGCTCCGGCCGTTCCTGAAAATATGAAAGAGACCAGCGGGTGGCATGTAAACATGTGAATGTCACCACTCAGTCCGTTCAGCATCATCATCAACGCCATCGTTATCCACACAGATACAAACACGCACACACTCGCAAGGAGAATAGGGGAATCATCATCGCATTTGGAGAGAACACACCGAGAGTTTCTGGGAACGATGCCAAAAACGAACCCACCGATGCACAGTCGGCAATGTAAGCCCACCCGCACTTGAAAAAGTCATCTTTAGGGCGGCGCGGCGCGTCGCAGAGGCACAATTAAGTGGGGTGCAGTGAGTGGGATTAGCCTATTTCAAGAGACTCACATGAAATGTGCTTAAGAGTGCAAAGAGGATGGGATTACGACGATGATGCTTCGGCGAGGGTGGCTCACTTCAGCACGGAACCGATTTAAAGCATGATTGCCAACCGAAAGTTAATTGCTGAAAATATAATTAGACCGGCTCTTTGTGTGTCAAACAGACGAAAGTGGACCGAGGCTTATGTGAGTCGTTTGCCAAATCTAATTGCGTACAGCGCCTTGTGGTGAACTTAACCTTCTAATTGATTTGGACCGATCAACAAATGGCCAAGGGGCATGCGTTAATCGTTTGCGATCCTAGGCCAGTTTTGTGTTTATTCGAGTAGCACTTCTGGGAAGTTCTGCTGGGCACGTGGGCACAGAAATCAACCAAGACGGTGGAAACTGTCCCATAAATGTGCTTTGGACAAACACATAAATGTTTTCTGCTTTTCTAAACAGGTACACACTCTGGACATTGTACCTGCATAGAGCCGTGTAGGGTAAAGGTTGTTCATTTTGGGAATGAAACCTGCTAGACTTCAACGTAATAAGAACATATCTAGTACTCCACGGCGACCATAATTCGTCACAGCTGACTCATGTTGAGCTCATTCATTTGACTAAGAAATTCTCTCTAAAATCGTTTATCGGATCAAATGTGGTCACTGAAGCAAAAATACCTATAGCTGCGAAAAAAAATTCAGTGTCGAGTCTCGGGAATTACGAGGAAGTCATTTACCGAGTTCACATTATTCCCGACAAACGCAGATAAACTTCTCGCCTTCTTTAAATTGCAGCTGACAATCGTGACATTTTTTTCCTAAATAGAGAGAGACGGATCACTTTCTGGGCAGCATTGGGTTAAGTCCTCCCTTTACTTCTTGGCCAGCTCATTTCGCCTTTTTTTCCATTGCAACTCTACTCCTACACTATCTTCGTCAGTAAGACATTGAAGAAATTAGACTACAGTAAATATCTTGACTGCAATACTGTGCAAACGGTTCGAAGCCATCGCATCGAAATTATCGCTTATAAGTGAGAAATGAAATTCGAGACACCATCTTTCACGTCCGTCTGGACTCAGACGTGGATCGTGTCCAAGATGCGTGACTATTGTACACATAATCTCAACAGCTTTAAGAGCGTGCGAAGTTGAAGAATCACTTTTAAAAAAATGAATTGTGCACGCACCAATCTCAGCCAAGTGTGACGATAAGTTGGCATATTTTTTGGAATTCAGAATGAGAACACTCATGTCAGAGGCGTCAACAAACTCGTTCAATTACTATCCGAACAAAAATCATCACATTCAGCAGTGCCAATGGCCACGGAATGAAGGAATTCAATGATCTCATCATCTAACCTTCAATAAATTTCACAACAAATTTCCCTAACCACCAACCCCCAAAGGAGGCGTTGACAAACCGATCCTAACGATACCAATTTGTTTTCTCCAACAAGTGGCAGCTGATTCATCCAAAGATCCAACTCATCACTTGACTCACAATTGGATGCCGTCCAATTTATTAGATTAGATACATTTTGTGTTTTTGTTTGCACATTCCGCCAGAGGATGTGTAAGCAGGCCTCCTTTCCTAATCCGCAACTCGCAAGAAGATCAACACACCAATTATAAGCTTGCCGCCAGGAGATGAATTTCGCCCACTGCCGCCTATTTGGACAAGCCCTTGGATGGACGGGACAGAGAAACCACTGTAAGCGATAAACAAACTTTTATGCAAAAGATACAAGTATCTGCACACACACACAACAGAAGCAAAACAAATAGGCTATCAACGCATGGACTCATGTGGAAAATGTTGTGTTTTTTTTTTTCTTCTTCATTCGCCTGATTCCCACTAAAAATAGCTTGGGGCCTGCTTTGGGAGACTTCGCCTTGTTTACACGTGAGGGGTAAATGAAAAATTCAAAATCACTCTGCTCCTTCTGCGGCTCTTATCCGCCATTCAGGTTCTCCAACTTCAGACCACCTTGACCGATGATGCCGACTCTGGAGATGACGGTGACGTCATAAAAAGATTAAAAACTACATGACGACTGTTCGGCTGACCTCGTCACAGAAATCAGCAGGGGAAGCGCAAAATTTGAATGCGCACATGGCGCAAGTGTGTGCACGAGTGCATGTATGTGTGTTTGGCCACCGCTGCCGCACCGGCCGCCAGTTGCCACTTCGTTGAAACAGCTTTGAACTCAATCAAGTCATCATGTTTTTTAAGAACTGACGGATCGTTTATTTGTCTTTGGCGGCTGCCTCGGTGGCAACGGATGAACTATCTCATCGCGCAATTGGCTCCCTCGCCCTCCACCTGCGATCGCCCCGTTCGGCCCTACCCCACCGCATCCACACACACACACACACGAAGCAACAACAAGCGAATTTAGCCGTAGTCGATGAGCGGCACTGTACTCATGAAAATTCCTATCGTTACGGCGGCGGGTGGTGGTTAAATAAGCGATTTGTGATTTTTTCCCCTCGCATCTATTTTTATCGATCCTGCTGCGAGATTAGATGCGCTCTGAGATACACCGTTTGTGTGTGGGGCTCGCGAAAATACAATGAAGAGATTTTCTTTTGATTTCGATGAAAATCCGAAAGGAAATATGGGAAAGTGAAAGGAAATTGTGGTGACGGTGGTGAGCTGATGGGGCGATGTTGCGGGGTTGGCTATTGTTGATGCGATGTGAAAAAGTGAAGAGGCACGAGATGTTTGCCTTTCTGCCAGTGCATGCGAGTTTGCGAACGAAGAACGAACGATTATTACAAATTGCCGCAGGCCGCCTTTTGGGGTACCCCGTTGGGCGGTTTGCGAAATTTCTGGGAATTGGCGAATGTGAAATAAACTAACATTAAACTAAATGAAGTAATAAATTATCTAATGGACCCTGAGTTTATTGGGAATGAATATGTATAAAGACGCCTGTGAAGTCAAACCCCTGGCGAGAGGATCTCCATTGAGGCCTGAGAGTGTTCTATGACAGCTGAGGCTCTGTGTGCTTTTTGAAGTGGCCTTCTGACGGGATTAAAAGTTGATTTTACGCTCAGTTAAAGGTTGAATATAATCATGGTGGAAAGAACAATTTAATGGCACGTGCCTAATTGACTTCGTACAGTTTTATAAATTGAATTGAGATCCATCAACTGTTTCTGAAAGCTACTGATTGGTGTAAAGAACAGATACCAAAAAGCCTACCTGTTAGGAAAGTAAATATGCCCCAGATCATGTTCACTACAAACTTAAAATTTGTGCGTAGGCGGACAACCGGTGCAAGTGCATTAATAAGAAATCGTGCTTGTTTGAGTGTTTAGATGCTTGTGTAAGTCAAGCGCATAAACGGTTGCATCGGTTTAAATCCTGAACTACTAGTACATATCTACCTGTTTTTCCAAAACTGATCTGGAACAGTCCGACGGACCATATTTAGTTTAGCTCATATTGGGGTTGGAATTTTTATTTATTTTGTTTTTATTTTATTTTATTAGATTAGCAATATAAGACAATTCAAGTATTTTGGAAGTATGAATTTAAATTTGTACAGCTTTATAATGACCTCTACTAGATTGTGCAAATCTTATCATTTCGAAGAGGTATCTTGGAGATTTACTATCAATCACTTTGAAGAGTTTCAAGATAATCCGAAAGTTAAGATATAGATCTAGCCTCATACCAAAGATAGACGAAGACAAGTGGGACACACTGCTCGACCGGGATAATAAAACGAACGCAGTCATTGAATGCAACATTTAGCCAATGTTTGCAGAAAAAATCTAAGTACTAAGAGCAATTAAACACAAGATGAGGCATTATAAGTGTTTTGATCAATCTTGTTTGACAACGTAACTCAAATTGTACGCTGAATGTATGAATCTGCGTATTCCACATTAAACTTTCCGTAAAGAATCCTTAACTCCATCACAGTATGCAAGGGACGAGGTAATATGCAAAACCAAGATATTTTACAGAATTGATGGCAGTGATGGGGTTGTTATCAAGAATTATAGGTGACAGATCATTAAGACAACGTTCGTGGAGTGAAAAAACTATAGATACAGTCTTAGTGGGATTCAGATTCAATTTATTCTCTTTAGACCAATTTGAAATTCCAACAAGATCTTCGTTCAACATGGCAGTACCATCTTCCTTTAAGCCAATAGGACGCGAAAGGCATATAATTACATCATTGGCATACATGTGTATTTTGCAGTTTTCAACAATCCCTGAAATATCACTGAAAAAGAGACAGAATAGTGGAGGTCTGAGCACAGAGCATTGGGGAAGCCCCGCTAGAATAATTTTACGACCGTCTTCACTCTATTTCGCAGATATTCACTAAACAATTGAATGATTTCGAATGCAATACATAAAGTAAGTAATAATAAAAGTCGACCATCAATGGTGACTTTAGTCAGTGCCTTTTCCAGGTAGTCAATGTAAATTGACATTATCGCAGAGGTCTCCCATATAGAGCTGAGATGACGTTGTACAAAACCTAAATCATCCCTCAGTGGTGAGTGCAACGAGCAGTTGAAGATCAAACTAGGGTGAGCCTGATTGAAGCAACCCAAGTAGGAGGAAATCGCAACGGAAAATGTTCTTAGCCAATTTGGATTTCGATTCCAGGGATAGCTGGTAAGTGATCGCGATAAACGCAGTGATTGAAACTCTAGCTCACAACTAGGGAAAATTAAACTAGAAGACGAAGAAGAAGTCAGTTTTAAATTTAACTCTTCATACATATCTTGCTATAATAAAGTGCTATGTTTGTATGTTACCGAATGCGATCGAAAAAACCTTGAAAGTTATCGAGTCTGTTGGCGGAGTGGGTTGGTGCGTTGCTCACGCTTTTTGGGTTCTGAGCGTTCTTCGGGTTCTGTGTTCAAATCTAGTCGGAGCTATTATTTTGTTTCCTATTATTTTAGGCAATACCAAATTTTTTGTTTTGCAAGCAGAAACATGTCATTCTGTTTTCCGAAGTATTCTATATCCAATGAAAATAATGAAATTTGTTGTAGGCACAAAGTATACATTGTGACAACGACTCATAACATTCTTCTTGTCGTACTCAGCAACCACTTGCGGTGGAAAGGACGAACAGTTTTATGCCGACTCCGAACGGCTTTCCCGCTAATGTTAATTAAATCTTCTTTGTCTTGTGTTCATATTTCAGGAATTTCAGAAAGTTATGTTCATATTTCTCGCAACGTCAATCGCACAGTCTGCCTGCTATACCAGAATAGTCAGTTTGAGGGCTTAAACAATCAAATTTCTAAATATTCACATCACTCGGTGAGGGGACATTTGCCAACACCACAACGACGCAACGATGTGAAGACGTTTTTATAGCGAGAACAATTTTACAGTGGCATTTATCACCTCATTCTCGCCATCGTTTTACGCTTGTACCGTGATTCAGACGCTTACTATTTAAATATTGACATATTGCCAATTATTACTCATCAGTTCGATGTTCACTACATTTTGACATCGCATTTAGCTTTTTTGCGAAAACAGCTTGGGTAAGTATAGCATTTCAAATGGTTGAGTCTTTTATTTTCTGTGGCATATAGTATATGGCAAAGCGTATGAACTTTCGAGGAATTTTCTAAAAACGTCACATGAGTTTCGACACATTTTTCGACGGTCAACAAACTTAACCGCATTCATTGTTTGCTCTTACCTCTCCATGATATTTAGAATGCCCTATTCGACGTCATTGTAGCAAAAGTCCCACTACAGATTAGTCCATACTCTATCCCATTCCCCACATTGTGTTGGGATAGCTTACACATGCACATACACACCAATGCCACCGCCAATCACTAGGCAACCGAAAGCATTAAACGCTTGGCATGGTTTGAACAACAAATTCGATACATGCCAAATTTGTGGCCACAGCAGATAACACAGGCGTCCACCCCCATTAAGGTGACAACATGAAGGTGCACGCCCACCTCATCATTATGGGTCACCGTTTACGAATTTAACAAAACGTTTTAATAAAACATCAGCCCCCTATCATCTCTGATAACAGTGCCGATGCCTTCACAAGTACATGTCAAA